>CM053513.1:70363732-70693310 GCA_028627145.1 Eidolon dupreanum
TATGTATCTATTCTATAATAATGCTCTATATTTCATTTAACCTTTTAACCATTATTTTTTCTTCTATTTAATGTTTTTATTTTCTTTTATCCTTTTATGTTCTAGATTCTGTAAGGTGTCACAAATTGTTTTTAGAATAAAGTAGGTTATAAATAATGCAATAATTTGTACTTTAAAAATACATATTTAAAATTTAAAAAATTTTTTTGCTAATTTTTTTAAATAAGAGTGAATTTTTTAATAATAAAGTTAAATATTTAGAAAATTTAAAAGGAGTACGTTTATTGTGATATTTGCTCAACTTTCATATCAATTCATTTTTATATTATATTTACTTTCTCAGATTCTTAGCCAATATTTAGGTTATATATATTATTTACATTATATTCATTATATAATTTACATATTATTTATTTTATCTGATTTTTGAAGTAAAGGAATAACACTGCAGTTTTACAGAATTGATTTAGTCATTATATTAATTAATAATCTTCTCTGGAAAACATTTATGGCAAAAAGATCAGTCTTAATTTTCCTGCTGTAGGTTATAAAATAGCACTTCACAATGTGGCACATCCAAAAGCTGTCTTATGCCAGAAAAGCCCATGCACTATAACCTCTGCCAGCTTTAGAGTAACAAGTGAGAAAAATGTGTGTAAGAATACACATGTATATTTTATGACTTCATAACTTCTCCCCCTCTTTTTTTTTAAGTGAAGTTACTGCTACTGTTTCCAACACTAAAATGACAGCTATCAACTCGACTTACATTGAACTCATTTTGATAATCATGGCTTTTGCTAGACCATTTAAAATGACTTCAGTGTTATCTCCTCATGTAAATTAGTTCCTTGATGTGAGATTCTCCAGAGAGGCCAAAAAAAGTAATATACAAAAGTTAAACTTTTACTAATAATTTCACACAAGTGAGCAACTCATTATGATGGGCACAATGGCAAGTGCCCCACACAATTCAATTTGACAGATGGTTTAGGAGCATTAATAGGCAAGGAAATGCACTAGTCAATTGAGCTTGGATATTTTTGATCTTTCTATAGAAGTTAACATAACTTGCTTGGGTTACTCTTTAGTGGGACGAAAGTAGAACAGAGCTTAATTCTTACTATAGTGGCTGACATTGACCATGCTTTGATGCAGAGCATGTGTTTAGAAGTCTGCCTTAGCAAGTAGTAACTTGAAAGAAAAGTTTTGTTTGAAGGTGAATTCTCAGGAAATCATGTGTCTTGTAGAAAAAAGATATGAAAATCTTGACTTCTTTATGTACAGCAAGAAAATATACAAATGTGGTGGTAGTCACAAAAAAATTATTAACAATCACCTATTTAGTTCAATACATTTTAATGAATTATGATCACTGTCAAAGGTACCATCTTCAAAGATCAAGATATAGTAGTTTATTACAGATATACATTTTAATTTCTATCAGTAATCTGTTTTAATTAACTCCTATAACTCCTAAATGTTTAAAAACAGCTTAATGAGTATTATGTTATTATCCCCCATTTACAGATAAAGAAAACTGACTTTAGTAAGGGTGAGTTAGAGCCCTGAATCTCACACCTGAAAATTAGCAGACTTAAAGATGCTCAAAGAAATAATGGAAGACATGAATAAATTCAAGAAAACAATATATGAACAAAATTAAGATATCAATACAAAGATAGAAAACCTAAAAAGAAAACAAAAAGAAATGCTGGATCTGAAAAGTACAATAGCTAAAATAAAAAAAAGAAAATTACTGGAAGAATTCAAAGGCAGATTTGAACAGGCAGAAGAAAGAATCAATGACTTGAAGATAGGAAAATTGAAATTTTCTGAGGATGAGAAAGGAAAAAAAATTTGAAGAAAATTGAACAGAACCTATGTAATCTGTGAGAGACCATCAAACATAACATTATACACAAGGGAGTGAGATCCCAGAAGGTGAAGTGTGAGTAAATGGCAGAGAGAACATCTAAAGAAATAGTAGCTGAAAATTTCCCACATTTAAATGAAAGACATGAGTATAAACATCCAAGAAGGTTAACAATCCCAAATAGAATAAACTCAAAGAGACCCACACTGATACACATTTTAATCATACTGTTGAATGATAATGACAAGGAGAAAACTTTGAAAGGAGCAAAAGAGAAACAAATCACTACATACAAGTGATTTTAAATAAGATTCTAAGCAGACTTCTCATTAGAAATTTTGTTAACCAGAAGACAGTGAGCTAATATGTTTAAAGTACAAAACAACAACTGCAACAACAACAACAAAAACAGTAAAAAACAATCAAACACCACAACAACCAAAAAAGCCCCCAAAAAGTCAACTAAGAACCCTAATTTTGGCAAAACTGTTCTTGAAAACTGAAGGAGAAATTAAGAAATTCTCATATAAACAAAAGTGGAAGAGTGAGACTTGCCCTGCAAGAAAAGCAAAAGAGAGTTCATCACATTGAAATGAAAGGATACCAGACAATAATTCAAAGTTGTATGAAGAAATAAAAATTGTAAGAAAGGTAAATATATGGGAAATTTTAAAAGCTATTTACATTATAACTTATAACTTTTGGTTTGTAACTCTATATTTTTTCTACATGAACTTGCATGTTATTTTAGTTAAGATGATATAAATTCATTTAGAGTGTTATAACTTTAAGATGTAAAATAGTAACCACAAAGAAAATAAGTATAGAATATGCCAAAAAGGAAATGAGAAAATATAAAAAAATTAGACTACAAAAACCAGCTAAACACAAAGGTAAATAGTAATGCAAAAATGAGGGACAAAAAGGCTCTAAAGCTATTTAAAACAAAAATAACAAAATAAACAAAATGAAAAAACATATATTAATAAAAAGTTCAATATAGCAAGAAGATATAACAATAAAAAACATTTAAAGACAGACTCTCAAAATATATAGTGTAGACAGTCCTATACTAATAGTTGGAAAGTTCAAAATTACAATCTTAGTAATGGATAGAAGATAAGTAAAGAAATAAAGATGGACAATACAATACTGTAGCTAGATCTAACAGACATATATGCAAAATTCGACCCAACAACAGAACACGAATACTTTCTCAATGCATATGGGACATTTTCCAGGATGAACCATATGTTAAATCACAAATTAAATCTCAACAGATTAAAAAAAAGATATTATATAAAGTATTTCTCCAACCAAAACAGAAAAATTTTAGAAATCGGTAACAGAAAGAAAAGTGTAAAATTCACAAATTTGCAGATATTAAAAACCATGGTCTTAAATAACCAATGAAGAAATTATAAGGTAAATTAGAAAATACTTAAAAACAAATGAAAATTAAAACATAGCATACCATAATTTATGCTTCACGGTAAAAATAGTGGTAGGGAGAAACCCATAGCTATAAATTTCTAGAAGAAATATCATAACTCAATTACCAACTTAAAACTTAAAGAACTAGAAAAAGGAAAAAAAAGCAACAACTAAACCCAGAACTAGTAAAACAAAGGAAAAGATAAAGATTAGAACAGAAATAAATAAAATAGAAAATGGAGAAACAATAGAGAAAATTAATGAAACAAAAATTTGGTTCTTCAAAAAGATCAACAAACTGACAAATCTTTAGCTAGAATGACTAAGAAAAAAAGGGAGCATTCAAATTACCAAAATCAGAAATAAAAGTGGGGACTTTATGAACAATTCTACAGAAATAGCAAGGACCGTAAGAGAGTTCCATAAACAATTGTGAACAAGAAAGTGTTGATAACTTACATGAAATGTAAAAATTTCTAGAAACCCAAAACTTACCAAGACTAAATTAGGAAGAAATAAAAAATCTAAGTAGTTCTTTAGTAAGAGACTGAATCAGTAATCAAATATGTCCTGACAAAGCAAAGCTCTGAACCTGATGACTGATAAATTCTGCCAAATATTTAAAGAAATAGTATCAGCTCATCTCAAACTTTTCCAAAAAATTAAAGAGTAGGATCACTTCCCAAATTATTTTATTAGGTCATCAGTATCCTAATATCAAAGCCAGACAAAGACATTACAAGAAAAGTAAACTACGGACCAATTTACCTGATGACTATTGAAGTGAAATACTCAATGAATACTAGCAAACCTAATTTAGAAGCATATTAAAAGAATTATATACCATAACCAAGTGAGATTTATTCTTGCAGTGCAAGGATGGTTTGACATATAAAATTCATCAATATAATACACCATATTAACAGAATGAAGAAAGAAAATCATCTCAACAAGTGCAGAAAAGTGTTTGACAAAACTCAGATCTTTCATAATAAAAAAAAAAAAATCTCAAGGTGTTTATAGCAGCATTATTCATGACGGCCAGGACATGGAAGAAACCAAACTGTCCTATGATAGATGATTAGATAAAGAAGCTGCAGTACATATATACAATGGAATATTACCCAGACCTAAGAAGAGATGAAATACTGACATTTGCTACAAATGGATGGACCTTGAGATAATCATGCTAAGAAAGCCAGATAGAAAAAGTTGAAAACCACATGATATCACTTATATGTGGGATATAAATCTAAAAGCAAAAAATGAACAGGACAAACAAACAGAGACTCATGGACATGGACAATAGACTAGTGATTACCAGAGGGTAGAAGAGGATGGAGGGGGAGGGAGATAGGTGGAGTAAAAGGGGTCAAATATGTGGTGACATTAAAGAATTCAAAAAAAAGAAAGAAGTCCACTTTTCCACTTAAAAAATAAAAATAAAAAATAAATAAAAACAGCTAGAAACTTTTTATTAAAAAAAGTGTCAGAAATCTATTAAACCACTCTAACATAATGATATATCCAAATTAATGCAATAAAGTTTAAAAATACATCGAGATAAAAACACAGTGACTTAACCTCAAGAAATCTTATATCCATAATAAACAGCATCTTTGAGAGGAAAAAAAAAGAAGAAAAAAAACTACAAGAAACTATGAATAGAAGGACTCCATCTCAGCATAATAAAAGCCATATATGAAAACTCACATATCATATTTTCACCACTTCTATTCAACATAGTACTATATGTTCTAGCCAAGACAACAGTCAAGAAAAAAATAAAAGATATCCAATTGAAATAAAGAAATAAAATTATCTGTTCGAAGATATAAATCATATGTAAAAAACTCCCCAAATTTTACAAACAATGTTAGAACTAAAATGAAATTCAGCTAAGTATTATGGATTCAAAGTCAGTGCACAAAAATCAGTTGCATTTTTAGACACTGACAATGAACAATCTGAAAATAAATTTTAAAAATAACTCTATGTTCAATATTATCAAAAAGAATTATTGAAGTATTAGGCATTAACTTAACCAGAAAGGTAAAAGACTTGTACCATGGCAACTATAAAACATGGATGAAAGAAATTTAAAAAGACATAAATAAACAGAAAGATATCCCATGTTCATGGACTGGAAAACTTAATACTGTATGATGTCAAAACTACCCAAAGTGATTCACAGAATCAATGTAATCCCTATCAAAATCACAATAACTATTTTTGTTTTTGCAGAAAAGCCATTTTAATATAGATGTGGTATCTCAAGGGACTCCAAATAGCCAAAGCAATCTCGAGATAGAAAATAAATCTAGAAGAATCATACTTCATTTTGAAACTTACTAAAAAGTTATAATAATTAAAACAGTGTGATAATGACATAAAGACAAATATAAATCAAGGGAATTAACTAGAGGACCCAGAAATATACCTTCACAAATATGGTAAAATGATTTTCAATAAGGGAGCCATGAACATTTGATGGAGTAAGGACTGTCTTTTCAACAGATAGTGTTATAATTTGTGTTTATTTCAAAGGAAAATTTTAAAAGATAAATACATTGAAAAAAATTTAAAAAGATTCTATCTTATGTTACAGTCATATGCACCTATCTTACACCCATCAGCTCTAGGTCCTGTTAACTTTAATCATCTTTATATATTTGGAAAAATTATATTTCCCTCCCCCTACAATGAACAACAATAGGTAAGTTTCTTGGCTTCCAGTCAGTGTTTCTGGTGTCTTGGACCACATCACACAATTGTCTGGCCTGTATCCCCTTGAATGGGAGATTTGTAAAAGCTGTTTGTAATTATCTCATATCGAGAGATAAGAAAAAAGGTAAGTATCTGTTTTATGTGGACCAAAACTACTTCACTTAAAAAAAAAAAAAAGGAAAAATTTAACATGTATTAATTAGCAAGACTGCTGCAAAATGTTTTAATTTTTGATATTACTAAACTTTATTTCCATAGGCAGGTTAGAACAGTTGAGACAATCATAAGATCCCATCTTCTGAATGATATTTCTGATGTATAAATAAAACAGCAACGTAAAGTTTCTGCATCTGAGGCAACAGACAACCTGGGAGAAGTAGCTTTGAGGACTAGGACCTGCCTCCACTAGAGCAAGGAGTAAAGACAGGGTAGGAAGGTCATCACAGAGGACCATCCAATCCTTATGCAATTTGGGATCTTTTTAAAGGTTGCCCTAAGATGCTAGATCTCTTTGATTTTTTCCAGGTAAGGACCTTGACAGAGCAATAAAGCCATTGTCTCATCAGAATCACATGACTCTGCATCCACATCCTTACTATGTTGCTCCTGAGGGGGTATACTTTGACTATGATAATATTCTGCTTTAACAAAAGGAGTGGGAGATTGAACTGTATGGGCTGCTGATGCCTCTTACTTATTGGCCACTGCAAATGATAAATATATTACTTTTTCTTTATTTTCATTTTTGATTAAAAAACACATAAAATATTTTCTTCTTTGGGTCAAATAGAAATGTTCTTAATATTCCTGGCTTACCCAGAATCTCTACATATAACATTTCTTTTCTCCTCCCCTTGCCATGAAGTCCAAGACTCATAGATATTTATGGCTGAAAGTGCATATAAGATTATCTAGGTTCCCCAGAGCAAGAACTTTCCTTCAAATCCAAATTATTCATGTAACACATGAGCTCATAAAAAATGTTTTCCTAAAGAAACTTTTCCTAAAGTTAATTTCTTACAAACTCTGAATCAGAACCTGAGCTTATTGATATATTGTCTAGCATTCTTTCCACTGTGAATATCCTATATGCACCCCCATTCATTAATTTTCTCTATCCCATTCTACTTATTCGTTCCTTTTGAAGCTACTCCCACCCGGCCTCTTCTCAAATTTGTATGTCAACATCACCACACTCAAGCACTGCAATTGTTCAGGTATCCATCAGGCATTTCTGTCCTTGTCATTCAACTGGAATTCTCCTTCCTTATTTTCTCTATCTCTATATATTCCTCCTTTACATCATCACTCTCTCCCATGTTTCTAAATTGTTCTTAAAAAGAATGCTAATAACATATTGGTTGCCAAATCAACCTTTCCTTCATAATTATTTTTTCATTAAATTTTGATTTGCGTTCAAAGATTTGATCTCTTTTTTTGTCATTTATCATTTGAGCTATTATTTTCCCAACCCTGTGCTAAACATAGGAGATACAAAAGAAGACATGGTGGTAGCCATTTGGAAATTCAATTCTCTCTCCCATTGACATCTGTTTCATTACTAATTTTACTTATCACTTTTTCTTAGACTTTTTCACTATCACCTCTTCTTTCTATGACCAACCCTTAAATGTTGCTATCGTCTTCAAGATACTGTTTCTGTTTCTTTTTCATTTCTGCTGATAAAAGCCTCAATACTTATCCTTAACTACACTTTTAAACTAATCTGGATTTCCAATTGTCTTTAGATACCTCTACCTTAAGGATCATGTAAGTGCTCACATTCCAATGTCTAAAAATACACTTATTATCTTGCTACCCTTCCCCATTCTGTACTCTCTTCACAAGTGCTTATTGTCTATTCTAAGACAATAATATTTACCAAGTCATTCAGGCAGAAAAACAAATATATATCTTTGATTTCTCTCTTTTTTTCCTCTCTCATATCCTATGTGAAATTGTCAGCAAGCCCAGTAGCAACACTTGCTAAATGTCTCTCAAATGTATCCCTTCTTCTCTAGTTTCATTACCCATGCCCAAGTTTGAGTCCTCATTGTCCTTCATCTGGATCATGACAATTGCATACTAAATGTCTCCTGCCTCCTCCCTCTAATCCACATTCTCCAATACTACCAAAATTATCTCCTGAAATGGATTGAATTATGTGAGTTTTGTATTTAATAATCCCTTCAAATTTTAAGTCTTGATTTTTATATTGTGATTCAAAGGGGATTTAAGATACTTCACAGAAACATGTACAAATAAAACATTGAAAAAAAAAGAATTTGAAGTGGAAGAAAAATAACCTATAGCTAGGTGTGAAGATCAAGCCCTCCAATTCTGTGTGTTTTATACCGACTAATGCAGATTTGGCTTTGAGTCTTAGAATAGGCAGAGCAGAGAGGGAACTATGACTTCCAGTAACTGTTTCTTCATATGTTTGCTTCTTCTGATGGACTGTAAAATCCTTGAGGGAGGTAATGTATGTTATTTTGTTTGTTTAATTTTTGTTTTCAACAGAATTTAGTTTAGGGCTTTGATGACATGAACAGAAGCACAGCCCCTCACTGAAATATGTAGTTCTGTATTGTTAACATTTTGAAATTCATATTATTTTCTATTTCTTATTAGTGTTGGCATAAACACCACAAATTTGTAAGTGCTGAATATATGTAAAAAAAACACATGCAGAGCCAATGTACTTATATCACCTATCTCAAAACACACACACACACACACACACACTACAAAACATTGATAAGAAATCAGTTTTCCCTTGAGTTTCCTCACCTTGCTTGCATCAGCTATTCTTTCTATAAATGATTTTACCATACAACGTAGTTTTTCTTTAGAGCTACATAGATCCACAGAGTACACTGTGGATGTGATGTAACTAAAGAAGCTCTACACAGAAACAAACTACATGTTCTTTTAACTAGAACTGTGCAATTAGGGTATATGTGTTTGAGAATGGAATGAGAAGGGTACATCTGGTATTCATTTGGAAAGTAAAGAAGCTATTATTAGAGATCATAGTTTGTCTCCTTAAAATTTATAATCTTTCTGGAATGATTCTGGTTGTGGGAGTGAAGTGGCATACTTCTCGCTATTTTGAATAAAGGAGCTATAAGCATTTCTGTTATGCTCTTTAATTTGTATGTATTATTTATGCTTGTTGTGAAAGTTGCTGTCCACAGCTAGGCAAAATGGCATTTCATGTGTTTTTGTTGATGGATCTGGAAAGGGAAGAAACAAACTTTTTCATGCTAAAGAATTGATTGCAGCCATATGATCTTTTCAACATTAATATGATTAACAGAGAAAGAAGCACCATTAGTTTTTATAAAGAAGATATTTCATTAAAAACATGAGCTTGGGCATCCACTGTGCATAGCATCAGGTACTAATCACAGACACATACTTCGCAGGTTCTGGTGTTTCTGTTTGAAAGCTCTGCTGCCACAACATTGTACAATCACCGCCTCGACACATTGTTGACAAGAACTGCCAGGCACCTCGACTTCATTTCTCACACGAGAACGCAAGAGAGAGTTGGAAATGATCTCCAACATGACACCGCTTACACTTTTTTCAGCTGGAGCACAGATACTCTTCCATTTGTACCCTCTTAGCTAACTCACAAATTTTTTCAACATTCCTCTAGTTTTAGGAAACACAAATAAAGTAAGAAATGTGCGGCTGTGACACCATTTTAAACATATGTCATCCATTTCATACTGAAACTCATACTTTTGTTAGAGTCTGGCCCTCTCTTTTATTCTTCTCTAACATTTAATACATAAAAAATATGGGACATAAAAAATATGGGAATGGACTTACACGAACAACACAAAATCTCATTTGGAATATTTTTTAGGTAAGGTAGATTTTGATGGTAAGAAAATTAATTTCACTAAATATGTACTATGTGGCTTATTTATGAATCTGTAACTCCAGATGATGTGGTATTTGTGTTGGGTCTATGCAATTCATCCTAATCTTAAAGGGAAAGTGAGACTTCTCTAGTCTCAAATCTTCTTTTTTGTCTCCTAAAGCTGAGATTATCCTTGCTATTTAGTGGAATTGCCCTTCAGAATGTAGAAAATAATCTGTGCAGTCTTGGAAGTGGAATAGCAAAGTGGACAAGAATATGCAAGGGCTACATAGTTTAGTTTTTCATCCCTAATACCTAAAGCACTTTCTGATAAGAAATCTGTGCCATTCATTCCCAAATATCAGTGGTTGATTTCATTTGTTGACTATCTTTATGGTTTAAAATAGCCCGAAGAATAATAAAATATTCCAGTACAAAACAGCTTTTGTGACATTCTCACAATAACTTTATTGCTTTTGTCTTTTAAATGAAGGATAATGTAGCACAGCCTTCTAGTGACAACTGCTTTCTGAAATCAAGTATTATGAAAGTATTATTAACTATATCAGATTAGATAGATGCTTTAAATAATTATTCAAATCCAAAGATGCAGTGCAAAGTGGAAATAAATTTGTGAGCAGTAGGTCCCCAGATTTGATCCATGACCTAGACTGGACTGAAAAGCTAAAGAGGTTCTGTTTCCCATAATTTTTTCAAATAATAGGAAGAAAGTACAAGAGTGACCAAGTGGTCAGGTTTAACTAACATCAATTTCCACAATTACCAGTAAACATGCACATAAGAATCTGAGTTCAGCAACATGGTTCCATAAAATAGGACTGAAAAACTGACATAATTCCATTTTGTATTCTTTTAATTTCTTAGAATGAGAGGGTTTTAGAAATGAGTGTAGGCAGATTATTGTGTATTTAAAACCATGCTTGTGATACAGACACTTTTCTTCCTTTTTCTTTCTTTTATTGAAAAAAATCACAGATCTTGTTTCAGGTAGAGACATTTCTTCTAAATTATAACTTGTATTCCCATAAGATATAAAGTATATACCTATGTTTGTGATAGAATGATTGAGAATTTGGTGTTTTAACAGATAGCTTTCTCCTCTAGTAGTTTCTCTCTGATGTGTCTTCACCCTTTATATTTAGCTTATTGTAGACTAAAAAAAATATTCTTCAAAAATTGATAAATTCTTAATATGTGTTAGAGTCTTAGGCTATTTCTTCTTTCTACCCTGTGTTGAGTATACAAATATATGGATGAGCTGGCATTGAAGCCACCCACATCCTGGTACACACTAAACACAAATCAAGCTTCCATTATGAAATAAGAATCAAATCCACATCCTCTGTGCCACACATTTGAAATTCTTGCCTTTTTTAGCTAGTATGTATGTCAGCTCCTTTTTCTTTTTGTGAACTTGCAGCCTCAGATGTTAGTTAAATTTTACTATTCTTCAAAAGCATTTATTTGAAAAACATGTGAATGGAAAATGAACATGCTAAACTAATTAGGATATGCAAATGTGTTCAGTGGGACTGCTTTTTAAGTGAATCATACTTATTTGAATACATAAATAAAAGAAAATTTGTTTCAGTAACAATCTGGAAGTTAGTTCATGTGGAACAAATAAGGACTTAAATTATAAGGATTAACTTTTCAGAATCTACTTTGCAGTTCACCTTTTTAATAGAAGGAAACATGAGTTCCTCCTGGCATTCAGGGAGGTTTGACGAGCTGCAGAACACTTACCAAGTTCTCGTCCTCATTCAAAGTGATCGAAGAGACTGAGGAAAGGAACTTCTGAAGATTTACTTCTTTCTTTCAAGGCAGTTTAAAAGCAAGCAGGTGTAAATCTATATAGACTATAGGCACTTAGAACACTTTTCTTGTGAAAAACAATACTTTGGGTCAAGGAATGGAAAATATTTGGCTTGTGTTTATTTCCAACACTCTGTTTTTAATGCAAGAAAAAAAAAACCCACGAATGACATTAAGAGAGAGAAATAATATTAAAGGAAAGGAGAAAAATTACATTAAAATTTTTTAAAAATCAGGAAAAATAATAACATATGGAAGAAATGAATTTTGTGGATATTTTAGACTAGGAATATACACTCAAAGGACCAATGTTATATTTAGTATTTTGGATTTATTTTCTATAGATAAGAAGGATTGGGATTTAGTAAGCCATGGTTAAATCAAGGAATAAACAATAAGGACAAGTTTTATTCTAGGTCATATACCACTTAATCAACATATGTGATATTTTTGTAGGGGTACTCTAGTTTTATGTGTGGTTACTTTTAAACTTGTTTAATTCAAAACATTGCACTAATTTTATGAGATGACCCTGTGCTTTATATGTGATCATTTACCCTTAGAATTTTTAGTATTTTTTCATTTGTTTTTCATTAAACTACAAATATTTGTTTAGCTCCAAATCTATGCCATTCATTCTCAAGGTGTGACATGGTCTTGGCCCACACATTTCTAGAAGTCTTGTGAAGAAGACCACGTATAAAATATTCATTCAACAAGAGAAACGTGTCCAGTTACAATACATGAGTTGATGTGCTTGAGGACTTTATTTTTTGACTGGAGGGTGAATGGAAAAAAGCATTGATGCATAAATACCTGGGAGACAGAAGAAAATAAAGCAATGAAAAGTCTCTTACTTCTTGATTATCTGTTGATACCAGGGGCTGATTTTGAGTGGAGAGTAAGAATACAGGAAGAAGCCAAAGAAAATATTTTCAGGAGAGAATTAAGAAGTTTGGGATAAACTAATTGTTGCTTTAGAGCTCAGATATAAAAACATAATCCAAAGTTAGAAGAAGTCAGTCTCTTCTAACTATTTCTTTTACTTTGATATATTATGTAATTCTGTTCAGTTAGTGGGTCCAAAGTGGACAGGGTCTATATAGGTGGGAAGTCCTAAACATGGCTTTTTCAGAGATTAGTTACAATAGACCTGTTAACAAGTCAACATGGCACATGTGCTGAAGAAACTTAGTAGAAAAGCAGGAGAGTTTAAAGGTGTGGATGTGCTACAGAGTACACAGAGACCTTGCTCTAAACTCTTAGAGATAACTGGAGACACTTTATGAGGTGGAAGTGGCTTGAAACCCTGAAGTGATGCAGTGAGGAGTAATGAGTCAGTGAAACATAAGAATGGTCATTTAAGTGAATTTCAGCTTCATAGTCATTTAATTTTATCATAAACTATGATGTGATAAGTGCATATTAGTGGTATAAATTGTGAATTGTCTGATTTCAATAACCTGGTGTTACCAGACTATTTCTTCACTTGCAAAATAAGGATTTAGACTTGATAACTTTCCACACCAAACTTCCCATAAGCACATGGCTCTATACTTAGCACATAAGAGAATGATTAATTATAAAATCAAGGAGGATTATGTAATGACTTCACTGAGCGATATTTATGTTTAATGAATTTTGACATCTAGACAAAGGAAAAAGATAATAGACCAAGGGAGGAGCATGTATAAATGATAAAGAGACACAGAGTTATCTTCAGGAAACAGCAAATGGTCTCATTTGCTGAACTCTAGAATGTAGGTTACGAGAGATAAGTTGGTGCTGAAAAACTATGCTAAAAATCAGATTATACAGTTCTTTGACTACCATCAAAAATTGTAAGTAGTAGGAGATTGCAAATATCTTTGATCTGGTTAGTGGGAAAATATGTGTTTTAGGGAGAACACTAATCTTTGTGGGAGGTTTAAGTTTTCAGAAGATAGATTGAAGACCAGAAGAATAATTGAGACTATTACAATAATCTAAATAAAAGTTTAGGTAATAACTAAATTTCAGAAGTGGAATCTATAGTACTTCCATAGGTATAGGAAATAATGGAGAGGTGGTCGGTGTGGAGAACAGTAGAATACGTTTGTGGATAGGCGTAACCAAAATGACATCTTGATCTTGTGATTATTAAGAGATCATCTAGCTCTAATGAATATTGCTAGTATGAGACTTGACAAATTTTTGAATCTGCATAGACCACTGGCACAATTTCCATCAGATGTTCAAGCTTTCTGTTAGAGTTAGACACACAAAAACAAGGCAAGTTAAAGTTATCACTTCTTACTGGATCAGATTAGTCTTAAATCTTTCTGTGAAAGATTGCTATAAGACATGTATGAAGCTTTGGGATTTTCTTCATTGGATTAGATTAACCACAGGCCTAAACTGTTTACATGATTACGCTTTTATTTGCAGTCACATTTCAAATGTCCTAGGGTAAGAACTTGCCCTGAGTGGTAACTATCCTCAAGCTTGTCTCATATCAACTACACATAGTTCTAAAAGGAGAATTGGAATGGCTAATACACTACAGAAACATAAAGAAGATCTAAAGAAGTAAATAAAACTACTGACAAATGGCTGCAAGAACCTTTTAATTCCCTTTTTTTCCCTTATCAGAACCATATTCCATTCCAATAATGGGGCTTGACAGTTATTTGACCTTCATCTTTCTACAGATCAGTATTACTGCTTTTTAGGTATCATGAGAGGTTTCCCATTGAGAACCAGGGGACCTTGATTGAGATAAAAGTCTTAGGTACCTGGGAAGTGGAAAGACAGAGATGCAAGCATATCTTATAGTCTTTGGAAAGTTTCAGAATTCGAGCTTCAAAGGTCAAGTCAAGGAACCTAGAGTAGTGGGTCTGAAAAGAGGTCATAAGCCAGAGGGAGGTATAATGAATCAGAAGTGAAGAGAAGCAAGAGAGTGTCTAGGCAATGGCTGTAAGTAAAGATATAGCATTTGCCATTCATCGTTATTGACACCCAGAGCAAGAACCATGGGGAATATAAATAAGCTTAAATTTAGAGGATTAAAGCCAAAACTCAGAAAATGGAGATGTCATTGGAACTCAAGGTAAGTTTTGGGAGATCATCCTACATTTGATGTCTTCCCATGATATTCATGGGGAAATTCCAACACTAAGTGTCTTAGAAAGTAGAATGTAGAACTTGAGATGTAAATTTTGAAATTATTCACATAAAGATGATAGAAGACATAGGCATAAATGACATTGAGTAGAAAGGGAAAAAAATCTATGATATTTTATTTCTCTGTAATAGCATGTAGATTATATATTTTAATCATTTATTTGAGTGTGGCTAGAAAAAAAATCCCTAACCTTTAGTTTAGGGATTTACATAGATATATAGTTCTCCACACACTGGGAATTCTTTGATCTTGACCATAGGATTAAACATCCTTATATAATACAGAAAGGACGTATATCAAATTTTAAAACTTAACTACAAAATTTGATACTAAACGAGTATTTAGAGTTTTTTTAACATATCAGTGCATGTTATATGATCAGAAAAGAACAACACTCTGCTTTTACAGTGTTACAGAACAATAGATGAGCTCAAGATGTATTCTGTGTGGTAAACTCATGGGATTTTTCAGAACACCATAAAAGCTTTTTATTGTACACTCCAATGCTGTCATCTGCAGTTAGCTAACAAATATGATAGGTTTTTAATATAATCCACCCGTCCTTGCCAGTGCTCCTTGTATGTTACGTCATTTTTCTGTGGGCCAAGAGTTTGTTTTCCCCAGATGGCCTTCATGAAGCTGCTGACAGCACTTCTGACTGAGAAACTGCACAACAGCAATCCTCCAATTCATTTAGTAGTACTGACAAAGAGAGAGCTGTTGATATCCTGATGCAAAAGCACTCTATCAGGCATTACATAGTGTCTGTGTTCTCAGCATGTTTTGGGTGTGATAAGTCATAGCACATGCTTTTTGACATCTTTCTGCTTTTCACTGCCGTGTAGAGTTTCCTGCAGTTGAAATCAGGGTGACAGAATGTAAAGAGCCAACTGTGACATCATCAGCAACTGGTAGCAGTCACTGTATCATAAATAATACTTTGCAGACGTGTAAAAAAAAATTAAGTTGTGAAAAGTTCACAACAATTCCTTTGAAGAAAATTTCAAATCAACGGTTTCACTAATTTCCACACACTGATTTTACCCAAGCCATGACAATGTACAGAAATATCTGTGATGTTTTACATTGATAAGTCAAAGGAACAAGAGACTTGATAAGTACACATAGTGAAAGAATTGGGGATTTTGTTTTTAGCAAATTAAAAAAAGTCATAGTTTTTTTTTTTCTTACAAATAGTTTCCTCTTTAAAGCGGGATCACGTATCAACGACTATAGGTGCCACAAAGCAATGGGTGGCGCTACATACGAGATGACTCTGCTGTGGATGGAATGTCTCCTGATTCTGATTACGTCTTGGTATTAATAAGGTCGGCAGCTGCAGCAATCTGTTCAATTTTATGCAAATTAGCCCTGGCCCTCTGGCTTCTGGCTAGTGGCCAAAGGAGACTTTGGCTGGGCAAAGTTTGGATTTATGCTTTATTCTCCTGCTGCAAAGGTTTATTGAATTAACTCTATTTATTTAAAGCAGAACAGTACAAAGCAATTCTGCATCTTGGTCAACTTCGTGATGGCTAAATTGTGTAGGATTGCCCTCCCACCCACATGCTAGTTTGAATCATAGAATACGTGAATCATTGATTATGTCCCTAAAGAATAAGAAAGGTTCACTCTTTTCATTGCTTTCTTTAGTAAGAAAGGGCTCAACGTGGTTTCTCCTCCCTATACTATTGAAGGCCTGTAAAATCAAATCACGCAGGAATCTTGTAACTGATATTGCAAATGTTCCCTAACTGGTGCTTAGTAGGGAAGACTATTTGAATTAGAAAGCTTGAGTTATATAATATTTTTAAAGAAATGGGTGAAGATTATCAAAAGGTACAAACCTCTAGTTATAAAATAAATAAGTCCCCAGGAGGTAATGTACAGTATGGAGACTATAGTTAATAAGACTGTATTATATGTTTGAAGGCTGCTAAGAGTAGATTTTTAAAATTCTCATCTAAGATAAAAAAATGGGTAACTATGTGTGATGACGGATGGTAACTAGATTTATTGTAATGATCATTTTGCAATATATACATATAACAAATTATTACATTGTAAAATTGAAATTAATATAATTATTATATATTAATTATCTCAATAAAAATATTTGAAAAGTATACATATCTATTATTTCCAATCATGTGTACTTAACAACCCAAAATAATCTAGGAAGCTGTCAGATATATGATATTTTATGCTGTTTTTATACATCCAAATAATGATTTATAATTATCCTCTCAATTTTATATACTTGCTATATAAAATGTTAAAAATAATTTATTATCATCTTGTATGAATTAATTATTCCCTTTAAAAATTTGCTTACAGTAAAATTAATTGGTGTAGCACACTGATTTTTCACTGAAGAGTATGTAAAGGAAACTGAGTCCAGCTCATATTTTAATACTGAAACATCAGAATTAATGAGCTTTTAGGAAAATCTAAAAATGTAGTTCCCAGCCACCTACAGTTCACTGATTTTAAATGCAGTGAAGAAATATGAAATATGGCTTGGCACCCATTTCTGAACTTGCTCTACATATTTAATTGTAAGTATATTTGTGATCCTTCTTGGTTTTCATAATCTCACAGTGTTCATAAATACTATCAAATATTTCATAGGGCACTTGGGATATGGGAATCCTATATCCTATTTTATCAGCTAAGTCATCTGCAGTCATATTAAAAGCCACAAAAAATGTAGGGATAGCACCCACCATTTTCAGCTACTTGTGCTAAGATTTCAGCATTAGATTGTTCCTTCTTCCTGTTAATCTAGGCTCTTATGGGCCTTCTTTTATTTTAAGCACAGATTCAGCTGACAGCCAGCACTTGTTCTGGTTTTGAATCAAATTCTGGCAGTGTTCCCAGAATATGAACCAGTTGTTTCTTTTACACACTTTCTCATTGTCCCTAACCATCCCAACTGCTTTCAAAGCAATATGCCATAACCAAACTTACACTTGCTTTAATGAGAATTAAAGTGTGTGAATCAAAGCAGTGTTTCCCATGTGGTCACTGACTACCTCTGGGGTCAATTAAAAAAGTGGATGCACAATGTAGTAAAAGAAAAGAGAAAAGTGTGCAAAAGACATCTCCTCTTTCAAACTGAAGGACAGAAATTATGTAGTTTTAAAGTTTTCCCCGAATTATTCATACCCCCCTCCTTATTTTAGCTATTTTAAGCCTGATCTAAAAATTGTTCTAATTATTCTCACTGGAACTAATAGCATTTTTCTGATTATTACCAATACCTTATTTTAATTTCCCACCCTCTTTATTGATAAAATGTGCCTTTACTAAAACATTATTCCTGCTATTATGGTGAAGTATACTATAATTCATGTCTATTTTAGACTCTGTTCAATGGAACTACTTTCTAATATTCTGAGAGGATGTTTTCATTTCAGTCCTTCATAGACAAGCATTTGGAGGAGAATGGGGCCCCATGGAAATCTGAATTTTTACCTCATGCTATGATATTAATCATTATTTGAAGTAAGAAGCTTTTAAGCTTCTAATATTTTTACATTATAAAATATCACCACCTAATTTAGCTTTCAAAAATGCTGATTTTAGAATGTTTATATTTATAAAACAGAAAAGTAAATAATATAAATGTATGGTTAAATAAGTTATGAAACATTTAATATATGATCATATAGACATAAAACTAGAGACATGGAAAGACCATGGTATTTTACAAATTTAAATAGTATATTAGTTTTCATTTTACACACATGATTGATTTGCATACATGTAGCAAGTTTGCATATTTAAACTCTGCTCCACAGATAGAAAATAAATATTGTATTGCTTCTTTATTTTCTATAAGTGATCTAATTTCCTCACAATTTCCCATGCTACTGGGCTGGCCATGAGAGATGGGGATAAATTAACTTGTTAATAACAGTCAGGTTTTTCCAGTTTAATATCCATTAGAAAGATCAAGTATCTTCTGGGGAAACTGTTTTTGGAATTTCCCAATACTCTCTCACATGCTCATGACCACAGATTCTCTTTAGATGACATCTGAGTGAATAGAATATTTTTGTGACTTTCCAGCTGTTGAGGAAAACGTTCTCCTTTACTCGCAATAGTCTTTCACCTATGCTAATTTCTGCACCTCATTCTTCCTGTCTTCATTCTGGTGTTTATTAAGGAAAGACATCTCACCTACTCTCATGGAATTTCATCTTGGTATCTACTATTCATGTTTATGGCCTTGGCTACTCACGTCTAATTTCAAAGCCCCTAATCAATATGGCTTCTTTCTCCATGCACCTTGGTTCCGCTGGTCCCTTAGCCAACCTTACGATTGTGTCCCTTCAAGGAGATTCACTGGGATTTATGGACTCACTGGGATTTCACTGGGACTTTTAGCCTTTCAAAAGCCATAGGAAGCCAGAAGTCTCGTCATGCTCACCTCCCTTGTCAATGCCATGTCAATGTCATGCTGCTATCCACTTACCTTGTTAGTTGTGGTATCAAACTGGAGTTGGCCTTCTTCTAATAGCTTGCATCTTATTTGCCTAGGGAAGTGGACACTAGCTACAATGTTTTCATAATCATCTCATACCTGTTTGTATGATTCCAAGGCATCTACCTTCAAGGGAAGTCTAAAGTGGGAGGGAAATAAAATGTTAGCACCTGACTAATTTTTCATGCCTCTTCTTTTCTTCTTTCTAAACTACTCTAGGACAAAAGAGGAAAGCTTTATAATTTCTCTTCCTCTTTAGAAGGAGCATTCCCTCTTCCTTGGGATCGCTAAAGCTCACATTTTTTCCTTAATGCTAGAAAAACCATACTTCCTATACAAATAGGTGCTATTCTTAAAATCAATATAGTTAGACAACTAGAAACTAGAGATTATTAAAAACACATAGTTTACATTAAAAATTCATTAACCTTGTTATATGAGGCATATTTACATATACATTTATATGCATATGTAGAAACATGCATGCACATACATGTATAACATGCCAAAATATTATGAAATGCACAAAATAAAGCATATTCATGTATATTTTATATTTTATAAAATATAAAAATGTATTATTATTTAATCTGAGTGGTAAGATCTTAAGCAATTTTTATTTTTTCCTGTGCTTTTTAAAGTATTCAAAATTTTCTAAAACTGGTGCATATCATTGTATAATAGAAATAATTTATCAAATAAGAAAATGCATATTTGCAAAAACATCAGTACTTCAGTTTAAGAATTTGGTCTAATTTGAGTAGCATTTGCCATGATATTTAAACTCTTTTTAGTAAAAATGTCAGTAGAAGAATCACTTTAAAGGTAACCCTTGTTTTCCATTTGAAGACTGAAGCTCTGGGTAGTGACCTCAGATGATGCTTAGAAGTTCCTATCTCAATCCTCCTGGCAGGGGCTAACTACAGGGATTAATATAGTCATATGGGTTTGGTTTTAACCATTAAAACCAATTGTCAAGAATGTTAAGTGGTGTCTACCAAAGCTACCAACAGCTGATCTGCATGTAGAGTTCTGGATGTTCAGCTTCTTCAGGCTGAAAATTACAACACAGCTTGTCATCTTACTCCTCTACACACACACACACACACACACACACACTTAATTGGATCAAGACCTCTAAGTACTCCAGTCTTGAAACCAAATAGCCCCAATGTAAAGATTTCCTTTCCCATTTGTTCCTCTTGGACTGATAACTTACTTCTGTACTACCAAAACAAACATATGCTATGCATAAATTGTAGATTGAAAACATTTTTAACAGACCTCTCAAAATTTGAAATTGAGTAAATCTAATATGCATATTAAAACTTAAGTTTGGTTTATTATATTTAATCATTTATTTTTAATAGAAGTGAAGCTAATTTTAAACTTACTTAAGAGCTAAGTCTCATGAAAGGTCTCTAAAGTCAAGCTGAGCAATGTGTTTATGGATAGTAAATAAAAGTACTTAGCAATATTGAAGATAAAGAATATTCGTATTCATTAATTTCAGTAAGCATTAAAATATGTAGTGCTCTGCCCTATAGACATCGAACAGAATATTACACTCTTCCATGTTATTAAAATTCAAGTGTTTGAAAACACAACATTTTCAGGAATTACTTGGAAATTCACTTTACAGAGTATTTGCAAATCATCTGAATATTCTATAGAAAACCATTTCTATGAGATAGTACGGAGAGGGGGAAGTAAAAATTAATGTAGTTTATGAAAAAACAAAGCTTGATCTTAAAAAGTTTAGCCTTTTACTTCAGTGTCCATCAATGGTTATCTGGCATTTTAAGCACTGTGTTAAGTGGAATGATATTAATCTGAATCCAATATATGTACTATTATTCGGACAAGGTTGTTTTTTCTTCAGTTTGCAATCTCGAAAATAAGTCTATTATTCTTGGGTGGTCACTACAGAGATAGCTTCAAGCATACAAAATATAAAAAGCATCATGAAATATGCCAGTATATTAAATTAACATCTTGCAAAAGCCCCTCTCTCAAATCCAGATGCTTATTATATTGCTTTTGACAGACTGTAGGCGGTAAAGTTTTAACTTTAAAGAAGGGGCTTTCTGTTTCTGTTTTCAAGTTTAAAATAATGAAAGGAAAACACACTGAAATTCCCACATTATTAAATAAAACATTTAAGTGGCCAAGGGCCAATTATTGTCACGCCATGAACAAATGCCTTATGGTAATATGTTCCATAACTGTTTGCTAAAAACTACCAATTTTAACACATTTGCACATGATTAGACATTATAAAAAGTTGCTTATTGAAGCCAGTGTCATAACACTGTTACTCATGCCCAAGGGGAGGGAAGCCTCAGTGCAAACCTGAACAAGAAAGGTGGTGTGAAATAAGTTCCACGTTGTGAAAACAGATCCTAAGTAGATTTGCCAAATAGCTGACTCCACTCCATGGTCAGAAGTTCATAACATTAGCATCAGGAGACTGTGCAGGCCTAAGAAAATGTTAACTGAAGAATTTTTTAAGCAATTAAAGTATGTAAAGATGGATTATTAAAATTAAATTTTTGAAGAATATATTTGACTCTAGAAATCTTATTCATAAAGAAAGTGCTTTATGGAGAGAATTTGGCTTGGCTTTATTCAGGTGAGCACTTCTAAAAGAAAAAAAAAATTTTCTATTATGTCTTACAATTAGTCCCCTAAAGGGCTAAACAAAGCAAGAAACATTTTTCAAATTTTAATATAATCAGAAGTTATAGGACTTCATAAAAACCAAAACAATAGAATAGTAGAAATTAATCCAGCCCTCTTTGGGGTTTCTTGGATCTCAGCTGCATAACTATAATCTCTGCCTTCACCATCCCATGGTGCTCTCCTGTGTTTCTTTGTCTTCATATGACTGTCTCTTATAGGGACATCAGTCATATTGGCTTAGGAGTTTACTTTACTCCAGAATGACATTATCTTAACTAATTACATCTGCAGTGATCTGGTTTCCAAATAAGGTCAAATTCTGAGGTACTTGAGTTTAGGGCACCAACCCATCTTTTTTAGGGGGGCACAATTTAACCTATAACAGTTAGTGTTTGTGGAGTCAAATATTTACATTGATTAATGATAAATAATAAACTGACAGAATAATTTTTATAAAAGAGAAATATTAATTCATAACATTAATTTATATAATGTTAACATTATACAAGTATTAAGCACACACTTAAAAAAATTGCATCCCCAATTAAAGAAAAATATTTTTAGATTTGGTTGATGGCAAATGTTTAAAAGCTTTATTATGAATTTAGATTCCTGAGAAGAATTTCTGAGCATTGTTGTTTTGTTAAGTTTCTACAAGGTAAATTCTAGATACTTAAAGCTTCTAGAGTTCTAAAAGGTGGGTACCTCACAAAATTGTATTCATACAGGTTGTAAGATAAAAACAGTATTGGCTTTAAAGCATAATCCTAACTCTGTCGCTGATTAAGTAAATCACATAACTGTTACCTGAGTTTCTCCATTTATAGAACAAAGACTCTAAAATTGACCTCATTCAGTTATTGTAAATCTAAAATAAGGTAATGTATATAAAAGAATATAAATAGTACGGCTGAATGTCATAAACTTTTATTTGTACAATATAGCTAATTAACTACAATATCCCAAAATATGTCCTATTAGCTATGCTGGAGGAAGACCCAAAGGACTGAATTATGATATATCCAGCTGTCGTCACCTCATGGTGCCTTCACTGCTTTCAAATACTATTCCAGTGGTTTCAGCAACTGGAATCTTATTTGAAAAAAGTAGATATTCTCTTTATCCCTCCTTTTTCAGGTATAAATATCATAAGTTTAAAAGTGAACCTTTAGGGAAAAAAATTAAGAGTTATTATAGAATACATTATGTCAAAAAGCCCCATTGACTGTTGGAATAAATTTTGGGGGGCAAACTTTTTATTTTCATTTTTAGTTTTATTTTTTAATTATAGTTGACCTTCAATATTATTTCATATTAGTTTCAGGTGTATAGTAGTTAGACACTTATGTAATTTACAGAGGGGTCCTCCTGATTAGTCTGGTACCCAGCTGGCACTCTATATAGTTTTTATAATATTATTGACTATATTCTCTACACTGTACATTAAATCCCCGTGACTACCAATTTGTACTTCTTAATCCCTTCTTTTTCACTCACCCCTCAACATTCTCCCATTTGGCAACCATCAGTTTGTTTTCTGTACCTGTGAGTCTGTTTTTGTTTTGTTTATTCATATAATTTATGTTTTAGATTCCACATATAAGTGAAATCATGTGGTATTTGACTTTCTCTGTCAGACATTTCCCCTCTAGGTCCATACATGTCGTAAATGGCAATATTTTATTCTTTTTTTATGGCAGAAAAATATTTCATTGTATATACATACCACTTCTTTATCCAATCATCTATCGAAGGGTACTTAGGTTGCTTCCATATTGTGGCTATTGCAAATAATGCTACAATGAACATAGAAGCGAATATATCTTTTCAAATTAGTGTTTTGGATTTCTTCAGATAAATACTCAGGAGTGGAATTGCTGGGTCATAAAGTTGTTCTATTTCAATTTTTAAGGAACCTCCGTGCTGTTTCCCACAGTGGCTGCACCAATTTGCAATCCCACCAAAACTGCACAAGGGTTCCCTTTTCTCCGCATCCTCACCAACACTTGCTGTTTGCTGATTTATTGATGATAGCCATGTGAGGTGATATCTCATTGTATCTTAATTTTCATTTATCTGATGATTGGTGATGTTGATCATCTTTTCATGTCTATTGGCCATCTGTATGTCCACTTTGGAAAAATGTCTATTCAGGTCCTCTGCCCATTTTTTAAATGGATTTTTTTTCGGTGTTAAATTATATGAGTTCTTTATAAATTTTGGATATTAACCCCTTTTCAGATATATCATGGGCAAATATCTTCTCTCATTCAATAGATTGTCTTTCATTTTGCTGATGGTTTCCTTTGCTGTGCAAAAATATTTTAGTCTGATGTAGTTCTATTTGTTTATTTTCCTTTGTTTCCCTTGCCCAAGGAGATAAATCAGAAAAAAAAATATATTACTAAGAGCAATGCCAAAGAGTTACTGCTTATGTTTTTTTTTTTTTCTTTAGGAGTTTTATGGTTTCAGGTCTTACATTTAAATCTTTAACCCATTTTGAGTTTATTCCTATATATGGTGTAAGGTGGTCTAGTTTTATTTTTTGCATGCTTATTTATTCATTTTTTTAATATTATTTATTGAATGGACTGTTTTTATCCTCTTGTATATTCTTATCTCTTTTGTAACAGGTTAAAAGATCATGGGTTTATTTCTGGGTACTCTATTCTGTTCCATTGATCTATGAGTCTGTTTTTATGCCAGTACCATGCTGTTTTGATTATTATAGGTTTGCAGTATAGTTCGATATCAGGTAATATAATACTTTCAACTTCATTCTTTTTTCTCAAGAGTGCCGTGGCTATCCGAGGTCATTTGTAGTTCCGTATAAATTTTAGAATGATTTGTTCTAGTTCTGTGAAAAATGTCACTGGTATTTTGATAGAGATTGCATCAAAACTATTGATTGCTTTGGGTAACATTGATATTTTAATAATGTTATTTTTTCCTATTTATGATTATGGCATATGCTTTCACCTCTTTGGTTAACTTTATTCCTAGGTTTTTATGTTTCTTTTTGATGCAATTGTAAGTGTAATTTGGTTTCTTAATTTATCTTTCTGATAGCTTGTTATTGGTGTATAAAATACACTAATTTCTGAATATTAATTTTGTATCTTGCTATTTTACTGAATTCATTTTTCAGTTCTAATAGTTTTTTAGACTATGATTCTCTCTATATAGATACTATCATGTCACCTGAAAATAATGACAGTTTTACTTCTTCCTTTATAATCTGGATGCCTTTTATTTTTTTATTTTATTTTATTATTTTATTTTATTATTTTATTTTATTATTTTATTTTATTTTATTTATTTTATTATTTTATTTTATTATTTTATTTTATTATTTTATTTATTTTATTTTATTTTATTATTTTATTTTATTTTATTATTTTTTGTCTAACTGCTGTGGCTAGGACTTCCAATACTATGTTGAATAAAAATAGTGAAAGTGAATATCCTCATTTTGTTCCTGATCTTAAGGAAAATACTTTTAGCTTTTCCCCATTGAAGATGAAGTTAGCCGTGGGTTTGTAACATATGGCCTTTATGTTGAGGTATGCTTCTCCCATTCCCACTTTGCTGAGATTTTTTTAAATCATAATTCTGGGTTTTGTCAAACGCTATTTCTGTATCTATTGATATGATCATATGATTTTATCCTTTATTTTGTTTATGTGGTGTAGTATATTAATGGATTTGAGGATATTAATCCCAACTTACAACTCAGGAATAAATGCTATGTGATTATGGTATATGATTTTTAAAATATATTTCTGAATTCGGTTTGCTAATATTTGTTGAGGATTTTTGCATCTATGTCCATCAGTGATATCAACCTATACTTTTCTTTTTTAGTAATGTCTTTGTTTGGTTTTGGAATCAGAATAACGCTGGCCTCATAAAATGAGCTTGGAAGCCTTTCTTCCTTTTGTAATTTTGGAATGGACTGAGAAGGATAGATGTTATAGAATAACTTTTTATTTATGTACATTTGTCCCTTTCAGAACTTTGGGCTTCTAGGGACTTTAAACTCTTATTGTTTTTCTGTTTGAGAGGCATTGGAAAAATAGGAATCAGAGTGGGTCCACAAAGAAGTAAAGAGTGGTGCTCGGGCCAGTGTTATTTTCTTTTGAATTAAATATATATTAATTGAGTATGATTTAAGCCCAACAAAATAAATAGATATTAAGTGTTTAATTCTTGAAGTTTTGATAAATGTTCATGCTCATAAGATCTCTATCCCTATTATGATACAGAAAATTTTCATCACTTCAGTTTGTGCTCTCCGGATCTATCTAGTTAATTCTCACACACCACTATTTGATAATACTCTTCTGATTTCTATCATCATAACTACATTCTGCTTTTTTTCTAGGATTTTATATGACAGAATTATACAGTATGTAGTTTTTAAGCCTGGTTTCTTCTGATTAACATAACATGTGAGATTTGCTATATTTTGCATGTATCGATCTGTCTGTTCTTTATTACCGAGTATTTGCATCACATGAATGTAGAACAATTGGTTATGGGCATTTGAATTTTGGCTTTATAAACAACACTGTGGTACACATTCTTCCACAAGATTTTTAATGACCAAAGTTTTCATTTCTTTTGAATAATCATCCAGTAGTGGAATAGGAGTTAAATATACACATAGTTCTATAAGGATTTATCAAATCTTTTTCTAAAGAGGTGGTACCATTTTACATTCCCTTCTCAATATTTTAGTATTCCATTTTCTACCTTTCCTGAAGAACTTTTTGTGTTGTCGGTTTTTTCAGTCATTCTCATTGTGATATCAGTTTGCATTTTCTTGATGGTCACTTATGTGGAGCATCTTTTCATATGCTTATTGACCTTTTGTATACCTCTTGGGTAAAGTCTGTTAATGTCTTTCACTAATATGAATTAAATTTTTAAATTTTATGGAATCGTAGGAGTTCTTTATATATTCTAGATATAATTATTTTATTAAATACACGTATTAAGACTATTTTCCTCAAAAATATGGCTAACCTTTTAATTTCTCCAGTTGACATTTTAGAAAACATATTTTTTTTCTTATTTCAAAAACTTGCAAGTTACCCTTTTAAAAATAATTAGTGCTTTTGTGTCAAGAAATATTTGCTATTCGTTTGTGAAAATATATCTTCCTTATTTTTTTTCTAGATTTACAGTTTAGCTTTTATTTTAAAGTCTCTGATCTACCTCAAATTAATTTTTAGTGAGATTTGAGGCAAAAATTGTGGCTTCTCTTTTCTATAAATGTATTTAGGGGTTTCAATACCATTTGTTGAAAAGAGTATCTTTTCTGGATTGGATTATTTTGGGTGAAGCTCAATTGATCATATGTATGTGGATCTATGTTTAGACTCTTTATTACGTTCTACTAATTTGCTTCTCATTCCTTAGGCCAATACCATATTGGTTTATTGTGGCTTTAAAATCTTTTAAAGAGTATAATTCTTCCAATTTTGTTCTCTTTCAAAATTATTTGAGCTATTTACGTGTTTTTGCATTTCCATGTAAATCTTAGAATCAGATTACCATTTTTACCAGAAAAAAGAAAAAAAGACTTCTAGTATTTTGATTAAAATGTATTCGATTTAGTTAATTTTGGGAAAGATTTGCATCTTAGCAATATTAAATATTCCAATTAATTAGCATGTTATAAATCTCCATTTATCTTGATGTTTTTACTTTTTCACCAAGATTTTTGTAGGTTCAGTGCAGAGGTCTTGCGCATTTGTCTCTTTTTCCATCTAATAATATATAGAAATGAGAGTGCATTATGACTAAGTTGAACTGGTGTCTTTATCATATCTTTAGTATTTTATATTTTTTATTGCTATTATATGATTTTTCAAATTTTATTTTCTAGTTGTTTGTTGTATGTATAGAAATCCTTATACATTACTAGTTGCTAGTATATAAAAATTCATATACATTTTGAGCTTCTTGTTTGTTGCAAAATTGCTAAATTTCTCAGGATTTTCTGTATAATAGATCATGCTGTGTGACAATAAAGACATTTCTTCTTCCTTTTCTACTTTTTATAAATTTTTTACTTCTTTTTCTTGCATATGGCACTGATTAGTATCTCTAGTACGATAGTGAATAAAATGTGTTATTTTCTTCTATCTAAAAGATATTATTTAATATTTTTTGTAATGTGTATATGATGCTGACAATTTTTCTTAACTTTAATTAATCTGAAAATTTCTTTATTTCACATTAATTTTTTGAAGAATATTGTTTCTTTATGGTAAATAATCCTATTATGATGGGTTTAGTTCTTCTGCATTTTAAATATATTATTGCATTTTCTTATGTTCTTTATTATTTCTAATGAGAGGTCAGCAATATTTTTATTCTTTGTTTTCTTTGATTTACTTTGTCCTTTTCTTCAGGCTGCTCTTAAAATTTATTCATCTTTTATATTTAGCAATATGACGATAGTATGTGTACCTGTGGTTTTCCCTGTATTTGCCCTACTGCTACTTGTCTAGCTCCTTGGTTATTTGGGATAGTGTTTTTATCAAAAGTGAAAAAGTTTGCCCAATATTTATTAACATGAATTTTCTGCATCATCTTTCTCTTCTCACCTTCTGGGACACAAATTACATAAAAGTTAGGTAAAATTTTCTATTAACTCACAAGTCATTGATTGGGACTGTGGTTTAATAATCTGTAATCAATCTGTACTTTGGTTTATATGACTTTTGTTTATATGTCTTAAAGTTTATTGATATGTTCTTAATCTGATGTTAATTCCATACAACTTTTTGTTTTATATATTATATTTTTCACTCCAGTAATTTTCACTTGGTTCCTTTTTATACTTTCCAAACGTATCCTAGCAATCCTCCTCTTTTTACCATTTTATCAATACTTTCCTCTAGGTTTTATAAAATATTTATCAAAAATATTTTAAAACCTTTATTTGCCAATTTCCACATTTGTTCATGAGCCTGTTTACATTACCTAATTTTTTTTTCTTGACTATGGTTCACATATTTCTGATTCATTGCATATCTAGCAATTTAAAAAATAATGTACAGAACATTTTTTATTATGATACACTGTAGAGATTATTGATTATATCCTTATTCTCTGAAGAATTTTGTTCTAACAGGCAGTTAAATTACTGACACATGAACTGGTAAGATACTTGATTTTATGCTTTATAAAATTAGGTTTTTGGTTTTGATTATAATCCTAGGCGAAAATCCCTTATTCCTGAAATATAGTTTTTACTTCTAAAGTGTGATCCTTCCAAGTTTTCAACAGAAAAGTCCAATGTGCTTACTAAGCCTCTTTAACTTGGCAGGATTCAAACTTCAAATTCTGTCCCAGTAGGAAGTTGCTGAAAAGTCTGGTTAGTTCCCTTGGACTCCTTGAATTTTTGTCTAAGCATGCATAATTTGGCAGGGAGCCATGAATTTGAAGGAGACATACATACGTTTTGTGGCTCCCTCTTCTATAACTTCCTCCTATCAAGAATTTTCTTCCTCAATTTCTAACTGCTTTTGCAGTTCCAAGCATTTCCTCCCATTTCTATGGCCATTAAAACAATGGCTTTCTGTGTAAATTCTAGCTGCTTCATCTATGTATGCTGTGAAGTGCCTTCTCAAAAAAAAAAAAAAAAGTACAATCAATTTCTCACCACTGTGGTTTTCTTATTTTAAGGTTTAAACAGAATACAGTTTCTGATATCTTCAAAGAGTTGCTTTTACATTTTGTCCAGAGTTGATGATTATTATTTGTGGGAGAATTGGCCCAATAAAATCTTTTTCTCCATAACCAGAAACAGAAACTCTGGGCCAGTGACTTGGAAACCTGTTCTTTTGATTCATAAGGATTCAGAGAGAATATGTCACTGTCTAGCAAGAGATTGTTCTATACTCTCGTTTCATATTTGTGCAGCTTTAAATTAATCTATTTTACATATTGAACTTTCTCTTAATATTTTACTTTAAAAAAATTCCACTATTTAGAAGTCATGTTTCCAATCTCAGGATTAGTGTTCAGTTTGAGACTCAAAATTATTTTTTTTAATCTAATTTTTCTAATTGGGTATTTCACAAAAATCATATTGTAGTGGAACCTGGGGAATGTTGCTTATTTTCTCTTATACTTCAAGGCTTAGCAATAATGACCAATCTTCTTCTTTGGATTAAAATTTTCAAAATCAGCTGCTGATTAACCACAACAAAATCCTTATGTATTTATAGCAAAAATTGAAATCTAACTAGAGGTGCTTGTCATAAGCTGTTTCACAACAATGAAAAAAGAATACATCAAATATAGAATATAAAAGAGTTAAGTGGTATGAGTGGTTTATCATGCCCACAACTCAATTTTACATATACACATAAAAAATAAAATGATCGAAAAACTCCCTTACATTCTACCACTTCTAAAGTAATATTGGCCTTAGTCAGGAAAAATACAAATATAAAGTGCAATTAAACTGTTTGCTTATTTATTTACAGCCATGACTGTGAACTGTATAGCATAACTCATTTATATGCATATATCAAATACATGATATTTGTGAGGTCATACCATCAGCAAAAGTCAGTGTAATTAAATACCATCCTATAATTTACTTTGAGGTTCATGTAAAGAAATGGTTCCTTTTATAAGCTCCTTCCTACAATATTGACCAGTATGCTATTAATTTTATTTGTAATTTTGCAAGCTCTGTTTCTAATAACAGAAGTTATAGTCATTCAAGAACAATTTTTAAGGCAATAAATTCACAGACACTTTGAAAAAAAAAAGCTGAAAAACAGTTCTCCACTTATGAAGTTGATAACGTCCTAAGGAGATAAACTAAATGGAACTTGATGGCTCTAATAGATGCTTGTGCATCATGTTATGGAAACGTTAAGTTTGTATGGATAATACACTTTAAAATATATTTGTTGTGTAGTATTTTAAACATAAAAAATGTAGACTATGTATTATCAACACCCTTTTAGCTATCATTTATCTATTAGAAATTTCTAACATATGAGTCAAATTTTTAAAATAAATACATTACAGTAAACTTGAACTCAATTTTGTACTTCCTTTTTACTACTTTTCCCTGAAGATAGTAAGTATAGGGAAAACACTGTATTGCTTCTCTGAATATTTTTGAAACTTTAACTATATATATTTACATCTAGGAACAACGTGTACTCCGGCCTGGCATTTAAAAAACTTCTCAAGTTATTTTATTATTCAACTATTGATACACAGTACTTCATTCATTTTTACTGCTGAAAGCCTTTAGTTGTGTGAATACACTATTGTTTACTCATCAGTTTTCCAGTTTGTGAATATTTAGCTGTTTCCAGTTTTGTGCTCTTTCAAGCAAGTCACTATGAACATTCTTAAATATGACTCCATGTCTATAGTTTCAAGAGTAAAACTGTCTCTAAGGTATTCATTTGCATGTGAAATTGCTGTGTGAGAATGCATATTCTCAGCTTTACCAGATATTGCCCCAAATCTTCAAATTTGTTGCAACAATTTTTACTATCACTGGGTGAATATAAAACTATGGTTTTTCCTTACATTTTATAATATTTGCATTGTCAGACTTTTAAATCTATTCAGCATCCTGATACTTAATGTGAATTTTCTGATTACTAATGAGGTTATTAATCATTTAGAATTCTTCTGTAAATTTCTGATTTATGTTTTTTTGACAATCTTTAAATAAATTAGGTATTTCTTTTTGATTTTTAGGGTTAGGTTGTTTTATTTATTTTCTAAATCTCAATATCAGGGTTGAACAATTGATAGCACATGTAGAGAAAATTATACTCAAAACGATTTTTTCAGAGCATGAGTGGAATGTCAGAATCTCACCTATATTTCAATTTAAGGAAGAAATTGTACACACACATGCATACACACACTTTTTAGATCACTTCTTAGAATGTAGGCATATCTATAAAAATAAAAATTGATTTATTTGTACAAGTCGTAATACACAACAGATCTAATAACAAAACGAATTTGACAGTTTTTACCATGCAAAAGAAACAGATTAATCATGGGCAATACTAGGAAGAAGAGACTAGATAATGGTTTTCTAGCCTGAAGGTATACAAACCCAGACAGGAATCTGATGTAATCAGTTTTGCTTTGTTGTTCATTCATATCTTTTTCTGCTCCTCTACAATTTAAAATCTGCTGACATTTCATCTTTTCTGGTCCATGCTGGATTAATTCTCTGAGTTTAGCCTTCGTGGCTCACTCCAGTGATCGTTGAGCTATATTGCTGTTAGGTGTCAAGAGAAAAAACATATGAGTCGCACTAATATGAGAATTACTGATTACATTACAAAGTTGTTTATATTTTACAAAAGAATATGAATGACTAGTCAAACTTAAAAGAAAGACAGGATATGTATCAAATAAAAGAGTGCTAGGCAGTAAACTAGTGTTGTGTGTTTCAATTTTTAGTGCTCAGAGTCAATGTGAAAGGGACATAAATATACATACTTTTTCCATAGTGTCAAAACAAATTCAGGACACGTGTGTGGGAGGTTGGCAGTAGGAATCTGTCTTCTGCCCATCAATTTCATTACTAGAATGGTTTACACAAAATACCTCTCTCTTATTCTGAAGCATGTTGGTGCCACATGTCTTTCTGGTTCTCAGGGATAGAATCCATCTCAACTTTTCAAGTATTCAGTTTTTGCCCCTTTTAGATAACAGAATAATAGAGAGTAAAAATTCAAAAAACATTTGGAAATTTTATTAACCATATTATATACCAATGACAAATTTTACAAATTAGAAATTATTTAAAAGCTAAAATTATTTTCAAATAATGAGCCGTATAAGTTATAAGTGCAAATTGAACGAATAACTAAATAAAACACACAATCTGAATGTCATAAGCAGAGCTATCCCTGAAAGGAAACATGGTTAGCTCAAATGTTGACTATATAATAAAGTTAGTTTATCCTTAAAGCTTTTTAAAAAATTATTTTAGTGAGTAGTAGCTCCTTGAAGCTACTCAATTTTAGAAAACCCTAGAGAATTCAATTTAACTGAACTTTATTGTACGCTTACTCTGTAGAATATCCTGTTAGTCATTTTGGAGTATAAAATAGAGGTGCAGAGTTCCTCTCTTAAGTTGCTTGCAGCAAAGCAAATTTTTAAAGCGGGAGCAACAAATTCAAAGTCCTTAGGCAAGGCAGGTAAAATGAAGCAGATAGGGATATAAAATCACAGGGAATGGTTGGGACTGTGGTAAAGGAAGAGCAGAGGTAACCATCTGATAGATTAAACAGTGAGTTATTCAGCTTAAGCTCATTATTGCCATACACAAATATAGATTTAATATTGTCAGATCTTGGGATTTTTTTCAAGAATATTTTGATGTGAAATATAACTTTTCATCATCAACAGCAATTTTATCTAAATTAAATCCTCCCCCCAAAAACACGATTGCAGGTTGAACTATGGCATATAGTATAAAAAATTTAAAACACAACTTTAAAACATGTGCCTGAAATATTTAGCTCATTTCAATGAGAATAATTAAACAGTCTCTTTCTAGGCACTACCATTCTATTGAAAACAATCTATAATATTTAGGTTACTAGAACTGCTATGGATTGAATGTGTCTTCCCAAAATCCATATGTTGAAGTTCTAATCCCCAATGTAATAGTATCTGGATGTGGAAACTTTGGGAGGCTATTTGGTCATGAGCACAGAGTCCTCATAAATGGCATTAGTTCCATTATAAAAGACGTGAGAGATGTAATCCCTCAGCCATGTTAGGCTACAGAGAGAAGATGGCCATCTGAAAGCCAAAAAGATATTTTTGCCAGGAACTATGCCATAATCTTGGACTTCTAGACTCCAGAACTGTGAGAAAAACATTTATATTGTTTAAGCCACTCAGTCTATGATATTCTCCTATGGCCCTCAAGCTGACTAAGACAAGATCCAAAAAGTAAAAGAAAAGAATGTAAATAATAAATTGTTCTCTATCTTCATCATACTTTTTACTCAACAACATTTGCTAAGCATGACCATTTCTTCTTTTTGAAGACATATTTTCTTACCTTGCCTCCAAATACTTTTTAACTACCCCTTCCCAGCTTCCTGTGTGGCTCCATCATTCTGAATGATGTTCAGATTAGGCTGTTATTTACCTTTGTATCGCCAATATAAATTGCTCTTCTGTATCTCACATCAACATATATACACTTGGATGTCTAACAGGTATCTTGTCCAAAAATCTACTCTTGGTTTTCCTCTAATCTTATTTCTCCTCAATTCAGCTTCATTGTAGCAGTGGTGCCAAATGCCTAATGCATTCATTTGTACAAGGTATAAATCTGAGATTCAGCCTCGACATCTTCCTCTCAATTATGTCCATTACTCTAAATTTTCTCTGTGGCCACACTAGCCCTATCTACCATCAACTTTCACCTAAAAAATCCTCTCAGTGTGTTTCCTTTAGTTAATCTTTACACATTTTCATAATATAACCAAAGATCTTTTAAAATTATAAATATTATCATGCACTTTTGTACTTCAAAATCTTCTGTGGAATTTGACTTAATGTGTAGAAAACGAACTAGAAAATATGTTGTCCTGAAGGTCAACAGAGAGCTACTTTAAGATTTTTAAAATGCAATATTTTTAAAAATCCTAGTGAGTAGGTGTGGGCTGATTCGAAAATAAATCCTCTAGACCTGGCCTACACAAGTCTGAGCCAGCTGTCAAGTCAGAAACAAGTGCAACCTGTTGTCATTATGTTATCTGTTTCACCCAGAAATGATTTAAGAAGAGTAAATTTGCTGCCAGACCACACTTAATGCATTCCTGTTATGCAATGAGACTATGCATCTTCATCTCTGTTAAGATTCCTGTTTAGCACAATTACGAAGGGCTTTTCAAATGTAGACAAATATAAAGAATGGCATATGGAGGAAAATCAGAAAGGGCATAAGAATTAATCATTATGAGAGCTATTCAGTCTATCCTTTTAATAATATATAAGGCTAAGTTAGCACTGTACCCAGAGTACTTAAACATTGTGTCTGAGCCAAGTGCCTCATCACTGATATAAATTTTGATAAAGCACGCCGATTTGGGAAATTTAATCTATATTGTTAACAACAACAATGACGACAAACAAAATACATTTTTACTATAAGCAGTCCTGTACATATAGCCCTAGTATACATATATAGACAGGGATATATGTACAAAAAATGCTTGTAGCAACACTGCAAGGACCAAATCTTGGCAATAATGCAATTGTCATCAGTAAAAAAATAGTGACATGAGTTCTGATAAAACAAGGCAGTTAAGTATTTACAATAATGAAACATGTCTGTGTGTATTTACCTGGAGAGATGTCCGTAAAATAATGTAAATTAAGTGAAAGAAAATTGGTGTAAATAACACAACCTAATTTTGATAAATAAACAACATATGTATGTATACATAAATATTTAGTATAAATATAAATGTGTTCAAGGATAACTATTTTCCTAAATGTGTTGGGCTTGGTAAGATACAAGCATGAAAAAACATTATTCTTTCTCATAACTCCCTGTTGAATTGACTATGTTGACTCTTTCTGAGAGCTGTATGGAATTTCAAGTCAGCCCCATAGCTTTTACAGTCCCTCTATGATAATTTTTAGAAGTCATTCGACAATGGACAACTCTTATAAGTCAATAGGGGGAAAATACAGAGAAAATTAATAGAAAAATGAGCAAAGTCCATTCTAAACATGAACTTTACAAAAGAGTATATCAGAATGGTTAATAAATATATCTGGTAAAGTTGAACATATCTGTATTCCATGGACCAAATGTTCTTAGGTCTATACTCATAAGAAATTTGTACATATGTTCACTTAAGGGCATATACTTAAATGTTCATAGTAGCATTCTCTGTGCTAGCCAAACCTGAAAACTATTTAAATACCCATCAACAGTAGATAGGTTTTAGAAAAGTCTCAACTAGAACTTAATCTATAGACAACTGTTATAGACAAGTCAGAAAGTCTTATCTTCCTCAAATGAGCATTACACTTATCTGCTTCTCTGTCTCCATGATATTTTATCATGCTGTTACTACTTCCTGCATCCCCCACTGTTTCTCCAGCCAGACTAACTCTATACAAACTTTAAAACTAAAATATTATTTAATTACCTCACTAAACATTTTCTGATGCAGCGAAAATCTTCTTATTACCTGAATTCTCACTATTTTTTATTTGTTCTACTTTAGGAAGTTGGAATTTAAAGAAACCATCCCCCCCCCCCCCAAAAAAAAGTTCTCTTTTTGTTTCTTGTCTAGTTATAAATTCCTAACAGACAAGGTAGGATGATATCATATTCATTACTAATAATGACTACAATTAAAGTTAAGGACTTAGCAGCAGTAGGCTTCCTAACACTAAATCTTAGACTTATATCGACTTACTAACTCGATTACAGATAGTATTAAACAAAAGTAGATCTCTGATGCACACATTTTCTACAAGCAGCTGGCTTCTGTGAGAAGCCAGATAAAGGTTGAGGTACCCATGCCCAGTTCTTTTCTCAAACTCACAAACCTAGTAACTCATTCTATCTCTCTGGGGGAGGAGCATAGAGCAAAGCAATAATTAACAGTGTTAAGAAAAAATCTTACCTCATATAAATCAGAGTTGTGGGGAATAAAGATTTCCCTAACAATAGAATTTGTCTTATTTTAAGTGTAGAAGCATCACTAATCTGTTTCAACTCTAGATTATAAATTGTTCAGAGTAAAGAATTCATCTATTCATATTTTTGATACTCTCAATACCAGAGTAGGGCTTTGCTATTAAGGCACCATAAATAATATATTTAATGTATATATTATTTTTGTTTGTTCTACATTGGAAATATGGGAATCACATTCTGGGGAAACATTCAAAATTTAGAAAATTTGTTAATAAAAAATTTTAAGCCACCATAAATGATACATCTGCCATATCTAACATTTAAGAAATTATAAAAAGATCAAATAATTTAAAAATTAAGGAAGTAAATTTTTTAAATTATGGGTTATTATTATTAACAAAATGAATTCTGTTTAAAATTGCTTTCTCTGGAACTTATTTACCTACTTTACAAATTTAAGTCATTGTAGTCAGTCTTTAAAATATTTATTACATTTTACAATTTTGTACAAATAAATAAAAAATAATTGTAATAGATAATTCATATGTTGTATAATGTCATTAAGGCATTTCTCTATTGCTGAACATTTAAATTGTGTTCAAGTCTTCCTATTTTAGGGTATACTATAATAACTTTTAATTTTGGAGAATTTTATCCTAAATATGATTTTCCACTAGTGGGTTTATTTAGTTAAGAGGAATGACTAACTAAATATGTTATTTTTACAACATATGCCTATGTTGGTTTTCAAACAAGTTGCACAAAGTCATGATACCAGCAGCAATTTGAAAGTATCTATTATAAATCAGCAGCATTAAATATTATAATTTTAACAATATTTTCTTAGTTTCATATGTCTAAAATTATGCTTTGGGTTGTTGCTATGTGTATGGTACTTGATTACTATTGAAGATAAACATTTAAAATATACTTGTTTATTATTTATACTTCATTGAATTTTTTCTTCTTTGATATATCTATTTAGTCTATTGCTGTTTTTTTATTTTCTTTAGTTTGTTAATTACTTTTTGTCACTTGAATTATTTTATATTTATTACACTAATCTTTTTGAAGCTTATATATAGCTTCTCAAAGTGGAGAATTTATTGTATTTTATACTGATGTTTAAGTAACTGAAAATATTACTTCATTATGAAACAAGTATTTTATGCCAGAATGCAACATTTGGGTGGATATTTAATGTTAAACAAGAAACTTTAATCAACTTTCCAGTTATGGCCCATTGCTTCAGCTTGCTCTGAGCCTTTGGGGTTGTAAGTTTGACTGCCCCTGACTTTATCAGGACTATAGGGGAAAATTTGAGGTACACATGCAAATTTTTATGCCAGTGTCATTTGTTTTGTCTTATAAACTGGTTCTCCAAAAAATATTTATTAAATAAATAGTATACATACTTTGAAAGACTGACTTTTCACTTAAAAGAAGTAACTTGGTTCCTGCAATCTATGCATTGAATTATATTTCCATTTCTGTTTAAGTTGGTTATATTTTTTACTCCTTCAAAATATGTCAGTGGCAGAGTTCCAGATTTGTTCTTCCCTTTATCTAAAGTAATAGAAGTTTAGTTGGGTAGATGGTTGCCCGGAACAAATCTACATTTACTCAGCTTTTCCTGTGGCTCGGTGAGGGTTTGCGATCAAGGCCACAAGTTGTGGTCTCAGCGATGTGAGAGAGTGTTTAGTGCAACATGCATATCATGTCCGTAAAGAGAAGCGGTTTGGCTTTGCCTCACCCTGCCCTCCTTCCTGCTGACTATATAAGTAGATGGAAGTGAGCAGGAGTTTCTACCCTAAAGACACTGTGCTAATAGATAGAGCCGGTATTTCCCAGACATTTCTTAAGGAGCAGCAATGAACGGCTTCCCTCCAGACTGTGATGAGAGAAAGACAACTAGGTGTTGCGTGAGCTGTTGGTAAATGTGGTCTCTGATGGAGCGGTTGAATGAATAATCTGGCAGGGACTAAATTCCAATATCAATTGATATCAAGAATTGTGAGTCAAGAGAGTTTAATCTTCCTTTGTTCTTGCTCAAAATCTCTGCTTCATTGCTGTCAGACAGTGTTGCCCTCACTTTAAGTCACAAATATTGTCTCACTTCAAAAATGAGTTTAGTCCAATATATTAATTGAATCTCCAAAACCAGTTCAGTATGAAATCTACCTCTTCCCCAAGCTAGGCTTGTTTTGGACTGGAAATATGAAATGGAACAGGATGATGTTTCAGCCTTCTTCTCTGTTTTATTTTTCCTTTTCCTCTCCGTAGTGACTAGCTGTTTCTGACTTCTCCAAGGTGAGGGTTTGGAGAGGAAGAGTTCTAGGAAGAGAGATAAGCTCTGAATCGATTAAATACTATTTCCACTAGTTTTGTTCTCTCTGGACCTGGCCAATATTTAAATATGACTCATTGTCTTGATTGGTAATTTTCTGGATTGTTGATAGGATTCATGATTAGATACTTTTCCTGTGCAGCTCTTTTGGCCCTAGAAGAAGTATTATATTTCCAGTGGTCACTTGTGACCTCTTTCCTCAGTTCTTAGTAAACTTGTTTATACATCAATCTTCTTGCTTCTGGGGTTCTACTGTCCTTGCAGGGCCCACACGAGTTTTAAGGAAAACACTCATGTATCCTTTGCCCTGACAAAGACTCATAGAAGATGACAATCCTAATAAAGTCCCTGTATCCTAAACATACTGCCTGCTTTAGCTTTCTATGGAGTAAGTCTGGGCCCAGACCTCTTGGTCTCCCAGTAGCAGAAAACACATTTTCAGCCTTTTGAGTTTTCCCAAGGAATGACCCATTAGGCTTGAGGTGTTTCAGACAGAAACTCCCTCCCCTTGCCTCGTTCTAAAACATTTTTTTTTTTTGAAAAGTCTGTACTGGAAATTTGTCTTACTTTTATTTCTGAAACTTATTTTATTGGCACCTCAGCCCAAACTGAGAGAGGAATAGTTCTGTTGTATTTTAATATCCTGTGTAAGGCTTTCAAATTTATGAAGGTTTTGGTGGGGGTGTGTATTTCATTGGCCATTATATACAATCACAGACATTCAAGAAGCACATTCCATGTGCCAATAACTATGGGAGATAACAAGGATACCGACACGATTAAAACCAGATTTCTACTTCACTATTATTTTTATGATTTTAAGGCAAAACAAATGTCAGAATAATAATCTGACTCTGATATATTGTTTTAACAATATTTAACAATAATAACTTCTATCAGGAAAAAATAGCAAAGAAGCATCAGCATAATTTTGTTTCTTCTGCTTCATTTGATACTTACTTCTATGCCCTGATATTCATTTTAGGGATTGATGACCAAAGAAAATAAGCTTCTTTTAATATTTCTCTAATTATGAAACTCCCTTTTTACTTTCAATTAACTTGGACTCAGTATTGAATTAGGTACATGAAAACTTGGTTGGCATTTTTAAACATGATTTAGAGGTTTGAAAAGAACCAGTTTATACCAAATACGAGATCTTATCAGAAACCCTGAAGGATATTCTGACCACAACCTTCTGGAAGACAGTGTAGAGCCATATAAAACAAATTAGGGATATTTACACGTTACAACAAAATTTACTAATTCTTTAATTCTGTGACATTGGCTAGTTTACTAAACTTTCTGACTTACAGTTTCTTTGTCCTTAAAAAGATGATGTTGAAATTTACTTTATGAAGTTGTTTAAAGGATTCTGAGATAAAACATACACAATTCTTAGCATCAGACAATATGAATTTTCTTTCTTATCTGTATATTTGATAGTGTTACTCCATTAAGATTCATTTTTTATACCCATTTAAAACTTTTCTTCTAGCTGAAAAACAAACACTTTGAGTCTTAAAAACTACTTTGGTACTATAATTACATATTTAAATATTCTATAAAGCAGTCCATGGATACTCAAATATTTTATAAGCACCAAAATATTAAGGCCTGGTACACCTGGGCAGGAAGCAGATGGGCACGAAGGAAACAGGTCTTACCTCCTGCACTTTCATGAATTTATTATGAATAATAAGAGTGTCAATTGGGTTTGGCCATTTTATTAGCATCTGTACTACATAAGAATAAATAAATATATAACTTAAATTGGAAAAAAAGATTCACTTTCAAATGATTAAGAAAAACACAGTTGTTTTTTTGTTTTGTTTTGTTTTACATTTTTGACAACTTGGTTGGGGGCTAGAGATAGAAAATGGCCCTACTTAAAAAAGTAAGCAAAGTATTGACAGACATTGACTTTAAATTGCACATTAAACTAATCCAGGGCTATGCCTTAATAAAGGCTAGGGCTGGGAATTCTTATGGATTTTCTAGCTCATTGCCAGGACAACATCGAAAGGCAATAAATGTTCTATTACTTACACAAGCTGCTAGTTTTCAGAAAATTAGTCACCAGTGACCTTTTACCCTTTGTCTTGCTCTCCTTCTCAGTAACTGTACCTGATCTGAATCAAATGCAGACCAGTCCACAGAGAAGTTTTTTTGCAAACCTGCTACAAATCTAAATAATTGGGTTTTGCTATGAGCAATAAAATTGATCTATTAGGAAAATAAATATAACTATTTATTTATTTTACTTGGAAAAAAGCTACATCTTTAAGTTATTATTTTAAATTAAATAAATCACATTTCAAACAAGTAAATCTTACTTTGAACAAGTGTAATATAAAAATGACATTCCATTAAAAGTTCTTGATTTTTGTATACCTAATCAATAATACAAGATTTTCACAATTTTTTTTATTAGCATTTGCCTACATGCAGGACTATGGGCATATAAGCAATGACAGTAGAGCCATAAGGTGAAGGAGGCTAGAGTTTCAGGGTTGATAGTGGAGAGGAACAGAAAAGAAGAGAAGTTATGTGATTTGGGGCACCAGTCCTTATATTGAATTATATTGATTAGTTTTCCAGTTAGCAGAGAGACCTCCTTCTGACCCTATTTTCAGGGTCACTAGATCATAATGCAATCTCACGAAGAAGCTAGCATCCCTCCCCATATTGCTTTCCAAGGAAAGTATGGACCTGAAAATCGCCCATTTAAAGCTTGCTCTTTTTTTCTCCTTTTGCTGGACTCCACCTAACAAATACTTATATAAATTGCAAATACAGTGTAATAACACATGGTGCAATGAACATATGGGATATAAAAATAATTCCAACATTTTGCAAAAAGGCAATTGAGAAATTGAATCTCGTGAACAGCATTCCATCTGATCTGGAAAATAAAATGATAATATCTGACAAACAGGTGGGTCTGCTGTAAGATCTGGACTCCTTATTAGAAAAACCTTAAATTTGTGTTAAAGTGTGGTTGAAGCACATAGCAGACACTAAATATTAAAGACATATCGGTGATATTTTTGGTTTATTTATGTGCATTTTCATCTTAGATCAAACATAAATGATTAAGTGGCAGGCAAAAATAATTATATGTTCTTATGGATATTTGCTAACGAAAAAAATATTGGGTTTCTTTACGATGATGGCACAATTTCAAGATTTTTTAAGTCCTATAAAGTTTTATTTGTATGAAACAGCTTGAGAAGTCTGTAATTTAATAAGGTATTTACTGTAACTCATGAGAAACTGACAAAGAAACATTCTGTCATTATGTGAACAAAGCCAATGGCATTTTTCACATTTCAAGTAATTGTTCTGACTTGGAACTATCATACTCACAATCAGTAATATGACATCACTTGACATGCAAGTATAGCTATTTGGTAGGACTTGTTGATGCTTCAGAATCTGTTTCCTTATCTGATATGCCTCTATATCTTCACATCTTATTTGACTAAAGACAAAGACAGCTGTCCTGTCTTTGAACACTGGCTTGTGTATAATGTGGTAACCCAACCTTCTGTCTCTATGCTGAATTAGTGGGTCATTCTCACATCACTTTTTCTCTTTTAGTCTCTATATGCACACTGACTATTTTGTTGTTAATCTAATCTCTTGTTATTTAGAGAGGGAGAGATCTTGTATTACTAATATCGTTCCATGAATCAGGTCATTACTCCAAGAATCAAAATTTTCAGCTGACTCCCTATACTAGCCAGATCATATCATTTTAGACATGCTGTAGAGCAAACTAATTTTTATTAATTTGAGTCACCCTATATTACATGAATATTAATAAAGTATATGAGGTAGAGATGTTGTTGAAAGGGAGAATAAATAATGGAATGGAATTGTTGGAACCATAGAAGTGCAGAATTATCAAATAATTCTCACCAACCAGTAAACAAGACTCAACCAATTTTACCCAACTCCTCAAGAAGTCCCCCAGAGCATATCCATTCTCCCATTTTCTCAAACTGCCTGAAACATTAAGGAAAGAAGAGATAGAATGATTTCCATTTTTAAAAATTTTCTTCATATCGTTGCTCCTGGCACTTTTTCACCCAAGTGCCTACATATTTCTATCAATGCACTTTTTTCCCATCAAGCATGCTAATGAGCCGAGGCTCACTAGGTCTGCAGATGAAGGCAGCCCACTGGCTGTGACTTTGAAATCATCTGTTTCTCAAGCATGTCAGACTCAGCAGAGCAAATGTGAAGCCCCACCTGGGGAAATGGCTTTGCTGTCACTGATAGTTATGTGCCCACAGATAAATATATTGAAACTAGCCAAGGTGTCAGGTGAGAGTTTTGTGGAGAATAAAGGGAGAACTATGAAGAGAGATATAAATCTTGATAGAATTGTGTTGAGCCTCATTTCTCACTGAAGACTTAGTGTCTTGTTTTTATTTACATTAGTTTAGTTATAAGTAAGTTATTTAAAAAATTGAAACTCAGATAGTGCATTTGCAGATAAAGTTTAAACCTTAGTGATATTTATATTTTTAGCCAGGTACAGACATTTGTTATTGGCAGATAATGATATGCTTGCTATCCATCTGTAATACCATATTATTTACATCATTATCTGTTATATGTACCCTATATGCTTCATTTCTGTTTTTATATTTTATTTATAATATAATCATAATAAAAATAAATAGAAATAATCTTAGCTGACTGTCTTAATAGTTTATTTTTTACTTAGACTAGGGGTAATTTAAAGTCTACTTATTTTGGATATGTAAAATAACAAAATCAGTAACCTATTAAACAGTTTTGCTCATTTTATTAATTTAGAGAATTAACCATTAGTTGTGACCAATATTCTGTTGAAATTACTTTGGAATCATTATCAGATGCTTTTGGAAGTAAAATTTAACTGTGTATAAATTAATATGCAAGTGTCTCAGTATCGTTGATCTTCTATTGAACTTTCTTTAATCCTCTTCATGGTTTGGCTTGAATAGCTGCCTTGGGTATGGTAAAAATCATTGTTTAGTGTATATGTCACAACTTGAAATGAAAGAATTAACCAGTCAATTTTTTAGACAACGCATCAAGAAATTTTAAAGGCAAAATTTATTAATTTAAACGTGAAAAATCTTACATGCTCTCTTCTTATACCAAATAGGATCTTTAAAAAAAATAAAGTTTAGAAAAAAATAAAATTAAGTAGATTGATGAAATTGTCATTTTATTGATTTTAGCCAATTAGCAGTCATTTTCTGAACAACTATATTTTATGTTAGAAGCCACATAAAATGAGGAACACTAGAGAAGAATAAGACATTATATAAGTTGCTGAGAATGTTGTATATTTATGAACAATCAAAACATATGGACAAAATTTCCTATAGATAATGCCTGATTCATTTTTTTTTTTATCACCTACAGCACCTGGTTCTTAGGTGGTCTCCCATCCAAGTACTAACCAGGCCCGACCCTGCTTCGCTTCCGAGATCAGACGAGATATGGCGTGTTCAGGGTGGCATGGCCATAGACAATAGATTCATTTAATTGTTATTTTCTTAAAACCATGTTTGACAAAGCATCTGTCCTGTTCTGCTGCAAGAAATAATTTTAGCTACTGAGAGTGGAAAGGGATTTGGTACAGGAAATTGGGTGCTCCTGCTAGATCTAGAGGAGTGGGATTCTGACAGGGCCTCCAGGAAAGACTGGGAATATCACTATCACACTCGCCGGAGAGCCACTCCCTACACTCTTCAGGAAGGTGGGCATAGGTAGGTTGCAAGTGAACTGCTGTGTTCAGGAGGGCTTTGTCGTAGCTGCACTCAGGGGCTCAGGAGATTCCTGCCATTCCTGCTGCCAATGCCTCTTGACACCCAGAGAGCTAATGACTAGACACTCAAATGCTCAAGCAAAAATACCCAATATCTCCAAAAAAACATAACACTTAGCAGAACCAGCTGAAGCAGCAGGAATATAGTCCTTCAATTCTGTCTTCGAAATCTCACACAAGTACCAGCTTCAAGTTGGTGAGACCTATTTGTATCCTGAGCTCTATCTTTGAAAAAATCTAGTAAATAAACCTTTGAGCTTTCCAGGCTTTGGAATCTAGAAACATCCACTAGAAGAAGATAGAGATGGATATTGCATACCAACATACTACTTCTACCACAAACTGCACATATACTAAAATTTTCAAAATTTTCTTCAAAAATATTTTAGTTAATCAAAATAGAAAAATACTCAGTTTATGAGTATCCGAGAGGGATGGGTATTTTATGAACTTGTGTTTTCTTCACAGTGAATCAGGCTTTTTTTTTTTTTTCCTGGACTATACTATAGATGCTTACTTCTTCCTGGAACACCTCACATCATCAGGCATTTCTTCTTCTCAAGACAACTATGACATTCACTAGAAGACCTGTGCCCACCTAGGTCACAGCACTTTATATTCTCTGAATAAATTGGCTTTTTACTTGTGTGTTTCCTCAGCATGACTATAAGCTTATTGAAAACATGAAATAAGCCTTGTATTCTGAGTAACTAATTTATTGCCTGTTACATATTGTACACACATAAATGAGTGAGTACTTTTAAACATGATAATTTATTTTATTTTATATAAATATTATTTTTTATTACTATACCTATTCATGTATGTATTTATTCTGCAAGCACTGATTAAGAATCTGCTATGTGTAATGCATGGCCAATTGTGTGTGGTCCTGGAGACACTCTAACTGTATTGTTTTTTTTCTTCTAACCATAAATTATACTTATCTCTAACCCTGACTTTTAAATGGTGTAAAAGAGTGTTTACTTCTCTGAACTTTCCTTTATATATTTTAACTTTCTCAGGATACTGTATAATAAATAGTTTAAAAACAATCTTTTCATTTGTTTGCAATATTTCAGCCTTTGTGAGAGAAGAGAACCAGTAAGAGATATTCCAATGAAAAAGTATAAAACAGGAAAAATATAAAATATATTTTAGTTCTAATTCTCTTAGTGATTTGTTGTGTGACCTTGAACAAATCACTTTACATAATGATATCACTATTTCTTCATTTTCCAAGTAAGCCTAATTTCAGTTTCCATTGCTTATCTAATAGAAAACTCAAAACTCCTTGAAATCTCAAGAGAAAGGATAAAGAGAATAATAGATAGAAATTTTCTCTGAACTCTTTAGAGAAATTGGCTGTAGAAATCCAAGATACTATTATAATTACATGTGGCATAGTATGTGGGAAGTTCTCTTCAGACAGACAGACCTGGACTGGGGATCTGCTCTTCATTGTGCTTGGCTTCTCAGAACCTAAATCCCCTCAAGTTTCTAACTACTAAAATACTAAAAAATTAATTTCTATCTCTATAAGATACTAAATAAACTAGTTTTGTGTGTTTCATTTTAGTTGACTGCAAAAGCAGCATAAATGTATATTAAAAGATACAAAAAACAATTGTAGATACAAACATATTCCCTCAAGTTGAAATAATAACCCACCTTAGTGCGTAACATTTGGAATCATAGAATCATGTGACATTTTACAAAATATTTAGGAATGGTTAATTGAAGACATAGATTTTCTCACTAGGATATCATTATCATCACAGTACGTTGTTTGTCCTAAGAAAGCAGTATTGTTCTTTTGCCTAGATTTCCATAAGTACTATAAAAAATATCATACTTCACTCCCATAAGCAGCTTATATTATTGTGATAAGGTACTCATATGACTTGAAAAAAACACTTGGTATGTAATTATATATATTATCTAAATTACTGTACTTAGATGCAGAGGCTTAAAATAAAAGTGAATTAAGTTTTATCATGTATTGTCACATTAGTTTAAAACAGCCAGGTGTAATGCACTATTACATAGAAAAGTTGAAGTAGAAAACACAAGGTAGTTACAAAGTTGACATTTGGGGGAGAATAATGAAATTAATTTACCCTAAGGTATTTTCTTTCTCATATTAGACATATTTAATTGTTCATGAATTTCATTTTATAATGTTTGCCTTTGCTAGGTTCCTTTTGAATCTTTAACATATGTAGAACCTGCATAATAGCTAAATTTAAGAACTCAAATTGGGATAAGATATGAAGTTAATAGCTTATAATATAGTAGTATTTAGAATTAAAACTCTTTTATGTTGTGTATATTTATATGCTTAAAAATGATTGTGAAATAAATAAACTCTGTTTAGTAATAAAAGATAATCATAGACTTAAGAAAATAACTGTATGGATTATATATTTAATGGCTAAAACAACAGAATAATCAGAACTGTTTGCTTTTAGTTCTCAAAGAGATAGTGCAAAAATTGAGTAAATGCTTACAACTTTTATGGCAATTCAACATAGTAATTTTATGCCAGTTAAATCTAATGATTAAAAAATAAGACCTGCCTTTTGTACATTTTGATTTTTTTAAATTTTCTAGTAATTAACTTTTATAAATTACATCTTACAAAAGTATGGCCTGCAAAGTATTGAAATAAAAACATACATATATACCTTCATACACACACACAAAATACCTGCTCCTTCTCTTTTTAAAGTGTGAAAAGTGCTGCTCTAATTTATTCTCTTGAAAGTTCCGTTATTCTCTTTAATTAGATATGTAAAATAAGATATTATCTTCACTCATATATAGAAAATACATATTTTGGAAAGATTACACATACGTACCTTGGAAAGTTTACATTAAGGCCACAGAGCAACTAGGTGTTGAAATCAAACTTCAGGTTTTATTATTCATTACCTTATGCTCTTTCCCTTATATCACACACTATCAGAGAAAGTGGTACCCTATGCTAAAAAACATCTATTTACTTAGGTACACTAACCTTGCTTAGTTATCAGCAGTGTGGAAACATCAAAAATTACAAGATAACATCTACTTATTTATCCACTTTTCCATTATCTGTCATCTATCTATCATCTAAAAACAGAGCTCAATTGTCAACAGAAAGGAAGCAAGTTCCAAGTTGAAAACTTTATGGCACTATAAGGAAGAAGAAGAGGAGGTGATATATATTACATATGTCATATAAAATAAGTGGAGGTAACAGGTCATAAATAAGGAGAAATAAAAATGTGATATAATGAAATGTTAAGCCATTATTTTCATGACCGCCAATTGAAGGCTGATATGGCAGTAAAGTCCCGAAGTTAGATTTTAAATGCCCTGTATTAAACTGTCCCAATCAGGGATTGGGGTTTTAATACTACCATGGTGTTGCATGGAGTGGCATCATGCAACAAAAAATTTAAGAAAAATTGTGAAGTTTAGGGACATATCAGAATAAAATATTCCTTCTTAAGCGGCATTCCTCCTTTGGTGTCTCAGGTGACTTAGCTGGCCCTCCAATGAAGATTTTATTGGTACCAATACCACCTGGGGAAAATCGTCTACCGTTTGAGACAGAATTTGTCACCATCTGAGAAAAACATATCAAATATTAGGCACTAGTAACTTGGACATTGTTAAATGTTTCCAAAATGCCTTTAATGCTGATGCTGACTAGATTTGTTATATGAGGAAATAAATACAATTAAATTAGAAATAACCAGAAAATTTAAGTAGAAAAAGCAAAAACAAAAAAGTTCAATGCTTGAAGAGGATTTAGAGCTTTAGTCACTCTTGTTACTTCCTAGAAGCTGTCCTCAGTGAGGCAATATTGTAAACTCAGTATTTGAAGTTGTCATTCTGAAGGTACTTTGAATTTAATTCTCAGTATTTTGGGGAGAAGCCTGCATGAGATTTGTTATAGAGAGTGGTAGTGGTTGATTGTGTCAGTTATATGGCCTATATCTGCAAACTTGGAAAATAAATTAGAATTTAGTTTTGTTTCCCAACATGTCGAATTTATCAGCTGAAGGGACAGCGTTTGCCCAACCAGTGACTGATTTGTGACTAAATAAAGCACTATCACTATCTAGTGACAGCTACCTTGAATTTCTGACATGTGGTCCCTAGAATTTTAAGTGATTTACTAGCTGATATCTTGCTAATTAGACAGATTTTAGTGACGGGAGTATATAGCACATATCAACTTAAATTGCTGTTACATTTTTTTTTTTTCATTTGATGCCATTTGAAAATACTACAGTTTTATCTAATAGAATGATCAAATTAAAACTTTCCATTTACTGCACACATGCAAAAGTATCAATGCAAAGTATTAAATTCATTATCATTTTAAGTACATGTACTTGTTTTTCAAGAAAGTACAATTATTCATTTAAAAATTAGGCATTAACTATTAGGTATATGATTGTACCATTATTTTGCCTTTAGATTCTTAAAACTGAAATAATTATATTTATTTCATTAGTAGAATATTTATGACTTAAAGATGGTGCTTAAGGATTGTGTTAATGCTTCTTTCACCCCAGTAACCTAAGCTTTTCAGTAAATTCTTTCCTGATATTAGTTTTCATAAGTCAGGAAACATTTTCCATATGTCATGAAGCGCTGTCCAAAGGGAGTTCAGAGTCACAGTGCTCATGCTTCATCATCATCATCCTGGCTGAAATGAAAGCTCTTCCCAGTGACAGCACCCATCCGAGAGATCATACTAAAGCATTTTTGGTACACTATTTTTCTCTTCTTGGGTCAGCTGCCTCCTAGGACTGGAATCGTTTCACAGTTTTTATTAAAATTATTATGAAAGAACAGCTGAAAAAATAAACAAAGTTGTCTGAGAGAATCTTATTTAGTGTCATCAAAGAAAAATTATCTGCCCTGGAGCAATATAGTACAATTTAACAGCTAAAATGGACATCTAAAGGTAAGCAGAGGCACTAGAAATTGCTGAGGACCACAAAAGTGTATTACTTTCAATAAACTTAAAAAAGCAGCAGAGAAAGAAAAAAAGTCAAAATTAGTAAATTATTTAAAAATTAAAAGAGAAAAACCACTGTAAAGAACTTTTGCAAAAGCATAGAAATGAGGGCAAAAAAAATATATAATAAAGTAAATTACCTAAAGCTAAAATAATTGGAATAGAAATCAAGATTGTATAATTATTAATGCACTCATATGCGTTAAAATTTAGGTATGTGTAAAGACACTGAATAAAGAAATATAAAGGGGAAGTTAGTTATTACTTGATTAAGTTTTGAAGAAGACAGATTCTCATAAGCATTTAACTTTATTACTGGCATAGGGAACAGATTTATATGGACATTATTTTTGACTTGTTCAAGAATTCAATAGAAATGAAATTTGTGTCTGCCAAATAATACTCAATGCCCTTGGTGTTGTTTTTAAAATAATGTGAGATCATGACTATAAAAATGTGAACATTAAAATCAAAACAAGGTTAATTAAAGTAAATACATCATATCATACATATTTTAATATGTTTTCCCAATCTGAATATAAAGCCATATGATTAAAGGAGAAATTAGGAGCTTAGAAAGAAACGCATTCTGCTCGACAATGCCTAAAAATATAAAACAATTATATTTGAGATATTTAAACTAAAATTATAGGGTAAATAATTTTTATAATATGTAAAGGACATGAGTAATATTTAGCATAATATGATGATTTCTTAAAAGGAGCTTCTTAAACATAACTCTTTTTACTATAATTCATTCGCAAAAAGTATTTCCTTTTCTACTCTTTACTATTCCTGCTGTAGCTTAATCATGAACAAAATTCTGATAATGGAAATTGTTCTGGCCCATGGGGTTGTAAGCTAAGTAACATAGCAGGTAAGAAATTTATCCCTTGAGTACTCTAGATTAGAAGTGCAAATTTGATTAGCAAAACATATACCTGACAATAAGTGTGTTAGGCTATTCTGAGTCAAACTAAATATTCTCTTCAGGGACAGGCTAAGAGTTGGGCATCGTTTGAGGTTTGAAGAATATAAATTATAAATGAAAAGACTTGAATGACACAGCTATATTTTTAAATATAATCTTAACTAGCTGAAAAATTTTAAACAGCCTTACAGCAGCTGTTCTCAGGACAATAAGACTCTGAACATTGATAAAAAAAAAAATCTTATCTTTGCTAATGAATGTCAAGAGCTGGAAGCAAAAGATTAACAAACAAGAATTAAATGATTTCTTTAATAATATTCAAAAAAATTTAAAGATTTAACAAACCGGTTAAAATACTATCATGTAATTCACAAACTTTCATTTTTAGTGCATAAAAACATGAAAAAATTATTGTACTTCCTCAAATACATGACTTGAAATTTTGGGTGAATAGAAAAACCAAGATATTGAAAGCTATTTTCCAGGTCTTAGATTAAAGGTGCAAAACATTTGACAAATTACGCTCATGTTCAGAATATAGATTTCGTCTCATATATTCATGAACTGACAATGAAAAATAAGTCTTTTCCCTACCACGCCCCATTCCTTAATTGGTCACTTGTCTTTCATCAGAAGTAAAGTTTTAGTGTTTCATTTTGTCAGTTATCAAGATAATTGGAAGCTTTTAAGATACAAAGTGACAGACTGGGATTATTTAAAGTATTTTAAAAATACATTCAAAATGAACATCTATGAAGATTAATCTCTTTTCGCACTAACTTTCTAAATCTATAGGGCAAGGTCTCTTTTAGAAACCTACCTAAATTCCCTGAAGGTCAATGACGGAGGCCCACAGCCAAAATCAGCTTTCCACCAGTGGGAAAGTTCTTTTGAAGATTACATTTTATTTTTAGAATTTGTGCTAATGTGTAGATGAAAATACATGTGTAAAACTGTCTATACCGAATCATTTCATAATAAGCTATACAAAATCCGTAATGTCACATTTCTAAAAAAGTGATCAAGAAGAAAAGGCAAGTATTTTTATATTTTATATTGGGTATGCTATATTTTTTCTACCTAGAATAGAAAAAAATCTTAATCAAAAGAAATCATAGAATGGAAGGGAATTAAAACAAATGCCAAATGTATGTTGATAGGAGAAACAAGTTTTAGATAAAAACAAAGAAAAAATTCTGCATCTCTGAACCAACTTGCGATTAATATGTGGATTGTCTCACACAAGATAAAGTCAGACCCTGAGGAGAAGTACTGACAAGCAATGGAGGACATTTTAGCAAGAGCAAGTCATTGAGTACCTGTCACTGCCCTGAGTGGAAGACGTGCATTGAGGTGGCAGACACATCCTGCTAAGCAGCACAGAAGCAGCTGTATGTTGACCTATATGGAATTGTGCACCCTTTTGAAAATGTTCTATATGTGCTCTGGTATAAATCCTGACAAAGTTTATTAATTTTGGTAACCACCTATTGCTTGGACTGATTACTGGAAAGGACATAGGAATAATCTCTACGGACTATTGAAGCAATGGGAAGAAATATGAAGGTCTTGGAAGTAAAAAATGATCTCAATTATTTTCCTAATGAAATCTCATAAATTGATTAAGAGAACCAGGGCTAAGTGATAGAAATAACCAATTAACAGTGTAAAGAACTAAATTTTTGTTTGGTTATGTTTCATAATACTAACATGACTACCTTTTGATTAGCAGGTGAAGTACATTTTGTAATGACTGAGGTATGTGTGTCTGCTATGTGGTTTATCAATTTATTGCCTCTCAGTCCCAAACTCATCCTTTATGACTGCTCTGTGAGAATGAATCTGGGCCCTTAAAATAATTTTTCTGTTGTCATGTGGCACTAAAGCTTTGTCAATGCACGGTTCTAGAGAGTCCCTACAAGTAAAGGTTTGCTCTCTCTGTTGGCTTCCTATACCATGTGTGGGTTCTTTAACACCAGGTCCCTGTAGCATTCCCAGCTTCTCCAATATCTGGCTCCTGCGCTGTGTGTTAGCCAGTAGTGCCCACAAGTCAGTAACTGCCCTCAGCATCCCCTCTTCACTTTGAATGGATTTGTAGCAGTGGCTTCAGGTGAGAGACATCATCTTATGAATAGCTTCCCCCAGCAGCACAGATAATGGATTACCTGCCAGTTCTGCCAGCATGGCACCACAATGACCTCTCTATTATCGGTAGGCATGATTTGCTCTCTTCAACATGGGTTTGGCTCTTCCTGGAGTACTCTAGCTCAGTCTTAAGGTAGTAGCTGCTCTTTATAGCTGGTGCTTCTATAGTCTTTCAAGTTTTCTTTTATTATCACATACTAATCTGTCATTGCTCCCATCCCCTGTTATAGCTAATAATTCTTAACATTAAACTTTCTTATTCTAATTAGCATATGATTTCTCTGTCTTGATTGGACCCCAACTAATATACTTGCCCACTAGTTAGCTAGTAATAGTCTTGAAAATGTACCTACTATACTAAGCAAACCTTTCACTGAGCATCCATTGTATACCATATTTGTGTCAACTGCTAGGGTTATACAGCTAACTACATGGATGTAGACCCTATCCTGGCTCTCAACAAACTTAAGCCCCACCTATAAGGATATAATGTAAATAGAATATTATAGTATAATTTGATAGGTTCTGGCAGAGTCATAGTACATATGGAATTGGTAGGAGAAAAGATGGAATGATGGAGGCTGGAAGGTTACACACTGAATTATGTGGAAAGACATTCTACTTATAGATAGGTGTGTGCACTATAAGTAGAATCAGAGAAAGTTTTAGGGAGGCACAGTAAGAAAGCATATTAAAAGTATTAGAACTGTTGGAAGATAACACGTTATCTCTCAAATGCATGATTTGTTTCCTGTCACTGGAGGTGTTAATCAGAGACTAGGTAAATATTCCATAGGGTTAACCTTAGGACTTAAATCATTTTCAAGGTGCCTTTACCTTTTGATTCTATGACTATAAAACCAAGTCAAACTTACAACATACCTGCTTTTTTATCCTGTGTTCCATAACTGCTTAATTGAATTTTGTTCTTCTGTGAAAATAATGATAAAAATAAACAGTTTATTTTTAGTTTCTTCCATGTTTTACTCATGGAATTAGATAAAATTTCCTACTGGCAAGATGTAATTCAAGTCGGTGCTCTAATTTTCTTAAAATTTATTTTGCTACATCCGACATTTCCTTTTAATTCTATATTAATAATAATTAAATAATAATGCTCCATTTAGTTTGTGCTAAGGAATTTTCTAATTAATGACCCATGTCACAGTTTTCTCATGTATATCTGTATGTAAATGTTTACTATACTTTGCAACAAACCATCTAAATTTTTAGTGACTTCTAATAATTTGTTAATAATATATTCTTTTAGAAATTATGTCATTCACCCTTAACAAAAGCATAATAAAAACTATTTTATTTCCTGACAAAATGGAAATATTTGAATCTTAGAAACATTAAAGTGTTTTCCTCTTTTCTAATTTTTACATTTTTATTGTCATGCATTTAGTTCTACATATATTTTTAAATTCATAAAATATTACGATTACTATTTTGTAGAGGTTGTAGTTAGTTATGTTCACTCACACTATTTACTTATTCTTTTTGGTTCTTCATTCTCTTCAGTATTTCCATATTTCCACCATTGGTCCTGAGACAGATCCCAGGGTTGCGCTTTCAATTAGCAACTTTGAGGACTTTGTCCCCCTGGACAAAGACCAAGATTATTTCTGCTTGCAATAAAAGTGGTGAATCTTTTCAGATCAGTGTTTGCCTTCTGAAACACAATGTGACATTGTGCATTGTGCTCAGGCATCTAATAGACCCCTCTACATTACTCTGGAGACTTGACTAACATCAGGAACCAGCACGAAAATGAAGTTCGCTGCCTGCTGAGCTGTGAGTAAGAAAGTTATTTGCCTCTGCCTCAAGGATCTTGTGTTTTCTGCCAGCATCCATGAAACAGCATCCATGAGCTTCTAAGTAAGGTAAAATCACACACTTGTCATAGTCCTTCACACTATAATTTGTTAGTCTTGTGTTATACTCTGTCTGCTCTGTTTTTAAATCTTGAGTTTTAATCAAATTAAAACCTCAAGTTTTAATTCTAAATTTTATAATTTGCAGTTCAAGGATGCTCAGTTTATTATTTTTGTTTTCATATACTTTGGTTCTCTATTAAACATTTCCATGGTTTTACTTATTTAAAAATATTTCCTACATTTTCTCTAATCTCTGTAACTCGGTCATATAAACTATATTTTAGTATCTAATTATTCTTTTGATTTTTGGTCATATTTTCTTCGCATGCTTATTTTTTATTATGTTAGACATTTTGTATAAAAAATCTGCAGATACTTCAGATGATGTTATTTTCTACCAAAGAGAGCTTTTTTCACACAGAAGGTAAAGATCTAATAACTGTAATATACTTAGTGGTTAAACTGGGTTGTGGCTGAGTTTAAAGTCAGTAGGACTCAGTTTATCTCTGTTTTTTTCTTATTCTTCAGGTCTGAACCACATGTGCTTTTGATTGAGAGTCTGCACTAGTCTGCATCATTAGCCCAGAAATACTTAAGAGAATTCTTTAAACCTAGAGATTTAGTTTATCTTAGTGCTCTCACAGCAAATTTATGTCTTCAAAAATACAAATTTTATAAACTATTTGTATCCTTTTATTTGAAGTAGAGGGGTCATTAGTCTATCACAACCTACTGTATTCTTCTCAGAAGTGGAAGGCTTCACTTGTATAATAGAAGAAGGAGGAGGAGGTGGAGAGGAGGGAGTTCATTTTAACAGACTTCTCAAAATCAGTACATATTTTCGTATATTGTTTGATGGCTAAGTCAAGATTTGTTAAAAATTTGACATTCTAGGATAATCAGCCAAAACAAACAGGATGAAATTTTTTTAAATGTGTAAAATCCTCTCTTTTAAGTTCAAAGTATATTAATAGAATAGAGGAAATGTGACTTGGATGTTTCATGAAATGATAACCGTAAGTTTTGAATGACTTGATAGCATAAAAAAGATATAAAAAAAAAAAAAAACCTAAGGAGATTACAGAACAAACTGATAGAAACAAATAATGCAGAACAAAATTTAGAAATATCAATTCCACTAAACTTTGCTCTGATCAAACCCCATTAGGAATATTTTGTTTGGCTTAGGCATCACACTATATGGATTCTTCTTAAGGTCTGAGAAGTTCATCATACTTGGTAACCCTTCTTCCCACTCTAAACTATATCATAGGAAAACAGAAGTTGAGGAGTCGAAAACAGTGTTTCGGTCAAGACACTCACAATTATAGATGAGGGCTGTTCATTTAGTGTCTTTAACTCTGAATTCTGCCTTGTCACAGGTTCTGAACTATCAAATTAGGACAGTAGAAGTCTCCAAGATATTCTTTAGTCTACAGTTAATTCAGGGGCAGTCTCCCGTGACAGGGACAATTCCAAAAAACTTGGGAACACTTCAGCATATCAATCATTTGATTTTGAGCCTCAGTAAAATCTAAAATTCCCTAAGGCACTAGTACTGAATTTCAGAATATTCTATTTTCTCTCCAAGGAGAAATTTAATAGCTAGAAAAAAAAGATTACTAGCCCAACTGAAGAGAGGAAAACAGATGACTAAGTACCCTTCTGGAGAATAACTATTGAAATATGATCTCCTCAAATATATATACAGTTAAAACCAAAATCTTTCAATCCAAAAATAGTTTATGCAATACTTTTTGGAAGTCTATCTGCATTCTCAGTGTGGGCTTCCCTGTCACATCTCCATTTGATAAACATAGCCTAGGTGAATCCATGGTCCTTAACCATGATAAAAATAAATCCCTACAAGGGAACCAGAGACAGAGTGACTTTTTGTTATCTGTGTTTTAAATATATATTTTAGGGTACAAATGGCCTATCATGATTATAAATATTAAAATAAATTTCCATTTGCTTTTTTAAAACTTTCCTTTCAGCCCAAAGTTGTAGTTTCTGATCATGGTATAGGGAAATTAAATTGTTCTAGGTACAGTATATTTATATATCATTCTAATAAACTTACCTCAACATGCTGAATAGGTATTACTACCTCTTCTTACAGATGAACAGAGAAAGAAAGAGGTTAAGTGGAAAGACTGATATCTGAACACAGATCTCTCCTGATCCAAAAATCCATGACCATCCCACAGCATTATCTTGCTATTTTGCTTATTTTGATTGATGATTATGATTGCAAAGACTGTTAAAAAGTTATGGTATATGTCTTGGTATGAGGTTAATGATTTTGTGTTGAACTTGTTCTTTCGGTTGAGATATAACAAATAAAATGTCATCAGGTACAGTATAATTTTCCCAATCAATGGAGCACATGTTTGTTGCCCAGTGAAATTATTTCCCTGAATCAAGAACACATTAAAAGTTAATCAAGCTTTCTCCATCTGATAGCATAATCTGTGGGATTTTTTTATGGGGCAGATGTTGGTATTTTGCTTCTTCTTATGAGTTATGCCGCAAGCAGTTGTCATTCTTTCCCCAATCCTCCTAACAGTGATTCGCAAAGACATAAAAAATATTAATTTTTAAGGCTGTCATTTGCTCAATGTTGCCCTTGGCATAGAAGGCAATAGAAATTACATAAAGAAAGCATCCAAGTGTGTGTTCAAGTTAGAAACTCTTAATCTTGACCCGTTAAGAAAAACTGAAGTGATTTAGTGTGATACAGATCAACACCTAAAGAACACACAATGTGAGTGAAAGATTGAGGATTATATCATAAAAAATAGAAGAAGTAAACCAACAGTTTTTAGAAAAGAATCCTGAGGCAAACTTAAGAAGTGATCAAAGTGAAGCACTGCTAATGGCTTTAAAGCTTTGTGTAAATTAATGAGAATGACCTAGGTTAACCCATAAATTAGCTAAGTCAGCTATCAATGTTATTTATGAGAACAATACGCTGCCAAAAAACAAAATTTAAGTATTGATATATAGACCCATTTCTGTGTGTTCAAAATGTATTTGAGCTTTAAATATCTTCCTGATGAAGTTCACATTTTTTCCTTAACACTTATTATATAAACTGCTATGCATTCTGAAATTATCCATGCTTTCTGAATGTTCTTTATTTCTTAAAACAGTATTCTACTTCAGGTATACTCCCATATGATGTGTATTTATTTTTTCTTTTAAACTATATACACGTTGTGGCATGATCTGGAAAGATGAATCATAGCAAATGTTTCCAAAGTGTTATTAGTATTATTTTGATTTCTGGATATTGTTTTTATAAAATAATATAATGTGCTACTTCTGTTCATTTTCTTGCTGAAATTCATTTAATTTTTTTATCATTTATTACTATTCAAATTCATGGAAACAAACATTTTGTTTATATTAACACTCATTTAATGAGAATTAACTTAATAATACTTAAAACATCAAATTCTTTTAATTTTTATTATTTTTTGATCCTTTGGTTCATATAGTAGTTAATTGACTTATTTTAAAAGAAAGATTTGAGTACTAGTATAGAAATAAGCATATTGTGAACACTTCCTGTTAGCAACTCTCCAGCTAAAGATGATAAATGTTAGTAGAGCTATTTTATTATAATTAGGCTAACCAAATTTTTAAAGTTGATCACTGGAAAAAAATAAAGTCCATAAAAGTACCTAAATGGATAAAATTTAAATTCTTTATTAAATTTTGAAAAATTTAAACTCGAAAAAAGCTGCCTTAAAATATTCTAGGATTCAGGCATATAGTAATATGTTTGAAAGTTTGCAGCTTTTATAGCTATAACTCCTTCAGTTATGACACAGGTGTTATCAGATTGAACGCTAACATGAAATTAACTGTAGAGAGTCTTGGTGAAATGTTCAGTGTAAATAAATATTTAGTGAGCTAAAAAGTATTTAAAATTTATTCACTAACTTAAATGATCTAAAACAGCACTTTTTAAATTGTATATTACACAAAAGAAATAGTCATCAGAAGCTAGAGAAATGAGAAGATAATTGAATAAAGAAGAATCCTTTCATACATAAAGCATCTATGTATGAAACTAACCTTTGTGTATCAATCATCTTCAGTGTGTGGCTTCAGGTTTTGTATTCTATTAATCTTAAGGAGCATTAGTTGGCTGAACAGAGAAAGTATTTGCAATGGAGGAAGATGCTTATTCAAAATTAAGATATAAACCTTTTGATGATCTAAAGTGTAATTTTTCTCAAAGATAATCCATTTTAAACCAGCAGTGACTACTCATTTTAATTAGTTGCAGACAGTTTTACAAATTAAATTCCTACTTCTCAAGTCAAAATTCTAGAAGGAGAAAGTTTTCATTTTGTTCATTGCTAAATGAGTTTTCAGAACAGGGTTGAAAGAAAGAGGGGTTTGTAATCAGGTGGTTCTTGCATGGCACGTGCCTGTGGCTCTGGAGAGGTCTCCTAGTAGGGCTAGTATGTTAGTGTGTTGAATGTCCAAGTTTGAGTTTGCCTTTCAAGTAAACCACACTAGTAGATTGATTCAACTTCAAATCAAAGTCAATCTTTTTTCTCTCTTCAGTCATGTGCCTTCATGATTCTGACTTGAATTGGATATAGTGAAGTTATTTGAATTAAAAGTATGATTTAATACCCCAATACAAGATTTGATGCTATGAAGTACAGCATGCTAATCTCTTTTGTGATATTCACTCCCTTAGTGGCCTAAGGCAAAAATCTTTGTGTAGGTTTCAAAGACGTATGAAAGTGAATGTAAAAGTACAAATCACAAGCACCCTCACAAGCCCTTCTATCTCAATCAAAGGGAAAGACCTGCTTGAGATTCAGTTCACGTTTGAAAGAAAACTTAGAACTGGTTTCTCTATGCAAGTAAAATTCTTGAAGGCTTCTTCCTACCTGCAAGTGTGAGATACTGAGAAGTGGCTTTAGGTGATTCAGGAAATGATTTTCAAGGAGAGACTGACCCCTGGAGGCAGACAGAGAGCTCCCTTTTGGCCAGAATTTACTTTTCTTATTACAGGTATTAAGTAAAGGACTGACAGGAAGAGATGACATTCATAGCAAATTCCACTAGGTATCTTACCTGCTTCTCCAAATTCTCCCTCCACACCCTTTAACTTATTTGTAGAAGATCTAATAGAATCATAAATTATGGAATATAAACATTTTTGAATTTGCACACCTCTGAACCACAAACTCCATGAAGGTAGTGATCTGTTTTATTCATATTTATATCCTCATTTATCTCTTAGCAAATGTATGACACATAGCATTTACTTAGCACTAAGTAAAAGTTTGTGGGATATTAAATGAGCAAATTGATAAACCTAGTCTATTTCTTATATATATCAAAGATTACATAAATTACACAAGGCCCCATACTTAGGAGAACACATGAATGTTAGTTGAACATCCAAGAAAACAATGTGGGCAGATAAAAGAGTTTTAAATCATTGAGCCTAAGATGAGAATCAAAAGAGAGCTTTGTGGAACAAATACTTATTTTATGCCAGTGCCCAAACACTGACGTCTATACATTCATCTTTGAAATGATTTTGATAATTTTTTTTCAGAAGGAATCCATAAACTTCACTGGCTCATAAGAATGGAGAAGGGAGCAGGGAGAACTGCTTGCTCAGTGTGACTCATAAAGCTTAGTCCAAAAAACATGATGAGAAAGCTTTAGTTTCAGTGAGATTATTCCCCTCATACCAGACGATGCAAATTAATCTAATTTAAGACATTGAGCATTGTTAACTGACATTACTTCTAGTATGGCCTGGTTGAAATATTTGATCAGTTACTTAAATCTTGGTGCTAATAAATGAATCATGTAAAAGAGACATTGATTGTGGAAAGAACATGAAACTGTTGTAGTTTATATTGTTAAATAGTTGTCAAGGCTCTGGCAAAGCAGACTGGATTTTTTTTCCAAGTGATTCCACATATGAAATTTCCAGAATAAGGTACAATTGGAAAAATCCAATACTTACTGAAATTGCTCACTTTATTTTATATTTTACACCATTTTTACTTATAGTCTATATTATTCTTTGCTGCTTAAGATCTCTCATGGGCTTTTGGCCACTGAGTGCCCAAGTGTATAGAATATAGCATAAGAACAACAACAAAATAAAAAACCAAAAAGAATTGATGTAATTAGAAGACAGAGCTTATAAAATCCATTATTTTCTTAAGACTGATCATGCTTTCTGTTTATTTAAACTGTGCTCCCAGAAACAGTCTTTGAATTGGAAAAACACAGCTGTAAATATAAACTAACCTCTTTCTTGCCCCACAAGTATGTATATCTTTTTATATACTTTTAAATTCTTGCTTCATACCCTTAAGCTCTCAAATTTCCTCAACTCTGCCATGCAACCTAGAATTAGTCTACATTGGCAGTCACATTTATTTCTTATCTTTATTAAATAAAACTTATTTTTGGATTATAAAAGTAATTTTACGCTCCATGTATAAAACAAAGACAATTATAAAGAAAAAAAATATAATTCCACTACGAAAGGTAAACACTACTAACATTTTAGCTTTTTCTTCTTGATTTTAACAGTTGAGCCTATGCTGCATATTTTCACATTCTGCTTTTCTCACATAATATAGTATTCTTATGTTACTATAATTTTGATTTAATGATGTCTTGGTGTTTTGTTAGTTTTCATTGTGTCTTTTGTTTGTTTTTGACGTGTTTTTCTACCCTTTTAAGTCTTAAGTGCTTTGATAAATACATTTTTAATCTTTAGAAATTCTTCTAGTGATACTTTATTTTTAAAGACTATTTTAAATATGTTAGCATATTTATCAAAATAATGTGTGAATTCTATAATTTGAGACAATACTAGCCTATTTTAATCCCTCCCACCTCTTGTCAGCCCCTCTCCTTTAAACTAATAGAAGTCTTGGTTTATACACAGCATAATGATGTCAGCTTCCTCTCCCCATAATTGTTACTTCCTTTTCCTCCACCAGACATTATTTAGTAGGTCTGTATTAAAATTTTTAAAGAAGGATTAAAAAAATCTGATTTCAAGGATTGAAAGGTCAGTCAAAACTTGAAAAAAAGAGACCCCAGAAATCTTATTCTTTAATGCTTTCAATAATATTTTTATATTGCTACTAAGTTTCTAGTTTCTATGTAATCTTATATAATTTCAGCAAACTTTTTTTATATTATTAAGTTGTTTTTAATTTCTACTAACTGTTTCTTCAATTTTTTTTCTTTTCATTTCAGAGAACCACAAATTCTTGTTTTATACTGAGGAGAACAAATTATTTTTATAAAATATTCTTCCCATCCCTGTGTCATTTTATTTTATGAAGTCTATTCCTCCTCTGAGTCTTGCAATTGATTGATAATGCCATATTCATATGACGGGCTATGTTTAAATGATTTTTTATGCTGCATTTTTCTTTTTAACTTTTTCTAAAACTAGGAGAACTCTTAATAAAGAAATGAGCCAATCCTTAGAAAATACCAAATCCAAATACACATAAATGTATTAGAAGAGTGTGGAGACTTACTGGTGTTCATTTTCTGTGTACATGTTTAACCTTTTAGATCTAAAGCTGAAAGTTAAGCAGAAATACACAACTCCTATTCCAAATTTGGCCTTGATAGGCACTTATCTTGTGAAGTTATGATGTACTGTGATGAGAGTTTGCATCACCCTACTTTCTAGAACTCAGATTAATAAATCCTCAATATTGCATCTTTGTTTCTGACTGTAGAACATTTATTCACAGAAAATACACTAACGGAGACATGTGGGGTTAAGAAATAAGGAACAAGAAGAACAGAGGTACTATGAAGGAGTGGGTGTCTGTGGAGTTTTAAAGTTGATTCAGAGTTTTGTGTTCTTTGTTTTTTGTAAATAGGTAATAAATAGTGGTAAATAAATATTTCTGTTTACTTTCAGGAAAAGAGGTTCATTTTATCCTGTAGTACATTATGATTATAATTTTTCAATCCAGTATTATCAACATTACTGCAAATGGAAATTTTCTCCAGATTCTGGCACTAGAATAAAATTCAATGCTAATTTTCAGTGTCATTTTGAGTTCACTAATTTTGGTGCTTCTTCAACACAATAACAGAAATTAGAAATAATTATAATCATCCCAAACTACAATCTGCACTGTAATTATTTTTGTCAGATATATTTTTAATCAAATGGATGAATCTTTTTAATCTGCTGAATTGTGGCAATGGAAAAAAAATCTCAATTTAATTTAATTCAACTTACTCTTATTTACTTAGTAATTATTGTATTTCTATTACTAGAGGTAGAATCCCAAATTGGCATTAGTGATAAAGGAAATATATTTCATCAAATAACAGAAAAGTACATGAATAGTATTGTTTTCATATATGAATAGTTCATGAATTCTAACAATATGTTTAGTTCTTGATCTTTTTTTCATTTCTCAACCACTCATTTTTACTTTCCTGTGATGATTTCATGTCAAGCAAATTTTTTTTGAGTAATATCTAGAAACTCTAACATTAAATTCTTCTGATACAACAACCACAGCAGAAAAGAGTTTTTATCTCTCAACCTACTGGCTACTGTGGGTCATGTGTCCATCTGTGAACCAATCCCAGTGACTAAGGTGATGTGAAAATTTGATTGACAAGGCCTGGGTCTATCAGGCATCTGAATCAGATGTCAACAATTAAGTGAGCCCCACCTAAAATACATGGAGTTTGGAGCATGGAGACCATTTTGGAGAGAAAATCAAAGTGGGATTTCTCAGACAACACAAATTTCTAAATGTTTCTTTTCTTTCTCTTCATTTGCGTTCATCCAATTTCACAAGCCAGTAACTGCTGACAGAGTTCTTGCAGTATTGTGATCCTTGAATTTAGATCACAGGAGCGTCAGTGTCTAAGTGTCTAAAGGCTGAGTGCTTTCTACTTGTTCCTAGCCTTAGAGCAATATACAAGCAAAACATGGGATGTGGAAACACAGTCAACTTGACCCTTTACACCAATTTATGTTGTAATTTGTAGCAATTGCTTCTTTTGATTAGAGGGGAAAAGTATGTAGTAGGAACCATTTGGGAGACTTTCTCCAGGTCCCAGTACAATCCCATACTTTTGCTCCCATCTGTATGCTTTTATTGATATTAACTGTAGACTTGAACATATATCTCAATTTTTTAATCATCCAAGAATTAATGTTATTCAATTCTAAGCCTTATAAATTTGCTCATTTACATTGACCAAGGAGTCTCTGAAATTTTTCTACCAAGTTTCTAAACTCTAACCTTGGTTGTCTTAGTATCCGTGTTGCATGATAAAGAGATTGCCATTTAACAGATGTTTTGCTACCACATAATCAGAATTGCATACTTCTCAGCCTAGAACTGATCCTCAGTGGAGAATTTTCTCCTAATTTGGTGGAAAACAGAAAATCTTGAAAATTTGTGAAAGGGGACTTAATATGATCAGAATTGCACTTGAAAAAAGACTAGCAATGGCACGTGAAATAGATTGATGCTGAAAAAAATAGTGAAAAGACTGGTATATCATTATAATAGTTTAAGTGATGAATCATAAGAAATATACTTAAAAGTGATGGGAAGGAAGATAGAAGGAAAGATGTAAGATAGATTGGGATTCCTGAATTTAGCAAACATTTCCTTTTTGTTCCTCCTTCTTTTCCTCCCTTCCACAACTCCTCTCTCTCTTCCTTCTCTTTCTTTTCTCCTTTTTTTTCAGCTTTTCTCTTTACTTTAGTCTAATTCTTTTGACTATAATGAAACTAGTTAAATTTTTACTTTAATAAAGGTAAATGAAGTTGTTGAGACTTGTTCAGAAAGCCTACTGTCTTTCGAAACTATATGTTCAAGATGGTCTCCAAAATTCCCTGAAACATTATTGAAGAATTCCCTAGGACCACACTGGCTATTTAATATTGAGCAGATTATTTTATTTCTCTTTGTCATAAAAATATAAAGCTGATGTATTAAATCATTCTTCTATGTTTACAACTTGGAAAATTTTATTCATATGAATGATTTTTAGTACACAACACTCTAGATTGCTGGCCAAATATGTCAAATTTATGTCCTTTGTCAAATATGTAATCTTCATTTTTACCTCTTATTTTGAATAATTATTTTTATATGTTCCAGAAACTGTACAAAATACTTTATTTTAATATTTTATTACATAGAATTTAAATATATATATCTACATATATATATATGTGTGTATATATATATATATATATATATATATATATATATATATAATGGTAGAAGAATAATAAAAAGAAACCCCTATATACCTGTCATCTATATTTAACAATATTATGGCAAATATTTTTTAAAGTAGACTTAAATTTCTACTTTTCTTACATCCTTAATTGTAAAAAAATCAGATCTTTTTGGTTTTGCACTAGAGAAGATAAATAAAAATGTGCATAACTTTCTCCCCTATATTATATTTGACAACTTTCTTACAGAAAGCGCACTAAAGTAGTGCTTATTTTACTTATTGGTAAAAACAAATTTATTCCTTTAAAATATGCATGTATTTTGTATAGCTTCACTAGTATGAAAGGAGATTAAAATTCTTCTTCAATTATTCACCTGTAGTGATCCAAACTATTAAAGCATTTGGGTGAATCAGGCAATTTTGTCTCATTAGAGAGTAGATAATTGTGTCACGAGCAAATTATTTGGACAAATTCTGAACAGCATTATCCAGTAAATTATAATCAATAGGTGCTTTTTTAATAAATTATGTGTCCAGAGAGTAGAGCCCCATGTGAACCAGTAGTCAAGAATTCAGTATGACCTCCCTTTATGCCGTGACTTGCTTTGTGAATTGGAAAAATCAGTTAACCTCTCAGTGCTTCAGTTCACTCGTCTATGAACTGAGAAGAGTAACATTTGCCACCTAACTCAACAGTATTTTGTGAAGGTTAATGAGCTTCAGAGTTTATAAAGTGCCTTTTCTTCTTGGATTGAAAGACTCTTGAAGAGTACTAAGTATCACTGCTATTTTTTTTTTTTGTCTCACAGGTCTAGTAAGTTATTATTTGAAAGGCCTATGATATTGCAAAATACGTGAATACTTCTACTAGCATTATCTAACATTTATTGTGTTATTGGAGAAGTAAGAAAAGTCTCAGCATCACTGCTATTGAACTGGATTCCCATAACTATTAGAGTCTAACATCGTTGCTCCAATAACACATGCATGTTAGACAGTTTTTCTAACTTAGACTTAAAATATTTTAGTTCTAATCAATTTGTCAAAACCCTATTATCTCTTGACATAGTTTTACGAGCTGAATATTAAAAAGAGAAATGTTTCTCCAGTGAACAAATGTACCTGTTCTTTATTGCCACATTGAATGAATAATGTTAAGGTCTTGACTGAAACCTGCAAAAATGGTTTGACATAAGTTGAAAATCTTTCCTGTCATTCTGAATTTTATAAAATAGTATTGCCAAATCTCTGCTTAAGATAAAGAAGGAAATTTTTACTAGCACAGATTTGTTAGGATCCCGAACTCTATAGTGATGCTACAAATCTTACGTTTTGTGGATTTTAATTAATTTTGTACTTATTTGTATATTATTTTAAAATTTGAGTGAAAAAATCCAATTTTTATGCTACTAGAGTTTATCTTGAAATCTTAGAAAAGTGTTGATGTGTCAGCTATTTAATCAACATATTTTATATCATTTTAACAATGTATCTTATCATTTTACTGTAAATATTAAATAACTTTTTATTGAAATTATTGGTGTGACATTGGTTAATAAAATCAAATGAGTTTTAAGTATACAGTTCAACAGTACATCATATATTGCATTGTGCGTTCACCACTCAAAGTTACATTTCCTTCTGTCATCAAATATTTGATCCCTTTACCTCTATTTACCTTCTCCCTCCTTCCTTCCCTCTGGTAAACATTAACCCACTGTCTGTGTCCATGAGTTTCTATTTGTCATGTTGGTTTGTTGCTTTCGGTTTCATGTTCCACACATGAGTGAAATCATATGGTTTTCAATTTTTTCTGTCTGACTTATTCACTTAGCCTGATTATCTCAAGGCCCATCCATGTTGTCGCAAATGGCAGTATTTCATCTTGTCTTATGGCTGAATAATATTCCATTGTATGTATGTACCACATCTTTTTTATCCAATCATCTATCTATCATAGGACACTTCAGTTGCTTCCATGTTTTGGCCAGTGTGAATGATGTTGCTATGAACATCGGGGTGCATATATCTTTGTAGATAAATATTTTTAGTTTTTTTAGGTATATACTCCAAAGAGGGATTGTTGGATCATAAGGTAATTCTATTTTTAGTTTTTTGAGGAAACTTCATACTGTTTTCTATAGTGATTGTACCAATTTACATTCCCACCAGCAGTGTACGAAGGTTCTTTTTCCCCACAACCTCTCCAACACTTATTATTACTTGTCTTATTGATGATAGCTATTCTAACAGGTGTGAGGTGGTATTGCATTGTTGTTTTAACTTGCATTTCTCTAATAGCTAGTAAAGTTGAACATCTTTTTATATGTCTGTTGGCCATCTGTATGTCTTCTTAGAAGTATCTGTTCAAGTCCTCTGCCCATTTTTTAACTAAATCATTATTATTATTATTATTATTATTATTATTATTTTTATTGTTGAGTTGTATGAGTTCCTTATATATTTTGGATAGTAATCCTTTATCGGAGGCATTGTTTGAAAATATGTTCTCTCATTCGAGTGGTTACCTCTTTGCTTTGTTGATGGTTTTTTTTTGGGGGGGGTGTGCAGAACCTTTTTAGTTTGATATAGTTCCACATTAAATAACTCTTATTGCACTTTATATTAAGACAATATGTATATGTAAAAAACATATCTCACACATTTCTACTACTTTATTTCAGAAGTATAATAAAGGAAAAACCAAAAGGTAAAAAGTACAAAATCCATATATAGGGAATGTGAGAGGTAGAAAGGGTAAAATTCAATTATATGGTGACAGAAAGAGATTTGACTTTGGGTGGTGAATACATAATACAATAAATAAATGATGTGTTGTAGAATTGTACACTTGAAACCTATATGATTTTGTTAACCAATGTCACCTCAATAAATTTAATAAAATTTAAAGAAATTAAAACATTCTTTTAGAATTAGAACTATTAGAAGTAATATAAATATTAATTATTATTTTTAACATTAATATATTCTAGATAATGAAACTGTTCTAAGTTATACATATAATATGATATTATATGAATAATTTCATACATTCTTTCTTTTTTTGGCTTTCTGAAAGCATCGTAAAAATATTTAAAACCAAAGAGTCAGACTTTTGAATTTCAGAGGTCTACTTTTTTTTTAAGTGGGAATGGGGGAGAACCAAGAACAATGTAGATTTGCTAACTTGTTGTTTTGCCAATAAGGATATTATTTTTTAAAAATTATCTCACACAATCACTATTTTATTATAGTCACTAAGAATATTAGGAAGGGCAAGTTCTTGAACTAAAAGATTTATGTACACAAGGCAAAATACTTGACAACTTTACCTTCACATACATAAAAAGCTTGACTTATTATTTTTTTTTCTCATTTTTGTCCTGAACTTGTGAAGAATTGCTCAAAACCAGCTCTGGCCACAGAACTGGCACATGGGAACTACAGCATTACATTTCCTTAAGAAGAGAAAGAAAATCAAACAAAGTCTGCCTTTTAGAAAAGAACAGTTCTAAATTAAGGATACCTTTGTAAATTCTTTTGGCCATCTGTCTGTCTAGTCACGGTTATAATACCTAGATGTGTTTTAGGAAGCAAACTTTTCATATCTTTTCTTGCAGGAGCAAGAAAATGTACATATACAGCTGTTTGTTAGGTTAATTAGGTTAAGTACCAACTATACTCATCCATACAGGCTTAGGGTTGTAGGCCAGCTGTCATTCAGAAAAATGGTTTGTATTTTTGAGAAAACAAAGAAGAACATGTTGACTATAGTGATGATAATCTATAAATCTCTCAATTTTACCTTTATATATCAATTTTACTTTGAGAAACCAAAGAAAAAAATCCCTATCAGTGGTAGTTTTTGGATGGATGATGCCCCAAAACTTCTAACCTTGGTTACATTGACTAATCTTTCCTGGAGCTAATTTTACCTGCATATTTTTGGTCTCTGGAGACTAAAAATATTAGTGCTGAAAAATTCCTGAACAGTAGTTTGAGAGGTACATGGCTATAAGAGAGAAATATTTTCTTCTTTTTACTGCTTGATTTAGCAAAATAAACTCATTTTAGTTTTACAAAATGCAGGCAAACATTCAATTGTAGAAGGCCCTTATTTTTACTTTAAATGATTTACTCTTTCCCCTTTTCATAACCTTTTAGTATTACTTTTAATAAAGAGAATAGGCTACATAATGGTACTTTTAGCATTCAAAGAAGCTTTGAAAATATCATTTTCAACCTACCATATATTGCACACTAAGCACATGGACAGGAAGTTTAGTTTGCAGAATAATTCTATCAGGCTTCGAATCAGAAAGCTGAATGTGCTTATCCTCACTATTTTGCCAGCTTCACTGTTTTTTTTCAATTTTATCGTGCTACCTCAAGTTTTCCCACTTATGAGAAGGGGCTACAAAACTTTCAGAAAGCCAAAGAGAGAGAGAGAGAGAGAGAGAGAGAGAGAGAGAGAGAGAGAGAGACAGGGAGAGAATGCTTTAGTATCTTATTTAAATTATAGTAGACTACACATTTTCCATAGCATTAATGATGTACAAACTCATAGGAGGGTCTAATCTTAAATAAATTTGTATTTATATAATGTTCCTATGATGAGATTGAAAAAATATTAATCTATGAGGAAATATTCCTTTTATCTGGGGAGTTCACAAAGTATATTTTTCTTTTTCAGTAGTTTAATTTTCATTTATGTATTTAGTGTTGGAGGGAAAATATTTTTATAGGAGGAATAAATCAACTCCATCAAGGCATTGGCATTAGGTACTTAACAGTCAAATAGGCTCATTTTCATAGGTAGAAACAAAATTATTTAGCTATTTTGTTTTCTAAGGTTATTCTGACTCAGATGACTCAGTTTCCTTGAAAAGGGGACAAAAGGGAGCTATACATATCTCATAGGCTATCTGACTCACTCAGCTTTGTCACAGCATTTTGGTGGAGATCTTTGTTCTATTTTGACATTATTAATAAAGCAATTAAAGAAATATATTTCCAATATCAAGTCTCAAGGAAGAAACTTTTCCCTCTCTCTTCCTTAAAGAATACCAGTATAATACTGCCCAAGAATGCATAGAATCCTAATCAGCATGAGGCCTAAGTATTCTGGAATCCAGAGGTTATGTCCTATATATCAGACTTTCAAACACAACTGGGGCTACCCCATAACCCTAGACACATGTTCAAAGAAAAGATGCAATTTACAGGAGATTTAAAGCTTCTCAGATGATTTTATTCTTTGTTTACTTATTATAAATCAAAAGCTAAAAGGTAAAAGTTTGAAAGTATATATTGGTCTGTGATTATTAGGTGTATTACTTTGCTTGGGCTGTCATAACAAAGTACTACAAACTGGGTGGCTTAAACAACAGATATTAGCTATCTCGCGCTCTGGGAGTGAAGTTCGAGATCAAGGTGTCGGCAGGGTTAACTCCTTCTGAGGTCTGTGAGGGAGGATTTGCTCCATGCTGTTCTTCCAGCTTTTAGTGGTTTTTCTGGGAATCTTTGGTGTTCTTTTGGACATAGACACATCACCCTGATCTCTGCCTTCATGTTCATGTGGTATTTTCCTTGTGTGTCTGTGTTCAATTTTTTTTTTTATAAAGACACAATCATATGGATTAGGCCCCACCCTAATGATCTTATTTTAACTTGATCATCTTTAAAAATCTTATTTCCAAAAAAAAAGTCACAGAGCCAGGGGTTATGATTTTAGCATCTTTTGTGGGAGACATAATTTAACTCATAACATTGGGTCTACTCAGTTTGACATTTGCATTTCAATTCTGCAAAACTCTTAGAAGACGACACAGACTATAATATTTGAATTTCCCTGTAATAATTATACAAAAAAAAAAAAAAATAACAGGATAATAAAGGGAGCCCAGAGAAAGGATCTAAAATAAAATTAAGTATTGAATACTCACCTTCTTTTAGGTTAAATACATATTTTTGACATATATTTGTACTGTCATTATTTATTTCCAACCCTTCTCATCTAATGCCTCTATTAATGCATGCATACAAATTTTAAAAAGCTAAATTTCAGCAAAAATTTGGTGATTTCTCAATCTGACCCAATTTTAATAATCAAGGATAGCCTATGCAATAGGTGTTCGTTTCTCTACTGGACTTCTATTTATATCCATAAGAAAAAATACAGAGTAGAGAAAGATTTCAATGTAAATAATACATTAGATATTTGGTTCTTAGATAAAAAGACCATAGCTGTACTGAATTCACTGGTTTTCTTTCTAATCACTCCTTGTCATATCAACCGATTTCTCCACTATTGATTGAATCAGCTGTAAAGACAATCTGATTTTGTCATTAAGACAGCTGAAAACATCAGATTGACTCTTTTGATCTGTTTCATATAAACACATCTATTTTCAAAGTGTTCGTAAATCCTCCATCTGACTGCAGAACAAATAAAATTTATTTTTCAAATTTTACTAACAGCAAAAAATAAAGTGGACTCTACAATTGATTTGCCTAATAGTAATAAAAGTATGAGTCAACAATTTAAGGAATTAAATCTAAGAACCATAAAAACCTCCAGATAGTTTAAGTTGACTGTATCTGGATCTAAATTGATTTAGGATTAAGAAGTTAACGTCTGGAAAAATACATTCAGTTTCTTAACAAAAGAAGAAGCAGCATTGGCTTTGGCATAAAGCAATATTAAGAAAATATAAACCTCAGTCATTCCAATGACTCATGTGTTGCCTCTAATTTTTAGTCTACCAGAGTGGTGAACAAGATGTTCTTGTTCTATTCTGTTTACATTTATTCAGGTAAAGTATATCTCTAAGTGAAGACCATTGATAGTACTGGGTACTTAGCACCTTTTCTTGCTCTCCAAGTGCCCCACAAATATTATCTCATTACTCTTCAAAACTATCCAGACAAGAAATCATACATCTCGTCTCAAAAACAATTTTTGGAAAGAAGAATTTCTATCCTCTGATAAGAGTGTCCACTATACGTGCACTTAAAATCATCCTCTTCCCCTAGTTTTTATTTTGGTGATCTAGTAAGTGAGTGAGCAATTAAAAACATATATATCTAAACAAGCCAGGAAGCAACCACATGTCAAGATGGTATTTATGGGCTACTCCAGCATGTTTGTTTTCCAAATTAACATTAAACCTTCAAATAACAACGGCTTGGTGTGATTTTCTATGAAGCAAACATGAAGGGCTAATTGTTTAACAGTATTAAGTATCCTTTCTATTTACATAATGACATGTCAAGACTGTCTTATGAGCACTGTAAAGAATTAGTGGCTATCCATAAATAAAGCTCTGATAAAATAATATTTTCTTTCAGAATCACTAATCTATGCTAATACCATTTTGGTCAAGGTTCTGTAACTGTTGTTAGGATTTCAACCCTTCTAGGTCAGAGAAAGAAGATGGGAAAATCCTTAATAAAATGTTCTGAGAAGCTACAGGTGGGAAATAAAGAAGCTCTTGTGACCTATAATCTTATTCCCTCATAAAGTCACCAAGAGAGCACAGCAGCTTCTGCAGCTGAAATTAGACAGCACACTAGTGGCTTTTCGATCTCAACTTTTACAGTTCAATGTTATCATTTTCAGTGAAGAACAAATGAAAGATAGCACAGTTCTGCCCAAGATGTTCTCTCTGGGTTTAATCAGCCCACTCAACCACATGAGTAACTCTGCCTTAACAGTATTTTGTTCCCGTTTAAAAACAAGGTAGACGTTTCTCTGGCCTGTTCATAAGCAAACATATTCTCATTGTGCTTTATTTGCGTTTCATCTTTTTTATGACAAAGACATTTTAAAATAATAATTTCTTTTTAAACATTTAATACTAGTCAGATTGACTTTATAACAGGAGTTGTCATGAGATCATAAAATCTACTCTAGGCATCAGCCCTGGTAGTGTCAAGTCCTTCCTATATATGGTCCCATTGTATTGGTACTTTGTGTGAAAAGAGCCTAGAAAAGGGCTACAAGGCAAGTGTTTTACCACATAAGAGTACTGGTGATAATTGTGTGCCTTTAGTGTATGCCCCCGCAAACACTTGCCCAAAGAGTTTCAGGCTTTGACTTTGTCTTATTAATTGTTATTGGCAATGGTGAAAAATGCCTACATTTATGCCACATATAACTGAATCTTGAGGAATTTCTTTATTTGGCTTAGAAGAGTAAGTGACTTACATTTTCCTGACCCAAAAAGGAAAAAGGAATGCTTCCTAGGATCTCATCATTGACCTATTTTTCTTTCTTTTATAAAAGCAATACTTTACATTTTTCCTTTTTGATTTCTGGCAAATATTTAGCAAGATATGAAATAATTGGGCTGAAAAAAATTCCTGTGGGAATGTCTAGGAAGGGGTAGATAGCAATTTTCTGTTTTCTTTTTCTCCCTATTTATAAAAATCTTTCTAGTTACTACATCTTATCAAAGTTACATTTTTAAAAACGCTACGCTTGATGAATACTAAAATGTTTTTTTTAATAACTTTAAACATCTCTAAAATTGCTGGTATGGAATGAAAAAAAAGTTACTTGTATTCTAGATAACACAGATTTTTTTAACACAGATTTATTATTTTTTCTTAAAGTTCATTGTGCAGTAGAGTAAAATTTAATATTATTTGAAGGAGACAAAATTTACAGATTTAATTTACTATCAAGCATTTACATAATATTAAGGTTTGGATTTAACATAAGCTCGGGGTTTGTCATATGTAATTTCCATTTATTGACATGTATAGGATGACTTGTTTAAGAATAGTTGGCTCTGTAAGCAGTTTACTTGACAAATTATGTCAAATATTTGCTTTCTGAAATCCTTAGAATTGGTTGAGTATAATTGTACTTCATGTTGGCAAAAAATAAATAAATATGAGACCAAAGAAGTCCTATCATTAATTTGTCAGAAAAGCTAGTTGTCATTTCTGAAAATTTAATGCCATCGAAGTTCTATTTCCAATAGCAAAAGAGCACTATTGCTAATAGACTTCAGCGCTTGAAATAAATAAATCTTTGGAATCCTGTTGCATCTCTTGGGGTGTGACATTTGACAGTCTTTTATAGCACAGAACGAAACAAGTTTGTGAGCTGGAATTCAATTGTGGTGTATTGATTCCTCGCATCAGTCATTATTCCCTGCTGATTGACAGCTGAAAATTGGTTACGTTAAGTATTTCATATGTTATATTGGCTGACATTTGCTTGCCTGCTCCTGTGTCAATATTGTTGTAAAGATCTCCAGCTTTATGAGATAGCAATAGACACTGACTGTGGCTTTTGTGTGATGTTCCAGTGTTTTTCCTGACATAATTTAAGACATATTAAAAACCAGAAGCATCTTCCCTCTTGAGAAGTTTAATGCCAATATTATTGTCTTCCAGGGGAAGATCATGTATGCTCATAATCGGGTGCTAATTTTCACCCGTACGCTCATGTTTAGGCATTAGGCACTATAACTGTAAAATTGAGCCTTCTTGATTGATTCATGTCAAGCCTCATCTCGGCTCCTGCAGGGGAAGTCATCCAGCTGACCCTTTTTACACTAAAAGAAGAGATTTGTGTTCCTTTCTTTCACCTGGAACCATCAAATTGACTGAATAATCTGTAATACATTAGTGCTGACATTTGTTAGGGGAGAATTAAACAGGACACAGTAATCATTCCCTAGAATAAAAATTGTGTTTGATTTCCAGCAGAGTTCTATTAAAGTGATGACAGAATCAGTCTCTTCCAAGGTGGAAAATCGTGAATATTCTCTGCATTAATGAATCGAGTTAACACATTAATTGCTTATAGTACCTAGTTCACCAATATGAGTGTTAAGAGATAGGGAAGCCGTGATTTATGATGAACAAATAATGGTAATCAAGTTGAGCTTGTGGGAAAAAAAGATTCTTGTCTTTTTGCTTTAGCTAGTCTGAGATGTAAAAAGTTGTTTTACTCCCTGAGATGTATAAAATTTATCCTAAAATGGATTATTATCTACTCTTAACTCACCTGAGAAATTTAACAGAAAGATTGAGTGAGCTGAGTATTGAAGTCCTAAACTTGATTCCTGTTTTTCATTATGTCGCATAGGTTTGCAATGTCTTTGAATGTACATCAAGAATAGTCCTTATAGCTCGCTTTTACTGTTCTAAGCTTGTAGGGATCATTGTCACTGAAGTTCACTTGAAGCTATTCCTGAACAACTGTATTTCATAGTCATTGGTCTTCATTCATAGCATCTGCTCATCAGCCACAACTGTCAACATGAAGCAGAATCATTACACTCTTTAGAGTTCACATGTGTGTACTCTGTAAAAAACAGTGTTTTATATCTAACTTGTGTAGGACTAATTTCCAATATGGTTTATTCATAAGTGATTATGTGAGTGTGTTTTTCATTATGAGTTCACACTTCTCAGAAGTACCACTTAAAAATGAACCTTTTCCACTCTTGACAATATTTGCTGAAGCAGTTGTCAAGTTTGTTAATTGAGGTCATTTCAAAGTGCTAACATGCCTGTACTACAGACACTTCATGCTGTATGAAGTGATTTTGGGAAGAGAACTGGGCAGCTATAACAAAGAATTAATATAGAGAAACAAAGTTTTCCTCTTCCTTGAATGATTGTAAAGGACTCTAGGAATTGTTACAGTTAAGTGGACAATCCATGAACTAGTAGGAAGCACCTATCAAATTTTACAAAAAATAACTAATTTGAAGGAGACAAAAGAAATCGGTTTTACTTTATTTAATTTGGGGCTTTAATAGTTTGTTATCTTGCATATGGCATATTTCTGTCCAGGAACCTTCGTGAACAAACATAGAACATATCACTCTGCCAAGCACCTTGCTAGAAATTAAAAGTAACGTGAAGACTGAGGCTTGCTCTCATGGAATCCAGTTTATTGACAGAGAGAGATAGAACAACCTACTTACAATAAAGTAGGTTAAGTGCTAAAAGAAAAACCTGTACAATAAGCTCTTTCAATACATTTCGATTTTATAAATAAAAGCATATGCATTCACATTTTAGAATCATTTTTGCACCTTCTAGAGAATAATTATCATGCAGAAGAGAGAGATATATAATTTATGAAATCAGAATCAAATATTTGACAGTTATTTAGTGTCTATGAACCTATTTGCTGACAAAAGTGCTTGCTCTAAATGGAGAACACCCCACTTTTGCATTACAAGTCTCCATAAATGAACTTTTAAGGGAAGTACAAGCTCTTCAGTCACCAATTATCCTGTCACCTGCAAAGTATGGGAGCTCTGAGGAGCTTCAAGGGTAGTACATGTTTTCACTGATATTATAAACTAATCAAGGTTAAGCTATTCTATTATCAGTAACTGTAGAATAAAACAAAATAATACTGTACACATAACAAGAATCCAGATCATTCTGGCCTGAAAATTCTGAGCTGGAAAAGGAATTTTGACTACTTAATTTTTGATGTTATTTCTAAACCTAAAATTCAATGATAATTTTATATATATTGTTTAAAATGATACAAATAAATAAATCTATATGACAAAGAAGGGTATAAATTCACTTAAAAACATTTTATAATGAGAAAATCTATGATTTATTTATTAACATATAAGTAAATGAAACACAGGTGACTGTAATTTGCCAAACACTGTCAGGAGTCAGAGGTAAAGGTAAATAAGACCAAATCCCTGTCTTGTGTGTTGTGTGGGAACGGAGAACAGTAGAGACAACCAAATCACATAGTTTAATAAGCTCTGTAAAAGAACCATATATAAATTGCTATAAAAGTTCAGAAGAGTTATCAAGTTATTGCATGGGGGACAGAAAAGATTCAGAGATCAGAGGTGACATTTCAGTTGGGTAAACATTAAAGAATGTGTGGGGCTCTCAAGATGGTCAAGGTAGGAACAAATGAGTACTCCAAGAAGATGATGCTATTGGTCAGTGTCCCTTTGCTGAGAGCATAATTCTCTCCATATAGTTTGAGCAAGAAGGAATTTAAAATAAGGTGCTATTTAACTTATAAATCTCTGGGAAGACTGAAGAAAGACTTTCAGTTGGGCTTTCAGAAATGGCTCTCACAGTCATACCAAAGAGCTAGGCCATAAAGAACTGCTATTATTTTCTACATCAGGAACTCCCTGCCCCCAAAAGCACTCTCACTGTCCCTATTAAGAATATGCTGTATCATCCACTAGATCGGGAAACCACTGTTGGTATGTCAACTCCACGAGGACAAGAGTCATGGTGAGCTCTGTTCCCTGGTACATCCCATACATGGATCAGGATGAGTGTCTGGCATGTGATAAGAGCTAAATGGATATTTTTTTTCAATGAATTGAATAGGTAAACTGCTATCTCTACCAGCTCCATAACCATACCATGCCTAACATAATTTACTCCAACCAGTGGATTTCCTGGAGCCTGCCTTTCAGTACCTAGCAAGTCAACAAGACACTAGTCCATTGCTAATGTTGAAAAGAAAGATAAAATACCTTCTGATACATCTTGTCAGCAGGAATAATTGATATTTTAGATGTGTGGCCTCTTCCTCACTTTGTCAATCTCAAATGGTGAGATTAGATTGGCAGGACCTAGTCACTTCCACAATCTACCACAGAAAAAGCTTAGGAAAAGGCATTTAGTTTTTGGCCTCTTCAGTACAAGACAGCATGACAAGGGAGGTGAACAATCCATCCTTTTGGGCCCTAACATCTATGTATATACTTCTTATCATATGTAAGCTTAATGACAACGAGAAGAATAACAACATTCTCCCACCTATCATACAACCGTGGTGAATAGAAATAAAAATGTCTCATCTCCTCTCAAAGGGTGACACAAAGTTCTATCCCCTACTGCATTATCTCTGACAAGTTCATTATTTTCCTAATTGAGCTAGAGTCTTGCCTTATTACCTTATAATCTATGTACTAAATAATAAACTTAACCATGATCATACAACTATATAAAAGGGGGTGGGGAAAGAGGAGGAACAAGTGAGATTCAAAACATTCAGTCACACAAAATGTGGGATTGGATGAAGTTAATGAATCAATTGGAATGAACCTGTACTGCAAGTTAGATCCACTGGATCCAATTATGCAAGCCAAATATATTCTACCACCATTGTGTAAGGAACCACCTGGCAGTGGATGTCTATTCTGCCTTAAATATCAACAGGGAGAATTTGTGTCATGTCCCAGACTGTACTTTTCAGGACTTTAGTGATGATTTCAATTATCCTGACATGGGAATATTGAGTCAAGGGAACACTAAGGATAGAGGGACTCACCCACCATCTCATGCTTCTTGAGATGAATCTGCATGCTGTTTCCTTACTATGCCTTACCTTTCTACCTCTTGTATCTCACCCTTCCATATGTGCAGAAGCAAAGAACTATATTTCCACTCCATTTGAAAACAGGATGGAAGGACTGGATGAAAGATGAGAGTCAATTTCATTACACCTGAAATCCTTTTATTACAGGGAGCATTTTCATGTTTTTTCTTATGTATGAATGTATAGACCATGGATGCTGACAATAGTCCTTATTTCTGTAAATGACAATGAATTCAGAGTCCGAATATGGTAAATGCCTTTCTCTAATAGCCAGTCCATGTTTTCTTTGCTCTCAGCCATAACACCCAGTAAGTCACTGCCTTGTACATAGCAGAGTCACATAAAGTTTCATTCCTGAAGAATCTGCCAGCATGGGTTAATGTGCAGTACACCATGGGCATGTTAATCCTAGCCAGAAAGCCAGAGGATTCCTAGGATGGAGACAGTCTATTGCCAGCCTGTGATGTATATCAATAATCTGATTAAGAAAATCCTCAGACTTTTCTTGTCACTAATTTTCTACCTAACCACATGGCCAAAATATTATCTAGTAAAGAGTCTCTGCTCTGGCCATATCTTTTTTTTAGAAAACCATTGCTAAAGGTTCTGCCTGCTAAGAAGATTTACCCTTAAAGCTCATTTCTGAATATAGCTATAATGCTGGAATGATCTATTTCTGACTGGGGGAAGTGTATCATTCTCAAATATCTGTAAACTAATAGACTGGTTTTATGAGAATTCTCTATGAGGCTACACACATAAGTGAAGAGAAGGATGTCACTGAAGCATGATTAGGTACAATGCAGTACAAGACACCTCCTCAAGCAACTTTCTTGTGATTTTTAAAAATACTTGAGGTTGACCTTGTATAAACAATGTAACTTGATGATGGGCTGCTGCTGCCTACCTCCAGCTCCATAGCTTTGTGAAGAACACCTGGTTAATGAAAGGCAGCCCAAGACATGTTCTTACTGGGTGTCTCATAGTTAGGTGTTCAATTTACTCCAGTAGCATACCAGCAGAATAATTATTACCACAGGAAGTTTTCCTCTCTGAAATCTAAAAGACCTGGGCTATGATTTTGCTACCGGGCATTTCCAGTCTTATATATTTTTTTAATCTTCAAACATCATAATATCTGCTGGGCTGTAAGGCCCACTGTAGTAGCCTGCAACCTGGACAAGCTGAGGAGTCGGCTTTTTCTTTGTGACCCTCTTAAAGTTTGTACCCGTAAGAGATACTCAGTAAGTGGATTATAAAAACATCCACAAGTATGATTTAAATTGCCTAAAGAAGTAATCAAATATTATGCTGTTTTCTAAATGTTAGTTGATTAAAAGTCTTGCCAGTGTTCTCCAATGTGTGAGAAGATTATCTTACATGTTGCACACTATTGAATCTCCACAAGCTTCACTGAATTTTTGTGACATGCAATTCTCATCCTCTTGCACTCATGGGTCTTACTTAGACACATAGATTATAATCATTTCCTGCCCACTAGCTCTTAGTAACATGTAGATCCTAATAAAATGGACCAGCATGATACCCTGTGCAATGGTGAGATGTCCAGGGTCCCTGATAGTAAATTATAACAAAGAACCAGAAAAATGACAATGCAGTGGAGTTATACCATTGTCATTGAGAGATGAAAAAAAAATTGTCTCTGGAATTCTCTGCTTCTTGGGATAGAGAAACTGTATTTGCTAGATAAATTGTTATATGTCTGGTGACAGAAATTGGGTTGATGTTCTTCAGTAAAGAGAAAACTTTGGAGTAGCTGTTGACATTGGAGTTAATATATGACTAAATAATCTGCTGCTGTGCAGTGGAAATGGCAATTACATGATGACCTAATAGCACATGTAGATTTGAGCTAATAGATAATAATAATAATAATAATAATAATAATAATAATAATAATAAAACTGTGATAACTTAGAAGTAGGAGGGGGTCTTTGAGAATCGACCCTCTGCTTCTGCCTCACCCTCACTACTTTCTGTAACAGATTTAGTCACAATTAGGTAAGTGGGATTAGAGGCCTTGAAAAAAATTTCAGAAAAACTACCATTTGTTATTAGGTGAAGTGTTTACAAAATATTCAAACAAAGCATGACCAGCTTTGTAGTATGGGTTGCAGTGTGAGATACTTGGGTTTATTTGAATCCTTGTAATACCCCTGTTATGATTTGGGGGTCACACTCTTTTCTGATAAATGATCTAAAATTTACAAGTATCTTGAGAGTTTCAGAACATAACTTATATTGTAATTTAGCAACTCAGAGTCAGACTTGACAATATGTTTAGGCAATTTCAACTAAAGTTGATAAAGTGATGATTCTTTTTAACATCCATGGATGATAACGGTCTTCTGATATCATCTCAATCTGAGAATTTACAACCTTAAATTTTAATTTCTTTCTTTAAAGTCACCAAAATATTTACATGCAGCTACCCTAAACCAACCCTTGTATTCCCCATTATCTCCACAATGGTTGATTAAAGAAGAATGTGATAAGCAAATGCCTTACCTACAATATGTACTTCTTTGAATTTTAGTAACTGCTTTACATCTGCATAACACAGATAACCAACTGCTTGCTTTCTAATTAATGAGATTCAAACCTAACCCGATATTGTTTTTAGTATTTTAGAACTTCTACTTTCACTGAAAATATATATGACTATTTTCAACAAAAATAATAACATTAAATAATTTTAGACACAATTTTTAGTTACATATTATTCTATTTTAGTTGATGTCATTTTTGTTTCCCAAGAGATTTTATATTTGTAATCATGAGATACAAGCAATTAAATTATACATCTTAGCAATGACCTTTATAAAGAGATGTTCTCAATATTCAGAGTAAGATGGGAGTGAGCTAGAGAAGAGAAATATAGTTGAAAAAAGATATAAGTTACTTCTTTAAGACCTTACTTTCTCACTCTACTTTTTATAAGATCATACTCCTGAAGGTAATCTTAGAGCCCATATTGACTAACTCTTTAGTTTACAGCAGATGAAGCTGAGGCTGCACCCCCACCCGAATTAAACTCTTCGTTATATGCTGTCTTATTCTTTAATTGCCTCTTGCACATACTACATTTCTAATGAGGCTATAAGCTCTTTGATAGCAGAGATAATTATCTGTGGTTTTGAATCTCCTTCACAGCTCTTAATACTTGTTGATTAAATGATTGATCTAATCAATGGTGCTCTCTTTTTTATCCCTTATGCTTCCAAGATCACTGGTCAGGTCACAGATTGAAGCACTAATGGCAAAAGATATTGTTTGTTAGTATGTAAAGAATTCTACATCCTTTGGATATGGTGGACTTGGTTAATAAGGTAACTAAATAAAGTCAAATGACTCAATAATTAATGGAATAAAAATAAAGAGGAAGGATTACAATAGGAATTTGTAAATTGAAACAAGCATTAATTTTCCAAGATGATATTCATGATACAAATGGACTTTCATTCATCATAAAATTGCTAGAAAGTTATAAAATCCACTATTATCTAAGTAGAAAATGTGTACTTCTATCCATATGTTTATACAGAGAAACACAGGAGAAATCCAGACTGCTTTGTATACTTTTGGTCAATTACTACACACAGGAAGTCAATAGCTTAAAATTGGTTCAGATCTCTTTCTCTCTCTCTCTCTCTCTCTTTCTCTCTCTCTCTCTCTCTCTCTCTCTCTCTCTCTCTCTCTCTCGTCTTTCTGTCTCCTCTGCCTCTCTTTGTCTCTGTTTCTGTATATCTTAGGTATATAATAAGCAGTCATAGAAGTATAAAATATCTCCAAAAATTATAGCAACTTATATTTTACAAATGAAAATACTGAGCATAAAGTATCTAAATGATTTGATGGTTTGTGCAAGTACACACATTTATTAAATAAATCTGCTTAAGTTGATTATTTTAATTCTTTTCCTGTGGATCATAAAGGTCATCTAGCTGTCCTATATTTGAGGGAGACGTTTTTATAAACACCAAACAAGGCTTAAAATAGTCATTTTCTGTTATATTGTTGTAAATTACATAAATGTTAATTTTACTTATGTTTATGGGTTGCTTGAAGACAAAGATTTTATCTTATTTTTAACTTTTACTATGTTGTGTATAAAGAATTGGCATGGTACTTGGTTAATAAATCCTTGTTAACTATACTGTATATAAATTGTCATCTTTAATTAATAAGTGTGTTTTTGTTAGCAGAATTCCATCATCCTCACTATAGCTTGTTCTATATAACTACTATAGTACATAGTCGAAGCTTGGAGTAAATGGAACAGTTTTACAGATATATCCTTTCTTCAAGGTAAAAGAAAAGGGAGAATACAATTTCTTATACAAAAGATAGCCAAACAATATGTCATCTAATCTGTCAAAAACTTTTCTAAATTCTAAGATAAATAAAATTACAGTTAATTAGATGCTTAATTGCTGTGTATTATATTTGTATATTATATTGTAGTCAAACAAATGCAGGAGGATTGTATGTCTATGTGTGGGAAATAAACTTTTAGAACAATCAGGAAATACAAAGGAGTGCAAATACTAAATCATATGGTAAGAGTATTTCCAGTTTTGGTAAGAAACTGTCAAATTATGTTTTAAAATGGTAATACCATTTGCATTCTCACTAGCAATGACTGAAAATTCCTGTTGTCCACATCTTCATCAGCATTTGTTGTTGTCAGTGTTCCGGATTTTTGGCCACTCTAATAGGCAGTTAATTTTGTTTTAATTTGCATTCGCCTGATGACACGTGAAGTAGAGCATTATCAAACATTTTAACTGCAATGCTTTATGCAGAAGAAAATAGGGTAACATATTTAAGATGCTCAAAGAATGTTAATATGAATTAAATATTTTATATTCATCCACATTAACCTTCAGAGGGCAGAGACAAACTATTATCAATATACGAAAACTCATTGTTGTCATAAGTTTTTCTTGAAAAATCTACTAAAGAACATGCTTCAGATAACTAAAATTTCCAGAAAGACATAGAACCTTTACTAGTGGTGAGCCTTAACTATGTAATGACTTATAAATTAAAACTAAATGAGAGCTAAAAGACAGGAATTTTAGAATATAATGGCTATATAGTTGACAGTGTTATTGAAAACACAAAAAAATAATGGGAAACAAAAGAAATAGCACATGCAAAAATTTTTAACTTTTTATAGAATCATAACTTGTGCTGCTCATACTTACACCATTATTCCGAAATTGTTGCGTGTGTAAATAATTATGGTATATTCTAATTTTAGCAATCCCAGTATTCTTGGTGTGGACAAAAGCAAGTAGAGATATACTAAAATATTTTAAACAAAATCTCTATAGTTATGAATTTGAATTGAGAATATTATATAATTTAGAAGATATTTAGTTTTTAAACATAGCACATAAACAAACATATTTACTACTTCTATCTACTAAAAGGCCTGGAAACAATGAGAAATCCAGTAACAATTGGCGTTTCTGGTACCAAGATTGTCTCTAAATATGACTCATTAAAATAAACCAAAACTTTTTAGAGAAATGGTTGAACACAAAACATACACAGTAAATGTGGAATACTTGGCATATTAAATAGCAAGGCAAATGTCAAAGTCATCTAAATTTTTTTCAAATGTATTCAAGAGCCAATTTAAAGAGGCTATCACGGGCCAAAAATGAAATGTTCTCAGTTCAGTATGGGAGCAGGATTACAATGGAGTAAAACTCATAAAATACATTAAAATAAAAAATAAATTTGTCACCTTCTGAAGGTAACAGACAAGGACTTATCTTTAAAACAGAGTATTTTTTTTTAAAAAAAGAACAAGCACTTCCTCTATTTATATTTCTCCTATGAAAATTGTATCACTGGTTAAACAAATAGTAGGTGAGGGGAATTATCATTTTCTTACAGAATTATTCTGGCTAATAAATGAAAACAAAATGATAGAATTAGAAAATAACCACCTTATAAATTCTAACAACAAAAATTAACTTTAAAAATATCAAAACAAACAAACACAGGCATCTTCCTGAAAAAGCTTACCACCACCTATAGCTTTGCCACAAGAATCTAATGAGTCTAGTTATTCCTCTGTATGTTGCTGCCATTTTTTCAGGAAACAAAGAAGATCAATATAATAATAATAATAATAATAATAATAATGATAATAAATTATCATGAGTGAAGATCCAGGAAATCTAGACTTCTGGAAACTGTATGCTAAATCACCTAGACTCTTCAACAGATACATTACAAGGAAAATGAAAGAATGGAGAATTAAGTACATTCACATTGTTTTGAAACCATCAATACCATCTATCTCCAGAATTTTTCTTCTCCCAAACTGAAACTCCATAAGCATTAAGCAATAACTCTCCATCCCTCCCTCTCTCCAGCCCCTGGCAATCACCATTCTACTTTCTGTCTCTATGAACTTGACTATTGTAGGTACCTCATATAAATATATTTATACAATATTTGCCTTTTTGTAACTGGATTATTTTACTTAGCATAAAGTCTTCAAGATTCATCTATGCTGTAACATGTGTCAAAATTTCCTTCCTTTTTAGGCTGAGTAATATTTCATTATATGTATATAGCACATTATGTTTATCCATTAAAATGTCAATAGACACTTGGGTTATATACATACATATAGCACATTATGTTTATCCATTAAACTGTTGATAGTGAACAATGCTGCTGTGAACATGGGTTTAGAAATATTTGTTTGATTTCTGCTTTAAATTCTTTGGATATATGCCCAGAAGTGGAATTGCTAGATCACATGATTATCCTATTTAAAAATTTTTGAAGCCTTTGTCTTTTTTAAAGAAACTAATAAGATCTCAAATACATTTGAGCAAAAAAATGTCATGATCATCTTTGTGATTTTGAGGTTAGTGCAGCCATGTGAAGGGGTGGGATGGAAGATGATTGGGCCATACAACCTTCATAGGCTTCCAGAAGAATATCTGAACAAGAGATGTTGAAAGGAAGAGAAGCAAAGACTCAGGTGTCACTGAAGTGATCAAATGAACAGACATCGATGATCAACTGGATGTAGTGCTATTAAATAAGGAGATAAAAGTCAACTGAGATGTCTCTTTTCTACATTTAGGAGGATAATAATGTCAACTGCTGACAAGTAATACTATTATTCAAATCATCATACGGTTATTTGAGAATTTAATTAAACAAAATCGAAATGTCATGAAAATGCTTTCAATTCATTGGTAATGTTATTCTTGCCCCACATTTAAAATAGAACTGTTTTATCCATGTTCTGTTTTGATGACTATTGACCGGAGTGGGTTTTAGTATTAACAATTAAGCTTAAAGTAGAATGCTTCAAGATGGCGAAACAACTATCATCTGCTTTTAAAAATCAAAATTTATTCCCAGCATCTGTATAAAATTAAAAAAGGAAGAGAAAATTAAATTTATTATTGGTTCTTTAGACACAAATCTCTTGATATTGATTTTTTCTTTTAATAAATACACAATCCATACTATCGAACACAAGTCTAGTACAGTAGTTGAAATAAGTTACAGTCTAAAATTAAATTTAGAGTTTTATTTTTAAAATATTCAATTTTCTATGCAATTCTTAGCCAAGTATTACATTCTACACTCCAAAAAATATAAGCACTATTCTGTTAGAATCTAACAGGCTATTGCATTTGTCATGATTATATTATCTCATTTTTCTCTTTGGTTCTACTATAAAACAGATTGCTCTCTGTAACATAAAATTTCATACAATTCGAAAGGATCTAGTTTCACATTCTCAATAAAATCAAATATCAAAAATATTAAAATTGTTAATTCAACTATTTAACTAAAATGTTAGCTTCTAATTATTTTTGAGCAATCTTATTTGTCTCCTATTCTTAATAAAATGTTGCAATTATTGAATAATCATAGTTAATTTAGAAATATATCACAAGATTGGCATTTATAACTCCAATTTTTCAAAAAAGTGAGAATAATTTAACATTAATAATCAGCAAAAATTTATAATAGAATAGAAAATAACTAGTTTTTAAGATCTTGAAGAAAGAAGTAATGATCCCTGGAAACCAGGACTGGTTTACTATAACAGAATATACCAAAGAAATATCATGGTGCTTCCTGGAAAATATGTGACAGATTACAGAATAGTACAGATATATTTAAATTTCAACAAAGAATTGAATAGAACCATTCATAATACACATATAAAGAGGGTACAAAAATGTATGCAACAATAGATAGGATAGAAATGTTTACAAATGGGTTAATGACATAAAATGAGAACTTAAACTCACACAGTTTTTATTCACATAAATCTGAGATGGTCTTTGAGAACAGAGTAATTTTTTTCCCCTTTGTGCTTTTCAGTTTTCCTATTTTCATCAGCATTTCAATGAACCAGTAGAAGTTATGTGAATCAAATTTTCAGGAGTAAGCTGAGAAGATTAATATTTATGACTCAAAATATGCATTGAACAAAAATCACAAGGCAAAAATAATGAAGATAAAATTCAATTCAGACACACTAACTCCTCCCTTTTTTGCCATATCCCCTTAGACACATTCAACTTTCACAGTTGATTAAATAAAAGAGAAGAAGGCACCTTTGACCTTACATTTCTTTGCATTCAGCTGCGGCTCATTTGGAAAAGACCTGGAAGGTTTTACAATGTCAAGTTGAAGAGTTCAGTATAAGTCAATAATGTAATTTGGCTGCAAAACAAAACAAAACAAAACAAAACAAACAAAAAAAACTAATCTTAAATGTAATTAACAGAAGCAAAGAGGTAAGCAACAAGTTGAAATTATTTCTTCTGTATAGACCACATATGGAGTCCAGGATCATGGGGGAGAGCATTTATGAGACACTGAATTAGAAACTACAAATTTATCAACACCAGAAAGAATTTTATACCAGAAATTATTAAGAAAACCAAATTGTTTCAGAGAAGAAAAGAATTAAGAAAAATAAGATATTGTTTTCAAGTAATATGAAAGTGTCATGTAGATGAAAATCAGAATTATTTGAATATTCCAAGGGCCAAGCTTGAACTAATGGATTGAAGTTGCAGAAAGACCGGCTATGTGGTACTTTGGTCTCTCAAACCCTTATGGCCTTCACGTTCACAAGTATAAAATATGGGAACTGACCATGTAGATCTCAATATGTAAGAATAGCACAGTAGAATATTGTGTAGACTACACTTAGATGGTTCAAATATCTGTGACTCTATGATTCCAAGCATTTTCTACCAATAAAACCTACAGGTTATTCTGTAAGGTGTTAAGTTCTCTGTTACTTAAAATATTTACCTGGAAGTTCTTAGAAGGAACTTATATTTGGTGGATATTAAGATCAAATTGACTTTAAGACCTTTCTCAGGTCTAAAGCTATTACTGTGGATAAGGTTTCTGGCCCTATAGAATAATGAGGTGCCTGTGAAGATGTTAAAAACATGTGCTACACTGGCATCAATCGATACGCTGAGCATGCTGCAGCACCAGAAGGGGTGAACTTGAGTTTCTACTGTGCTTACAGCAGGTGTCCCACTTTTGTTTTCAAAGTCATAAAAAGTCATCAACTCTCTGCTTAACAAATGTTTGATATGTTATTTGATAGAAATTGCTGGTGGCAGTTACGAGAAGAGCGTCGGAGAGTGATAACCCATTTTTTTTCAGGGAGTCACCAAGTAGCTTCCAGGTTAAGTAATAGCTTTTCAGACCATTTCTATATATGCTGAAGAACAATCCAGAAGAAGTAGCATTATATATGGCATTTGCTTCTACATAGAGAGGCAGTTTAGTGTAATGGTTAAAGGGTAGGGCCTGGAGGCAGGGTTTCAAACAGCTGTCTAATTTATAAGCTGAGTAAATTTGGTTTTGCCTTAGTTTTTTCAGTTGTAAAATGTGGATCATTTAATATCTATGTCAGATGCTGCCATAAGATAATATGTCATACGTCAGAAGATAATATTTGCTAATACATGAAAAGTATTTAGAACCATGCCAAATATATAAAATAGTTCAAATTCGATTATAATTACTCAGATTATTTGGAATAATTATTCTATTATAATTTGGAAATATATATCATAATTATTAAGAGCTTTTTTTTTAAGTTAAACTGACCTGGGTTCAAATTTAGTTGCAAAAATAATTTTCCTGAGTCTCAGTTTCCTCATATATAAAATAATGAATAATAATAAAACCAAGTTCAAATTGTTTGTGAGAGTACAAAATACATAATGAATATAGAATTCCCAGTATCATGTCTTATGTGCCAGAGATAGCTGTCTGCTCCAAATATTGATAGTATGAAATTGTCTCTGGGAGGCAGCTATTAGCCAGGGACTCTAATTTAGAGATGCCTTATATCCTGGGAGATCCTGGCACTAGATCTTGCAACAAAGAAAAAGCAGAATTGATGAGAGCTTTTAGGAATATTAGTGTCCTTCTTCATCCTCTCTGCCCCCTTCTCTGGCTAAGTGCAGAGCACAAAGATATCCTAGCCTAGAGAATTATTGGAGCCTTAAGTTGTTAGAAGCTTGAAAGTCTGCATAACCACAAGTAAGGAAGCCACACATTGACTAGGCATATGAATATTGAACTGTGATATGAGGGAAAAAAAAATCCCTATTGTGTCATGCACCTGAAGTCTTGAACTTCCTTTGTACATCATTTGAAGTTACCCTTGTTAATATCTATCACAGAGAGTAAGTGTTCAATACAATATAGCATTTACTTTAATCAACATGTCTGATATGTTGTCTGGAAAGTATTAGGTTTTTAACGAGTAGTAAACAATTTTTAGTGCATCTCAGTGAAAGGATGATTGTAGAGAAATAATAATGAGATGTAAATTATGTCCCACATTCTGTTCTAATAGCAAGGCTAAATGTATTATTTAATACAAAAATGTATTCATTTTTTACCATTTATATATTAAATTTATTGAACAACAATAAAATGGATTTATATCTCTACCTTAGTGTCTCCCTGATCTACTTTTCAAAGTGAAGACATAATAATTTCTCAATTGTTCAAATTTTCTTTCCTTATTTCATATATTAATTTACATTGACATATTTTATACAACATATATAGGGCAAGTGAGTGTTTTGATTTAAGCATCATCTCATTTTTCTTTATAATTAAAACCACAAAAATGATGTTTAAAATATGTTAATAAACTAAACTTGAATGAAGGGGCACCCTTTGTAAACCAAATGACAAAATCTTACACGTAAACTGTATAAAACTAACAGTCCTAGATAGCAACATAGGCAGAAAATATAAATAAATTCAAAAATAGTTTGTAGAATGATATGAGTGAGAGAGTGACAGCAGAGTCTAGAAGAATATGAATCATGATAAAACTTTAAGTTAAGCATCAACCTATATCTGTGCCTCCAAAAATATATCTTTAAGAGGCATCTTTCTTAACTGGAAAACTGGTACATTCACTCTAGATGTGACCTCATATGTCAAATCTTATCTTCTTAGGCTAAAGTAATTTAGCATGATTGCTGAGTCCAATTCACCTTAATTAAGCAAAGTAAGATGATAACTTAGAATAGAACATTTTCATGTACTAAAATATTAATAAACTCAGCTAGTCGGATAATATTTATTATATATTTTTTCTCCCCTCTTTAATTTCCCCCCACCACTTCCACCCCTGCCCTATGGATGTTGCCATCTCCCCTTAAGAACTGGATCTCTGAAGGCGGGGAGTCTCCTCCTACACGCTTGTGGTGTGCATCCTGGTCTTGGCAACCCCAGGGACTGGCACACTCAGGGGGGCCTGGCCACCCAGGGTATGGTCCGTGGCTCCATTTGGGGGTGCAAAACCAGGACCTTCTCTGTGTAAAGCAGATGTGCTAACAACTACACTATGGAGCCACTCCTATTACATTGTTTTTTAACATGTTATTCATCAGTTAAAGAAGTTGAGACCTAAGATATACACACTAAATTTCTAACTGTTTAAACATCTCTCATTAAACAATAAATTATATGATCCAAGTTTGAAGCATTCAATTGCTATTGAATAACAAACATGCTAGAGCTTCTATATATTTTCACATATAACTAAGGGTCATATAAAATATATTGACATGTTAGCCATAAAATTGTAATATGATTGGACCATTTCTATGTCTCTCTCCCCTTTTTGGATTTTTTAAAATTTGTTTTTGTGAAATTTGCATGTAGGAGATCAAGCAAGATCAAGCAACAATTTGATCTGTTGAATTGGCCTTCCTATTCGTTAGTTCATGATATATTATCTAAGAATACATTATCAATATAATTATGCTAACTGAGAAAGCATAGTGTAAAGATATTAACTGTGCTTAGAAATATATTGTGAAATGGAAGCTTTAAGTTTATTTTAAAATAGTAATAACAGTACCTCTGTGAATCCATTTTCTCTTTTACCAACAACTTGTTTTCTTCATTTACTATACTTGCCTTGACATTTACACATTGTAGCAAACTTTCAGTGTTAGAATTATTATATGTGTTTGTTGATGAATATCTTGTCTTTTGTTAGAATACATGAATTCATTTACTCAAAATTTTAATTTACCTCTTGATCATTTGATCAAGCATATTCCCTTTCTACCTTACACAAAAAACTTTTCCTGGGAATTTAAAACAAAATAAACATGCACTTATGTATAAAATTAAGTGTATTCTAGAGACAATTTGTGGCTTTACTGAAGAAGAACAGAAACTATGTTTTTTGGCCATACATTCAAAATACATTTTGTTATAGATTTGACTTTTAAAATAATTTATTTTAGCCAATCAATTGGAATTTCCTCTTCATTTGTTGGTACCGTTTAAGCAAGTAATGATAAAGTCACACTATTTATACAATATAATTAGAAAGTATGGAGTTGCTGAGAATTTATATTGTATCAAAGATGATAAAGAAATAGAGCAGATTTGGGTCTGACCCTCTTACAGATTTAAAATTTTACCAAGTTAGCCTCTGTAGTAAGTACATCTAAAATCCCAAGCATTCTCACATTATCCAAATGGAAGAAAGTCCCTTACATGTAATAGGTGCACACTTGTTAAGTGAATTAATCCATCAGTTAGCTTATTAATCAATCAATCAATCACTCACTCCAACAGGAAGCTTAACCGTTCAGAAACTAACTTAGATAAAAAATTTAATAAAAGAATAATGGTAGACAAAATAGACTTTTTTATGTAACTTTTATTAATTGTTATTGAAATCTTAACATGTAAATGATGGATGTTTTTATTTCTTAATTTCTCTATTTTTGTAGTTTGACAGAGAAAGCTTGGAATCATTTACATATTTCCAACAAATGAATTTACATCATGGCATTTTCTTCATAGGCTCAGAAAGCAAATCTATTATTTAGCCTTTCATTCTTACTCTTGAGGAAAACCCTGAAAATTGACACAACTGTAGAATGCAGATTGCACTTTGTTCTTATAAGAAAAGAAATATGCCATTTGTTTTTACATTTTCTGTGTTGTCTTGGGAGCAAAACTGCCTCAAGCTACATATGGGCTTAATCGCCCACGTCCATCTTATGGGTGTCACCTGCTAAGGTGAGGAGTCTGGAATAGCCCAGACACATTATGTATGGGTGGCCTTTTGTTTATGGCAGACAAAGCCAAAATCCTCGGGATTACTTGAAGATATCATATAACACACAAGATAGAGTTACTATTATTCTCCTCTAAGACATATAGTGTTTCCCCTGGGCAGAGAAAAGAGCACAGAGCCAGTCATATGAAGACAGAACCCATTAAAGATTTATGCAAGCCTGAATTACTCGGCTTTAAACTATATTCTTCCCCTATTTTTTTCTTTTTTTTTCTTTAATAAGAAGGACACTTCTTCCTGAACAGCAAAGCCGATGTAGATAGTATCACTGGTAATCCTTGGCTTAAGCACAGAGCTTCTAAATGGCTTGAATTAGGCTAGAAGATGGAGCTGTTTGACTTCCCTTCCTTTTTGTTTCTGTTTTCAAGGCTCTGTCACAGAATGTCCCACTAAACTAGCATTTATGTGGGCTTGGGGCCTCTGTGTGTAAGTTTCTTTTTAAGTGTAGTCAATGAAACAGCTTTGAAGCTGTTGAACTGTGTAAATGTTATATTAACATTTTCTCTCGCAATTATAGACATTTACATGGTCTTGTTGAAATAGCACTTTCAGAGGGAGGAAAAAAATACCAGAAGTGAAGGTACACAGTGAAATGAAAAAGCAGCAGTGTGCTCTATTTATTTAGTTTCTGAAATAAATCATTTCAACTTTTAATTTACACTTCTCTAAGATGGTGGTTAAGAATAGACAAACAAAGGATACTGTGAGAAATAATTTCATTTTGTTCCTTTGTTACATTAGATTATTTAATTTCCACTTGGTTTGCATATGGAGATTTGGCCACTGCACCTGTTCTTTAAATTTGCTAACTAATAACAAAGACTCAAGAAGCTCATTTTAAAGACCTAATACTCATGGGTGATGATTCAAAAATTATGAGACTACAAGTAGTTGTCCAGCCATAAGAAGAAAGGCAAATAAAGTAAATTAGACATTAATCCAAAGCATTCCCAACTATCCATGTTCCTATTTAACAGAAACCATAATGTGCTTTCAAATTGAAAGGTGATTTGAATTATTCCAATAACTACCCATGCATGATTTTTTTACTGCATTAGGTATAATGAATAGGTTAGAAAAGGGAAGATATAATCACTTAGACTCTAAGAAAATATTTTAATAGTCTAATTTTGGTTCCTTTCTGCATACAGATCAATCATTTATGGATGCAGTCTCAGTAAACATCACAGTAGAATGATCTCCTTTCACACTGACACTACTAAATTTCTTTAAAGATCAATATTTGTAATCTTCACATTATACCAAAGAGTTTTTTTTTGCTATTGATAGTCTTCTGTTCAATGACAGGCTTGTTTTATTGTGTATAAAAATATATGTACTTCTTGCCTTTACATAAAATCAAAGCAAAGAACATGTCTGTGATGGAACCGTTGCTCAGCAACTGTGATCTCTCCACTGGTCTGGTGGTTGCTTTCTCTCCAGCAGGGTAGGCATGCAAGACAAACAGATGCATTGATCCTCAACACAGTAAAATTGTCTTACATGCATTTCAGAAGCTGATTGCAGTAAGCTTGTTTAACGCCCTGTCTACACATCATTAAACTTTCACAATCAAACTTTGAAAATTACATTTTTACATAAAAACTTTTTATATTTTAGCAATCTAATTGATTTTCAGGTCCTTTAAAATTATTTTTCTGAAGAATCGAAATTGATTGGTCTTCATGTGATCTCTAAATATAGATAAGATTATGTTAAAATCCACACAAAAATATTTTTATAGTATTTTCTTTCACATGGCCCTACTTGATAATCCAAGTGCTAGATTCCACCATGGTAAGATGCCTCTAATAAGAAACTATCTTAATTAAAATAAAAACAGTGTTCAGAAGTTATCTGAAACAACTGAATGACAATTTTAAGGGAAAAGACATTCCTGGAATCTATTTTACCAATTCCTTATAAAGAAACCAAGAGAGATTAAATAAATGTTTATAAAAAAAGAGTCAAAACTAGAATTATATATCTTAAAGTTGTTGAACATATGAAATATTCTTTTTAATGTACATCTTAACAAAATAAAATTTCAGATTGAGCACAATTTAAATTTAAGTTTATTTTATAAAACTAATATGAATTCCATTAATTATAATTTAATGTTATATGTCAATTTATATGATTAAAGTATTCATATTTTAAAAAGAAGAATGAAATAATTGAGTGAACTCATTTTAATCTTATAAGTAACTTAATTCAGTTCTGATTTTTTCAAAATTTCACTCTATTTGACAAAATTCCCAGGAAAAGCATTGCTCTGTATAGCAAATTAATCTATCTGGAAACATATTAGATCCTTTCTTCAAAATAAAAAATTTGACCTTGAGGCATTAACAGGTCTAAAATTTCCTTATTCACTTGCAAAAATAGTTCCAGAGTTTCAGGTTGCTTTTCCTTTGAAGATAATGTGCTACTTAATAAAAACTTAGATATCTTTTAAATATCTGGAATCTCCCGAAAAAACACTCAAGAAACTAAAGGAAAAATTCATGGTACAAAACATTCATGGCACCTGGAATGATGTTTAATTGAGGAAAAATTTATAAAGATCAGAGTCAGAATGAACACATTTTCCAAGTTAATGAACCACTAATAAATTGAGAAAAGACAAAAATTTAAGTATCAGTTTCATTTGATCAGTAAAACTAATTTCAGCAGGACTCAACTATCTGAGAAAGCTGGCTATTTGAAATATAAACAAAAACAATATGTAAGCAAAAACTTGTGCTAAGAATCCAAAAGACACAACAAATCATGCTTTTACAAAAACATGTTTTATACACACAAGCACCTCATATGTTTCCTGCAAAGTTCATTTATTCTTCTTTTACATTTAATCCTAATATCTTGGTGATATCAATTGCGAGAAGTAAAAAAGGTAAAGAAGTTGCTGTATATTACTACTAGACATCAATTGATAGCTTAGTAGCTTAGTAGGAGAAGGCAAAAAAATTTAAAATAATAGCTAATTAATTAATTAATCAAAGTTAATATGTAAGTTGTGTGGACCAGATTGGTAACTATAGAGATGGTGAAAAGTTGGGTTATGAAGGTTGGGCCCTTGGGATTTCTTAACAAATTGAATCTGTGATGTGAAGGAAATATAGAGTCAAAAATGGATTTCCCAATTCTTTCTTCCTGACCCTGGAAGGAGAGAGTTAAAGCCAAATAATATAGGGAAGGAAAAATTGTCTAAGGTTGCCAAGGAGAGAGCCTGGATAAAGAAGAGAGAGTGTCAAGGAGTAAGTCCCAAGGTACAAAATATTTATTTGTTCTTTATAACTGTGACTTTGTCTAAATCACCAAGAAAATATTAAATTATTTTGTTATATATGGTTTCTCATTATGTATGCACTTACATGAATTTAACTATCTGGTTTTGAGAAAAAATACAAATATATAGATAAAGGCAAACTTGAAAGAATGTAGGCTATACTACCTGACATTCTACTAAATGAACCTATATCCAAGAGTAAAGGTTAGATAAAAGAGATAAATTTGCCATTTCTTCAGTCAGTTATATTTGTCCTATGTCCTTGTGTCTCTTGCAGTATGAGTTTCTCATGATGGATTTTGAGTTTTTTATTTGTTTTGTTTTGTTTTTGTATGTCATAAACTTTAAATATAAGTCAAAGTACCTAGAAGCCACTTCAAACTGACTGACTTGACATAATGAAGATATAGTAAGTTACTTTCCCATAGGAATATAATTTTGGCCATGTATATTGCACTTTAACTTCAATTTAATGGAGTTTCAAGAATAATTTTAGCTATATTAAATTTTGCCTTATAACTTTTAAGCTTACAAAGAAGTCCAATATAAAATGAGACTCCATAATCCATTTTTAGAGGCAAGGAAATCTGTTAACATTTTAAATAAAATATTATGACAGTAGATTCCAGTTTTCAAAGTTTTGGTGCTAGAAAGAGAAAAAACTCAACTATTTCTGAATTTTAAATTATTGTTTTAGCTACAGGTTTATCATGATGATAAAAACAAAAGTTTTCTAAAATTTACAATATGAATCGTAACTCTGTAGGATGATGCTATCAGAATTTTATTTTTCTTTATTATGGTTTATTTTTCTATAGTTTTATTTTTTAATTTCTCCTGTGGCTGCAAATTTGTAGAAGTATTTTCTGCCATTTCTCTCACACTTTTTAAAAATGTATTGACATTTTTAGTGACTATCTTTCTCTTCAGTCCAATATTGCATGATCTCAAGTTTCTTATAGTATTTTAAAAGTGAATAATTATATGCAGATAAGGAAAAAAAAAAGAAAATGACACAATTATTACTACAATGTGGGAGTCTGAACGATGTTACATCAGGCTTTATAATGACAATTTACTTCAAAAAATTTTTGAAGGGTAAAATTCAACATAATCAAATCCAACAAAAGGTATTGAGGGCAGATTGTGGCCAATAAAATTAGTAGATTTTGCAAAAAGACACAATTAAATTTTTTTTTTAAAAAAGCACATTTATCTTGTCCTCTTAAGGATTAAGATCCACAATAGAAATGTATAGACATGACTACATTACCAGGCAAATGATGACCAAGCCTAAAAAAGACCCAGAAAGGGTTTGAAGATTATGAAGCATCAATCTTGAATAGATTATGTATGGTAGGTTTACAAATATGAGATTCAGAAAGTAGCATATATTGTTTTTCCAAAAGACAAACGAAGAAAAAAATTATAGACTATTTTTAAATAACTAGAATACTTTATTACATTTTCTATATTGAGGTCTCTTGTGGAAATTTAAATTACTGGTGAGCAATAACAGTGCCTATCTGGGCATTCCTGAAGAGTAGCAAAGTTGAAGCAGCTTTCACATCATTTCCTTGAACTAGAAACTATGTTGTACAAGGCTAGGCAGTTCTCAATCAGTACTCCTGGCCAGATATGGAGAAAGGAGGAGATATTCACAATAGACAAACTTTTCAGGTACTCTACCAACAATCCTGATAAACTGTGACACCATTTCATAATCTTTGTCCCAAACACTTTTAGCTACTATTGCTCTCCAAAATGATGCAATTTCCTATTTCTATTATGTTTATGTGCTTATTTCTTTGCCTAGAATGTTCTTCATATCTTCCTCCACAGTGGATATCTGTTCTGTTTTGTTTTGTTTTGTTTTTGTTTTGTTTTGTTTTATGTCCAGCATCCATCCATTCCTCTCTGGAAACAAACTTCGATTTTCCTTTGGGAAATAATACCACCATTATTTTATCCATGTGACCCAGGTGTGGTTAATCTAGTCCTTTATATACATTCCACCCAAAAGCTAAGTGTGAACATGTGCTCCAAGCTTCATATCCTTTCCCATGGTGAGTAGATAAGAAATGGATATTCATTGGATTTATACCAGTAAGCATCAAGTTCAGGGCTTTTGCTAGGTTGATTGAAAAGAAAGCATGATCTTACCTCTGGGATTGATGATTAGCTAAAATGGAAGCCGAGGCTGCTGTTGTCCATCTTGCTCCATGAGAAAGATCTTGCCTGAAAAAGTAAGTCAATAACAACAACAAAAACAACAACAACAATAACAACAACAACGACAACGACAACAACAACAACAGCAGCAGCAGCAGCAGCAGCAACAACTAAAGGAAGAAAACAAAGATATGGAAAAGGACAAATTCTTGTTATATTATTTCATTGAAAGTGAGTTTTACCCTTGGATTTGTCATTCATATGGGCCAACACAGCTCTCTTCTTACTTAATCAGAGTTTGTTTCAAGTTTTTGCCACTTGTATCCAATTCATTTTCTGATCAAACATTAAATCCCATCACAAGCACCATCTTCTCTACAATGCTCAGGACATCTTCCTTGACTGCTAAGTCTAGTTTAAGAAACTATGCCCCCACAGAACCCTGGGGTATCTTTACTCTTTTACTCATCACACTACTGTTATCATTGATATAATTCTTTGTCTTTCCAGCTATGTTGTAAGCTCTATGAAGGTGGGAAAATAGTCTTATTTAACTGCTTCCTTTATCCTAGAATACATACTTAGTAACTGAGAAACATTGGTTGATTAAAGGAATAAACTGAAAGAGATATAGAAATAGACATCAAAAATATTTCAGGTATGAGGACTTCACACAGAAATCCAAGATGTGACCTTGAGAAGCACAGAAAATCTCTGTAGAGATTTTGTACAATAAAGGAATGTGTAGTGTATTAGCTGAGAGAGATTGGCTAAGCCTATAGAATTCATTGTAAGGAATATTTTCATGAAGATTATTGAGTATGAAACTAAAATTGGTCATTGGTCAAATAGAAGAAGAACAAGATTTAGAGAATATCAACGAATAGTATAAAACGAAAGAATTATAGTTATAACAACTTTGTAGTCCCTTAACTTACAAAGTTTAACTTCTATTTATAATCAATCCATATAGTAATAAAAAGTAATTGATACTTAGAAGAGGGGCTCTCTAGTGGCCATAAGAACTTTTCTTTGCTATTTCAATTGCTCAAGATTGTTCTCTTCTCTTCCTTAATTTCTCACTTTCTCCTGAAATGCTCAAGGGCCTCAAGTCCCAAGGTCATACCTGTCTGAATTGATTTCTTCTGTGGCAAAATTTGTAACGAAAAAAAAAAAATCAACCCCCAGGCAACTCTCCCTTCCTCTTCATCCTCACAGTGTCTTATTTACAAATAAAGTTGAGCACCTTCTCATCTGTTCCTGGGACATTTGCATATTCTTTTCTGTAAAATTCTTAATCACTTCTTTTGCTTATTTTTCTATTTGTTTATATTTGTTATTCTTTTTGATTCATGCCATTGTTTAAATTATCAGGATATTAAATCTTATTAAATTTGAAAGTTATAAATATCTTTTTTCAATTTGCGATTTGTACCTTTCCCAACCCTCAAACACCACTACCATTTTCTTTATACATCTTTTAGTGACAGTAAGTCTTAAATTTAATAAAGCTGAATTATCAGTGTTTTCTTTTATGTTTTATGACTTTTTTGAAAGTCATAAAGCCTTTCTCTACTTTCAAAATCACAAAAATATTTTCTCATTTTTTTCTAGAAGTTTTGTAGCTTAATCTTTTATCTGGCACTTATCTATGTATAGTATGAGGTAAAGCTTAATTTTTTTCATGAAAGTCAGTGTTAAATATGGCTAACCAGCTAATTAATTGTTTCAGCACCATTTAGTGAGTTGTTCATCCTTTCTCAAATGTTCTGTAATGCCAGCTCTACCATTTACGCATTTTCATGTAGTAATAGGCTTTCTATTTAGTTCTCTTTATAGATTTCTTTTTTAAGGCACCAACATCATATTCTCTGTTATCAGAGCTTTATAATATTTTTTGATATGTGGCAAGGCAGCCCCCATACCATCCAACTAGTTAATATCTTAACTATTCTTGTCTCTTTATTTTTCTATATAAATAAATTACTCTGCTTGCCAAATAGTATGAAAAATACTATAAATATAATCAAACAAACCTAATAAGACTGTTATTGTTCATGAATTGATGATATAACTAGGTAAGACATGACAACTACAATATTTTTTTCTGGTTCATTTTATTTTATTTTATTTTATTTTTTATTAAAAATTATTGGAGTGACACTGATCAACAAAATAATAAGTTTCAAGTATACAATTGAACAGTATGTTGTATATATATTGCATTGTGTCTCTGCCTCCCAGTTAGATTTCCTTCCATCATCAAATATTTGACCCTTTTTATCCCTATCTACCTCTCCCATCCCCTCTTCACACTGATAACCACTAATCCGCTGTCCGTGTCTATGAGTCTCTGTTTGTTTGTCACAATTATTTATTGCTTTTAGATTTATATCCCACTTATGAATGAAAGCATGTGGTTTTCAACTTTTTCCGTCTGACTTATTTCCTAAACATAATTATCTCAAGATCTATAGCTATATGGTACATTTATACAATGGACTATTACTCCATTATAAGAAAAGAAAAAAAAAATACTGTCATTTGCAACAACTACAATATTAAGACTTACATTTTAAGAACATGGAGTCTTTTCTTATTAACCTGAGTATGTTTACTTTTTTATAATTTTCTCTAAAAATCTCATACTTTTATTAGATTCTTTTTCTTAAGTATTCTATTCTTTTTGATGCATTTTATAATCCTTCGTGGTTTATGTATTAAAATAGCCTTTTGTACATGCATTGTGTATAGCAACTTTGTTGATATTGAGTTTTTGTATAAGCAGTTTTGTTTTATCCTACGTAATTTTTAAATATTTAATTTTTTTCATGTCTTTTTAAACTAAGACTTGAATTGAAGGGCAGATAGCGTTTATTCTCTTCTTGTTGCTCTATTAAGAGTAATAATTTCAACCTTTCCAATTAATCTCTCTGCTTGTTCAAATTTTCTTCTTGTGAAGAGAAATTTTCCACTCAAACGGCTAACTTCATAAACAGCTCTTTGTCCTGCTTCTGTAGACACTCTTGCCACATAGGCAGAAGGACAGAGTGGCCTCTAGATCAACTGAAGACTCACCCTCCCCTTTGTTGTTCTGTCTAGGTAACAGATATATTGCCTTTGCTTGTTAAGCCCTATAAAAGTAAGGTTACTCCTGAGCGTGGTGCCCGGATCTTCAGAGCGCTAGTTCTTCTGGGACCATTGGCATAATTAACCTGAGTTCTCCAACTCTCTGAGTGGTGTTTGGTTTCTCACTGGTCTGATTTTTCTGCAACATTTGTAGAACCTATTTACAGGGATAAAGACATCTCCTTGTGTTGCTTGTTTGCTGAGTACAAAATAGATGTTAAAATAGATGTTCAATTTTGCAAAACAATTGGTTTTCATTGAGAAAATGAGATTTTCACAATTTTAAACTGTTGCGATGCATTGTGTTTGATAATTTTTTATTGTTAACCACTTGTCTCTCTGAAGTAACTCCACTTTGGTCATGATTTATTATCATTTTTAAATAATGCTGAACTCTATTTGTTTATTTTTGTTTAGGATTTTTTCATTTGTTTCAAAGTGACTACAGTTCTAATTTTGTTTGTGCTTTCTATATCAGTTTTCAGTATCAACATTAGACTAAATTCATAAAAAGATTAAGAGGTGTTTCCATATTTCTGTAATCTGGAATATTTTATGTAAGATTGGATTAATTTGATCAATGAACATTTTGTTGATTTGATTGGTGAAATCATCTGAATCTGCATGTTCTTTATGGGAAGGTTTTTACTGTTAATGCTTTTTCTTTAACAGTTGATGGATTATGTAAATTTTTAAAATTTTGCTCTGAAAATTATATGTTCTAGGAATTTAACCATTTTATTTAAGTTTTACATTTTATTTGCACAAAGCTGTTCTAACAATAATAATATACTCATTTAATAATATATAATAAAATTAATAAAATGATTATACAACATTTACTACATTATATATAGTTCTGATTATCATATGTTTCTTAATCCTGACATCATCTATTGTCACAGATCCTACTATTTTTCCTTTTTTTGTAGATGGTGTAACTTATCAACTGAAAGTCATCACCACCAATTCAGTCCGAGTCCCAGACTTAGGGTGTGGTAAAGAGAGAGACTTTAATCAGCAAAAACAGATCAATTTTGAAACAATTCAACTATGGAACAGTTCAGCTGAAACAGCCGAATTGTGATAGAGCTCAAAAGCAGCTCAGCAGTGGAACAGCTCTGCTGTGGAACAGCTTGACTGAAACAGCTCAGTCAAACTAGCTCACATAAAAAGCATCTCTGATGTTACAGCTCACACATTATAGCACTATGGTTTGGGCAGTTATGTCCTATTCTTCTTTTCCTAAGTTATTTATACTTTTATTTTTTATGTCTTGGTCAATCTTAGTAGAGGTTTCTCAAGCATCTACATTTGCTCTTTTCGTCCTTTTCATTGTGTATTAGCTTTCATTGATTTGGTTTGTTTCATTTTTATAATATTTTCCTCGTAATTTTTTTTAGCTAAGGTGATTCTTCTATTTTTCTGTTTTTTAAATTGCTTAAGATGGTTTCTATTTCAATAATACTAAAGTTTTCTTACTTTCTGTTATAAGGATTTATGGTATATATATACATATTTTTTTTTCTTTTGAGTACTAAGTACTTTACCTAAGCTTTGAAATGTAAGGTTTTTGTTATTATTCCATTCTAATTTTTTTATTTTTAATTTGAGTTTTCTTCACATATAAGTTATTTTAAAGTGTGTTTCTAAATATCTAAGCATGGCTTGTTTCTATTTGTTTTTTAATGTTTTTTTGTTGTTTATTTTTAGCTTTGTTTTTAGAGAATATAATTGCCCTGTTTTTTTACTTTATAGCCTAATTACGTGTTCAAAATTTACATAGTATGCATATGAAAATAAAATGCATTTTGTAGTTCAACTATGATTGTAGTGATGTCATTTTTGCTTTATTTATTTTAAGACTTATTTATTGCATGGAAGATTAAAATTTTTATACTTTCCTGGTAAATCAATCTTTTTGTAATTATTTTGACTCATTTTATCACTAGAAATGCTTTTTTAAATTTATTCTATTTTGTTTCTTATTAACATGGTTACATCAGCTTTCTAGGAGTAATATACTCCATTATTTTTCTTTTAGTAGTTTCAGTAGATATTGAAATGTTAATTTAACTTATCAATGTCTAAAGTTAGTTTATTTACATTCCTTGTAAACAATCAAATACCTCCTTACTATGTATATTCACATTCTCTTGTAATTTTATTTTAACCTAGGATTAATATTATTAGCTTAACGAGTCAAGATTTGTTTAGATTACTAACATTTTTATTATCTTATTTTCTTTATTTTTTCTTGCTTTTCAGACTATCATCTGGGAACATTAAAGATATCTTAAACATATAATTAATTTATTTAATGGGATACTTCTATTAAAAATACTATTATTTATAAATACTATCATTATAGAATTCTCGATTTTGTTTATTCAACAATACCTTTAAGTCACCCTTGCCCCGTCCAAAGAAATATTTGCTATGTAATGAATTCTCAGTTGACAGGTATCTCCTTTCACCACACTAAAGATATCAATTCTCTTTTCTGGCTTTTATGTTACTACTGTCATTAATTCTCAGTATAATTTTATATATCTCTCCTAGTTAATCTAGAGTTCATATTCCTGGTTCAGAAGTCCAAAGTGGAGGAGTTTTTTTTTCAATTTCAGAAATTGAAGGTCCCTTTAGGGAAAAATCCAGTTATTTCCATTTTTGCTCTAATCCAAGGTTTTCCAGTCCCAACATTATCGACACTTTGAACCATACAATTATTTGTTGTTGAAGACTTCTTGTGCATTGTAGGATGTTTAGTGACATCTCTAGCCTCTATTCACTAGATGCCAATAACACACCTACCCAACTCACCAAATTGTGGCAAAGTAGTATCAACAGACATTGCCAGATGTTCCCTGTTTGGTGAAGGGAAGGAAGGGGCAGCAAAATTTTCCCTAGTTGAGAACTGCTACTCTAATTGAAAAGACCTTGTGGTTAAGGATGATTCTAAGTATTCACATTAAGTTGATATTCCACTCTACTTTATTAAATTATAAACATTCACATTTTTTCTTTGTCTTTGCAGATATTTTAGAGAATTTAGGAATGGTTGTACCAAATACTGAGAGGCTATTTTAAATCAAAATTCCAAAAATATTGTAAATGCTTTTTAAATTTAAAAACATTACTGATGTTTTACTCAGTTGTTGTGACTGAGTTTTATATCTACCAAATGGTAAATGGTGAAAGATTGATCTAGGCAACAGAAAATAAGATACAGTAAGGTAGATTTATAAATCATATATATATTTTTTTTTTAGTAGTCTTCAGTCACTGTGAAACTATAGTCACTCATAGGCTTTTTAATATAACTAATTATTTTTTTCCCCATTTAGAGCACTCTAATACTGGCACAAAAGATATTTTTAAGGCTGCAGATCACACATTTATCAACCAAGTAGAAAAATAAAGTGGAAAAGGTATGCATCAACTCGATTCTGAAAGATATTTTATTTCACAAGTAGGTCAGGGAAGAATTTAGTATACTCTGCCAAAGGGAACTGCTCAAGAAAATAAAGTTTAATAGATTGTATTCACCCTTCTAAATCACATTTAAATAATATTTTTGTTTTTTTTTTTTCCATTTAGAAAACATCTTTCCTCATGTAAATGTAGCTCCACACCAGACACAGAGGACACAAGAGAGGACCAAAAGGGGCATGGCTGTTACAGTTCACACCTTAGAGGATTGCCACTTTCTTATATCCCAGCCTCACCTCCACTTGGCAACCAGATGAATGGGGAAGATTCCAGACAGATGGGTGGAGGGAAGGTATGCTATTTTATGATTCACGAAATACAGAGGAACCAGACAACAAAGTGGAACATGAAAATGGAGATAACCGGTAATTAGATATATCTATGTAGATGAAAGTGAAAAGAGAAGTCCAGCTTAAAATGAGATGTAGGAGGCATTGGTTCACAAGAAAGAAATTATGGGGGGAAGGACCCTTGTGCTCTGATGCTGTCATAAATGGCCACTCTTTAGGAAGAGGCCTTGTGTTGCTTCCCGTGCAAATTGGCACAGTGGACACTAAGTCAGGCCTACAGGTACAGTCAGAAAAGCACAAGTGGAAGCAGATCCAACAGAAAGATCAGAAAATATAAATGACGTGAAAGCATGAAAGCTTAGAGGGATGTTGCAGTCCTATAGTTACAGTGTTACTACATTCCTTAGATATAGTAACCCGTATACCCTAAAGAGATTTACAAGCCATCCACTTTTATTCCTTTATGTGATGGGAACACCAAGGATAGGGCTGTCCTGTGCAGATAATGATAAACTCTAGTACGTGGACCAAATGTGACCCCTTACTGTTTTTTAAACATCATTAATCTTTTTATTTATCTACTCATTAATGTTTCCTGAGAGCCTGCCCTCTGTTGGGATACAAGGGTAGAAACTCCTGCCTTTCACATCCTGATGGAGGACACAGATAAAATCGAAGAGACATTTACAATGCAAGCGCTAGTGCCGACATAATGGAGACTGACTGTGGGAAAATTCAGGGCTTCATTTCAAAGTTGAAGGCCTACCTTGGCCCCTACTCCTACCCTACACCCCACTCCCCACCCAGGTTTTAAATTTTTATGAGACCCTACATTTCCTTTTATAATCTCCATATGGGTTTTTAAATAGACCATTCAGAGCCAGAATTTTCTAAGCTTTCTTCCCTTAAATACCCAGATGATATTATGGACAGAATTCACTTTTAAACTTACAACAACTATTATGCTAGAACTTATCACAAAACTAAATGTATTATTTTTTTCCCCCTTTAAACTTCTTAGCTAAATATCTTTATTGTCTGAAGACTTCTGGTTCTTATTTTCTTGATATACATATCGTCATTATTCTTTTTATATTTTTGACACATCTCTTGGCACTTCAAGTAACTCTGTTTGGATGTACTCTCCAAAGTTCTTTCTCTAGGATGGATTGTAATCTTTCTTGATCTCAAACACATGAAGTCTGAACTTTCTGTTCCTTTTTTTTTTTCTTTATGATCATTCACATGGATTTTCACACTTTTCTTCCTTGCTTTCTCTTCAGCTACAGTAGGCAAGGGCATTGTACTCTGTCTTCCGGATCTCAAACGCATTCTACTGACATGATTTGGCTCCCAGATGTAGATTTCTTAGCTCCATCTTCTGGGTTTTGTAGCTTCACCTCTTGGGAGGTAATCATCGACCTCTTCTATTTTATTCTTCTTTGTTTCATTATTTTCTACTAGTATAAGAAACAGATTTTGCTCTCCTTCATCAGTTTTATTTGGGCTTCTGGAGCCCAGGGACATTTCCTAATTTGGAGAGGTCACATCTTTCACTTTTTGTCCCGTATTTTTAGTTTTCATGTTGTTGCTGGGCAAGTGTTCCACAGGTTCAATCCTTTCTGCCAAAATTCCCAGACATTTTTTTCCTCATTATCAAGGATTTAGTGGTTTATATCTCTGTCTGGAAGTTGTCCTTTGTTTCTTCTGCAGTGGCTTCTGCTAAGATAAATGTCATGGTATTTAATGATCCATTTATTTTTCTAAGAAATGTAAGGCTAAAGTCCTGCTTCTCTTAAAGTCAGAATAATTTTATGGCATTTTTTCAATCTTTGAGTATCTTATGCATTAATAAATGTTGCTTTCCCTTTAAGGGAAAACCATAAATGGCACTAACGTTGACTAGCAAAGAGAGGTCCAGCCTGAATAATGGCAACTGTGAATTACAGTAAATTCTTTAGATGAATGTAGTTATGTACTCTGAAAACTGTTAATTGAATATGGATTAATGAAGTATTACCTAGCTGATTCCTGTAGACTTCAACAGATGAAGGGATAAAAATGGTTTCTAAATGACAGATTCTTAATGTATGAATAATTGATAATTCTAAAGTACTTGAGAATGCTTAAAAATGGTGTCTTCTCTTACAAAGCCTAAACATTTCTCTAAAATTTTAAATCAAACAAACTTGGACACACCCACACACACATACACACAACACACACCATCATTTTACAAAGGGAATAGAGTCTTATGTTGAACAGCAAAAACCATACTTGAACATATGTTCTTATTTCCTCACTAGTTGTCTACCTCACCATATCTTCTTTGTACTATTCATTTGCTTAGCAAACATTTTGTATAAATACAGAAAATTGTAAATTTCAATATCATTTCTATTTGTGTTATCTTAAATTCCATTTTAGTAGTGAGAAATAAAGCATAGTTTTATTACATTATATGACTAAATATATAAAGATGAAATAAAAATATATTCAGTAATAAGCAGCATATATATCAAAATTAATAAACAATTAATGGCTAGTATGCGGTTTTCTATAAGATTCATTCCCCAAAATCTTTCTGTTTAAAAATTTCCGACAACTTCTCATCATCTAAAATAAAACCTAGATTTGTTTTCAACTAACTTCCAGGGTCCACCAAGATATAGCTCTCATTCACTTCCTAAATCTTACCTCCCAATGCTCACCTTAGAAATTCTAGTATAAGTAAAGAACTATTTACATCTGCTTTTCTTTCCTTGCCTTTACTCAGGCTGTTTTAACCAATTGAGATGTGTTTTTTCTATGTCTGAGTTTTTAAATTATACTCATCATTCAAGGCTAAACTCAAATACTGTGTCAATTTTAAAACTTTTCTTAATCCTTCTAGATAGGAAAAAATGTCTTCTCTCATCTGAACTTGTATAATACTTTATATGTTATCTTATTTTGCATAATTATTTAGAGATGTTTACCCTCACTTGCAAGCTTATAAAGTGTTGAAGTATAGGGGCTGCGTTTAAATTTTTTGTCATCTGAAGGGCTACTAGTAAGTACTTAATAAATACTCATTGATGGAATAAGAACAAAGAAATGGATGGATACATAAATAGCTTACTTTACTGATAATATGCCAAAAAATATTCAATAGAGATGTTAATGAGATATTAATATCATGGTTTACTACACAGGAATCTTTTAGATTCTTAGAAGTAACAATTCCAGATTCAGTAATTTGCAAAACTGATGATTTTCAAAACAGAGCTATTGACTAAAACTTCAACAACACAATTATTTGTTTTTTTTTTTTTTTCAGTAGGTAGAGACTCCTTTTTACTTTATTTATTTATTTTTTTTAAGGTGAGGCAACCCTTGGTTGACCTCACAGATGGCAAGAACTTTGTCAGCTTATTTATTTATTTATTTACTTATTTACTTATTTACGTCTACAGTACCTGATCTTCCTAGGTGATCTCCCCTCCAAGTACTAACCAGGCCCGACCCTGCTTAGCATCCAAGATCAGATGGGATCAGGTTTATTCAGAGTGTCATGGCCATAGACTAGATACTCCTTTTTTAATTTTTTCACAGTAAATGTACTCTTACCAGCTGTTATGTCTTATTTCTGCCAAAAATTGTATCTTTCACCAGTCCCCTGCTCCTCAGCTGTGCCAATGTTCCCTCTTCATTAAAAATTTACAAAGCCAAATCAGTCAATCCACCCCAAAGGCTGCTCAAATCAAACGGGGGAGGAAAGAGACAGAATCCAGTCTTGCTTACTCACACTGCTGGGAGGTTGTGCTTCTGCCTTTCACACAAACTGCTCTCAATGGAGAAGCTCTGCTGAGAATCTTATTTGGATGTCACGGTGGCAAACAAACCATGTGGCTGTGAGGGCATGTGCTGCTGTTACAAGGTTATTGCAAATAAATAAACCATATAATAAATAAATTAATTGGTTGCAGCTTATGGAGACCATGAAACTGAAATAGTGTTTGTGCCACCTAACCCATGTAAATTAGATCCATGGTTCTGGTCTATCTCTAAGGAATAAGAAAGTTTTGAGAACCAGATGGGGCTCTAAACAAAGAAACTGTCCATGGATGCTTGGTTATTGGCTTTCACAGTGGTCTGCTACGACATAAAAAGACTTGTTATAAGAAGTTAAAGCAACCCAGATAGTTTGAGAAGTGAGGATGATATGATATTATTAAAGCTCCAGGCAAACTCACCAAATTCTATGGTTCTTTGTCCTTTCCACCCATTCCTTAGACATCTGGTTATAGAGGAGGCCTTTTCACACTCAGACCTCTGATCTAGCTGCTATTCAAGAAAAATATCAGCAATTCAAGGTGTATTTCGATTTTAAAACACCTCTGCTCAAAGGATACATTTCCTTAACAGTATACATTTCTTTACCCATATAACTCACCTTATGAATTTTGGCAGTGTTCAGAAATTACCAGTCCCTTCAAGATTCAAACAGGTGCTCGAAAGTCCTGAATTTACTCCTCTATTTAACCACAACAGATCTGACCTTCTCCACTAGAAATACAAGAGAATAAATCAGAGATTTCCTTTCCTACAAAATACTTTGACCATAGAAAATTAGCACACATTTGCAAAGACCATTCATGTGGTTAAATGGCAAAGAGATAAGAAATTCTCATTTTATGAGATTAGGGGGAAAAAAACCCTGAATGAAGTCAAGAAAATAATGAAATCTTTTGTTATAACAGCCATCTAAACATTTGTAATATTCTCTAGATCAGAAATGTCTCTTGGGAACATTCACTAGAATAAGGTACACACACAATGTTCTCAGAGACGGTTAAGAGCCACCCAAAGGATGGTCAGACTGTTAAGTATCAAGACCATTTTATCTGTCTAATCAACAGGCCCAGAAAGTGCCAGATTAACTGGTGTCATGATGATAGAAATGGGAAATAAGGAAACATTTATGTCTTGGGTCTATCTGGACCATTAGGTCCCCAGGACATATTCAGGACAGCTGAGCTGTGATTTTAGGACACTGCCTTCTCATTCTTACCCTCTTATAAGGAGTCTGGGGAGAGCAAAACTTACCAGAGTAAAAAATGAGAAAATAAAAGTTGTATGTTTCAAACGAATATATATTCAGAAGTAAATACAGGAGAGGAGAGAAGGAAAGTATAAGAAAACAGATATATCTTGAATATGACATATTCATGGGTTACAGCTAATGCTATCTGATGGATACATTTCCTAAGAGAAAATAACTACTGTTTCAAGGACATATAGAGTATGACAAGTTTTAAAGTACATACAAATATGTTAAGACCAATGGGTACTCAACAGTTTGATTTAAAATATTGAAGACAGAGAAGTAAAATGGCTAAAAGGTTTTCATTCACTTGTATAACTAACATTTTTATAATATTAAAAACATATCTACAGATGATAATTTCTGAAGTGAGTAACTTGCAAATGTTATTGGCATGTTTCTATGATTAAAGGTCTATATATTATTAAATAATAATACTTGACATATAATATATAAAATATATAAATAAAATTCTTCATAATACAACTGCATTTGTAGAAAATTACAATTTATCTTATCTTCAGGGGACTTGTTTTTTTACCTGTGACTGTTCCAATTATAACATATATATACACACATATATATGCACATTTATATAATATATGTGAACAGAATTATTTAAATCACTTCCTTGAATAATGTGAATTGTCATATTAGAGTAAATAATTTTAATTAAATTACTTATATCTGTATTATGTGTGCATTTTACATAGAACATATATTTAAAAAATATAAAGTAATATATTAATGTTGCCTATGATAAGTTATAGCTTCTATAACCAACCATAACCATTTATTTATGCTGTCCTGACAAAATAGAACAATCTAAATATTCCTTGATGATCATTAAAAAGCAAATTCCTCAATTGTTATTTTCAGAGATCTCGTAAGGCTTTTCTACAAATGACCAAATATATTAGCAAGATTGAGAAGCTACATTTAAATGTTTTCCTCCACAGAGATTGATTCACATTTATAAATACAAAGAGTTAATATTTTGCTTCATTATTTTTTCATGAAGCAAAATAAAACATTTTGTAATGAAGAAAAATAAAAAAAATTATGAGCACAATCTATATTAAAGCATTTTAATAGTCATCTCACTGTCAATATAATAAAAATTTAAGTTGAATTGAGTTAAATTTTCTTATTAATTAAAAAGACTTTAAGAATTTTTTAAACCAATGAGAAAAAGAAAAGGGAGATTAAGAGTCACTGTCCATCTCAAATAAAAATGAATTGTGTAAACATAGGGTCTGGAGTGCAGGGGAAATATAGGAAAGATATCTCTGATTCTTCTCAGCTTGCCAGGACTGCATGTCTTCTATCATCAGCTGTATGCACACAACACCTTACAAATCATAGTAAGATAACAGACTAAATGTCATTTATGATTCATAATTATGATTTTATTTTTGTCTGGCATTCTTTTTAATTTATATAAAAATATAGGCATATATAGTACAAATATATATTCTGTGTATATATTATATGTGGGAAAAAGCTAGTTGTATCAGTCACCAAACTAATATTAATGAACATTATCAAAAGTTGGGAAAAATGTGTGTGTGTGTGTGTGTGTGTGTGTGTGTGTGTGTGTGTGTATTTATATGATTTGGGAAGGTGAGAGAGCAGAGCTTTTGATTTGATCTGCATGGTGAAAAGCTTCTGTAGGACAGTTCTTTGCATGAAAAATCACTTGTAGTATCTTAGTCTGATGAATAACAGAAATGAGAATTTTTGCTAGCTGTTCAAATCCTATTTTCATATATATACATATATGCATACCTATGTTTGCTGATTTGAGGAAAAAAGAAGTTAAAATACCTTTGAACTAGTTTCACCGTCTGCAAGTCACTAGCAAGGAGCAGAATGTTGTCATCCGTCATTACGGATCAGATCCCAGTAATTAAAACCCCAGAGTTTCTTGGGGTATAATTTCCTGTTTCTCCACCTGCATGCTTCCCTATAGAGCTTATCATCCTTGACTCAAACCAAATTCTAGAAAAACAAGTTAATTCTAATTGAGAAGCAGACCTTAATAATATTTGCAAAAGAAAATTATGTTGATAATCAGAATAAAGTAGCACAAGATTTTGTCAGAAAGTATCAGGGAGAAATGTTTTCTTGACTTTGTCTTATATGATTTATTACTAATAGCAAAAAACTTATGTTGTATTAAGAAAAAATAGAAAATTTTTTTTTGCAGTTTTATGTTAGATATTACCATTGAACCAGTAGCCACATTCCAGTGGCCCAAAAACTCAGTTTGACTTTTGAATGTTTTCGGGTCAATAAAACCCCAAACAATTTGGATCAATTGCATATCCTCTAGTTATTCAAACCCTTGAGCATTTCAAAGAAAATAAAATCTATATGACCTTAAAATTTTACACTTTACTCATCAAAACAATGTAGTAGTAACCCAATGTTATGAACGACTTCTTTTTAAAAATACTTGAACCTGTTCTTTTTAGAAAAAGAATGTCATTTCAAGATTAAGCAACTCCCTGCTACCTCTAAATTTTCACCATTAATTCAAAACTCAGAATATATCTAATATCTAAGGGTACTGAATATTCATTATAGCATTCTATCTTTCTCAATCACAGCCAGATCACAGAGCTTTCTTTCTTGGTGCTTGTAATTCCAAGATGCCTCCATAATTACAAACAGTGCACTGTAGTTGTTCTGAGACAAAACAGCCCTCTATTCTTAAAGAATTTATAAAACAATGGGATAAAATAATCTTAGACTTTTTATTTCCTCTTTAATGAACAGTGCTAACATTAGAAATAAGTAGAATAGAAATAACTAGAAATTTTTAAAACAAATATGAAAAAAGAGCTAAAACTCTTGCTCAAAGCCAATCTAGAAACATTAAATATTAGTAGTTGATTTTTATTCAAAATTCTATTGTAGCGCTTCATTTTGTTGCTTTTATTGTCCAATTAGACATATTTGATATTGTTGCTTATGTTATCTACATTTACTACATGAAATGATAACTAATTTAGAACAGAATCTAATTACAAGATAATATTTTATTTGACGTTCATTTGGCAGTGCCAATTTTTACATAGTTGAGGTTATATAATATCTTGGGATTTACTGGTCATGTATGGACCATCTGTGGAAAAAAAGGAATGAAACTGAAAAGAGAAATATTCTGCAGTTTGTGATACAATCCACATCTTGTCTAATTGAGAACTTTAAGATGATTCTTTCTATGTTCTGACACAACTAACGATAAAAATAATTATTTTTGGAAAAGATATATTGTAGAGTCAATAAATTAAAGTTAATATAATAATAGCATGTTTTAATACTTCTGAAATAATATAATTTTCTCAAAAATTATTTAAGTTATTAACAGATCCAACTTCCATGGTCCGAAATTATTCCTATTTATGGAAATTAGTAACTTTTTTTTTTTTAATGAGAAGAATTTTCATAGTTCTATGCTATTATCAAACAAATAAATTTTTCCAGGGAAATTTGATCTCCTATGTTACATTAACAATCCCAACTTAAAAATATTCTATGTTATTTTACAATACTAATACTACTAGTACTATTCATATATTCATATGTATCTTTATTTCTCACGTGTACATATATATGTGCATATTACCATCTAAATATCAATGAAACATAACAGAGGTCAAACATCTACAATTTGAAAAGTATTAAGAAATTGCCACACAACCATCTTTTTAATATAAAAAAGGTGAGATCATTTCAATTTTATAATGATATAATTTAATAATTTTCAATAACAGATATTTGATAACTTGTCTTGCAGATGAGATGGATGTAAATAATCAAAGAGTTCATCACACCATTTTTGTGCACTGATATTCACATTTGTCCTGGGTATCATCAGGAGGTTAAGTGACTGAGACCGCCCAACTATTACTCATACGCAGTTCTTGAGACAGGAACAAGTATATATAGACTTGATACAGTTTCAGTGTACCAAAAACTTTTTTTAATGAAAACTTACATTATGTTAATAGCGCTATTTTCAAGAACACACATTTCTTTTATGAGGGTTAAATCTTGGAATTTAATTGATGTCATGGGTCATTTCATTAAAATTAATTGTAAATCTGGGTCTTAATCAACATGTGTAGTGGAAAGTATAATAACTGATGTGAGAGCCTTATATTTCTGTTCTCCATGACTTCTAGACATTAGTAATCTCAGCTCTGAAACAAAGCACTGATTAGTCTCTAAGATTTCCTAAAAATCAAGCACTCCATTGTTTTTAAAGAACGGGAGGGCAGATAGATAGGCGAGAGGTGTCATCTGGTCTCAGTTTTCCTTACAAGTCCAAGGGAGATAGTCCCTTCTTCAATATTTCCTTTGTTTCATGTGATCTTAAAGGAATTAGGAAATGCTCTAAAACAATGAATATCTTAATATTATATTAATTTCAAACATTATTTCAAATTATAAATCGTATGAGTTGGAGTAATAACACATAAACTATATAATTTTAGAAAATTATTCTGTAAGATGGAGATTTAATACATTCTTTTTTGTTTTCTAGCAGTCATTCATAAACTTAGCTTCTTTTCATGTTTATGAGTGTTTTCTATTTTAATATTTCCTTGATAGAGTTTATAAGTATTTATTATTATTCTTTTAGGTAAGTACCTCTCAAGCAATGTAAACTCAAATAAAAAATTGATAAAAATTAAAGAATGTTTTATAATTTTTTTCACTTTTATAGTTTAAAGAACTAAATTTCAAAATGTGAAATGATTTTCAGAGTCACGCAGCATGTAACTAGAATGTTTTCTTCTAGAATGTTTCCAGATTTAGTTTATGTTATATTAAGAGAACACGTATTTAAATTCCATGTCAAGAGAAAATGTTTTCAGAAAGCATTCAGTGATCTTTTCCTTTTTACACGAAAAAACAAAGACATAAGTCAAACAAACCTCAAATTTTAAGAGCCTTAATGCAACTGAATTTTTTAAAAATATTTTTTAATTCATGAATTATTTTTCTTGCAGAAATTGGTCTCTGCAATAGGAATAGATTTAAAATAAGAAGAAAGTCCATTGGATATTTTTTACAATAGCTTTATTGAGATAAAATTCATTTACCATAAAATTCAGTGTTTTAAAGTACACAATTCAATGGATTTTAATAGTTACTGGTAAATTGCAATTTTGTACCCTAATTTAATAATGCTACAAATATGAACAAAAATAAAAAAATAGAACTCTCTATGATTAATATGTTAGGTAAGGAGATTCCTAGATATTCATAAAAGTTTTATATTCTTAGAAGAAATACACTTACAGATAAAAGGGTTAAATATCTCAAAGCCAGAAAATAGGAAGATTTTCATGATCTTGACTGTGGTTTTGTTTTGTCTTTATTTATGTAAAGAAATATTTCAATTTTGTAAATTATAAAATAAGCTGAATTGAAGCATGTGTGTTTATTAGCAAAACTTATTTCTAAGCTTTAAAAACATAAATATAAATATAAACTTTTATTTCTACATTTCTATATTTTCTACAGAGTTAGTTTTTATTAATTATTAATAATAAAAAAACTATTAAAATGTGCACAGATCTCTTCAGTCTTGCATAAGAAAACAGAGCAAAACCAATTTACTTGGCTTTTTCTTTCTACTCTCCACTGCCAAACTTTTTTTAAAAAGAGTTAAAAGTACACCATAATTGTGCTCAGAAAGCTGCCATGATTACACTGCCCTTAAAAAGAAATTCAAAGCATAGAGCCTTCAAAATCTGATGCCACTTTTTGTTTGCAAATTTATCTCCCAACTATTCTTTCAATATTTTAGCTCTTAGCTCTAGCCAATTTTATGATTGTCCTCTGAACAGGATGAATAAACTCTTTAGTGTAAATGTTTATTCAGGAAACCCTTCCATCTACTGTCTCTGAATCATTTATCCAAGTTCTATCCTCATTTTTCCTTCAATATCAATTCTCATCTCTTTTCTCCTTCTCTGAGTATGCACATATAGCATCCTCTCTTCTCTGAACCTCATTATTTGTTACTGTAACTCTTATTTCTGCACTAAATCATGTACAACTTTACACTGTTGTTTCAGGCTTCATGTTTAGTGTGTATGTTATTGCTTCCACCAGACTATAAGCAATTGAAAGTTTTGAATTCGTTCTTTCCATTACTGAAAAGTATATATCCATGTAGAGATATATAATAAGAATTATTGATTTAATTAATGGGTACATTAAAGAAAGCATGAGCTCATTACTTTTAGAAGTATCATAACTGATACTTGGGGAGAAAAAAAAAGTCATACCAGGAAAGAAAAGAACCATGTGTCCAGGAAGACTTCAAAACTTACAAAAACATATAACAGTCAGAATTAAATGTAGAACAACAAACTACCCCTCTCCCTCAAAAAATCATATCTGTCATGAGAGTACAAGGACTGGATTTAAAATTAGATATTTCTCTTAGATCAGGCAGGAGTTAGGGGGTATCAGGAGAAGAGGACATGGTGATAAATACCTTTAATGAGAATCAAAGCAGAGTTCAACTCCATACCGTCTTTCAAGCAAAAGTAAGATAATCAATCAGTAAAGATCAATGAGACCATTAATAGAAGTGCTACAAGAAAACTATAAGAATGAGGGAGATTTAATAATAATGGTCAGATCCCTAATCACTGGGAGACCTGGGGCTGGAACAGAAGGTCTCTGTTCCTGAGAACCTGTGTATGATGCAGTAATCCAATTTTGGGTACCATGGCAGCAAGGTCAGGATACTGAGTAAGAAATTCAATATCTTCTCAATGCTAGAGGTAAAATTTATTGTAGAGGTTAGGTAGGAACTCAGCCTGCAGTGGGGAACAAGTAGAGCTAGTTGCTATGACAAGATTAAACAAATAAACCTACTAAAGAAAGCTTCCACCTGCCAAATTTTACATGGACAAATCTATGTCGTTTCTGTATTCTATAGAAAATGTAGTGTTTTGTTTTGTTTTGTTTTGTTTTGTTTTGTTTTGTTTTGTTTTGTTTTGCCTTACTGCCTAATATCTGAACCTTGGCTAGACTGATGCAGTTACAGAAACAATTGAAATGGATCGTTCTGAGAAAAACATCCTGAAAGATTTTCTTATAGTCTTTTCCTGCATCCTGAGATTTCCCCAGATTCCTTTTCCTCCTAAAATAGGTTATTTACTTTTGATGATTCTGTAAGCTATCCATATCATTTTAATATATTCCTTTTTGAGGAAATAACTAGAACTGAATGGATTTAAACAAATATTACTGTCATATGTAATCTTAACACACAATGTCAAATAATGACCATTAGTATCAGCGTTTAGAATTGTATGCACTAAAGTGTGTATGACTAGAAAATACTAATTTCAACAAAAATCATTTGTAATTTAGCATGCAAGAAATCAGTAAACATAGACTTTATTCGCCAGTTATTTTTAAACAGTGATATATTTTTTTTTATCATAAAAGCTTCTTTTATATCTGAGAAAACACACTTGGCACATAGTGAGACTTTGATAAATGTTTATCGAACAAGTATGTTTCTTCTAGAAATACTTCACCTTTCCATTGAATCCAATCATGATTTATGTTTCTGAGACTGTAAACAATGCAGGGACTTTTACTTTAAAAATTGCTATCTATTCACTGGAGTTAAGGATATATTATCAAAGCAAAATGTTAACCATTTTAAAAAATAAAGTGTATAAGTAAATTTCTAGAAATATATTAATTTAAAAAGTGATTATCAAAAAGAGTAGACTGCCAAATAGAAATGTTGACCCAAAGTGTGTGTGTGTGTGTGTGTGTGTGTGTGTGTGTGTGTGTGTATGCTTGCTCACCTGAAAAGTGCTAGCAAGCGAGTACCAGTGACATGGGTCTTGCACATTTGGATGTGTATCTCCTACACACACGCTCACTCTCCTGCCTTCAGTTTCTCAGTATAAAAACAGGGAACTGTTAGTGGCAACACTCTGGCTGATATTAATTGCCATGCCCAAGATAAGAGGCAATTTATCAGATAACTGGGTCCCAAGCCACACAGGGCCTTAGAGATTAAAATGATCACCTTGAATTGCACTCAGAAGCTAAAAGGCAATCAGCGCAGATGGCAGAGCCCAGGTGTATCATGCTTCATGTAGCCCATCTAGTTAAGCAAGTGGACCACAGCATTTGCAGGGTCTGAAGCTCCCGAGTGGTCTCTTAAGTGTTGTTCCACACAAAGCTTGGAGCTTGAATTGAATACAAATTTTTCACGTGTTTGAGGATTTCTCCTGGAAGAAATGATTTTTAAAGAGAAAACTAATGAAAAACCTCATGAAATAGATTCCAGAGAATTTGCTAAAATCAAAGGCCACCGATAAAATAAAATGTGCTATTAAAATGATGACCAAGAGAGAGTTTTAAAACGTTATGTCCAACACATCTGTAAGTTCTTATAGCACTCACACTCCATTCCCAAACTGGAAAACCACTGGAGACATTAAGTGTGCTGACTAGGTCCCTCCAGAGTTCATTCTCACTTTTTAACGTAGGAAATACTATTTACTATCACAATTGAAGTCAGAGCTAAACAAACTCATTTAATAATGGAAGCGTATGGAGAGGCTTCCGCAAGGGCAGAGGGTCCTTCCAATATCCAGGGGTCAGTGTAAGCAGCACATTGGATAAACACAAGAGAATGGCTCATGGTGTAAGTATCAGGTTCGACATTTTGAGACTCCTTTGGACATTTGGTTTAAATCCCCTTGTGGTTAGTACAGTCTATCAGTGGTAGGTAAACTCAATTTCTGCAATGAACTGTGCTTTTCCCTTTTATGATCTGCTGTTCTCTGCCTCTCTGTTCCACTTTGGTGCTACACAAAAGCCCCATATGTCCCTGTATGTGTGGGTTAATAACAACAGTGGGAGGTCCTTATTTATCTACTGTCAAGTTGAAACCCATGGATAAGGAAAATGTGTCACAGGAAAGGTCTCTATTTCTAGAAAATGGAAGTAGAAAGTTTTATTTTAAATACTCAAAACCATTAACACAAAGGATCTTATTGAAATATGACTCATTTTCCAAGTGCTTCATATATATGCATACACAAATTCCAGCAATAGGCTTTATTGGTTAAAAATGTAAACTACATGTTCTATTTGACAAAAACTTTTTGTCAGTTAAACTTCTTGTCATTATCACTTGATTACAAGAAAGTATATTTTAAGTGGACTTTAACGCTTGGTTCCTTCACAACATACATTGCTCTATACTTTTTAGACATGACTCATTTTCTCTCATGTATTAGGAACACTCCCCTTTCTTCATCTGGAAAACTTCTGAACATTCTTTAAGATTGGATTAAGCATCACTTCCTTTAAGTTATCTAATACTGGATGGTGTGAACCTTCTAAGTGCTCCCACAGCACCCAGCACATACATCAATTGCCAAACTTATTTCTTTATTACGTTGAAATCATCTCTTATGAGTCTATCTCTCTAACTAGTCATCAAGCTCCTTGTTAGTTTCTTGAAAGCAAAGATTCAATTCTACCACTAGAATTGGTGGAATCTCTGTTCAACAGAGACAGAGATTTGTTAAAAATTACTGAGTGATGCTGGAAATCAGTTTTCTGTAGATAGGACTCTAAATTTGCCTCTGTATAACTGAAATTCATGGGAATTATAAAAAGAAGAAAGTGTGACATATATCTGAAAAAATATCTTTTCAACTCACTTTTTGCTTAGACATATTCTTTTTAAATTATTTTTTAATTACAGTTGACATGTAATATATTAGTTTCAGGTATACAACACAGTGATTAGACATTTATATAATTTATGAAGTAATCACCACAATAAGTCTGGTACCCATCTGACACCATACATAGTTATAATATTATTGACTTATTACCTATTCTGTACTTTACATTTCCATGACTATTTTATAACTGTCAATTTGTACTTTTTAAGCTCTTAGTGTTTTTCCCTCATCTTTCTAATCCCCTTCTATGTGGCAATCATCAATTTGTTCTCTGTATCTGTAAGTTTGTTTCTTTTTTGTTTGTTCATTTATTTTGTTTTTCAAAATCAACGTATGAGAAAAACCACATGGTATTTGTCTTTCTCTGACTTATTTCACTTAGCATAATGCTGTCTAGGTCCATCCATGTTGTCTCAAATGGCGAGATTTTATTTTTTATCGCTGAGTAATATTCCATTGTATATATGTACCACTTCTTTATCCATTCCTCTATTGATAGACAAGAGGTTGCTTCCATAATTTGATTATTGTAAATGATACCGTTTTCTTTTGTCATGCAAACATTTTTAGTTTGATATAGTAGCATTTAATTTTTCTTTGATTTCCCTTGCCTGAGGAAACATATCAAAACAATTTTACTAAAAGTGATGTCAAAGAGTTTACTGTCCCTGTTTTCTTCTAGGAGTCTTATGATTTCAGGTCTTACATTTAAGTATTTTATTCATTTTGAGTTTATTTTTGCATGTAGTATAAGAAAGTGATCCAGTTTTATTTTTGTTTTGCATATATCTGTCCAGTTTTTCCAACACCATTTATTTAAGTAATCGTCTTTACCTCATTCTGTACTTTTGCCTTCTCAGTCACAGATTAATTAATCGTATACATGTAGGTTTATTTGGGGGCTCTCTATTGTGTTTCATTGATCTGTGTGTCTTTTTTTATGCCAATAACATGCTGTTTTGATTACTGTAGTATAGTTTGATATTGGGTAAAGTGATATCTCTAACTTTGTTCTTCTTTCTCAAGATTGCTTTGACTATGCTGGGTCTTTTGTGGTTCCATATGAATTTTAGAATTACTTGTTCTACTTCTGTGAAAAGTGCCATTAATATTTTGACAGGGATTGCATTGAATCTGTAGATCACTTTGAGTAGTTTGGACATTTTAATGATGTTCATTATTCTTATCCATCAGCATGGTATGTCCTTCCTTTTATTTGTATCTCTTTCAATTTCTTTCTTCAATGTCTTATCATTTGCTGAGTACAAGTCTTTTGCCTCCTTAGTTAAATTTATTCTTAGGTATTTTATTCCTTTTGATGCCATTGTATATGGGATTGTTTTCTTAATTTCTTTTTCTGATAGTTTAGATTTCTAAATATTAATTTTATATCCTGCTACTTTATTAAATTCATTTATCAGTTCTAGTAGTTTTTGATGGGCTCTTTAGGATCCTCTACATATAGTATCATGTAATCTGCAAATTAATGACAGCTTTACTTCTTTTTTTTCAATTTAGATGCCTCTTTTTTTTTTTTTTTGTCTGCTATGGCTAAGACTTCTAAAACTATGCTGAATAAAAGTGGAGAAAGTGGACATCCTTGTCTTGTTCCTCATCTTAAAGAAAAAGATTGAAGCTTTTCACTGTTGCATATTATGTTAGTTGTGGTTTTGTCATATGTGGCCTTTATAATGTTGAGGTACGTTCCTTCTATCTCCACTTTGCTGAGAATTTTTATCATAAATGGATGTTGGAGTTTGTCAGATATTTTTTCTGCATCTATTGATATGGTCATATAATTGTCATTGTTCATTTTGTTTATGTGGTGTATCATGTTAATTGATTTGTGGATATCAAAACAAACTAGTATCTCAGAAATAAATCTCACTTGATCATGGTGTATGATAGTTTTAATATATTGATGAATTCCGTTTGCTAATATTTTGTTTGTATTATTTCCTGTCAATCCTTTGTCTTACTGTGGTGTTGTCACTTTTTTCATTTCCAATTTTATTTATTTGCACCTTCTATCTTTTTTTCTGGATAAGTCTGGCAACAGGTTTATCACCTTTCTTTATATTTTCAAAGAATCAGTTATTGGTTTCTTTGATCTTTTCTATTGTTTTTTAGCTCTATTTTGTTTATTTCTGCTTTGATGTATCATTTCCTTCTTCTACTCACTTTGAACTTTGTTGTTCTTTTTTAGTTCCTTTAGGTATAACAATAGATTGTTTTTTGGCCACATATTTGCTCTATCCTGAAAAATACTCAATGCGCACTTGAAAAGAATGTAAATTCAGCTACTTTGGCATAAAATGTCTTAAAAATATCATATAAGTACATCTGGTCTGATGTGTCATTTAAAGCCACTGTTTCCTTTTTGATTTTTTGTCTGGATGCTTTATCAATTGAAGTTAATGGATTGATAAAGTCTCCTATTCTGAATGTATTATTGTCAATCTCTTTATGTTCATCAATATTTGCTTTATATATTAAAGTTCTCCTATGCTGGGAGCGTAGATGTTTATGAGAGTTATAGCTTCTTATTGAATTGAACCCTTTATCATTATCAAATGCCCTTCTTTGTCTCTTGTTACAGACTTTGTTTTAAAATTTATTTTATTGGATATAACTATTGCTACCTCAGCTCTTTTTTTTTTTTTTTTTTTTTTGCATTTACATTTGCGTAAAAAATCTTTTTCCATCCCTTTGCTTTCAGGCTGTGTGTGTCTTTGAATCTGAAGTGAGTGTCTTTTAGGCAGCGTATGTACAAGTATATATATTTTTAATCAATTCAGTTACCCTATGTCTTTTGATTGGAGCATTTAATCCTTTTATATTTAAAGTAATTATTGATACGTATGTAGTTATTGTCATTTTATTGTTTTCTGATTGTTTTTGTAGTTCTGTTTCTTATTCTTTTGTTCTCTTCTCTTGTATGTTGATGACTTTCTATAGTGCTGTAGTTAGATTCTTTTGTCTTTATTTTTGCATATCTCTTGTAGATTTTTGGTTTGTTGTTACCTTGTGCTTTTTATACAGCAAGCAATGTTTATAGCAGTCTGTTTTAAGTTGATGGTCACTTAATTTGATGTGGTCATGAGAGGAGGTGAATGCAATATTTACCTACTCTGCCATCTTGACTGTAAGTCTCTGAGACATCTTTTCATTTCTATCAATTTCAAAAAAAAAAAAAAACAATTACACTCTATGCATATTTTCTCAAATTCAGTTCCAATTACATTTCTGTTTGTAAGGCATCTCCACTAGGTTATACTACTAATATCTAAAATGCAACAAGACCCAAACCATACTGTTCATCTACACATTCACCTCCTTCTCCCAACCCTATTCTAAGGTTCCTCTTACTCTAAATTCATTTTTTTTTTTTGATAATTGTACAACCTAAGTTTAAACTTTGAAATGCTCATTGGTCCTTTTTCTCTCTCACTCTGTAACAACAGCAACAAACACGGCTAAATTTATTGAGCACCTAATATGTACTAGGCAATGTCCTAATAGCTTTCCATATATATTTTTATCATTCACAACAACCTCAGTATTTGTCTCCATCTCACATATAATAAAATTGAGGCTTGCTAAGTTCACACAGTGGAGCTAATATCCAATTTATACTTCCAACATGTATAGATCATATCACTGACTATTCAGATGTGGGAAGAGAGGTTTCCTCACTTTTCTTACACTCACAAACTTAATACAGCAGATGGGGGAGTGGGATGTTAACATGTTTTCAATAGGGGGAGGCGGGTGCAGGAGGAGCCTGGGGAAGTCTCAGTGCTCGAGAAGCTGTCCTGCTAATTTCCTTTGATGAGAGCCTTACTTAAAGATAAGCTAAGAAAGCCAGAAGACTGGAGCAGTAGTGTCCTTATTTCTTCCTTTAGGTGGTAAGGTCTATCCAGCACATCTTCAGGAAGAGAAAACCAGAGCCATGCCTCAGCCCTCTCAGGCTGAAAAGTTTCAAATCAGAGATAGAGATGTGCTCTGGTGGCCCTTTTTTTTATGTCAGTGAATTTACTAGATAGGTTGCAGTCAAGCTGCCCTATTTTCATCACCGCAGAGGACAGCTGAATGACCACCATTCCAATTTCTCCTTTAAATGACTGCTCTTTATTCTGTTGACTGGAGTTCCACAATTTTAGGTAGAAGGTAGATGTTGAATTTTACTTTATTTTGCCCTTACATATATATGTATACACTGAATGGGTACAAGGACACAAGTGACATGTCCAGCCTGACAATCTTTCTTGAGGTGTGTTAGCAAAAAGAAAAAGTCTATAGCATTCTCTTCAGAGACAGCTCTACACAGCATACATGTCACTTTGACTTAACTCCATCTTTCCAACCTTCTTTCAATGTTTATTAATCACCAAACATGCCCAAATGTTAACCTATCTCTGGACATCATCTCATTGTATCTCCCATACCTAAAATATCATCCATTCCACATAAACCTAGATAAATTCTAATTTTTGAGGTTTATCTCAAAAATCATCTCCTATAATGAACCTTATTCAACTTTTCATTTATAGCACTTAGATAACTGTTACATAACTCTGCATTTTTTGCATTTATTTGTGGTTATTTGTATCTATGTTTAATCTCCCTTAACAAATCATACATATATTCCCTGAGGAAATTTCATATGATGCAAAGTTCTGAGGGAAGACTACCAATTAAATTCCATGAAATCACAACCTTGAGACAATATGCAATTATTACCTCTATGAAATACAATAGTATAATACAATAGTTTGTATTTGATTAAGACAGCACTTTGGATGTTCTATAGAAAAAAATTTTTCCCAATCTGGGAAAAAACTGAGAAAAAAATGTCATGCTTCAGCCCTGCTTTCTTTCCCATCGATTGTGTCTGCCTCAGTTTTTCACTGTTCATCCTTTTTATGTCTCATTCTGGGATTTGTGGTATACAATTTAAAGCTTAAAGATTAATTGTAATACAGTTTTGGAGGCATATACTACAGAAACATAAAGATAAATTTATTAGTCATTTCATTGCTCTACCCAAAAAGTAAAATAATTTTGCTTCAATCTAAACACTCAGCCACCATGAATATCAAGTGCTACCTTATAAAAATAGTGCAAGAAAGAGAAACTAGATAGGTTGCAGTCAAGCTGCCCTATCTTCATCACCACAGAGGACATCCCATACTTTCAGAGTTCTTATGAATTCCATTTAGAAATATGAATTTAGAGGTAGAACTACCTTGCTCAAATTTATCAGGAAGATTGTCAAGTTCTATTGAATTTCAGGGGGCCAAAGTGTTCTTAGGCAGCTGTTCTATGTACGATAGCAGGATGCATCATAGTTGCCAAGTAACTCTGCGGTTTGCCTATTATTGAGTGTCATCTCTAAGGAATAGCTTTAAGATTATTTTTTTAAATAATTCTATTAAAAATTTCACAGAAATTTTCTAACAGAAAAATTATAAGCTGGAAAAGAACTCTAGATATTTAACACTACAATGTCATTGTAAATAAACCACAGTGATAACAAAAGAGGAATCGAAATTCATATTTGACTATTATATAGATATTCAGAAATTGAGTTTTAAGTTTGTATTTCCTTTGTGCACATTAGGTACAAGAACTGGATCCAGGCAGGCCAGCATTCAAACTCTGATTCAACCAATTCTTTGCCAGATAACCTTAGACGATTTTTTTTTAATGCAAAATTCCTGAGTTTCAGTTTTCTTATCTGTAAAATAAGGATAATAGCTAATATTAGGATAGGATAGGAAAAATGCTTAGTGCAGTATTTGGTGTAACCATGCCCTCATAAAGAGAAATACTACATAAATTTTTCCTGTTTTCTTTTTTTAATACTCTAGGACATTTAGTTGAAAATTCTCTTACAATATCCATGGTATATTACATTTGTGAAGTAATTTTTAACCTTTTAATGTAAAATTTATGATATAACTTTAAAGTTATTATTTCACTGCTTTGTAAAACTATTAAATCCTATTCTGATATATTACAGTCAGCTCTATGATTGCCTAGTGAGTACAATTATTCTATGGTAATATAATAACATAATTTTACTGAAAGCTGAATAATATAAAATTAGCTTAAATAAAATGCCTTGATAGAAAAAAAACAAGAACCTATGTCTCTATGTAGAGCATATTATAACAGGGACTCATTTTTCATTAAGCAGTTTTTGTGCAGATTATTTTATCAGTAGAAAATAGCCTGTGCTCTCAATTCATTTAAAATCTATCTAGAAAGTTAAAACATAGAACACACACAAAAGCCAAACAAAAAACATAAAAATCATCCTGGCTCATGTCATACATAAAAAGGGAAAAAGTAGAGGAGAAATTTAAGTAAAGTTTTTTGTCAGAAATAAGTTATGTGTGAAATTTTCATAATTAATTGGAAAAGAAGAGGAGAAAATGAAAATGAAGAAAAAGTCACACAGGTGATCATGACAATATTTTTTTCTAAAGATAGTGGATAGTGGAGATTCTGCAACCTGAGATGAGAGCAAACTTATCCCCCTGTCGCAAACTTTTCTTTTAGGACTTTTATTAAATAATGTAAATCAAGTCAGAATTTAAGAATTTCAAAGAGAAAATATTTCTGATATTCAGATTTGTCCACTTTTCAAAGTAGTACACTCCCTTTACAGAAGTATGATGAAAATAGAGAGATTTTGAGATAAATGATTTAATTAGATAATGACAAATTTTAGAAAGTACTCAGTATGACAAAAATACCATAGAGGATAAAATGTTTAGCAAAATCTGCAGATGAATTTAAGAGAGAGGATGAAAAGAAAGCAAGCCAAAGAAGAGAAAAGAGAGAATGGCTAATAAATAATTAGGTGGGAAGGGTTTGCTATCATTTATGAAGTACGTAAATATTAAGCAAAGTATTTTAGCTGTTGTCCTAAAAAAAAAGTTCACATAAGACTGATTTGAAAAACTATTAATTGCTTCTCTACTAGAATACTGTCATGGGTCATTATTTCCAAATATATAATGTTGAGTTGAATATAAAATATTAGAGGTTTTCATATAATGTGAAGAAAGAGACTATATATTTCAAGCAGAAACAACTTTTGTTAAATTCTAAGAATCAGTCCAAGAAATAAACAAACAAAAAATATTGGGGCTAATAATATATATTTTTTAAGTTTTCCTTCCTTTTTCATTATAAGAAAATAAAGAAAGCTAAACTAATTTGTATGAAAGTTGACAAATATTTCACTTCGTGAAAATCTAGGAATAAAAGCAACACAAATGTAAACTAACCAGATGTTTATGATTAGTTTCTACTTAACATCGCCCAGCTGTCTAAGGATGATTTTTATGGAGGAGGAGCATTGTAGAATGCCACATGTTTATATAAATCATGAGTATGGCAGTCATGATCCTGGGGCAAAAGAGCTTCACATACCATTTTGAGTAACCTTTTCAATCACACTATATAACATAAGAACAGCCACTACTCCCCAACACAGTATCTGTTTCCAGTTTCCTCTAACATTTTGATGGGTGTCATTATGTGTCAGACTGCATTCTGTTTTCTTATGTTGTAACACATTGTATGGGTTTTGTACCAGGTGAAGTCTATTACAGTATTGTGAATTAGTATCACTGGTTGGGAAAGCATATATGACAGTTATTTTATATTAAATATTTTCTTTGGAAATAAGTTGCTAACTTATTGTTTAGATATTTGTATCAAGGTTTATATTTCAATTTTAAATAAAAAGCCAATTTTAAGTAAATGTGATTTAACTAGAGCTTTACTTCTTCATTCCATTCAAAAGATTAAAATATATATTTGTACAGCAAATATTTAAATTTGAGAGAGAGAGAGAGACGAGAAAGACAGAGAGAGAGAGAAGGAGGGAAGGAGGGAGATGGGGGAGGAAAGAAGGAAGGAAGGAAAAAAGGGAGGAAGAAAGGAAAAAGGAAAGGAAGAAAAGAAGAAAGATTGGAGAGAGAAAAGTGGGAGGGAGGAGGTTTACAGGTAGAAAAAGAAAAAAATTATCATTTTTATGAAAAAATAAAGTTCTCTGTAACTTACATTTTAATGGTAATCATGTTGAGATTTCTGTTAATATTGTATCACAAGCATTTCACTATGTTATCCAAAACTCTTTAGAATCATTTTAATGTCTGTAAAATATTTCATCTTATATAGTGGCTAAAAACTAAGGATATCTGAATAACATACACTTTAATTTATTGGTACATAAAACTAATGTATCATAGCAATATAAGATATCAACAGAAGAGAAAACTGAGTGTAGGTTATACAGGAACTCTGTACTATCTTTGCAAATTTTCTGCATATTTAAAACAATTCTAAAATAAAAGTTTATCAAAAAATTACTTAATCATTCATAAATTAGGCATTTAATATTTTTTCTTACAGCATTACTATGTAATTTTTTAATGTATAATTTCCTATTGGACTATTTGTTGTTGTAAAGTTATTATATCAAAGTATGAATATTATAAATATATCCACAGATTGTCTTGGAGGAAGTCATATAAATTTATATTCTAATTAGCAGTGTATAACTGTTTCCTTAATATCATATTTTTTCTCAATAATTTATTATGAAAAATTTTAAACATACAAAAAGTTAAAAGAATTTTACAGTAAACACCATATATCCACCACCCAGATTCTCCTGTTTTACTGCACATTTTATGACCAACTCTCTACCAATCTATTAATCAATCTTATTTGAATGCATTTCAAATAAATTGCAGACTTTTGTTTACTTGCTGATAAATAATTCAACATGTGTATTATTACTCAGAGTTTAATATTTACCTTAACCTTTTTCATATAAAATTTAAAATGAAATACACAAATCTTAAACATGTGCATTTGACAAATGTATATACTTGGATAACCAAAACCCCTCTCAAGATATAGAGAATTGCTACCACTCTCAAAATTTCTTGTTTCCCTTCCCAGTCTATCCCTAATCCCACACTCAACCCTCACCCTGAGGCAACTACTGTTCTGATTTTTCCACCACAGATTAGTTTTGCCGATTCTGGATTTTAATATAAATTAATTCATACAATATGTACAATTTGTATAATTCTTCTTTCACTCTGCAAAGTATTTTTGAGTTTGATCTATTATGTTACATATTATCAGTGTGTTCCTTTTTATTGATAAGTAATATTTCACTGTTTTCATACAGCAGTGTGTTTATTCATTTTCCCATTGATGAACAACTAGGCTATTTTCAGATTGGGGTATTATAAATAAAGTCACTATTAACATTCTTTATAATTATTTTGTAAATGTGGTGTTTTACAATTATTTTGTGATTATAAATTTTAACTTTCTTAGAGTTAATTTTATGAGTCAAAAGACAGGTATAAATTTAGTTTTATAACTGACAGCCAGAGCTTTATCCAATGTGGCTGCATGATTTTATATTCACACCAATTGTTCCACGTTTTCAAAACTGTTTTATATTATTAGATTTTAAATTTAGCCATTCTGGTTGGGTGGGTAAAGGTATCTCATTGTGGTACTAATTTGCATTTTCCTAATGATTAATGATGTTGAACACATTTTTGTATCCTTTGTGACCATTGATAAATCTATTTTGTGAGTATCTGTTAAATATTTTGTTTATGTTAAATTGAGTTATTTGACAGTTTAAGTTTTAGATACCAATCCTTTGTCTTAAGAATACTTTGTCTCCATCTAAAGATAGTGTATTTATTTTGTTAATGGTGAATCTGATGACCAAAAATTCTTAATTTCAGTGAAGTCTAAGCTACCAATTTTTCTTTTACGTTTATCATTTCCTGTGATCTTGAAAACATTGCTTACCAACATGTAGCAAAGATATTCTTCTTTATTTTCCTCTAAAAGTTTTACATTTTCAGCTTTTACATTTAGATCTATAATCATTCACAAATTTATGTTTGCATATGTTATAAAGTAAGAGATAAGGGTTTTTACCTATATAAAAGATATTATTTTTTCTTATATAAGATATTCTTCTCTATTTTCTTTTCCTATATTTCTAGCTTCTTAAGGTGAAACCTCAGGCTGTCTAGATATTCTTATTTATGAATATACAAATGCAGAATTTAAATTTTTCTGATTCAGCTGAACAAATTTTAATATGTTGAATTTTTCTTATCAACTTTATAATAGTTTTTTATTTATCTTCTAATTTTTTTCTGATCTTTAGATATTTGGAAGTTTTTTCTTAAATTTTAAATATTGAAGATTTCCTAAATGTCTTATTGTTATTAATTTTTAATTTTATTTCATTGTGATAGATTTATATATGGAGCTTCTCAAAAGTGGGTCTAAATACTAATATCTAATGAATATACCAATATGTACGTGATGATTACAAAGACTCTCTTGGGAGAAATAAATGTGAGGAGAAGGGATCAAAAACTTTTAAATACATATGATGATTTGAGGACTTTGAGCCAGAGAAAGGACAAAATCATTTCTCAAGAGTCATAAAGTGAAAAAATATAGCAAGAATACTCAGAAAACAATAATATAGTTATAGCATGAAAACAGAAAATGAAAAAGAATATCTAGTCACTGGCACTGAAAAGTGCTCTTAAATGCAAAGGAAGCCTAATTCCTAATCAACACAATTTCGCGTATTTTCCTAAGAACGAGTCCTGACATCTATTTCTGTACAGAGTAACTGAGATTTGTAATGTCTCCTTATACTCCTCATTAGTGGTCTCCGGTGTTTGAAAGAATCTATTTCCAAAATCGCAAAGATGAGATGAGCTCTTGGAAAATATCCCTAAGTCATGAAACTAGTACCAGTGCACTAATTTCTGCCAACACTCCCTGCCATTACTGTTATTTAACTTTCTTTTCTACTGCATCAGCACCATTCTGATTCTATCGCATAACCTCGGGCTCTTCCGTAAAACCTAATTATATAGCACAATCAGACCCAGCCCCACAACTCAGTAGGCCACTTATCACTTTTTCTGAAGTAAGAAATGAAGGGCTAATTTTACATTAAAAAACCGGCCCCATCTTTTTTTCTTGGACTTCAGAAGGTAGATTCTCTCTACTGCGAGAGTAGTAAAATTATAGGCAGAGCATTAATTTAAAATTGAAACTATTTCTATCAAAATAATTTGCTAAATGTGGGTATATTTTTATACTATGAATAACTAAAAGGGATTAGAACAAAACTTGATCTAAGGAAAAATATTAGATTTTGATGCTTTCAGAATTAGAATACAAATAGTCAAAATTTATTTACCTTGAAATCCATGTTTCATCTTAATAAAAACATTAATCTCTTGATTTATAAGCTTATTCCTGATTATCATCTAAATAGCAGATAAATGTGATTTACTGAAAAAAATTAAACCATTTTATTAAAAAGTAGCAAGGTAACTATATAGAGGGCATAAATACAATAAAAATTCAGTCTTTGTTTTGTATGGTTCCAACATACATGAACAGTGAAGCTAAGTACTGTCAGTTTTTCTACAACGGTTCAAATTTCAGTTACCGTGGTGTCTTAACTGTGAGTAATTGTAAAAAATATAAACTTCACTGCGAGCTCTTCAGTTCACAAATCACTATGTAATAACAGATGCCCATCATGAGCAGTGACCAATCATATCACTTTGTTTAAAGTCTTCCTGGGCTTGGCCACTGTGAATCTGTTATTCAGTCTACTCAGACAGCAAAGTTTGTGCTTATGTTGCCTCCTTGTCTCCTAGTGACAAACCCAAATATTATTTTACAAAAGCAAAAAAAAAAAAAGGAGGGGTGATAACCAAAAGGAGGAATTGGTTAATAAAGAAGAAAAGACGGTAAATAAATAAAAAATGACAATGCTAGAAGTAAAATTTAAATGAAATATAAATGGATTTAGAGAAGAAATAGCTACCTGCATGACATTGCCACCATTCGGGAGATTCTAGATGTGCAGACAAAGGAACTTAGTGAAAGAAAATGTACTGGCATAAATAAGAAAAGTGGTTGTGATGGAAAGGATGACAATATCCCAGAGGATGCTGACAAAAAGCTTCACATTGATGTAACTCTCAGAGATATTTTATGGCATTGAAAGTGCAAAAGATAAAATGTTAGAAGCTGATAAACTTAGAAAGGATTATGACAGCTCACCAAGGCATAGAAAATATTGTTGCACTCTATCTTGTTATATAATAAGAAGACAAGAGTTGTTCAATGTACTCTTCTTTAAAAATATTTTTAAATCCTATTTTTCATGATAGTTGACATACGACATACAATATTATACTATTTTAGGTTTATAACATAGTGATTCAACATTTATATACCTTACAAAGTGATCACCACGTAAGTCTAGTAATCACCTGTCACTGTACATGATTATGATATTGTCAACTCTATCTCTGCACATTACCTCTCTATGACTTATAACTTGAAGTTTATACTCTTAATTTTCCTCTTTTCCACTCAACCCCACCCTTCTGTCAACTATCAGTTTGTTTTCTATATCTATAGTTTGTTTCTGTTTTATTTATTTATTATTTATTTATTTATTTATTTATTATTTATTTATTTATTTATTTTTGGTGGCATTGGTTAACGAAATCCAGTAAGTTTCAGATATACAATTTAACAATAAGGTGTATGTATGTGCGTGTGTGTGTCTGTATATATATATATATATACATATATATATACATACATACATCCATATATATTGCATTGTGTGTCCCTCCCTTAGTTAGATTTCTTTCTGTCCCCCCCATCCCCTGGTAACCAGCAGTCTATTATCCATGTCTCCGAGTCTCTGTTTGTCTTATTCATTTGTTGCTTTTAGGTTTATATCCCACATATAAGTGATATCATGTGTTTTTCAACTTTTCCTGTTTGGCTTATTTCACTTAACATGATTATCTCAAGGTCCATCCACGTTGTTGCAAATGACAGTATTTCATCTCTTCTTATGGCTGAGTAATATTCCATTGTATATATGTACCACAACTTTTTTATCTAATCATCTATCATAAGACACTTCAGTTGCTTCCATGTCCTGGCCACTGTGAATATGCTGCTATGAACAACGGTGTGCAAATAACTTTTCAGATATGAGTTTTCAAATTTTTGGGGTAAATACCTAGCAGATTGATTGCTGGATCATATGGTAGATCAATTCATAGTTTTTTGAGGAACCATTTTATTTGTTTTAGACTCCACACATAAGTGAAATCATATAGTATTTGTCTTTCTCTGGCTGACTTATTTCACTTAACACAATATTCTCTAGGTACATATATGTCGTAAATGGTGAAATTTCCTTATTTTTGTGGCTGAGGAACATTCCATTGTATATATGTATTACATCTTCTTTATTCATTCATGTATCAAGGGATGTGGTTGATTTCATATCTTGACTATTGTAAATAATTCTGCAATAAATATAAGGGTGCATATATCTTTTCAAATTATTGTTATTGTTTTCTTCAAATGAATACCCAAAAGTAGAATTGTTGGGTTTTATAGTAGTTATATTTTCAATTGTTTGAGAAATCTCAATAGTTTTCCATAGTACTTACCCAAATTTACAATCTAACAGTGCACAGTGATTCTTTTTTTCTTCACAATCTCACCGACATTTGTTATTTTTCTTTTTTTAATAGTCATTCTTACAGGTGTGAGGTGATCTTTCATTGTGGCTTTTATTTGCATTTCCCTTATAATAGTGATATTTAGCATGTTTTCATGTGTCTAGTGGCTATCTCTGTGTCTTCTTTAGAGAAATGTCTACTGAGATTTTCCGCTTGTTTTTCAATTGGATTGTTTGTTTTTTAATGTTGAGTTGTATGAGCAATTTATATGTTTTGGTATTAACCCCTTATCAGACATATCATTAGAAAATATCTTCTCACATTTAGTAGGTTGCCTTTTAGTCTCATTGGTGGTTCCCTTCACTGTGCAAATATTTTTCAGTTCGATGCAGTCCCATTTGTTCACTTTTGCTTTTGAGGCTTTTGCCCAAAGAGACATCTAAAAAATACTGCTAAGACCGATGTCATAGAGTTTACTTTCTATGGTTTCTTTTAGAAGTTTTATTGTTTCTGATCTATATTTACAGTCTTTAATAAATTTCGAGTTTATTTTTGTATGTGGTGAAAGTAAGTGGTCTACTTTCATTTTTTGCATGTATTTGTCCAATTTTCTCAGCACCACTTATTGAAGAGACTATCTATTCCTTATTGTATACAATTTAACATTATTTGCTCTACTCCTGTGAAAAATGATATTTTGAGAGATTGCATTGAATCTGTGGATTGCTTTGGGTAGTATGGACATTTTAACAAGATTGATTCTTCCAATTAATGAGCATATTTGCTTCCATTTGGTTGTGTCTTCTTCAATTTCTTTCATTAACACCTTATCGTTTTAGAGTACAAATCTTTTACTTCCTCAGATAATTTTATTCCTAGGTATTTTATTCTTTTTGATACAATTGTAAATGGAATTGTTTTCTTAATTTATTTTTCTGTTTTGTTATTTGTGTATAAAATAATAACATTTCTGAATATTAATTTTGTATCCTGCTACTTTACTAAATCCATTGATTTGTTCTAAAAGTTTTTTGATGGAGTCTTCAGGATTTTTTATATATAGAATCATGTAATCTGCAAGTAATGACAATTTTACTTCTTTCTGATTTTCATAACTTTAATTTTCTTTTTTGATTGCTGTGGTTGGGAGTTTCTAATTCTATGTTGAATACAAATGATGAGACTGGGTATCCTTGCCTTATTCTGATCTTAGAGTAAAAGCTTTCAGTTTTTCACCATTGATTATGTTTCATCATCTGGTTTTGGTATGAGGGCAATGTTGGTCTCACAGAATGAATTTGGAAGATTTCCCTGCTCTGTGATTTTTTTAAATGGTTTGAGACATGAAGGCATTAATTTTTCTTAAAATTCTTGGTAGAATTCACTTGTGAAACTCTCTTGTCCTGGACTTGTTTGTTGGAAGATTTTTTAAAACAGATTCAATTTTATTTCTGGTAATCAGTCTGTTCAGATTTTCTGTGTCTTCTTGATTCAATCTTGGAAGATTCTATATTTCTAGGAATTTACCCATTTCTTCTAGTCTGTCTAATTTGTTGCTGTATAATTGTTTATAGTATTTTTTACATTTTTTTTTTATTTCTGTGGTGTTGATTGTCATTTCTCTTTTATTTTTGATTTTATTTAATTGGGCCCTCTGTCTCTCTCTCTCTCTCTCTTTCTCTTTTGGAAGGGGGTGAGTCTGGTTAAAGATTTATCTATTTTGTTTATCATTTTATAGAACCAGTTGTTTGTTTCATTGGCATATGTTTTTAGTCTCTATTTCATTTATTTCCACTCTGATCTTTATTATTTTCTTTCCTATACTCACATTGAGCTTTGTTTGTTCTTTTTCCTAGGTACCTTAGGTATAAGTTTAGATTATTTATTTGCGATTTCGCTTATTTCTTGAGGTAGGCCTGCATTGCTATAAATTTTTCTTTTAAAATGGTTTTGATGTGTCTCAAAAATTTTAGATCACAGTGTTTTCATTTTTATTTGCTTCAATATATATTTTGGTTTCCTCCTTGACTTCTTCACTAATCCATTGATTAATTGCATGTTCTTTATACTGCATGTGTCTATTTGTTTTTGTCTCCAACTTTCTTCTTATAATTGATTTCTAGTTTCATATCATTATGGTTGGAGAGGACGTTTGATATGATTACAATCTTAAGTTTACTGAGATTTGTTTTGTAGCTTAACATGTGGTCTATCTTGAAAATGTTCCATGTGCACTTGAAAATATGTGTTTTCTGATGTTTTAGGGTGGAATGTTCTGTAAATATCTATTAAATTCATCTAATCTAATTGAGTCATTTAAGGTCACTATTTCCTTTTTAATTTTCTGTCTGAATGATCTATCTTCTGATGTAAGTATGGTGTTGAAGTCCCCTACTATTATTATATGTTGTCTCTCATTCCCTTTATGCCCGTTAATATTTTCTTCATATATTTAGTTGCTTCTACATTGGCTGTGTATATTTTTACAAATATTATACTTTCTTATTGAATTGATTGCTTTATAATTATAGAATATCCTTGTTTATTTCTTATTAGTCTTTGTTTTAAAGTTTATTTTATCTGATACAAGCATTGCTATCCCAGCTTTCTTTTTATTTCCATTTGCATGAAATATTCTTTTTATCCCTTCACTTTCGGTCTGTATGTATCTTTTATTTTAAAGAGAGTTTCTTGTGGGCAGTATATGCATATGTCTTGCGTTTTTTATCCAGCCACCCTAAGTCTTTTGATAGAATATTTAGTCCACTTATATTTAAAGTAACTATGGGTAGACATGTAGTTATTGCCATTTTATTGATTGTTTTCTGCCTGTTTTTGTCATTCTCTTCTGTCTGTTCTCTGTTCTCTTTTCTTATACTTTGGTGAATTCTTTTAGTGATTTGTTTGGTTTCTTTTTTCTTTTCGTATTTATTATAGGTTTATAAGATTCACACACAACAAGCTATGTTAAAACAATCTAAGTTGATAGTCACTTAATTTTGAATGCAGTCTAAAAGGACTTTGTATTTTTTACTCACCTCCTTGATTATATTTTTGACATATTTTATATCTTGTGAGTGTATATTCCTTCATTCTATAATTACACGTGCTCTTACTACTGTTGTCTTTTAACCTTCATACTAGCTTTATAATTGCTTGTTCCATTATATTTACTAAATGTTTGCCTTTATCAATAAAATTTTTCTTTATTTTATTATTATTATTAATTTTCACCTTTTCCACTTAAAAAAGTTTCTTTAACATTTTTGCTTTTATGCCAGTTCAGTGATGATGAAGTCCTTTAGCTTTTGCTGTCTGGAAAACTTTATTTCTTTAATGATAACTTTGCTGGCAGAATATTCTAGGCTGCAGGCTTTTTTGTCTTTCAGCACTTTGAATATATTGTGCTATTCCTTTGGCTGGCAAAGTTTCTGTTGAAAAATCAGCTGATATCTTACAGGGGATTCGTTGGACATAACTAGCTGCTTTTCTCTTGCTTCTTTCAACATTCTCTCATTATCTTTAATTTTTGGCATTTTAACTGTGATGTGCTTTGGTGTAGGTCTCTTTGGGCCAAACTGTTTGCAGTTCTCTGTGCTTTCTGGACTTGAATGTCTGTTTATTTCACTAGGATGGGGACATTTTTGGCCATTATTTTTTTAAATAGCTTTCTGTTCCTTTTGCTCTCTCTTTTCCTTCTGAGACACTTATGACAAGAATGTTGGTATACTTGATGTTGTCCTAGAGGTCCCTTAAGTTATCCTCAGTTTTTTTTTATTATTATTATTTTCTTTTGCTCTTTTGATTGAGTGATTTCTACTATCTTTTTTCCTAGCTCAATGACTCTTCTGCATCAACTAATCAGTTGTTGATTCTTCCTAGTGTATTTTTCATTTGTTTTTGTATTCTTTATCTGATTGATTCCTTTTTATGTTTTCTGTCTCTTCGTTGAAGTTCTCACTGAGTTCATCTATTCTTCTGAGTTCATTGAGCATCCTTAAAACTAGTGTTTTGAACTGCTTATCTCATAGATTGCTGTTTCATTTAGGTTTGTTTCTATTCTTTTTTTCCAGTTTCTTTGCTTGAAACACACTTTTATGTCTCATCATTTTAGCTCTCTGTGTGTTTGTTTTTATGAATTAGATGAAAAAGCAACCTCTCCTGGTCTTGAAGGAATGGTTTTGTGTAAGAATTTTTCCTTTGTAAACAGCATTTGCCAGGTGTGTTTGTCAGGTCAGCTGGAACTAGAGAATATGCAGGCTGAGTAGATTTCCATGGACAAGACTCAAGGAGTCACCTTGGTGAGCTGCCTGGAGCTACAGTTGGAGCTGGCAGAGGCCATTGATAATTCTGGAGGGCAAGCTGTGCTGAGGCCCAGATCTATAGATGAAGTAAACACGGCTGTGAGAAGTCCTAGGGGCAAACTGTGCCAGGGCCACTTTTGTGGATGGCTGACACTGCAGCTGCAGTGGGCACAGGCTGCAGAAAAACCTGGGTGCAAATCACTTAAAAATATACTAGTCATTTTGGTAAATATATTCCATTTATATTTTCTCAACTTAAGCTTTGAATCAAGGTTTTCCCTGGGTCAAAAGGTAATAACTCATTTGAGAGTAATATGTATATTTAACCAGGAATACATAACTTTTATTATCTTGCTCTTTGGATGTTCCTAAAGTATGATATGTCACACACTTTTACAGATTAAAAATGTATATTCTGAATTTGATATTTAATGTAGAGCTCATCATGTTCAAAAACAAAAAATAACTCTTTAAGAACTTAAAATGTCTGATATTATATGTTCCAGTTCATTCTAAGTTTTGACATTACTCATTAAATGACCTATAATTGTTAATTCTTTCTATATGATAATATTTAGTCTACATTTCAACAATCAAGGTTAAGCCCATTTAAACAGATCATAAAATGTTAAATTATTATTGGGCTGTACTACAATGAGTAAATTAAAATAATAACATACAATGTTGTAATAATTTTTCATTGCTTATTTTCTGCTCAGAGACACAACTGGAAGCTGACTCAAAATCATAATGGAGTCAACATACTAACATATATACTATATGCATATATACTATATATGCATTCACATACAGAGAAAAAGAGGTCACGCATATGTTAAAAACAATCTGAACATTATGAGATATTTAAATATGTATATGTAGATACATATGCTCTGTGACAGCTAAGCAAAAGAACTGTTGCAGCATGAAATTCTCTAATTTACTATACTTTTAAAATTTACCATATAATGAATTTCTTTGCTATTTATAATGAATCTATGTAATTTTTAAAATATTTCCTTCCTAATAATTATAAGTTCAAACTATTTTACATTGATCGTGTCATAATATTTATCAAAGTAATTTTAAAGTCTACATTTACTTATATTTTTTGATGGATTTTGTTTATTTCTCTACTTGGTAACAGATTCTCTATATCTCCATTAACACAACTTTGGTAATAGACAGTCGTCAAATTCTATATTTCTATATAATGTTTTACAGAACACCCATATGCTTTGATTTTCAATATTAACAATATTACATAGGGTATTATACCTGACAGAAAGATAAGCAAAAATACGGAAAACATTTTAACTATGCACTAAAGGATATTACCAAGATCAAGTTCTTTGATTCATTCTATGTGATCCTACAATTTTTGAATTTCAGTATGTAATTTGGACATAATTATGTTATACTTTTGATATTAAAAAAATCTCTTATATCAAACACTTGTCTAAAAGTAGTTCATTTTATTTGCCATACACTTACTTATGAATTCCTAATATTTCTGAAAATGCAAAAGTGAATAGTCCCTGCCACATAAATATGATCAATAGGATAAATATTATAATAGAAATATGCACATATTCCTAAGAGAGAAAACAGAAGAAAAGTTCTCACTGAGTTGAGGAGAGTTCTCAAAATTCCTTTTGTGATTATGTTTTATTCAGTTTCGATAAGGAAAGAAAACCCGCCTTATGTTTTGCTTATTATCCTGTGAAGAACATTGTTGTAATATTTTTAAAAGTTCAGGTAGTGAGAAAGTTTTGACTTGAAAGGAAAAGGGAATAGAGCTACTGCAGAGAACATCTTGTTTGAGAACAACTTTCTTCTAAAAATAAACACTCAAAACAAAATCAGGGACTCAGTCTTCCCAATAGTCACCAGTCACCCTACATTATAGACAGTCCATCGTTGCAGGTGACTGTATAAAGCTTGTTCTTAGGCAATTGGAGGATGGCTCTTGGGTTAGGCATTCATATTTGCCACTCTTATACAAACTGTGTGTGTATATGCATGTGTATCTAATTTGAGACAAGATTCATTGACTTCTTATTATGGTAGTTCACGTTTCAAAAGTCTTACTCCATCATCACATCTATTATTATATTTTCTTTATTTTGCCAAAATGCTTATTTCAAAATTTTCATTTAAAGTTTGAAATATTGCTATTATCAACTACTGAGCCAAGTAACATGACATTTATATTCTGAATGTAACATAAGTAAATGAATTACATTTTCTTTCTCATACAATTATTTTTCTGAGTTCATTTTTTTCCTCCACATACTTCACTTTCCAGTTTTGATACTAATTTTTCCATATACTCAATAACTCATTACATTCTTTGCAATATGCTCAATTTCTCCAATACTCTATTACATCAGATAATGTATAAATTTATGTATGCCTTTAACTTAGATTCCCACCCCAACCTATCTTTTTGCTCTAATACAGATTTTTTTTTTCTTTCTCTAGATCCACTGCTCTGAAATTGCTTCTGTGAGCAATCCTTTAGCCATTTTCCTTATTGCCAGTCTCCTCTTTCTTTATTCTGTTCTTTTTAGATATCCTATTAATCTGATGTTGGACCACATGGATTATCCTCTAAGTCTTATTTAATAGCTTGTTTCCTAAATTTTGTCTCTGTGTCATTTTGTTTTACTTCCTGAGATATTTCTTCCCTCGCATTTTCTTAACCTTCTATTTATTTTTTCTTAATTTTGGTTTTTTTAAGTTCTACAACTTCTTTTTTGGTATTTTATTCTTTTCCTTATAGCTTCCTTGTTTATTTTCTAATAGTACAACTTGATCTCTTATCTGGTTTATTATCTTAAAACTTAATTTTTATATTATCTTTTCTCTAATGTCTTTAAGTTTCTCTCTCCCTCTCTCTGAGTGTGTATGTGCGCGTGTGTGTGTATGTGTGTGTGTGTGTGTGTGTGTGTGTGTGTGTGTGTGTGTGTGTTCTCTTTCTTTTGGTGTCTTTTCTAAGTATCTCAAGATTTTTGGCTCTCTGCTTATAACTAAGGGAGAAATCTGCTGAAATTCTCTTTAGTTGAGAGCAGGGAGTTGTTGATCTGTGTCTTCTCTATGTTATGGTTAGCTCTACAGTGGGGTTCCTCCAATGTTAATTATTCTACATATGTCTCTGAGGCACTCCATTCATTTAGAGAAGAATGTTCTAATGTCTTGCCTCATGAGATATATGCCTAGATACTGTCCTGGGAACAAGAGAGGGAAAGAACACTCTAGTCAGAATTCAGGCTTTCATCTAATCCCTGTAGTGTCAGCTCCATGCCTCACCTCTGCTTTCAGTTATACCCGTGTCTCAAATTTTCAGAGAATAAATAAACGGCTTGCTGTGTCTAGGTCTCTGAACTGGTCAATGTAGCAGCCTGTTTGGGCAGAGTGGAGAAGAGTAACTATGCTGTCCATAGACTTTCACCTGGTTGCCTATTTCTAGCGCTATCCCCTCTGTAGCCTTGCAGGCTCCTAGGTTCCTCCTAGTGCCAAGCATTTCAGGGATCCTTCCAGGCAAATGCCCTAGTTTCATAGACATCAACCTTCTATAAACGCTTAGATTATAATTTCCTTTGCTCCATGTTATTGCAACTCTTAAAAATCTTCCCATTTTCCAAAAATTTTTAAAAAATTATTGCTGTAATCTATCATTCTATTGTTCTTGATTGTTAGTACTTTTCTAATTTACTGTTTTCTGATGGTGTTTTAGGAGAGAGAGAAGATAAACATATATGTTCAATCTATTGTCTTTATGAAGAAATATCTTCCACACATTTGGTAGGGGAGAAGTAAAGAAGATGAAATCCGACAAGAATAAAATCCTCTCCACTTTTAGGCTCAAGAAGAGCTGAGGAAATTAGGAACATTATATTACAAATCAGCTCTTTTTTCACTCTAATTTATTTCCTAATATTTCTTCTGTAATTTTGACTATGTACAGAATTGGCCTCACATTAAAAAAGTAGAGATGTTTTGGGCACTATCTGACACAAAAAAAAGAATAAGACAAAATTATGCTTTATTTTACTAATTATGGACACAGTAAAGTATGTTTATTTAAATAGTATTTTGAATGGCTTTATTTTCTGAAACTATAGAAAATATTAGCATTTAATATATAATGGATGCAAAAGTTGACTTTTATTTAAATCGATATTGTATTTGTTCTTCAGAAATATGGTAATTAAAATATTTTGGTATCATGGTTTTGGACCTGAGGAGAATCTTTTTAAGTCTCAAGAATTATAAATCTAAATTTTTAGAATTAATGAAAGAATTAATGAAATTTTTAGAATTAATTTTTAGAATTAATCCTTCAGACAGAAATGCACAAGTATCATTAATATCAAATACTAACTTGATCTCAATCATTGGAATCACACAATATGGATCTGTCAGAGACCTAAGGAAGACATCTGACTTACACAGCAGATATCTTTTTATTGGAATAAATACTATTTTGTATCCATTTTACAAGTGAGATAATTAATATTCATGAAATATATAGTTAGCTTCAGCCATTACCACAGCAGAAACCCTACCTCTTACTCCCATAGGCCAAAGCTCTTAGTTTGAAAGGGAAACCTTTTAAAAATAGCTTTTACTCTATTATCAAAAGAACTAGAGGAAGAACTCCCAACTAAAATAAGTAGGAAAGAATTGTTAGAGTCCTTAGAATCAGTAGACTGGACCACTGATTGCTCACAGTGACTGAATCAGCTTGGATGGCCCTGCCTCACTTAAAACTTCTGGGTTAATCGCTCCTCCTACACATCTCCTCTCACTTCCTTCCAGGAACCCAGACAAGGAGAGAGCCAGCTTCTCTTTTCTTTCTAACTTATAACTCACACAAGTCATAGTTGATGCGTGATATTTCAATTGCTAGTTTTCAGATATGTGGACAAATATCAACTTGTTTGAAGCTGAGATACCATAATCATTCCATCTTTGATTTAAATCACACTTTAACCTGAGGTGCTTTGAGGCAAAAGGTTAATGCAACAAACTGCTGCTGCAGGTAGCCCCCTTGTCATGACAGTCTTGTTTTTGCCCTGGCTTGGTACCTATTTCAATATACTCTGCAGCTAGTAGGTAAATATGACATTCAGATTTGATTCCCAAGAGCACTGAAAGCTACTGATATAGTACCATCTCAAATAATAGATGTTAAGAGATATTTTCCTTTTTGAGGCTTTTCTTTTCTTTTTTTTTCTTCTTCTGTAATAAGAGAATGTAGTTTTTGATGTATATAGGTGAGTAGAAACAAATTATGTACCAATTACTTTAAATTTCCCTTTAATAAAATTATTTAAGTATTTAAATCTGTTGGACAAAAATATTTTATTACAATAGTTAATAAGTGAATGTGTGTTTGAGAGGATGGAAAAGTGACAGAATTAAAAGAACTTCAGGAATGGAAATTACACACTCAGGCTTTATATAATTTTAGTATATGACACAAGATATGTTTTAACATGTCCATTTAATATAATTACATAATCTTAATTGTCTTGTGCTTTTGTTCTCAGGTATTTTATTTCTTGTATTTTCTTATTCACATGACTACACTTAACATATTTACTGAGAAACATGTGTTGTTATAACCAGTAATATTCCATACTTAAAAAGCCAAAATAGGAAGAAAATACTAATTAACACAAGACTGGTGGAATTTCTAGTGAAATGAAATTAAACTAATGCAAATAGTGTGACTTCATTTGCTAATTGACTAGTTAAGTCCATACTCATGGGAATGGTTTACCAAAACATGTATTTAAACTGCCAAGTGATGTTTCTACCATAATAATGCCATCATCCTAATTCTTTGAGGTTGATGGGAAAACGAGGATCTACTTTTCCTTCTCAGGGTGTGACCAGCTGTGATGCATTAAGCTGATTTAAAAAAAAAAAAATCTCTTTTAAATCTAGGGTTCTTGTCTTCAAAAGCATGAAGCTAATACTTCTCCACGGTGAGACAAGCTAGTCAGAAAATTGTGAGAAAACAGAAGATTTTTAACACTGCTATTATCTTCTTACTTTATACTGTTTCTGTTATTAATTGTTGATCTTTGTTGTTAAACTTTAAAATTTAGTTTCCTTTTAGTTGTCCTTTTTAATTTTTTTAAATCAATATATAGGTAGTGAATGATCCAACTTTCATACATGTTCACCATTTTTTTGTTTGTTTGTTTTAGTTTCAATCTTGTGAGGAAAATTGAGAGGCCAAAACATCTCTACACTGAGTATGTGAGTATGTCCTTTGGAGAATTACGCAGAATCATTCTTTAGGGTTCTGACAGAGGATGGGGCTAGCTACCCAAAACAACAAGAATGACAACAACAACAACAATAACAGAAACACTCACCATGGTATGTAATGCTTTAATTTGTGAATGCCCACAAAAATATTTCTAACTTTTTTAAAATAATAAAATATCAAGTTTTTTTTGTCAAATAATAACAAAGGGAGAAATAAAATAAGAACAATTCAGAAGGAATAGGAATGAAAAAAAGAAGCAACTAAAAGAATGCAAATTTCTGTGAAATAATTACTTTCATGTGGTATCAATTTTGATAACACAAATAAATAAAAGTAAGGAATAGAAAAACTTTTAGATAAACTTTGACAGAGAGAGAGAGAAACTTATTACACAAAAGGAAATATCTATTCATTTAACTATTTACTTATTTCCCACTTTGTTTTACAAGTTATTTCAGAAAAAGTTTGAAGTTATCCAAAGATCAAGATTTTTGTTTTCTTTTTTTCTCATCACTGCATGGGATTGGTTATGAAATACCAGTCAATATTTTCAGTGTCAACAGCACAATATGTTTTGCCAAAGTTCTAAATCTCACACCAAACACAACCACTGAACAGAAAATGAGTGCTTTAGTTGAGCAGGTCCAGAGAAAAATAGTATAAATTACACACTTGCACATCAATTAAGAGCAGTGAGAGATTATTTGTGAAAATGTCTTCCATAACACTCGGTTCTGAATGATGGAGTTGTTTGGATTTATTAACGATTCTCAGTTACCTGCCCCTTGATTATACACTACTCTCCAAACCTATAGTTAAAGAGTATTAAAGTAAATGTTCCTGATGTCTGAATCATGGAGTGGAACTCGAGTCACCAGGTTAAAAGGAAATTCACCATATAGACTTTAGAGACTAACAGTGATCACTTTCTCGATATACTACTGTTGTACTGAATAAGTCAAGATATATCTGCATAGCTTTTCATTGAATAGCTGAAGTTAATTTAAAATAACTACTCTCTTTTAATGGTAAAAACAAAATTGACTTTATTATTTTTGGCCCTTACTGGATCACTTTGCTGAATTAATATGATTATGGTGTATAATCACTTGGGCATCACATCTGGAATAAAGTAGCTGCGTTTATAACTTTTGAAAGATTTTATTAATCCGAAGACATAGCACATAAAACAGTTCTTACTTTTCAAGAGTTAAAAATATGAAATGTGTTATACTGCTGAAGAAAATTCTTGCCTAAGATTTCCAGGACTTAGCATCAGAACTTTAATACGAGAAAATATATGATAGTGACTTGATACAGGAATGTAAAATGATTTGGAAAACTTGATGGAAAATCCAGGAAGAGTACAGAATGCAAAACAAAATATCCCTACCTTCTTCTCTGTCCTATGCCATCTCTCCTCAAGAAATGTTGAAAACTGTGGCTCATGCTTCTGAAACATGAAAAATTGGCTAGAGTGTATACATAAATTCTTGAAATATGGTCATATATCATCTTTAACTGTAATATTTATTTTGATTCCTGTGATTCTGTTTTAATGCTAATGAAATCAATGTGTAATATAAATAAAGCATTTTTCAACAAAATTTTAAAACAGAGGGAATGAATTTATACAGTGGTCTCATGTCTTTTTCTACCCTTGCTACTACCGCAAATGCTTTAAATTTATATTCACAAACACATGAAGATTAAAATCACAGTATGTCATGCATATATTTCATAAAAATACCAAAATTAAATCTATTCATTAGTTATGTAATACTATGGATATATTATGTGATAATCATTGTTTCTAAATCTGTTTCAAATTACCAACAAGCCTTGTAAAAATTGTGCTCCAGAGGATGCATCAGGGACACACAGCAGGAGAATATTAAAATGGAAGATTTCATGATGATAACTAAATAAAACTATACTTAGAAAAGCAGATTTTTTTTCTTGATAGGAGGAGGAAATAACGAGATTATATTACAATTGCATTTGAATGAAAATTCAAATTTAAAGGTTGTCTCAAAGAAATTATTCAGAAAATTATTACACTTTAATTTCATATTTGTAATCCTGAAAATTTAGAACCACTAACAGTAATGGAATGGCTAATTGACTCTCAAGTTTTGCCCACTTATTTTTTTCTCATAATCTATTAGGAAAAAAGATAAACACAGACTGGATCTATGCTTTCTAAAAGAATTTCCAAGTAAAACAACTATTCAAGTAAAATGCATCACTAAGAAGGGTGAAGTAACAAAATAGAAATTCTCAGATTAAACATATTTTTTTCTCACATTTAGCAGCACTCCAGGTAAAGAAGTTTTCATAAAGTATTAAAAATAGGAGAAATATGTCATAAAATCTTACTAAATATTATACATAATTTTTTTTCAAGATTGAAAACCTGGTAAATGTTCCCCATTTAATATTTCTCACCTACCTGACATCTTTACATGTTAATTATATTCAATTCAATGGTACATTTTTGATAGTCAGAGAAATTTTCCCTTTAGAAACTTCGGGTGGTAGAGAAGTGAAGTTTTCAAAAAGATTATCTCTTAAGTGTACCCAATTCCCAGTGCAGTGGCTTCTATAATTTCTCTTATAGTTACAAGTTTTTTAAGCCATAAGAATTCTGAAGCATTCCTCAAATATATAACTTCAGCACTAGGACAAAATAGTATACATATTAAATAAAATGCACTTTTCAAAATTATTTCTTTATTTTAGAAATGTTTGTGGTAAATATAGTTGCTTCCTATTAATATCTCATTCAAGGATTCTTTTAGGTCCAACCTAAAAATTTTTAAACTTTTCTTTAGATATAAAATACCTTTAAGTATGGTTCAAAGTTTATGCACAAATTAGTTTGCTAATATTGTAATTAAATACCGGTTTTCTCAGACACATATACTTTGTATATAGAAAGCATAATCTTTTTATGCATACTGGATTTGGTCACAATGTAGAAATAAAAATGTCGAAGAAAAGGAGAATGTTTTGTGGACCATTTGGTTTTTGTGTGGCATATTTTAAGTTATTGGTTTTTAAAATTAGTAATTTTTAATAGAAACAACTTGACTAAAAATCTGTCAGAGAATTTTAAGGCTCACTAATGAGAAAGCTGTGAGTTCTTTTGGTCAACACTATAATATCCTATAGTGCTACTTAGGTAAAAGACCTAAGTAAGAGTTACCCATAATCTACTTCTAGTGTTACGTTTGCTGAAAGTTTACAATTTGATAATTCTAAGTTAACTTTTTTTCCTCTGTGTGGGAACTTTGAGTTTTTTCACCTTGTCTTGGGAGAATCATCTGTTTACATAGTAAAAAGCTATGGAAGGGAAGTCTCTTGGTATAACACTTCATAGGGTAGGACAAAAGCAAAGAGTAATTTAGTTTATGTGTAAACTAGTTCATAAAGGCCAAATTCTATAATATTAAAGTCCATGTGTTACATATAAAATTTTGCATAGTTACATCAATATTGAGTAACTTGTTATGTCAACTTTCGACTTTCTGGTTATTTGAATGTAAATTCTCACATTTACAAATTCTGAGGTAGTTCAAAGAACCTAAAGTGAGGCGTGAGTGTATGGGGCATCGTCTTGCTACAGTTAATTGTATTCAAATTTTAGGAAAAATAAATGATACCGGAAGTTGAAAAAAGGAAATAAATATTTAGCACTCAAAAACAGGTATATTAAAAAAACAAGTGTATTTTGATGTAAATTTGGGTCTATAATCAAGAAAAATAAACTTAAAAATTTTAATTCTATATAAAATTATAATTTTTTTAATAAGCTCATAGAAAATATTCAAAGTTGCTAGATTTTAAACTAAACTGTAAACTTTTATGAGTAAGAAAATATTTATTTCAAATAAGCTACTGAACTATAAGATTACATCAGGGAAAATATGAGAGAACATTTCTACCCCTTTTATTTATAGCTAAATATTTTCAAAATGTCTCTTGGTCTTGAGTTAGAACATTATACTAAGTGGAAGCATATTTTTTAAATTTAATTTTTAAAATTAAACAAACTGGAAATCTTTGGGAAGAGATATTTAATATTTTGCAAGCATATTTTAAAAAATAGAATAAAAGTTGTATACACTAAAAGTTTGTTACTGTTGTAATTATTCTACTTAACTGGGAATTGGCTTTCTACTCTGACTCTACAAAGATTCTATCCATCTTTAAAATCTTAGTTCCAATTTTTAAACTATAATTTTAATTTGTTTCCTCTTTTGTTATTGATCTTGGCACTCTAGCAGTTCCAGCACACCACTCCTAACATCCATCCTTTCACCTGCCCTTATATATACTCTAGATTTTTTCTTATGTTTGAGATCAAAATAGTAGGACTTAATTTAATATCCTATGGTTTTATGGTATTTTAAATATCCTAGAAAATAGTATTATATATCTTTTCTTGAATAAAAAAAATGGATTCCAGTACAGAGTGTGGTATTGAGAGAGATAGAAAGAGAGAGAGAGAGAGGGAATTTCAGTAATTATTAACTATACTCTGCAGCATCCTAATTTATCTGGTGTCTTTCTGGGGCTGCCACTGTCAGGGAGAGTACAGGTGAAAACAAAGACAACTTGTGGTCACAATTCATTTTAAGTATTATAAGACTTATTGGTAAAGACAGAAGTATTAGGCATGCATGAATACATAAAAATTGATTAAAGTATCTCTAATCACTTTAGGAAAAAAAAGCCTTTACAGAGATTGTGCTATGAAACCCTAGATTCAATTTTGAACTGCAAATATTTTACTTTTGTCTCTGTTTTAAGTAAATGGAACTAAACTAAAAATTAAAATAATATGTTTAAATTTACTCTTTACAATAATATTTACAAAACTTGAAAGTAGAAAAATAAGTTTACAGAGCCTTGAGATTAAAGAGAAATGCTTTTAAATTCCAGAATGTCAAAATTTCTCCAAATAATCAACACATAGGGCAAAATTAAGAAAGCCTATTTCTTTACAGTATAGTAAACTAATATCATTAATTTGTACTTGTTTTATCTCAATTAATGATGTGCTCTGTTAAACAAATAAGAGGAAAATTCACTTTTTATTCTTAGGAATTTTACATTTATTTGAGTAAGCAGCTCATGTGCTCATGAAGAAGTCTGATTCAATTAAAAGAAAAATACGAATATGTACAAATTAGTTTCTTCAGGTCCATTAAGAAACAAATATGTAAATGATTGAAAATTCATATATTTCATGCGAGTAATTTTTTACAGTTAATGTTTTAAAAATAATTACATAAATTTAATTTATGTAAATGAAATAGTGTTTTAAAAGCAGGAGATGAAATTAGCATCTGAAATATCCTCTATTTATTTATTTATTTATTTTTAATTTTAATTAATTAATTAATTTTATATTATGGTGATATTTGGTTAACAAAATCTAGTAAGTTTCAGGTGTACAATTAAACAGTAAGGAATATATATATATGCATTGCATATGTGTTCACCACTCATAGGTATATTTCTTTCTGTCGCCACATATTTTTTTTTAATGTGAACATCTGTCTATGAAGGAAATAACTGTCTATGAATTATAGAATTTTTAAATTGGATTTTTATAAGTTTCTTAATATACATCTAATTAAAGGTAAGTAGGTTGTATATATTATCTACATGTGCTTGAACAGGAATATAAAGCTATTTTACGACTATAATTTCAAAACACGAGCATATTTATTTTATCAAACATATTTAATAAATTTTTGATAAAGGAAAGCATCAATTCGATCACATGATTTTGACTTTTAACATTTTGAAAGCCTTACAACATTTTTTTTAATTTGTGTATATAGTATCTCTTTTTCCTACATAGATAATGCTGGCTCTCTTATATACATTTCAAGTGGATTCAGGAATTGAATTGTTGTTAATTATACCAATAGCTTTCCAGCCTCTACCACTAATGTTACAGGCACAGATGGGTCAAAGCCCAATTCTAGGCTTCTCATGGGGAGGACAATGTGACTTAGCTCCACAAGTACAGAGTTTGAGAAGCCTTCATTTTCCCTGAAATTAAAAACCACCCAACTACTTGTTCAATTCTGTATCGATCCCTCTCCCATCAATCCATCTCGCAGCACCTAAATAGATATTTATAAAAAATTAGTTTGATCTTATAATATCCTTGCTTAAAACTTTTCGAAGCTGCTCCATTGGACCTAAACTAAGTCAAGAACATTAATAATAGTCCAAATCTCTTCTATTATCTAGCATCCACAAACCTAGCAAGTCTCTCATTGCACTACTCTCCCTAAGTCAACACTCTGACTCTGGCCTATTTTTTGGTACCACAGTCTTACCTGCTCTTCCTTCTGTCTGGAATGCTCTTTTTCTTACTCTTTACCATACAACATGTCCTCATCCCTCAGCCTAAATGCTACATGCTCAAAACTGCCTTCTCTGATCTCCCATCCTACAGAAGTCACCCTGTTCTCATAATACCATGTACTTTTTATCACAGTATAGTCAGGGTCAATATATGTATTTGTATACTGATCTGTTTAATTCCTGTACCTTCCACTACACTACAACATCTATAAACTACAACATAACAAGAAATGTGTTTCAGTCACCCATTTATCACCATTCTGTTCTAGTTCATAAAAAATGTTCAATAAATGCAGTATACGGATAAAATGAACTGACTGAATCAGTACATAAATATCTTGTACTTGTTAAGAATGCTCATTAAAATTAATTTAAATGTACAATATAAATACCTGCGATCCACAAGGCCAAAGCTAAAATATGTGCAATTCAAATTGATATTAAATTTATCTAGTGAAGGTGAATATCTAATACATTAGAATAGACCTTGACATTTACCAAATACAATGCATTGCACAGAATGGCCAGAAATTATGAATTTTCTCTTTATTCTCAAAACTTCCATTGAATGGGTTGCCCAAATCACATAACTTTCTGAGCATTCAGATAGCCTTTGGATGAAAGAGGAAAATGATGCTGGTTACCTATTTGGAGCTGTAAAAATGAACTATCTGTGTGAAGAGTATTGGCTTCTTGGAAGACAGTGTTGCAATACAAACATAAGTGATTTTAATTTAACAGAAGGCTTTAAGTTGTATGAACTGTTTATATAGGCCAACCCAGCATTTCCTTTCCAGAGTAGACCTTTCACCTCTCCTTTTGTGAGCATTAGTGCTTTTAGATTAAAGAAACACTAAAAAAAATAGTTTTTTTTCTTCTCAAATACTTTTATTATCAATTGGAATACAAATTATTAAAGTTTGCCCTTTCCTAAGAAACTATACCTGGATAGCTAATATGAGACAACATGAAAATTAGGTCCAAGGCATCCCTCAACTGAGAGTGCCAGTATATCTCAAATGTTAAAGTATTCAGAAATCACCTGGGAATAATGTCAACATGCAGATTTTGGTTCAGTAGGTCCCAGATGGGGCCTGAGAGTCTGCATATCTAACAGGCTCCCAGAGAATGCCAATTTAGTTGATCCATAAACCACATTTTGAGTACAAAGATTAAAAGGCAGTGTCCCCGTGCTGGTGGTGTGGGCCACGTAAATAAATATTGCTCATTGTGCTAAAAAAAAATAAGCACTTTTCAATATCTATGCTGAGCATTACACCTGTGGTCCCTGATTTGTAGGAAATTAGTGCCTTTGGACTAAAACAACAGGTGAAGGGCGAACCCAGATGGAATCATCTGCTCAGGTTAGTCAATGCCTTACTGAGTTCCATCAGGCTTTCTTCATCCTCCATTACCCTCATTAGTCCTGTCAGGTTAGTGCTCAGTGTTGATCTGTATCTTGGTCAAGACAATTGTTGCTGATTAACTATAATTACTAGTAATGGGCCTGCTTTCTTTCAGAGACTAATGCCCTCAGTTCACCCGTGCATTGTTCTGACATAAAAGGTCCCAAACTGCTAGGCATTTACTTACTTATTCTTTGAATCAACAACAAGTTGCTTCATGTGTGGGCTTTTAAATACAGTCCAGTATGTCTAAATACTCTGAATACACCTGTTAACTTTACTATTCTTTGTCTCCCTGCCCATTTTTATTTTTTAATTCTAGAACAGAAAACTGACAAGTTATAAAAAGAAAAATGTAGCTAGTGCTTACATAAAATTCTAGAAGCAACAAAAACAAAAATATCATTAAGATTAAAACATGATTTAATATTTTGAAAGATTATACATTTTTGCACATTAAAGATGGTAAACAAATAAAATAACACAATATGCTGACACCACAGACTACCTATAACAAGTTCTTAAATCAAACAGCTTTTACTAAACTTGTCACCTTTATATATTATTATTTTTTTAGTTTTTGAAGTTTGCTTATGTAATGAACATAATGCATAAAGTTCTAGATGTACAATGTAATCTATTACTTTTTATAATTAGTTCTAAATAATAAGCAGACAACACTGTAAAATGCTAGTTTTAATTGTTTTCTAATTTTACCTTTTTGTGAAACACTAGTCATGGATTTTGTGATTTGCAATAAAAATCCAGTGATATTATTTGGGAAAATAGTGTGGCAGCATTTTTTAATAAAAGTATAATATTCCTGACAATTGTAATAAAATTCAATATAGAGCAGGCAATCAGAAGATATACAAGATGCTCTAGTTACAATATAGTAAAAAGTTCTTAATATAAGACATTTTCATATATGAGGTCATTAAGAATTAATTCTATAATCATGTAGACATGATTATACATTGATTATTAAAATAAGCACCAGAGATTGATATTTAATATGACTCTACCATTAAACAACCTCCGTGTCTCAATACTTTCATCTATAAAATTAAATAAAATTAATAAAAGCCCTACCTACTTCAAATAGTTGTGAGGACTAAATAGAAATGTATGAGATAACACTTGGAAAAGTTTGATGGTGTATTGTGCGTAAATTATCTCCTCAAAATTCCGGTTTGGTTAAAACTAACATAAAATGACTTGGCGTTTTACACGCCTGGAAATCTTCCTTCCTTTCAGATTGGGAATTAAGACTCTTTTCTTAACATAATTTTTAAAACTTAATGCTAGTAAATCAGTCTAATTTCATTCTCAATACAAGTAGGCTTGTTCAAATTGGTTACAAACAAATTGCTTGAAAATAATTGTTTAAAGTGTCAAACAGTGGAATGAAATGACCTATATGATCAAATATGCTAACATACCCTTGTCATTTATTTGTAACGTTTTGTGCCATGAGACAGTCTAACAATTGTTTCATCTGTGCCTTGAGTATTATTGATCCATAGGTTTTATTATTAGTGTTTTAACCTATCATTTTAAAACCCTCTGCCTCTACTACTGCAGTTTTTATAGACTATAATTTTTTAGCTTTTTTATTTTATTTTTTTCTGAGCCTGACCCTAATTCTGACCATTAATCTTCTACGCACTTGTATATATTTTTAACTTTAGCTTCAATTATGATTGTAGAAGTTATACAATCTAGCTCTAATATTCTAAAAAGTTCTCAGCGTAAGACAGTTTTACATATGAATAAATTCTTAAAACAAGCAAAGTACAGACATAATTATATATAGTAAGAAAAAATATTGGTAAGAATTTTTAAGTTAAAAAAAGACAAAAATTCTTAAAAACAATTGTAAAATTTGTAAGCCCTATTTAAAACTTATACACACAAAAAATCTAAAAAATACGCAAGACGCTTAAAATTTAGAAAGTTTCAAAATTACTTCCAGTATACAGAAATGCAAAAAAATAATAATATATAAAATAACTGAAAATATTCATTATATAGTAAGTTATCTGATTATTGCATGATGATGATGATACCATGTCTTGGCACATGCTAGTCCTTGTAAATTGATATACCTTTTGTTTTTACTGACTTACTGATTTTTTTTTTACAAATTTACCAATATACTTTTTTTTCCGCCTGTTGAAACCTGCTCATCTTTTACTAAAGATCATATGGCACATTCACTGGTACTTTCACTATCTTTGTTACTCTCAAAGCATCATGCTAATGAGCCTATTTGGGCATCTAACACATTGCACCATGATTCTGTGTTTAATAGTCTATTCACTAAGAATAGAAACATGTCTTATTAACAGCTTGTAAGAGAGTACGTGGCACACAGCAGGTACTCAATAAGTGTCTGTTGAATTAATTAATTTATGTAAGCGGACATTTTTCTTTTCTTCAAATTATCAAAGATAGTTATAAATATACAGCATTGATTTCTTACTATTTCCTTCTGAGTCCTAATAGCATATTTCTTACACTTGTAAACTACCAAGATATCATCTTTTCTCATTGACATGCCTTGCTCTTCCACCTTCCATTATATATAATTTATGAGTAAATATCACTTGTTGTATTATATGCCTTAGCAAATGTAAGGAACTAACTTTAGGATTTCTACAAAAGCATTTGCCAATGTATGATATTATGACCCAATCAAAACCATATAATTTTGCCATTTATATTTATTATGCTCAAAAATAATCTTGACTTAGAAGTTAGATATCTGATTTGTAGTCTCTAGAGCTTAGTAAATGTGAGATCTTAGATAAGTTGCTTAACTTCTCTGAGTATCACTTTACTTGCCTACAAAATTGTCCTCCTTAATACTACCAAGAATTTGCATGGACTTGGACCCTACCTTTTTAATCTCTCTATTGCATGCCTAGAATATACGAGAACCTCACGGAATATGTTACTGGAAGAAAAAAATGATAAAATCTTAAGAGTTAGCAAAGTATGTCCATTTGCAGCAATGTTGAGGAAGGTGGCTAGGGCTTGAGTTGATAGAGGAGATAAATAATTAGATCAATAACAATAAGAGCAAAAAATTTATTCAAGTAGTAGGAATATCTACAAAGTCACATGAAATATGGCATGGTATGCTTTAGGACTTCAAACATACATGGTTAATGGTATGCCTGATCTGAAGAAGGTAGGCTAGCTTCAAATCTTTAAGGGTCTTGAATAATACACTAAGAAGCTTGGGGTTTATCCAACAGGTTTCTGAGAAGTCAATAATAGAATTCAGGCAGGAGAACAATGTTTACAAATAGGAGCTTTAAGGGAATTTCTGCATTGGGGAGAATATAGAGAATAGAGACTAGAAAAAGGAAGGAAAGAATGAAAAATTTATTGAGCTTACTAGATGAGAGTATTATTTCATTTAGTAATTACTTATACTTAATATAATTATTAAAAATTATCAGAGGAAATAATTATATTCCACATTTGAAAAGGCATCACAGCCATTGAAAAATAGAACTGGGATTGAACCCAGTCAAACAACTCCAGGGTCAACATTTGTCCACACAGCTCATCACCGCACTTGAGCCAAGGTGATCAGCTTGTCATCATGTGCATTAGTCTCTACATCAAATAAAAATAAAGTAATGAACTGAGGCTGTGGCCATTGAAATAATCTGGGAAAAGAGATTCAGGAGGCATGTAGGAGGTAAGTAGACTGGACTTAGCGACTAGTTAGACATGCGGGTTAGAGAAAGAAGAAACTGAGCGTGCTCCATTTTCAATTTGGAAATTATTTGAAAATGCCTAATAAAAGATAAAAGAGAAATTCTGAAAAATATTACTAATTAGGAAAAGAAAGTAAGACTTCTTTATGAATATGTATATACAATATTATATATTTTTTTCAAACTGACATTAACTCAGTAAAGAAATAACATTGGTACTTACCTCCACAATTGATTTGTGGTATATGTGATGGCAAGTTCAAATATGTACTATATGTTTTAATGGTTATATTAATAATTGTTATGGACTGAATGTTTGTGTCCCCTGAAATTTATATGTTGAAGCCTTAATCCTTAATGTGACTATATTTGTAGTTAAGGCATGTGAAGAAGTGATAAGTTTAAATGAGGTCATAAAGGTGGGTCCCTAATCCATAGGGCTGGTGACCTTGTATGAAGAAGAGACACCAGAGTTCTTTTTCTGTACCATGTGAGGAAACAGCAAGAAGGCAACCATCTACAAGCGAGAAAGAGAGCTCTCACTAGAAACCAACTATGCCAGCACCCTGATCTCAGAATTTGAGTCTCCAGAAATGTGAAAAATTGATTTATGTTGTTTAAGCCATACAGTCTATGGTATTTTGTTATGGTGGCAGCAATTGACTAAAACAATGATATTTTATTAGTTAATTTGATAGATATTTATTCATTGCCTTCTATATGGGAAGCACTATATTAGATATTATGCAGCTGAATGAGACACTGTCTCTGCCTTCAAGAAATTTACAACAAAAGAAGCAGAGAATATTAGAAAAATGAGAAAAACCTACAGCCTCCAAATCTGCAATGTAGTACATAATAAACAAATGTCAGTAATGCCATTAACTGGTCAAGTGCTCTGGGAGCAATACTGGACCTTTTGCAAATTTTTCATCATCAAGCAATTAGTGTACTATAATCATACATTTCAACACTTGATCTAAATTTAAGGAATGTCCAAAGGGTAAATGAGGAATTTAATTTTTGCCTTTGATGGTAAAAAATAAAGTGATGTTTATGACAAAAATATACATAGGTCACAACACATTATGTATTATATAAATGACATTTACACAGAGGTGAGCTTATAGAATTAAAAATGCACTTTAAATAACAAAGAAGGAGTTCTGAAGGAGATATCTTTTGAATTGGATCTTTAATAAATAATTTAGTAGTAAGTCACATAGTATGGTAACCTTATGTGAAAGCTCATTTAAAAATATATACCAAGCCACAAAATATAAAATAAAAGATAATCCTGGAACATTTTTACTATTACAAAAAGAGGATGTAATTCAAGAAAGAAAAGAATTTAGGGAATAGCATTTCTGGGATAGTCCAAAGTTATTTATCAGTTGAGAACTATGTTAAAACTTGAAATATTATCCCACAGGAATTTGGCCAAATAACAACTCAGAAAAGCCAATAATTTATTTTAATATTAATTTTAAACTATAGAAAGATATAAATAGTGTCATCATATCATTCCATCAAACACGCAGCAGATTTCATCCTAATTGCTTGCTTAATTGTCTGAGTCTTCTTCTTGATCTAGTTGATAAGCTCTATGTGCACAAAAACTCTGTTTTTCTTGTTTATCAGTGCCTAGTACAAGTTCCAATTTACAGTCAGGAATAAGTACATAGTTACTGAACAAATAAATGTGTCTAACTCAAAATGCACAGTAAGAATTTAATAACATAAATTAATTGGCCTTGTCACTTTGCTTAACTAAAAATATTCATCGTATTTTGACATGAATTAAGTAAACATTTCAACATAAATCAATACAAAAATTATGTAATATTATTAATCATTAAAGACTATTCACATGCAATTGAAATGATTTAATGTGATGTAAGTATACCTTGCAATTACTTAAAGTGTTTTTTTAGAGATGCAAACGATACAGAGAATAATTAAGGACGAGAAATCACATTTTATGACATGGTAATGAAAAACTGGTCAAATGTTACACAAACAGGAAGAGCATTTAGTGGTAGCTCTTACGTAATTATAGACCATAGAGATAGATAGGCAGTGAACATAGTATCATCCAATAAACTCTGCAAGGGTATTTAGAATATATATAGAAATTATAGTATTTATTGTTTGCTCTCTTCTAAAGATGTACAATTATTAAAGTAATATTTAAATATTACTGACATTTGATTAAGGGTGTAGAGGTTACTCTACTAGACACAAAACATGTTTGTATCACTTTCTATTTTTAAATGAACAAGACAGCAAAAAATAGAATATGTTAGCTTGATTTTTAGATCAAGAAAGATATTGGAACAAACTAACTAAAATAAACAGATAAGAATAAAAAATAATAGATATATGTGATAAATCAGGTGATAATATAAAGAACAAGTTATATAGATAAATTTAATTTATCTATGTAGAAGTACTGATTATGAAGGTATAGAGAAACAGTATTTGTAATATCATTCACCTCAGCATTAGAAATATTTCTGACTTCATCCTAAGGGTCTCTTGGGATTTACTTGAAAACCAGCTAATAAAATTTTGTGCAATATCATTTTCATACAATGGTCATCAGTGGTTAGTTGTTAATATAAGAGAATAATAATAAAAAAAAAAAACAGGGAAAGTTACATGGAGCTGAGATGATGTCTAGGAGTGATCTCTCTATATTTTAATAAGATGACTGAGAAATGGAATATAAATACAAATTTTTTCTGCTCATGGTACAATATGGTAAAATGTGGCTAGTTTTAGAAAAAGTACACTAATATAATTCTTATCTATTTTTTACATAATCAAATGGAGAGAAAAGTCAATAATCAGCAATATAGATTGATATAGAGCACACAAAAAGCTGCTGAGCAAATTATCTGCATGTGTATTTCTCACATTAAAGTGAACCCATAAAATATACTGGAACATTTTTGTGGGGGTATTCTTTATGTTTGTTAAATTTTATAAGGGGAAAAATTGCATAGACTGTTAGAAAATTGGAAACTTTAGGTATCTATCCTGGACAACTGGACATCTTTCTGCTATTTACTCAGGGGAAGAAGAGAGGACTGCTTCAAAGGGAAAATAAGTTTGAATATGTCAGTTATGCAAGTCTATAAATACATCCTGGTAGCTGTTGTGAACAGGATTTTAGCTTTCAGGGGTGAAGTCAGAATTAAATATATACATTTGGAAGTCACAAATACAAAAGGGTGGAAGTTGAAACCAGTCAGGGATAGGAATATTTAAATAGAATAGGAGGATGAGAAATTAAACAGAGGAGCAAATTCTAGATAAGTCTAATATTTAATGGACAGTCAGAAGAAGCAGATAATAGGAATTCGCCCATATATTTCAATCTTGTATTTATCACACCACGTTATAGTGAACATTCCTTCCCACTTGCTCCATTTCATTCAGTGATTCTTACTCTTCTCTATAGCTAACCAAGTAAGTAGTCGAGTCCTATCAGTTTCTCTATTGAAATATTTAGTCTCAACTCTCTTTTCTAGTTCCACACAATAACAAAATCCAACGTCTTCATTACTGCACAAAATTCCTATCTAATAATTCTAGTAAAGATTCAGTAACTTCTCTACTGAGTCCAGCCTGCACTCTAGATTTACCGTTTCAGGTCCCTTTTTACCAGACTGCAGTGTGCAGCAATGAAAATTCCATTTGTCATGGGTTTCTAATGTCCACTTCTTCAGACAGTGGAATCTGAAACCTAAAGATGAAATCAAACATTTCAAAGATGGGGAACGTGGCCTTACAGCATCATTTTCACTGTTGCTGTTTCTCACCATTAGAAGTTGGGCAAGAATATGCTTCACTTCCAGGTCGGCTTCCTTGGTAGCTTCATCCCCACAAGTGTAATCTAACTCATCCCTGAATCCCTGCTTTCTCAGCTGAAGACACCCAAATCTAAATAATCCTTAAAAGTTCCAATTCCTCTATTAAATCTCTCTAACTTAGACACATCCTTCTTTCCAATATCTGTATACCTACAAAACATATCATAATTATAATTTATTTTCCCTCTGTTTTATACATCTCAAATATTCCTAACTCTTATATATAATATTGTCCCTTTTTCCACTACATTTCTTAAGGTCAGTGGCCATGCCTAATGCTTTGTTGTTTTTAACAGTGCAAAGTATAGAAATATACAACTTTCCAAATTGTTCAATAAATATGTGCTTTTTGAGCTTGCAAAAATTAGCAAAAACCTACTCTCTGTTGGCTACTTCTGTGCTTTCTATAGACTGACACCAAATCAAATGATATACATTGATGCAAACAATTGAAAGTTTTTTTAAAAAGGCTTAAAAAGAATCTTAGTAAAGAAGAAAAATGAGTGCCTGATTGGCCTACCCCAATTGATGACCTAACAGAAGATGACCTATTAAGTGAATGAGGATAGAGAAGTAGGGGTAAAGACATGATCCAGAACAAATACATAGAAACTAAGAAATCTTGTCACCACAACCACAAGGTACATATTGAGAATCTGTCCTTTTTCAATACACTATTAATCTTATATAAAATAAGATAGCAGACATAGATGCTTTCCTTGAAACATTTTCCTAACAAAATAGTTAAAACTTTCATAGACAGAGTAAGGGAGATAGCTTAACAAACAAAATAAAAATATTAATTATGAACACAAAATACATTAAATTTAGAAATCATAAAAGCAAGTTGTTTGGTTGGGTTGGTATCAGACATAATTCCTTATCTACTTCCATTTGGAATTAAGGTTTTATGATAGGAATAAGATTTTAAGAACTTCTTACCCTATTCATTGTGTTCTTTTTTTCACCTCTCCCTTTGCTTCAATTTTATCCTTGTTTATGGCTTATGTATTGTCACTCTCTTGCTCAACATTCATCGTGGTTTCTCACATTTAGAATTAAAGTATAAATCTGACAAGGACCAGATTATCTGGCTTTCAATCTCCACCACTCTCCCTTCACTCAATGCATTTCAGTCAAGTTGGCCTCCTTCCTTTTTCTCAACAGCCAAGTATCCTGCTGTCTTTGACACTTTATACTTGCTTTACCTCTACATGAAATGTTCTTCATTGTTGCTATACTTCTCCATTTAATATTAAAACTCAGCATTTCATATTAGCAGCTCTACCTTCTCCTAATAATTATGGTCAATTACCTTGCCAGAATAGCGGCTCCTTTCCTTGTCTGCTCATTTCTTACACAAGAAGCCTAAAGTTGTTGGATGACAGCTATAGCCTAAGTTTGAAGAGACTCTTACTCTGTCCCTTGCTGGAAATTTTCCCTCTCTGAGAATTAAGATCTCTAGGCCTGCAGGGTCTAAACTTTTGGGAACAGGAACCATAAATTCAAAGTGGGTCATAGAAAGTAATGATAAGAAAGACAATTCTTTTTTATACCCTTGATTGCTGGACTCATGCGTTTACTTTCCTGATTGTTTGATTAAATCAGTAAAGTGTCACCAATATTGTGGACCAATGTTTGAATCTTCAGAATTTCCAAATGGTCCAATACACTTTGCACTATACTATGACAGAGGGCAGAAGAGTTCATAAAACCCTGGGGTAAAATCATAACGTATACTTTTGTTCATCCCATGTAAGTGCAAATTCCTTTTGATTTTTCTCTAAGATAGGAAAGCATTTGCCAAATAAATTGTCATATACTACATGCCAGAAACTATGTTAATCTACTTTGACAAAAATTACACATTAGATACAACAGCAACAGTTGCATCAATGACTTTTTTGTGTGTGTTAGTCCACTGTCATCTACCTTGATCCCAGATGATAAACTGATATCAGACTGATAGATTAGATAGAGATATAGCATAGATCACAATCTGATTTAAATTTGAGAGTCTTTCATTTTTGAGGTAACAGTAATCTGTCCCTCCTTCCAGGATATAGTATTATTTTTGATTTATGGTCTTAAATGAATGCTTCCAATTTCCACTTGGCTTTCACCCTACAATACCTCTTGCTGGGCTCTTCTTCATAGGAAACTTTCCTTTAGTTAGTGGGTTCTGAGTCTGAGAGCTGGCTCAAGTAGAGAACCTTGGCATGGCACGTTTTGTTGAGGTGACTGCCTTCAGCTTCCTGATGATCCTTTCTTGATTTCTTTTGAGTAAAAAAAGGAAGCCAGTCCACTTTTTGGCTGCCCATATAACTTGCCTCTAAGAACAGTGTGCTCTATTAGTCCCATTTGTAATTCTCTGGCTACCACTTCAATCTCAATACTCATTCAGGTGATAGTGCTGACATTTCTGATGTTAAGCACCACCACGTCATTTACAGTCATGGATTCTCTCATTTCAGGATATAATTTTCCCACTGCTGTCAAGGAACTCAGTTTTATAACAGACATCTCCCACTATCAGCCTTGTCGACACAGAATAGTAACCACTGAGCTTATCAGTGATGTTGGTACCAATCTCACCATTTCTTACCATGTGTGTGAGAAAGAGCCTTCTAGTCTCTTTTGTACAACATATCAAGCCTGATGGTGGGGTGATTTCAGCCTTACACGGTAGACCCACGGTACCACTCCTACTCCTATGAGCTTATTGATCCTACCCTCTAATATCTGCTAAAGTGGTGACAAAATTTCTCCTTCAGTTAGTAGTGTGGGGCATCATTTGCCACCCCCCCTCACACACACACCCATACATAAAGCTTACAAGAACCATCTTAGCTACTTGTTAACACCATTCTCAAGGTTCATGACTAAGTATTAAATTCTATTCCACAGGAGAATGTTTCCATGTTGGTAAACTCTCTCCTATTTAAATTTATGCTCCAGCTCCCTCAGAATCAAGTCTCATGCATACAACCTAGATTTCTGCCTATATATGTTAGGCACTCACAGCTACAAGAAATGAAAGTTTCCATGATGCCAGTTAGGACTTCTGGCTTTCACAAATTGGTAATTAATCATCCTAAACGTGTTGTTATCTCTCAGTACTCTGCAACAGTCTTATACTTCTATATTCCTAATAATAATTACCATTTTTCATATACTTCACCAGCTAGTATAATATTTTTTCAATATTTCATCTCAATTCACCACCAGTATGAACTAAAGTACTAAGTGCTTCAGAAACTGAGATTTCAACCAATCCCACTATCCCTAGAACTGAGATGACCCTTCAGAGTTATCTCAAATTAAAGCACGTGTTCCAGACATTTTTATCCCCATACTAGAGAGTGATTGAATGAAGCTTGAGCCTTGAGAGGAGGTACAACTTTGTGAGAGGGGCTTCCCTGGAACCTCTGGCAATTTCCAGAGAGGGGTACATGGAGTCATAACTGTCAGTAGCAAATATTCCCAGGAAAAGAGAAGAGCTGAACAGAACATAGATATGATAGTCACTAAAGCTGAAAACAAAGTAACTTTAAAAAGCTCAAAATGACCATATTTAATAAGAGTTGGAAAAGAAAAAGTGATTTGAAAATGGCAAATAAATTATTTATTTAATTCCTTGTTTATTGTAGTGTAGAAGCAAAACATAATTCATATTTAATAGTGTACATCATTTCTGCTATTACGCAAAACATATCCATTAATGAGTTTATTAAATGTTATGTAATTTTGATAATTGATCTTTTAAATGTTTTATATTGTGTAGAAAACAATGAGAGATTGTTACATAAAGAGGACTGTTTTAGGGGTTCACGCACATTGATATTTCCCATTTGAAGCAGGGGCATATAGGTCCCAACTCTCTAAACACATTTTAAGAAATGGATTGGATTTGTTAAATCTGCATTTTCCAAAAAGAGAAATTCTATTAGTCATTAATACATAGTAACAGTAAAATGAGGGCTCATTATCGATAAGTGGGGGTTCTGAATATGGAGTAAAGGCAAGAATAGGTCACTTATTAAGCATGGAGCATTTCAAGTGAGAGTAATTTCAACTTCTAGTTAATTTTGAAGCATAAGTGAAAGCCATCTGTGTACTAGGATATTTTCTCTGTTTTACATATACCAGAGTAAATAAGGCACCATTCTCAAGGAGCTTCCCATCTAATGGGGGACACCATAAGCTAAACAAAAAACTACGATTTAATCTGTGAGACAGAATAAGAGCAGACCTATTACCAACTGTGGTGCAAATAAGAAAATGATTAAGCATGTTCAATCAGAAAGGAGGAAATTCCTAACTGGGGACTTGAGGTATGAGATGAGTTCGCAATGTACATTTGTGGAAGGTAGGAAGATTACAGAGATAAGGAAAAGGAAATTCCGATAAAAGTCAGATCCATTTAAAAGTACTAGCTGAGAAATAACAAAGGGGGAAATCTGGAGAATAGCATGAGAAGAGATTGGATAGGTGAACAAGATTGGCATGAAGTAAGTGTCCAAGTGTCCTGTGACTACATCTATTAAAGCAATTACTACATGCAACTTTCTTGCATTATACTAAGATATTTTTGAGTCTAGGGATTCTGTCTTGGACACTTCTGTGTTCTCTAATACTTTGATACACAGCTGAGTGGATGCTTTGAATTTCATATATACAAAATGTAATATGAATAAATAATGATAATAGTAATAATAATAACAGTTATATTTTTTTGAAACATTTAGTACCGTGCAAGGGTGTTACTTAGATTATTTATATTTAATTCCACAACAATTCTACTACTTAGACATAATTATTATTCACATTTTAAAGACAAGGAAATAGAGATCCAAAGAAATGGAGTAATATGTCCAAGGTCACAGAGCTAATAAACAGTGGCCCCATCACTCAAACCAGAAAGTATGCTGAGCCCATGAAGAGTTAGGAAAGAGAACATAGGGTATAGAAGAAGGGATCCAGGAAAGAATGTATTTGAGGTTAAGAAGGAACTTTGTTTTGCCTAGCCTTCTGTCTCCCCAGTGGTTCCTGAAAGTCACCAGCCTTCTGGCTGGAACACAGATTGGCTAGATAATTGCCAATGTCCCTTCATCCTGATGTGCCCAATCACTTCCATTTAACCCACCCAAATCATCAGCTGATAGCCTTCCACCTTCTCCTTACTCTCACCTACTAGCAAAAGAAAAAAGAAAAAGGAAAAGGGAAAGTGGAGGAGGGGAGTGAGGAGAAAAGGATAACAAAATAGAAGGAAGAAGCATTTGATCAGACAACTGTAGGGGAAATTAAAGAATCTCCTTTTTTCCACATGAATCTTTTGCTGATATTCGCTAACCTTTCTTTCCACTTTTCATTTGGGTAACCCTACTCATGAGCACTTCTGTATTAAATCCCTATAAAATTCTAAGTGCTTCCCGGAATTTTTTACTGCATTTCTGAATGTTTTCCTTATTTATTTAGTCTAGAAAACTGTATTTTGCTGACGTGTTGCTTCATTCTTAAAGATTTCATTCGCACACAGAACCTACAACCTTGTGAATCCATCACACCTCTGGCCAGTTCTAAACTCCATGATCTTCAAGGAAATGGATATGTGCACTGTTTCATGGTCTAGAATATTATTTCGATTTCTGTTTTTAAACATCATGACCCAGGGAGGGAAAATTTGAGGATGAGAATGTGTTACAGCAAAGTTGGAATGACGATCTGCTTGATCATTAGTCTCTACCTGATAAAAACCAGAGTTCCCGGAAGAAGAATGATTTATGTTAACAGCAATTCCTTCAGTTCGCCAGCTTCCTTCCTTCCCAGCTTTCCCCTAGGGAATGTATGCAGTGCCTACAAATCCCTCCCCTGATGTCGTCCAAGTGAGAACAGGGGTAAAGCAGCTTATACCTGGCAAGAAGAAAAGTCCTCCCACATTTGTCTGGCAATAATCCAGCACAAATCCAAGCCTCGGAGTTGTCCAGAATATACACAATGGCCTTAGGCCAACAGCACTGGAAAATTTGAGATTTCTTTATGTTTTCTCTTTTGTTTTACATAACTGAGGCTAAAATGCGAACTTCTTCAAAGCAGCAAGTAGGCAGATGACACTTTTGCAACCATTACTTACTGCCCCAGAGTACTCCAAAATAGAGGTAAAAGACCAAAGTGCTAAATAATAAAACTCAATGTCACCTCAGATCTTATCCTTCAAGTCTTAGCTTAAATGTCAATTACTTAGAGAAACCTCCAGACCTTCTAGACTGTGAACACTCTCACAATGTCCTGAGCTTTGCTTCCATGATAGTTGCTATAATTGTAATTATTATTTCTATAATTGTGTTATTTCTCACAATAATTTCTGAACTAATAAAACTTACCCTGATATATTTAATACTGCAGACTGCACTTCTATGCCCATAATATCAATGTCCCTTATCTTACTAATTCTATTTTTTCTTTTTTTTCTAAGCTCTTATCACCTAATCTAGTCTTCCACAACTAGAATGACTACTCTATTAAGTCAGTAACTTTCGTATTTTGTTCACTAATATAGCCTAAATTCCTAGATGATTGTGTATATAGAATGTTCTTGATAAATACTTATTGAGTGAATAAATGGAGAGGGAGGGAGTGTACATAGTGGTGATTTAATATATGTATACATTACAAAGGATTCCCTCATCTAGTAAATTAACACTTCTTTCACTTCTCATATATGTTTCTTTTTTTTTTTTTTTTGAAATACCTGTATCTTTTTATAACTCATTGAGTTTCCATAAAATAGCTATTATGAATTCTTTAACAGGTAAATCACCAATCTCCATGTCTTTGGGATGGGTTACTAGAAGATTATTGTAATCCTTTAGTGGTGTCATGTTTTGTTGATTTTTCATTTTCCTTGAAGTTTTGCTTGCTTTCTTTGTATTTGAAAAAGTAATCACCTCCTCTAGTCTTTACTAACTATTCTCTCCAATACATCCAAGCTCGTATTTTTTTGCTCCACCAATGTGCGGAACTCTCCTTTAGAAACCTGGGCTTTCACAAATGCTTTCTCATCTGTGGGTCGATGTCTACGTATTTCACAATGGCTTCTGGACTGCATCGCAGAGGGACTGAAGCCAGATCATGTGTTACTGCAGGGCCAACAGCTGAGACCATGGTCTGTCCGCCTATTACCTAACACATGGGGTGGGAAAGACATTTTCTCAGGTCCCCTGACATTGCCTCTGGATCCCACAGCTCCCCGAAAAAGCACCTTTGTCAAAGGGTGAACACCAAATTGCTGTTGTTGGGGGAAGGAACACAAATAAAGAATGTTTTATTCAGCCATGACCCTGCTTATTTTATTTAAATATTTAATATTAAATGAATTGGATTAAATATTACACATAATGGAAAAGATTTCATTTTGTGACTAATACTTGAGTGCAGATGTTAACTATGTAGAACTCTATGCTATGCAATTTCTTTATGCCATAATAAGTAACAATTTTAGACATTTAAATAATTTCTTAGTTGATTAAGGAATATTCATAATCTTCTATGTTGAAATTAACCATTTTTTAAAAGCTTTGATGATTATAACTTAGAAAGATTTTTGAGAAAAATCTAGATTATGGGTCTTCATTCTCTCCTGTTTGAGAGTTTCATGGCTCCATAAATGTCAACTTCTCAGGAAAAATTTATTTTCTAGTACAGAATTTTCAAAGTTATATTTTATAATATTTCCATATCATGAATAAATCAAAACTTATAAGCAAATAGATAAGAGAAACAGATTTGTTCAACCATCTTCTTCCTCCATTTCTCTGAATATGGTCTCTCTCCTTTCAAACAAGGTTTGTCTGCATAAAAAAATATGACCCAAATCCCCAGTCCTCCTGCTATGATAACTATACTTTAAGTCTGGCTTAAATGAAGCTGTACTCTAATGGATTTAATATGCATGGAGACAGTTATAAACATATATTAAATATCATACACTTATAGAAACCAAATTTAGCTCCTGCCTACTTATTAAAAATGAGAAATTCAACTAAATTCATTAAACTACTCTGGATCAAATGGTCATTTTAGATCATTCAAAATAGAAAAAAATAGAAATAAATATTTTTTTCAGTCTCTTGATCTATGTGAGCAAAATATATAATACGAACAATTAGAATCAAAATATTAAGCATTGTTTTTCAAATATTCTTCTGTTCTAATTAATTAGATAGTATCGGTAATAACATTTTAAAATTAAAGTATCCATATAACTCTCTTGATTCTTCATTTTTCATGCACAGACACAAAGAAAATTCATCACAATCCTGAAACACTACAATCAAAATTATAATAGTGAAATTATAATAGTGAACAGATAATCAGAGATTATTCATACAAAATAGAATTGAAATAGGCTTCACACATACTGATAAAAATAATAAAGTTTCTTTCCATTAAATGTGTAAAACTTAATCCAATTCTTTGGTACTAAAAACATTAATTGTATGTGATATTTTTCAGACAAGCGAGAAGTTATTTCTCTCAAATCCTCTGTGATAAATAACTTTCTGACCAGTTGCTTCCTCTAGTATTATATCTGATTTACATTAATAAAAAATAATTTTATTGACAATGTTTATTTCTCCTATTTCTTTAATGTTAAATATTCCATTTCTAAGTATTGTATTCATGTTGACTAACATTTACAAAAATAAAGGTTACTCTTCATCAATTGAAACCATGTGTAGAGAATAAATGGAAAAAATATATAGTTTTCAGATTTGCTTTTTTGTCTATACTTCTGCTAACACCATTAGTATCTTGAAATATGGACTTTTCCGAGTCTTCTAAATACAGAGGGGTTCTATGGCAAGGGTAGCATTGGGGCACTTAATTATATATTTTTGTCTCCAGTCATTTTGTTTTGAATTAATATTTTATTTCAGAGAATTTAACTGTTTTTATAGTGAAATATCTCTATTTAACTATTGCCTGCAATCACTGTGCATTACTGTAGTACTATCACATGAAAGCCAATAATTAAAGCTGCCAAAACAATAACTATACTTACGCCTAAGTACAGTCATAGGGAAATTAATCACTATATAGAGAAATAAAACTAGTTATATTCTCAGATTATTCCTAAGTTAGCCTTTTATAATATTGCCTTCTAGAAGAGCATTCTGATTGATGACACAATTTCACCTGAAATTTCTGCCACCAGAAAACCAAAGGCATCAGGATAAAACTAATTTCACTCAACTTTAGACCACTCCTATTATCTCTAACCCTTGTACCATTTTATTTTCACTCTTAACCCTAGGAGGTCCTGCTTTTAATTTTTCTGCTTCTCTCTAACCAAAAGTCAGTCACTACCCTATTATACAGAGCAGAGGTGATTGACCATTTAGTAAGGAATTACTGCCATCTTGTGGCTATCATAATTGAAGGCAAATAATCTTGATGCACTGGACAAGAAACAAAAGTGTTATATGCTCTATCTTTGATCTATTTTACCTCCAATATACGTCATTAAAGAAGCATTATAAAGCATGTTGCTTTTTAGTGAAAATATGCACATTAGTATTATAACATTCAGGAAGATGATCTTTTTCACACTTTATCAAAATCCAGCAGTAAATATAAATCATTCTAAAATAAAGACTTGAGTCTGCACTGGATAAAAATTATGTAAGTAACTAAACAGAGGCATTAATAATTTATACTACTCATTCTCTACTTCAGTAATTTATCTTCATTTTTTTTAATGTTAAGAATTTGTAAAAGGTCATAATTCACTAGGTTTAAATATTTCTAACTCTAAGGTGACCTGTTTGCCACACATCTCAATAGCCCATGTCAGCACCGGAAATTGGCCAAGACCTACTAATAACCAAAAACAGATTTGAAGCGAATGACTCTCTCAGATCTGTATGGCACATGTTGTCTTCAATATTCTTTCTCCTGACATGTGACAAATTTGCAAATTTTGTGCTTTTTTCTTTTTTTTAATTTATTTTTTTATTTTTTATGGTGACATTGGTTAACAAAATCCAATAAGTTTCAGCTGTTTTTTAGATTCAAGTGGCACAGCCAGTAAAACACAGGCAACGAGAAACAATGAGCACATCTAAGAACACTTTGTTCTAAAACTATAAAGCAAAATTCTAACCTTCCTTCTCTGTCAAAATATGTGAAATGCTATTTATAGAAAAGGTTAAACTTTTTAGCACAGGTTTTAAGATATATTTTATTTATCTGTATGTACTTGATTGAGGAAAACACTTTGTTATTTAAACAGCTAGAGGTTCAAAAGGACCATTTTCTCCCCAAAAGGTTTGTGTTGGTTCTAAAGTGTAAAACCCTAAATGTTTAGTTGAAAACACTCCACCTGGTGGTAGAAGAAAAAGGGTAGCTGCTTTCTGTAAAAGACCCTCAGGAAAAAGATGGAATGAATCAATACACGTTTACTTAGAAACCATGTTAAGATACTCCACTGCAGTTGGTGAGCATCTTAAAAGCAAAATCCAGACAGAATTTGTCTCTCTATAAATCTTTCCACCCTTTCCATTACTAGTTAGGTATTGTTGGCTCTAAGCCATCTGATTTTACTATGATTTATTAACTGCTATGCATTATATATGAGATTCAGGTTTGCTGAAGAGTTACCCTTATGGTCATTGTTGCATACAAATCAGCTACTGTTAGAGAGGTTTATTGCATCATTTTATGCCACTAGTGCTTTTGTTAGGCAGTAGTATAATATGTAACCAGAAAAGAAAACCCTTCCTATTATATTTCCACATATATGTTACTAGCAAATGCAGTGCATGTTAAGAACAATAGTCCTTTGTTCTAGCCTGTTTTAAAAAAAGAAGAAAAAGTCTTCAGAACAATAGATGAGAAGAAATAAAAACCTGTTGTCTAAATCAAGGGATTGGTATTCTCCAAATCATTGCTACAGCATTGAGCCATTTTCTCTGGTAAGACCAAGTGAAACGTGAGAAAGAGCAATAATGTGAGCAAAACCAATTTACTCTTGTTAGGAAATTGGAAAAACGGTAGCAGAGATCTAAGCAGATCTGTCTCTGAAATAAGCTACCACAAAACAGTGCTTCCACGCTCTTTTTACATGGAGACATTTGATTAACTAAGTAATTCAACTCGAATTTCTAGTGCCGTTCTCCATGCAATGACTTGAAAGCTTACCTTTAGTACCTTTATTACATGTTTGCTCCTAGCTGGCATAAACAATCAAGACAAAAGCAGCATTAGCTAAATGGCCTTAATTTACCTACAAAAGTGTGTGTGTGTGTGTGTGTGTGTGTGAGAGAGAGAGAGAGAGAGAGAGAGAGAGAGAGAATGGATATTGTTTTACAGATCCAACAGAAAGAGAAAAGGTGTGACTGATCATATTTTGTAAAAATGTGAAGAAAGAGGGATGCTTTCCTTCCTATGTGAAATCTTGCCCTGTTAGTCTAACCGCAGAGCTGCAGTCCACTTCAGTGTGGCATATGTTATGAAGTGTTTCTGAAGAAAGCAGTTAGTGTTTGGTAACAGCATTATGTCCAAGAAGAATGAGGCAAATATTCTGCAATCTTAGCTTTGGTATGACTGCTCCAGGTACATGAGAATCATATCTACTAAGACATATGTCAAAAAACTTTAGAATTTCAAGGATGTGGATTATTAAATATATGCATTTTTAAATTTTTGTTGAAGCCATCTGTAAGTGTATTTCCTAATTTCTAGAATAGCTTGATTTTATCTTAATTAATTAATTAATAATAATTATAAGGCAGATTCAATTGGAGTCATGTTTAGGAATATCTTGGTGAAAAAAAGTTTTTAATTTAGTTTAATTTTAAAAAGTGTTTACTAGATGCCCACTATGTGTCCACTTTTAAGCACAACAAAGATAAATGGCTAATTAGTTGACATTAGAAATTCTTAATCAATTCAAGTCTCTAATTTTTATAGATATTTTCAATGTATATTGAGTTTTATCCCACAAAAACTGCCAAAGAAGAGATGCTTAGAAGAAAGATGAGATGTTGAGGAGGACAGGTAAGATGATCCAAGAGAACAAACTCATGCATAGAGAACTTTGAAAAGTATCAGTTATAGGTTGCATTAAAAATACTGATCCATAGTCTATGAATGTATGGATGCCTTGAAACACTCAAGACTTTTCCAGGTTCTACATTCAATGGTTTTAAAAATACCCTAAATACAGGGTCACAGCTTTAAGGAGGTCTATTATTTTCCTTCCCAAAAGATATATGATTCAGAAATGTGGAAAATTCATTTCCTGAAAAGAAACTATTAACTGGTCTATAATAATGTTACTAAATGCTTAGTTTTCCTTAAAAAAAAAAAAAAGAAAGAAAAAGAAAAGAAGACTAAAAGCACAAAATGTCCAGTTTTTAAAAGATCTTCAAACTAAGTAATTGAAAAATCTCAGAACCTAACCCAAAATTACTTTTCCATTCAGTTTGTATCTTTTTTAAATCTTTTTTAAAAAATTGTATGTGATCCCTATTTTCTGGGTGACTAGCATGAATTATGACAAACTGCACAATTGGAGAGTGAAGAGAATGAGTATGCAATGTTTATTCCAGGTTTTCTTTCTTTCAATGACACTGTTTAAACTGATAAACATCATTTGGCCTTGGCAATCTAGGGCCTCGGGTCTGTAGATGAACTCTAATTAACCTAAGTGGTACCTTTCCCAAGGACATCTGCTACCATCAGTTTCTAATATCCACAACAAAGCATGATTTTTAAGCTTCTAGAAACATTATGATTAATATGAAAGTATTTTTTTCCAAAGGGTAAAGTTACAAATTGAGATACTGTTATTTTGGAACTGCAAAAACCTGACTTACTCCACCTCTTTCCTTTCTTTTTATTTCTTCAAATATTTAGATTCTCTCACTCTACAGTTTGACAAGTTTAATAATTAAAATAAATATAAAGACAAACAACAAGTGTTATAATGCAATACAGCCTAGATTAAAAGCTGTAAGATATTTTTTCCCCTCAACCTCTACGGATTTAAGAAGCATTTCCTTTAAGATACTGTCCCTACAAGCCAAGTAAAATGGACTATTTTCCAGTTGAAGTGTCTTAATATGAATAAAGTGGTATAAAATGACACATAAATGACCATATTCACTGCATTAGTTTAAATTATAAATTGGTTTTGCAGGTATGACACTGATTTTGCTGAATTTATGCAATGGGTTGAACCAGTTACAATAATTAGTTAATGAAAACATTTTTTATGCTTAGGGACACACAAAAAAAGTTATAAATATCTTATTTTTTTATATTTTTGATCATGAGAAAAATTAAATAACTGATTGTTTAACCTGATTTTATTAACTCATTGAAATAAACTAAATAAATACAAATTTTCACATTTTTTGATAATCAAAAATTTAGGGGGAAAAACATTTTTGAATATTCATATGGGTAGAAGCACATTTACTGTTGTGTTCAAGTTAAGGATGCCTTTCTCAGAAACACTGAATTTATGCAAAAGGCGAATGATTTATTTGGTTCAGTCAGTGTTCAGTTGTGAGTTTATAATACTTGAATGGTATACAGGATAATAGCTATTATAATTTTGGAGGTGGGGGAAAGAGACTTCACAAGTCTTAGAAAATTTATGATAGAATTTTATATTTCCTGTTTTATTAAATGGACTGCCTTTAAGTTACAGATCTGCCTCATCACCTCTTATGTTACCAGTAAGATTATGGAGCTGCATCCTGCATACTATATAGCACATTTCAATTTCATGCATTTCATATATGTTATGCTACATCATAATGCAGCTTACACATACTAGAAATAATTATTGTGCACACCTTTTAGGCTACAGCTTTTGTCACATTGTGCATTATTTATCATCATTTGTAAATCCAACAAAATACATAAGCAGAGAAATCAAAGCAGGAGGTAGAGTTTGTTTTAATGTGATTATATTGGCATCTGATATGATGGTGTTTTGGACCATATTGACATGAGCGAGGATTCTATGTAGCAACTGTTCAATACCATCCGTTGGACTTCTCTGATAGACCACTTAACTATCTCAGCTTTTCCAGTGATCATCTCATTTATCTAGGATTATTGCACTGAATTTACTGTTTGGTTTTCTTCCAGAACTGAAATGTCAAGTCCAGTGTCATGTATGCAGTAGCTTTGTGCTGTGAGAGCTTCACAGATCCCCCAAAAGCTGCTAGCAGTTGATCTTTGGATAGAGCTAGAAATAAATAAATCCTCTTTAGCAGATCAATATTCATCCCATTTAATGCTTGATGTGAAACTTGTGGATTTGTGGTGGTAATGCTGATGTACAGCTAATCGTTGAAAATGGGCATTAGGGCTTTTATAGCATGGCAACATATTGTCAGGCAAGAAAAGAAAGAAGTGGTAAGCATAGCCTGGAAAAAACACACGGTAAGTTTGTATAAATGTGCTGTGTATTTGGAATCCAATCAGGGTGTTTTACTACATAAGTTTAAAAGCTAATAATGTGAACAACACATGGATCTTCCATGTAAAAGAAATTTCTGTGACCTTTCCCTGGTTTGCCACTCTTTGGGGTATGATGCATAAAAACAAAGTATCTAACTCTTTTTGAGACTCTGGTGCTAAAGAAATTGATGTTGAAATAGTTTCCCTATGGTTATTGTTGTAATTATCGATAATTATAGTATGGAAGACGTTTTAGCATAAAAAAGCAGAAAATTTAAGGAGCAGTGGGGTTTTCATACTAGAGATTCATACTAAAAATGGGAATACTTAAAGAAAGGAGTTTAGAGCAGCGTGCTGAACAATTAACTCCAAGAAAAGACATATCCTACTAGTGAGCAAGGTTTTAAACACGAGTAATACCAATAGTTAAGGCATTTTTTTTCTAGTCAACAGTGTAAAAGTTATATGTCAGATCTTTCTTCCCCGGCAAAAGTTGAATTTATCCTTTTGATTTAAGTCTTATTTTTTGCTGTAAATATGTGATCATTCACATGGTTATGGTGTTCAGTAAAGAAAGTTGGAACTGGGGATTCTTTACATGCAACAGCTTTCATCCCAGTCATGTAATCTATAAAATAGACATTGTGGTTGCCAATGGTATATATATTTTCAACCGTATTTGTCAATTATTAATTTAATATAATGCATGAAAAATATGCACATGATCTCTGTGTGAAAACCTTAACTTGCTAATATTCTTACAGAGTCAGGCTGTGCTGTTGAATTTTAGCAAGCATCTAAACTTATTTGTATAAAGGGTTGCCTTTGGAATAAAGCATGAGAAAAATGCACTTACTCTAAGTATAGAAACTAGAGAACTGGGATTGTTCTGTTTTCCCAGGAGAAATTATATTCATTCTCAAGTAGTAGGTTTTCATTTAAGTTTATTGAGAAATGAAACATTATAATCTTTACACAGAAAGGGAGATCATTAAACTTAAAACATGCAGAGTAACACCTGCTGGGTCCAGATACTTGCTGGATCACTCAGAGGTGTCAGTTCTGCCTGTACAAGTCGCAAACTTTACCATTGATGGATGACATGATCCTCCTACAGGGATCTCAGGCCATCACAATTCCCTTGGTTGGCAAAGGAAGATAGAGCAAGATAGCAGGTCATGGTTACAGGATTGTGTTTATCTGATAAAGAGTAAACCAGGAAACACAAGAGGAAAATTATGTTTATGCCTGAGGCCACGAAGTTTGGGAAATAGTAATGTGCAAGTCTGAAGATCACAATTGGGAAAGTGGTGGGTGTGCCTGCGAGAGTATAGACCTGTGAACTCATGCACATACATGCAGATGTATGTCCAGTTACCCTAGATATGCAAAGAAATTTAATATTATATGTATATATAAATGCCCAGAGACATACTCCATCTATATTGTGTTATGTGTATGTGTTATGAGTACATATGCATAAATGAAAATATTTCTATCCTATTCTAGGGCTTATAAGACTAATATGTTTGAAAATATCTTTCCTAAAAATGAAAATATAAATGTTTATATGAATTTACAGGTAACAGAATAATTAAAGGTTAGTCACAGAAACTAGAGTATCTTTTTCTACCTCTAATTTTGAGATTGCTGTCAAAGAAGATAAACATGCTTTGCCCTAAACAGCAAAACTCTCACTGAAAGTATGTTGGGCTAGTAAACTTACTATGGCAATTCTTACGTTTATCTAAAGTGGCATGTAAGTCTGGTATTTTCTATTTCGTTTTTCTATGCAGAAAATAAATATTTCCAGATAATGAATATTTAAATTTAATAAGTTATTAGAAATTTTACAGCTGGCACATTATTTGACAAACTGAGCCAAGAGAAAGCTGATAAGAAATGGTACTTTTTCCATTTCCCATAATAGCTATATTCTCTCATTTGAAATCTAGAGAGTCATATCAATTCAACTTCTTAAAAAAAAGAGAAAATATGCCCCATGAACAAGGCTGAACTCACTTCGTATTCTTCCCTCAGTTACCACACTTATCCAGACAAGAAAAACTGAAAAATAAGTCTGATTCTATTAGTTTTATCATTTTGTATTTGTTGGCTACTCAGAAAACAAGAGACAAACTGCATGTTTGCCTTTTAATCTTACCCTTATACATAATTTTCCTATTCATTTCTTCAACAGAAAATTATTGAGTACATTTTATGCGCTAAACCCAGATATAGCCGTTCATCTTCTGGATGTTACTCTCATTTTCCTTTTTGTCCTTAATCTTTAAAATACTGATATATATTTTTATATATTTTCAAAATGTCCATATTTGTTATCAATTATACCAAGTTATTTGTGGAGCAACGTTGAGTATAAATAATATAAAGATGGCTTGGTTTGTGTCTGGATGGAGCGTAAGTAATGGATATTCTAAAAGACATGTATTTAGATATATAGATAGTCAGTGAATAGTATGCAGAGTCCTATGTGATTATGTGATCTCGGCATACTCATAAACTATAGAACTACGTATGCTATTCTCATAGATCAGAGTCTATCAGTTGAGCAAGATTACATTCTTCTATAGTAACAAAACCACCCAGGCCAAACTACTCACAGAAAGAATTCCAACACGACAAGCTCAGTTTCCTAAAGTAGGAAAATAAGACCTAAATGTACACTAGAAATTAGCTAATTTAGGTACCACCTAAATAGAGTTTGAGCAAAGAATGAAAGTAAAAACTCAATGACTCAGAAACTTGCATTAAAAAAAGGTCATCTTAGAAAGAGAAAAGTGTATATAGAATAAGTTTATTTCATGCAAAATGTATTTGTTATAGAACTGAAAATCAAGGTATAGTAAGGAGGTAAGTTCTTCAGTCCACCTCTCTAAAAGGATAGTCCTTAAAGGTAACATGCCTTGAAGAATATATTGGCTGATAATATTTTCCAGATGATTTAGAGTTATAAAATGGTAGAGTCACATAATCTTTGAACATATTTTAGTCCAAATTTCTTAACTTTCTTATACCATGGAGGCCTATGTAAGAACTAGGAAAATTAAGTTAGGCCACAGGTGTCCAATATCTCGAAGTTTTTCTATTGTGAAATGTGTGCTACGGACAAATACCTAAGAGAGACCAGACTGTGAGTCCTTGATAGACTGTCACTCTATCAGTGCATTCCATCTCTGTAAATAGAGCCTGTGATATTTTAACTAAAATTTGCCAGAAAAGCTGTTTAAATGTGGAAGTTTATCACTTTACCTCCCTTCAACTAATCCCTGTTAAAATATTATAAATAACACAGAGTTTAGAGTTGCAAAACAGAGACCAAACAAGACTTAACCTAAATTCTTTTTGTAAAAGATTCAAATAAAACCTTACAACTGATTACTAAGCCAACCCACTTTGATCCACATAAATTATCTATATAGTCTTCATTTCTCTTATCTTTAAAAATTAGGGAAGAAAAAAACCTTGTGTTTTAAGCAGATTATTTTATAGGATTTCCTAATATATATATATATATATATACCCTGAAATTTCATGGTATTTTTGTAAGTCACTCTTATTCCAAGGAGAAAGAGTTTGATTTGATCCATTTCTACAAACCTGCTGTGCCTTCCTATTGCTGGAATATACAGTGGTTACTTGAAAAGCTCCCTGCAAAACCCTGGACTCTCTTTTCTGAAGACAATGAATGAACAGGATTTTATACACAGACAATGACAGAGAGACAGGGTGCCACTTTGAAGTTCAAATATTTGACAACAAGTTTTGGAATTCCTAAAAAATAATGAAAAGGATCTTTGCTGAATTTTTATTTTGTTTTTGTTCTGCCTTCATTTCGCATAGGCGGGTTCAGGCAGGAAGTACAGCCTGAACAGCTCAGCCGGATCTGGAGGGATTAGTAACAGCAAAGAAGGCTGCTGTATGACTCCGAGTCATTTTTTTTTAGTAATTCTAAAGGAAAAAAATTACATACACGTTGACATGCCAAATCTTACCTTTATGATAAGTATATCTGGTCAAACATTTTAATATAAAATCATCTAAAAATTCTTTACACCTATTGGAATGATTTTTTTCTAAGGTAGTCTTGTATTGGACTTTAAATAAAGAGATGGGTTTTCTTATTACTGAATAAAATGTGATTTTTGTCATAATATTAGATAAAATATTTAGTTTGGCATGGACTTTGTGTTTCTTCAACATGGCATCATGAGTTGATTTCAGTGGCAAGCAATGGTAAGGACAAAAGATAAAAATTAAACAACCAAAGTGAGAAAGCCTTCCTATTCTAAAAACAACTAGAGAAATGTTAAAGGTGAGATAATGATCTAAATGTTCCACAGTGCTTTGGAACTAAACTATGTGGGAAATAAAAAAGATCAATTTTCAAAAATATGATTTCCTAGATAAAATTATTCCAAATTAGGAAAGCAAAACTTATCTTTTGAAATATACCATAAGCAAAGATTTATTCTGTTACACCTAAAATTGCATCACTTATTAAAGTTTAGCATTTTACCTGTCGCATTCCAACCAGTCTCCAAATCCGAGAACAATCACGAGGCAAATGGACTAACTTAAGTAAAAAGTTAACTCCCCAAATTGTAATTCCAGTCCCTGTTGCATTATGTTCTCAATGTGTTAAGAAATATTCTCTGAATATGAACTGATAGGTTATATGATTGTAAAAAGGAAACAAAAACATTGTAATTTTTCCCAAAGTTTGATCCCAGAACCACTGCGCAAATACAGTAGCATCAGTGGTGCAAAGAACACCTGTACTTGAGATAGCAGCTTGATGTAGCCAGAAAACATTGCACGTGTTATTGCATGCCCCACAAGGGAAATAGTACCAAAAAGTCCTTAAAACAATGTTTTTCCCCCACAAAAATCCCACAATAGAGGTTGGAGTAGCTCAACAGAACTGACATATTTGTTTTTTATTATATTGCAAAAAATCATTTCTCTTTCTTCCTCATTATCCATTTAACCATAGGTAATGATTATTTGTTATTCACAATTAGAAAACTCACTTGGCCTTTTTTTTTTATTAAAGAGCTCTTTTATGATTGTGATATTAAAGCTCAAATATTCCATTTATTTAGATTCATTACCAAAAAGGAGCTGACAAATTTTTAACATTCCAAGAATTTCCATGATTTTGTTTGAAACTGTGGCTTGTGTTTTGCTTGGGCTATAAAGGACCAATACAATTTCACTTAATACATAAAATTAAGGTAAATTCAGGTAGGAAATTACAGAATTAGTATATTATTTGAAATTAAAATCAATGTTATTTCACTAATTTGTTAGTTGCTTTTCTACAGATGTTGGACAGTATTCAGTATGTAGCATTATATAGCAGGCTCAGAAAGACATTTATTGGCAATTACCCTGCTATTTAGCTTGAAAGTGATTTTAGAAAAAATAATCAAGATAATTGTCTCATCTATGGCCATGCCACCCTGAACATGCCCAATCTCATCTGATCTCGGAAGCTAAGCAGGGTCAAGCCTGGTTAGTACTTGGACGGGAGACCACCTAGGAATATCAGGTGCAGTAGGCGTTAAAACAAACAAAGAAACCAATAAATAATGTTTAAAAAAATCCCTCCCCAAAAAAGATAATTGTCTCAATATATACCTTGTTTGCATCTGTTAGATAAGTGGACAAGCTAAGAGTTTGCCAAAGCTTATTTTCTGACTTTATTTAAAATGAAAATACAAATCAAAAAACTATAGTGAAAAATAAATTAGATCAAAAGTAATTGTAAGGTCAAGTAGGTACTGTGTCCTTTCACTTTTCTTCTCGCCTCCACCAAGCACACACAAACACACATCTGCACACATACACACATGTACACATAGACATGTACACATACACACATTAGTACACTCACATTTACAGTTATTTTGATGTTTTAATTCATATCAATTAATCTAAGATCATTGTTTATGTCTTTCTTCCCTCTTACTATATAATATGCAAGTACTATTTCAGTTTTCTGTTTGCCTACCTAGTCATCGTAGAAGAAACATTCATTGGCATTCATTTACAGAAGTATTTAACTAAGCCTTTCTCATCTTGTTTGCTATCTTTTCTTGTAATCCTGTGGGTAAGGAAGTTCAATAGATCTGCAACTACAACATCATTCAATAATCTTTAGAATATAACTGCACAAAATTTGTGAGGTTTGGGGGTCAATGCAATCTTTCTGTTCTCTGGTATAAAAGGACAGCAGAGGGAGCCCCTGCATGACTTAAGGGAACCAAAGGCAGGCAGGAGAAAAAAGACTACTGGTTTGGAAATTATGCCTGGTGCCCTCTTCTGGAGTAAAAGTGCGGATTTCAAAAAAAGAAATTTGAAAGCACGGAATTCCAAACTCGATCTTAGCATGTGCTGTTACCAGTCATCATAAAAGGAGCAGCAGAATTTGCATAATAAAGCTAATTTTAATTTATTTGAATATAAAAATAGATGCTTTACAGTTTTTCATGAAGTTTGAGTTAGATAAAAAAAATTTCTGTGGAAAACCTCACTCCTCTAAAAGTTGTATTATCACGAATTGTCCCACTATTTCTCCAAAACTCTAGTTATTCCAGAATCTTAGTATGTAATTCATAAACCAAGACATTCATATGACAATAATGCAAGTATTTCATCTTAAGCAAAATAGTTTTACAGTGATTGAAAGAGTCTATTAAAAAGGGTTTTGGATCAGGCAGGGCTTATACTGACTGAATGTGTTTTCCTTGAGACAGTTCAGCAATAATTCCAATTATAGAAAACCATTTCAATTTCTGCTTGCTTCTCAATTTCTTTGAAGAACCCTTCCAAAGGTATTTTTTTAAATTCAGAGTGATTGATAATAAGATTACTTTTAATTTTATTATAAATATTAACTATTGATTATAAATAATAAATTACTCATTATAATTTCCACTGAGAACAAAAAATATCTCTAGATATTCTGTATAAGATGGTGTTAGATGTACTTATTTGCAAGTAAGTTGTTTATGAAGTCCACTTTGCAAATCATTTGTCATTTAACTATTTATTATATTTAAATACCATATAGAAAAGTGCTACTGAACTTTGATTTAAAAATATAATAAAGTTGGAAAAAAATCCATTCGTTAATTATTGTCATGGTCTTATGACTATCGAGGGAGTCCATCTTTATTAAAAATCAGATATTTAACAAAAAAGAGTTTATTTGCTCTTTTGCTTCCAGCTTAGACAATGGATGAGTCATATTGGTACTAAGCATTTTTAGTCTATATTTATGACATTACTTTCAAATTATACTTAAAAGATACATAAATGGTGAACTGTAATCATGAAACATAAGTGCTATATGTGCACACATAGCACCAACTTGCAAAAATTATACTTTTTATTCAAGGAAAAGTTAGAAGTATGTGAATGTCCTTCATAGCAAGAAAGGAAACTTTATTTTTCTATTTATTGAAAATAAACAACATTTCTTCTCACCTGCTCTGTAACATGAACGTTTAACTTGACCAAGCTCATCGGGAATGATACAACATAAAAGAGGAAAGTTTCCTGGTTTGTTTTCTTGTCTTTGTATTTATACAGATTATTAAAAACATTGAGCATTAATCTAATCTTGAAAAGTAGTACTATATGTCTGCCTTAGGAGCTAGGGGTTGGGCAGAAGGGAAGTGAGCATGAACTGAAGATGGACGAGTATTCATTAGTTGTATGTTCTTCTTGACCTTTTAGGCATCCAGTTTCGTGTATATATTTGCTTCTTTCGATGCCAGTAAAATTTTAAAGAATAAAAGCAAGTAAAGACTAGCAACCAAGAAATCCAAGTTTTTAGCTTGAAGCTTTTAATATCCATTTTCTTTTAAAAGCTTTCCACAATACAAGAAGGGTAACATTGAAATTCCAAATGTTCAGAAAAGTTTAACTTCATAAATATTTATTCTTACTTCTAGAAAATAAAGTAGGAATTAAACTTAGATGTACTTTTGATTCAGATTAAACATTATTTGTTCATTAGATAAATAAATATTCAGTAGCACAGTCTCAGGTCTGGGGATGAAGCAGTATACAGCCTTCTTTATGTTAACGCTTTTATTTTCACAGTAAATAACACTGTTATTCCATGTATCATATTCTCTTCTAAAGTGCTAGTGAAATACATAAATACTAATAGAGCTAAAACAGATAATGTATCCTTGGAAAACCAACATTGTATAAAAAAAAAAAGTTGAAATTATTGTTAATAATTAATTCACTTTTAAAGGTTTATGGATCTTTACTCTCACTTAATATTTTTAATTATCAAAGCTTTCTAAAGTTTTTCCCCATCTTCCTTTCTAGCTTCTCAACTTGAGATTGCTGTATTGATCATATTTTCAAATAAATAGCATTCCTGATTTTCTTAAGAGTACAGTGATATAAAATAGGGCCCATTAACTTAAAAATCTAAAGGGACAAAAACTGTAACAAATACTAGACAATATAGAAGGAATTATGGTGAACACTAGGAAGCTCAAACTCAATAGGAAGGTGCTCAACATTTATGTGTGAGCTCTCTCTCTCTCTCTCTCTCTCTCTCTCTCTCTCTCTCTCTCTCTTTCCCAAAATGTTTTGTGGCAGAAATGCAAAACTTTTTTCACTGAATTAATTCTATAGTGATTTTGCCAATGATTTCAGTTTTATCCACTTCTATCTACCTCTCCTAGCCTATTAGCCCATAATCTTCTCTATTCTCTCTATGTGGGGGACACATTTAACAGCATAGTTTCTTTTATACCATCTCATATTTTTCCTCTCTAAATTCATATGTTCCTATGGCAAATTATTCCTCTAGTAAAAAAATTTTTTTTATCATTTTTGTCATCAAGTTCTATCTTCAAGAACTAATCGAAATGCCATTTCTTTTTTGAAACAGCTCCTAATTTCCAACCAGGAGTAAGCTATGTGCTTTCTCTGAACTGATAGTATTTTTTCTAAACCTCTTCCAAGGTTGAGCATATTTAAATATTTACATCTCATCTTTATTTGATATAGGTATAGGTGCTTTAATAGTAAGCTTATCGAGGATGAGTGCATCTCTGGGTATGCAAAGAGTTGAATATAACGGAGTTATTCTGTAAACAAAATTTGCACAAATAATCATAATTTATAACCTGATTATTTTCATTCAAATAACCTCTTAGAATTTCTCCTAAAGTGTAGTATGCTCATAGAAACATGTTATCCTAATCTCCAGGCTAATTTTGCCATTAAGATTCTGTAAAGTTAGTTTATTAAGTGATGAATTGTGGTATTTGCACTAATATGACTTGAAATTGAAAAGTACCTTTATTGCAAATCATTTTTTAAGGAGTGATAATTTTCAAGATTATGTTTTGCATTCAAGAAATATATCTTAGGAAATTTTTAAGAAAGGTGATTCAGTTTTTTAAAATTATGTGAAAAATAAATAGTTTTTTATATTCAATAAAGCTTTCTCAATAAAAAATAATAGATAAATATAAATATATATAATGAATAACAAAATATTAAGGAAATGCTACTAAGAAAAAATTTTCTGAAAGAAATTTTTGTGCACTAAAACACTGTTTAGTACACACATACAACATAAAAAGGGGATTCAGAGAGTATGTGATCATTCACTTTTTGTCACACTTTTTGAATTATCATTATACAGAGATGCAATCATAATATTCATTAAAATATACATATAGAAATTTAGGAATACCCGCATTGCAGAGATAGATATATCCCTTTTGCTTTTTCTCTTGACCACATTGCCAAGGCTCATATCCATGTTAGGTAGGACCACATGACTAAGTTTTAACCAATGGCATATGGATGGAGTAATGTATGCCACCCCAGGCCTAGCCCGTAAACCCTCTCACCAGCAATCTCCCATGTTGTCTCTGTTTCCTTGAAGATGACCCCAAGGCTTTAGGGGACAGCAGAGCCACTCTATGAAAGGAGCCTTGGTCCTTGAATCATCACCTGGAAGAGAGCCACCAGGAAAACAATTTGACTGGGACACATCCATGCTGGACTGTTTTAAGAGAGAAAAATATGTTTTATTATGAGAAGCCACTAAAATTTTGGTGTTGTTTGTTATAGCAATTGGCCAACTCTATCATAGATGCATCAGTAAGTTATACTATCTTCCTTGTGACCTGTAGATATAAAAGTGTGAATTAGGCCAACCAAGAGCAGTATACGTTTTTGCATGTGACCCAGTTCAGTAAGAATAAAATTTCATGAGCCATATTTTTTTTTCACAAAGAAATTATATTTGCTGAAGTGTATAGGGAAAATGCTTATATTTAAAAGTTACATTATATTGATTATGAAAGTATCACTGAGAAAACTGAGAAGATTAACACTAAAATCTTAGTGCCTGAAATTACTTGAGCAATAACAGTATGGAAATAGCTCTTACTTTTCATTCTAATATCTGATAGCAACTTAGAGTTCACAAAGAGAATTCACATGTATTATCTCATAATATTGTTATATCAAAGGAAGATTTCAACATAGAAACTATTGTTGGTCTTATTTTTGCCATTGAGGAAACTGATTTTTGCCATTAAGTTAAAATGATATCTCTGATTCTATTCACTCAGTAACAGAAAAGCTGGAGAAAGAGTTAATCCATTCAAACAATGTTATAATTTCTGAATATTCTGTGTCAAAACTTTCCTAGTGCCAGACATTATCTTGAAGATAGATTAATAATAATAATAATAATAATGAAGAAGAAGAAGAAGAAGAAGAAGAAGAAGAAGAAGAAGAAGAAGAAGAAGAAGAAGAAAGAAGAAGAAGAAGGAGGAGGAAGAGGAGGAGGAGGAAGAAAAGAAGAAAAGAGATAATCCCAACTTGAGCTACCCTGCTCCAAGATTATGCCATCTCTTCTTTATTTGAGCTAGGGAAGATAAAATACATTGTGTTTCTGATTGGAATCCATTTTGCCATTTTCCAAGAAGGGTCTTCTGGCTGCTCAGAAACTTTGGGTGAGTCCTAGTGCCCAGAGGTTCTAGCCTGCGGCAATTCTCAACACCCTTTTCCTCATATGCCCCCACCTGTTGGCCTCTACCTAGAGTAAGCTATCCCATCCATCTCCCAATTACCAGCTTCCCTCATAAGCCTCTGCTCTAGCAGACCTCTTTGGAGAGCACTGAATCTGAAAAGCTTTCTTCCTATGCCTGATGTGACTACCTGAGCTGTTCTAGAGTTCCAGGTGTTCCTATTTTAAGCTGCAAGGCCATAGGGAAATTGGTCCCTATGCTGGTTGTCTATGACCCTAATTCTTTGAGTTGTTTTCAGTTCCTTATAAAAATCATGCCTCAGACCAGCCTGATCCTACTGGATGAACCACACATTACACAGACTATTCTGGGTGTGTTTTATACACAAGAGTTATTTAATAGGCAAAGACTCAAATCATTATAATATTGAAGAATTTTGCAAGTTTAATAAATATTATGTTACATGCTTTTAAATGCATTGTCACATGTACTCCCTCCTCACAACAAGCCAAGGAGATGAATATGATTAGCGAGCCCGACTTTTAGATGAAAAAAATTAGGCTTAGAGAAAAAAGAAAACTAACCAAGGTGACACAGTTGGTCAGGGAAAGGACTGACACTGGAGGCCTCTCCTTTCTGATGCCAAAGCCCTTGCTTTTAATTAGTCTTGGCTTTGTTATGTTACCTCCTCTTTGAAACAATGGCACTCCATCAAAAAGAATCTTAAGATCTGAATTTTGGAAAAAAAATAAGCAGAGGGCTATAAAAGAGTTTTACATTTAGCTGAATCTTTGTGTTGTGCATGGCCATCTGTCTGCATGTCTTCCCAAGAACAAATGGTGTGATCTCATATTTCTAGTCCATATTAACCATAATAAATTCATACTATTTGAGGCAAACTACTTATATTTTTTTCTTGTTCAGAGAAGAAAGAATACAGAGGAACACATCTTGATGTTCTAGACACTTGTGACTCTACTTTTTGAAATTTATATGTAAATTTTTATATATAAAAAATTCTGTACATACAATACTTTTCAAACTTCATGGTTCTTACTCCATTGTAAATCGTAAGACATTAATTTAATCTTACTATTACACTTGCCTTATTACTCTTAGCTCTTTCTAACAGGTGAAATACCAATTGATTAAAGACTAATGCAAAAATGCATGAAATTAATAATAATTATTATTATAATCAATTTAATTAAAGTTGCATATTTGATGTATATATAAAGTAGATACAGATTATACAATGAAGAATTGAGATTTGGTAACCCTGGTTAAGTAATTTTCCCAATGACAAATAAACTGTGAGTGGACAAGGATAAAACCGTCATCTGACAGTAGAATTTGCCTCCCACATTCAAACATTACTACTGAAAGGAAGGGGGAAGGAGTTTGTTTTATAGAAATGTCCATTAAAGTTAACTTTGTTAGAAAAACTCAATTTGATGTTTCCAATATATTATTTGTGAAAAAAGTCTACCCCTTGAAAGAAATATTATTTTATGCAACAAAAGGAACTATTTCATGAATGAATCAGATTAAGCATAAAGAAGTGGCATAGGGCACATGCACCTATAACTAAAAATAACAGGTGTTAGATGAATTAATGGGAAAAACTTCAACATAGTTACCATAAATTAAAGAAAAACAAGGAGGGAGTTGAGGAGTCAAAGTATTTATCTTCATTCAATCTAACATCTAAAGGAATTTATAAGAACTATCTTGATTGAATTACCTCCTGTGTGCTGAGCACTCTTTTAAGTGCTTTGTTTGTATTAATTTGCTTAATTCCAAAGGACCTACAGGTTATTATCCCCATTTTTTAGATAAGGCAACTGCGGTATGAAATAATTTTTAATAAATGTCCAAGCCCATAACCTACACCAGGATTTAAGTCCAGGTCTGACTCCAGAGCTCTTGTTCTTATCATTATGATTGTATCATCATAATTATTATTAAGAAGGGTTTGTGATTGAAGTTTTCTATTTCAAACATTCTAATAAATTTTAAAATGCAGAAATATATTTAAAAACCTAAATTATGCTATTGCAATCCACACATATTATGTCTCAGAAAAGCATCCATATTGTGTCTACCGAGACTGTAATTCAAATGATTTTCTATCTGACAACATCATAAACTCCATCTGGAATGTGAAAATAAAGCTGCTCTTTGCCTCTTGCACTGTCATTAGTCATATAGATTTTTTTTTTTTTGATTGGAACTTGGCGGCAGGACAAAGTGGAAAACTCCACAGTCTACTTGGGTCAGACATTCCTTTAGGAGAAAGACTTGAATGACTATATTCATGTTAACTCTTTCCAAAACTATTTTTTTTTCTGTAATATTTCTACTTTGAGATTTTGCCCCAGGATAGTGCCAAGTGGAAGGACCACAAATAGCTATGCAAATGACTTCTCCTGTAGCACTCAATTTTACTCCCTTCTTACCTCTTCACTTTCCATCTGGTTTCTGACTGCTCAGGTTTGAATCCTGGCTTTCTCACTTGCTAGCTCTGTGAGCAAGAGCAAAGCATTTAATTTCTCTCTATAAAAGATTTCTCATTTACAAAATAAAGGTAAAATCATTATATACCTAATAGGCTATTATAAGAGTCAATTAGCAAGTGTTACTCAATTAATATTAAATACTTGTTTTAAAATTTAAAGAGTCAGGAATAGATTAAGTAAATCTTCAGTTTAATAATAAATTCTGTAGATTAATACTAAACTTTTAAAAGCGATTTTTCAGATATGCGTATGTTCTTGTTCTGTTATAGTAGTAAAGAAATTGATTGTCAGGACATGATGCTTCAGGCATTATGAATATAGAGTCCCAGAAACTACTAAGAATTTGTACAGAGCAATTGTGAGTTGTTTCCAAAGTACAATTTTTTTTTTGTTCCTTTGATGAAAGAAATGCTATATCTCAAGCTGTCTCAAAATTTTTGAAGACAATTTTGTATTTTCCCTCGTTCAGGTAATATTCTCTCTTGTAGAGACAGTTTCCCCTTTTTAGTAAGAGAGAAGAAAAATGAGTTTGGATCTACACATATAAGTCCTAGCATCATCAGTGTTATCTATCTGAAGAAGAGAATATTTATAGAGGCTGGGCTTGACGTTGTAGATACTAAGAAACTGCTCCTAGCTACAGTCAGGGAATAGATTAATGCAGAATCTAAACTTGGCTGATCAAAAAGCATAGTCTTCTCATATTCTTCAACATAAATTGTGTTATAAGCTCAAATAACCTGCTGGGAATGTAAAGAACACTGCTTACGGAGCCATATAGTCATAAGTTCAAATTGAATCCACCACTTCCTTGCTACCTAGATATCTTTGGGCAAATCATTTAACTTCTTGAGCTGCAATTTCTTTTTCAACAATCCATACCTGATAGAAAGATTAAATGTGAACATGTGTCTAAAGCACTTATTATAGAGCCTTGCAGATGGTAGCTATTTGAATTTGAGTTGATTTAAGCATTGAATAGCAGGTTGAAGTAGGAGCCTTTAAACATCTGGATTATGAGATTCTTTAAGTCTATGAATTTTCAAATTCTGACATATATATTTCCCCCTAAACACAAAAAGTATGCCTACCTGTGTAATTCAGAATCTCTATCTTACGCATAATAAATACAATCACCCAGCTATGGTCAGTGAATTATGAAAAATCAGTACTTTCTGCTGAAAGAGGTAAAGAGGTTATACTGAATACAAATAGTATGCTCATCACCTTATTAAATCTATTTCTGCTAACATAGTCATGCATGTGAAACCCCCAAGCCCATTACATCACTGAAGTGAAAATCAGCAGACACACAAATAGCAACAAAACAATTTTATGGAAATATATCATCTAACTTAATCTAATTGCTCCAAGGACTTTTGGATATCATGGAAAATGTACATACAGGAGTTAATATACCCTCTTTGCTTAGTAAATCTAATGAGACAGATTGGGGAGAAGGGGTGGAGGAAGAAGAGATAGCATATTAGGGTGGAGGGAAAGTCCTGGGATACTTCTCATAATTTTTAAATATCTAATAGCCAATGGGGGTACATCTTTGATTCAAAACTCTCTATGAAGTGTAATTAGATTTTGAGGGCCATAGAACATGCTATAATTCATAAGAATAAAGTGTAGACCTTTTCTTCTGGCCTTGCTTACCCTGGAATTTGGAAAATCTTTCATTTCAGCCCAGAGAGCAAACCAGGAAGATGAGATTTGCTATCCAAGAAAACTATTAGGCACTAGTCAATTTTCACTTGAATTGTTTTCTGATAATAGCTGATGCTTAATGGATTTATTGCTTTCCTTGTGAAATGTTACATAAAAGATGGAAAAAAATATCCTTCCTGATCCCTTTGTTGACAAGAATAGCATTAAGTTAATAGCAATCTGATGCTCCAGATTTTAGCTTTAAAATATACTCAATTCTCAATGGACATAGTAATTTTAAACTTTCTGTCTTAACCAACTTCTCGTCATAAACATTATGGAAAAGTAACAATGAAAGAAAGAGAAGGAATTGGTAGAGTCATAAAAGAAAGAGGAAGAAAATATTGATACTGTAGATCTGAAGAAACTTTTTAGTAATAGTACATATCACTCAACAATATTTCATTATGAACATATTTATATTATTTTGCTTCTTATTTTAAAATATTTCTTTTGACTTATTATCAAGACAGTTTCATTTTTATTTTTAAAAATCATTTTATTTACCTTAAGGCTAAGATATAAGAGTATTTTGTCTCTCTTTCATCTCTTACTTCCCTTTTTCTCTCATATAATTGTCTCTTCAGCTACTCATAAAAGTGACTATGTATGTGAATACAAAAAACTAGTATTCAAGAAGTGAATTCCAGTCGTGATTCTCTTGTGGTCCTTTATACGAATGGCAGTAACCCTCATAAACCCAACATTTTCCTTCTTCATAAATAATAGCTTCCAGAAGGAGCTATGTCCTGGCCACAGGAAAGATTCTCATGAGATGATCAATCTAAAATTTCATTTAAGAATATAAAGGACTTTATATATTCGAGAAAGTATATTAAGAAAACATCTCCCCAAACAACAATTCACCAATGAGATAAACAAAAATCTTAACTTTCCTGCTTTTCATTTATATTCTTAACATTAGAGTCCATTGAGGCTCTAATGTTCAAAAGCCTACTTTTCTGGAAAATATCACAGGATTTTAAAAATATGGCTACAAAGAGCAAAAGAAGATTTGGGTCTCCAGAGAAAAGATCTATAGATTGAATGCCACATAGAAAACAATTTATTCACCTTATGAAGATGAAAAGCTGAAAAGACCCCGAAGTATAATAAAACTTAATCCATTTTGGGGGGTCTCAAGAGGCTGTCTTATCAAGGTTGGTAGTTGGAAAAGTATCCGCAGTTTCAAAGAAAACCCTAAATAGTGTACAAGGAAAATGTCTAAATAGATTTTTCAAAACTCCACTGTTTTTTATTATCTCTCTAAGGCTTTACTTGAGAAAATCCATTTAGAATCATGATGTCATGATTTTTACAGATTTGTTCTGCATTAAAATAACCAAAATAATACCAGTAATTAATTAAAATATAATTAGAATGTACTGAAGTTCCTAAATTGTTTTCTATAAACAAAATGTCTTTTAATTTAAAATATTTGAGCCTAATTAACTTTAAATCTCTACAGTTTTGTTACAGAAAACCTCTTTCAGTGAGTAGGGCTGATAAATTAGTAGGCAACTCTTTGACCACTTAAGACTTTATAACTTGTTAGATTACGAAATGGAACTAAATCATACAAAGGAGAATGCCAAAACAACTATGGGGGGAGGGAGGGTAATAAGAAGAAGAATAAAGGAAAATGGTCAAAGAAAAAGAGAAATAGGGGAATAGTTGATAAGGACTTGAGGAAAGAAGGCAGAGATTGACCAAGAAATAGCCCGAGTGATTATTTCTGCTCATAATTTGTCATCATAGAATTTAAGCTCTATTGTAGTGAGAAATTTTGATTTCCCAGTATATAGCTGAACACTCTCCTTGCTGTGGTTTACTCCACTCGAGGAAAGAGTGGATGGGCAATGGTCTGAGAATGCACATACAATTTTTGTCCTGTCTCTGGTCCTAAGGTTGACATCTGGAGAATGGGTGCAATTCATTATAGACTTTCTCAGTAAAAACCACGTATAGCAGTATATTGATGAGATATTTTTGACAGTCAAAAAACTTTATTGTAACTAAGAAAAAAGTTAAATTTTGTGACTTTCAGGGACTCAATATTAAAAAGCAGGGTGTATACTTTATGGCTTTAGAAAGCTATCACTAGCCCAGAGGGCAAATACCATGCCCATTTAGACACTGTGAAAAATATATATTTACATAAATTTCTATTGTGACAATGTTTTATTGATATTCAGAATTATAATTAAAACCAGATTCTCTCTTGTCAGTCAATGTCAGAAGCTGTGGAATAGGAACATAAGAGGGAGGATGTTGGGGGTGGGGTGGTGGAGACTAAACAGATATTCTCCAAAGGGCATTTCATGGAACACAAAACTAAATAGAGACTTCCTCTCTTGCAAAATATTTCTTTGGTCAAATAAGTTTAGGAAACAATGTGTGTGTGTGTGTATAGCCACAGTAAAAATTTATTAAATACATATATATACACACACATATAGATACATATATATACACACATATAGACCTGTATACATATATATATCCTCTTTGGAGATTAAAAATTCATAGTAGCATATAGTAAGTACATACACACACTATTATACATGGTAAAGACTCTGAAAACTCTCCAAAAGCATAGCATTTCCCAAACATTTCTGTCCACTGATTTCATTGGCATATTTAGAAACATTGCTGTCAAAGGATGCAGTTTGATATGTGAGAGCCACCTAAAATTTTGTGTAAACAAAATGCAGAAAAGGGCACAAACTTTCAGCCATCAGATAAATAAGGTCTGAGGATCTATTATAAAACTTGGTGATGATAGTTGATAACACTGTATTACAACATTGAAATTTGTTATGAGAGTAGAACTGTTCTCACTAATATATGTATATACATACATACATACATAAGTGAGGTGACGAATGTGTTAACTAAGTGGGGAATCCTTTTGCAATATACAAGTATATGAAATCGTCATGATGTACACTTTAAATATTTTACCATTTTATTTGTCAATACCTCAATAAAGCTGAGAACAAAATGTAGGGCAAAATGGAGTACACAGGTAAGAAATTATCTTAATAGAGGAGAGCTTTTTAGATATTTCAGCTCTACTATTGCAAATGTAAATGCTTGAAAAAATCTGCACACTAAGGACTTTCGCATTGCCTTTTGTATCTCCTCACCACGTGGTCCTCAATTCTGGCTGTACATTAAAATTGCCTGGGACTCTTAAACATAAAGAGTCTGACTTAATTAATTGAGGCTGGAACCTGAGCATCAGCATTTATAAAAAGTTCTCATATGACTTCAGTGGAGTCACGTTGAGAATCACAATGTAAAAATTTTTGTGGAATCCATTTTGAAACCAATGAAAATGTTTAGCTTATGACCAGAGTCTTTTGATCAGCCCAGAAGGCTGTGGCCTGGCCTTGTGTAAAAGGTATTTGTAATTGATGCGGGCTTCAAAATCCTCTCATTCAATGCTAGCTCAGCATCCGCCTTGTTCTCTTGCCTCCTGTTCTGTACTGTTTTGCTTTAATATATTAGCCCTCTTGTTACACTCTCTCCTTCAGGTTTCTCCCCACTCCCTCCAGCTCCTGCCTTATAGGAAACAGTTTCAATGCTGCCCCTCTTCTGGCTGTGAGGAATTACTCACAAATGAAAACAGCTTCGGTGGTCACACAGCTGAGGATAATTGGATTTGGTATCACCGACTATCTAAATGCACACAGGCCAATATAAGCCGCTTCCTTCTTAGCTACATTAGGAAGCCAAAAATAGAAGCAATTATCAGGGTAGAAAATCTCAGACTATGGCCCAGGGAGCAAGTAACTCCTCCCACTCTTAGAGAATGTACTACCTTTTGTGGGCAATTTGCTTTCCTGCTAATTGGATGTTCAAGTTGTGCACAATAGCCCAGCCTTTTGTCTTTATATATAAAGGTTATTGTTATAAATATATATATAAAGTTTGTACCAGCATCTAACTTTCTTTTGTTATCATTGTCAAAGGGTAGCTTATTTTTATTTAATGAAATCGTGAATTTGAGTGTCAACTCCCAACATAAGGAAATGAAGGACTGGTGTTTATCTCTTTTATTTTTTAGGGGGTAGGGGTGAGATGGAGGGAGTGTGCTGGTCAGGGAGTGTATGCTACTGGAGTGGGAGGGAATATTTAAAGAATAGCTTTTTATTTTCCCCAGATAGTTCTGCAAATGTGAAACACCAAAAATAAAAAACAAAACCTAATATCTATTAAATGCACATGTGAGGAGAAAGAACCAAAAAGAAACAAGGAAGGGGAGGGAGGAAGTGGGTGAAGCCTGAAGGAAGAAAAGGGAGAGCAAGGGAAGAATAGCATTTAGGATAAAATGCTGAGTGCTCAGTTGCTCTTACTAAAATTCTGTTAGTAAATCACTTCACGGTGCTCTTTTCTTTTTCTTGAAGCCTAGAGACTGACAATTTTGTTCAAATCCCTATAAAGTGATTTATTTAAACGTGTTTGTTTCCAGAAAATCCACAAAATGGAGTCAAATGGTCTCTTCTCTACTCGCACCATCAATTTCTGTTATCTGTACCAGCAAGGGAGTGATGTTTATGTGTTTTTTTCTGTCTCAACTAAGTAAAGAAGAAACCTGTTTTTTATCAAGCACTCACGGACTGTTTTGAAAATATTGTAGTATAAAACATCAAAATATAGAAACTGAGATAACTTTTTTTAAATGAGAAAATCATCTCTATATGGGAAAATTAATCATCCTGCCTGACTAAACTGAACCACTAAATCTAAGAACATAACTATATAATCATCTATTCTCACATCTCAGAAAAACTAACAGGACTAACATATTTCAGAATGGGATTTCAAAGAGTCTCCTGAATTTCTGAGACAACAAAAGGTGTTCATGCTAGGTTTCTATGCTTCTCCTTTACATGTTGAAAGGCCATTGGTCCACATAGGCACACCATGCTTATTGTCATTTGGTACTTTGTTGAATTAACATGAAAATCACTTTATATATCTAAGAAAATTCTACAGAACATTCTATCATGACAAATCTAAGGATAAAGGGTTCTGGTGCCAGGATTCCACGGTTCCCAGCAGACCTGGAGAGGAATCCAGTCAGTGAGAGAATTTCTGGGTAAAGCTGCAGAAGGTAACAGTTTCCTCAGGCAATGTCCACAGTTCAATAAAATATGATTTAAATATTTTGCTCCTTCTAAGACTTGGACAATGTAAATACCTATTTTATTGAACTGATAAGATATAGCAAGCTAACATAAGGGAATGACTACAGTGTCATTTGGAGCAGAAGTGGTCTTTGAAAGAACACCATGAGGGACCACACACAAATGGAAATGCAGCCCTGATTTTCATCCTCACCGTATCCTGGCTTAAAACTCCTTTGTTTGCCAATCTTCTTAAGCTTTCTCTAAAGAAATAATAAATATAATATATCCTTCCTTACTTTCCCCCTTGCTTCTAACTGGCCTTCACCAGGCTATAAAAAACTGGGTAAGTTAGTAGTCTCTCATCCATCTATTCTGCTGCATCCAAAGAGTGTGGCTGTGAGAGAAAGGGAATAAAACACACTTCATTAATTTTCCTATTTTGAATAGCTCAGGAACTATGATGACAGCATATCAAGTGAAACTCCTACGGTGCAATCTCCTACTTGAATCAAGTCCAGGTGTCCAGGTATCACTACATCAGCCCCTCACCAGGGCAATGGACCTGCTAACAACATAGTATTCCCCGTGAAGTCTAAAGTCATGTCCAGATGGCATGAGGCCAGGTTCTGAAAATGTACAAATAGAAATATTAAAAGCTCTTGGGCACTGAAGTAACAAGATGAGACTCACTTTTGAGTAAATAACTCGAGAATCATATATAAGTTATTATAAAATGAAAAGAGGTTGGTGTGAGACAAGAACTGTGGAATTTATAGTATTGCAAGTGTAAATAAAAACTAGAATGGAGATATGAGGAAAAGAAGGTAAAAAGGATTATTTTTAAGAGAAATGTACTTTGAGAAATTAGTATCTGACCGGATCTAAATAATAAAAGACATAAATGTATATTGACTGTAAGAAAGAAGACCTTCAATACTGGGAGAATTTTGTCACTTGAAAGAAGTTTGAAAGGACAGTTTGCTAAGAAGAGGAATTTGATTTTAAACATGCCGAGTATGAAGCAAAGGAACATATAAACATAAATAAATCCAACGGTGCCTGATGATTCTGAAGTGACACTTCGGTGCGAAAGCAGACCTAGAGCTAGAGATGGAGGAGGCAAAACGTAGAGGTGATACATGAAGCTGCGAATGGGGAAGCAGTTCCAACAGTGTGTGAGAAGGGAATTTTAAAGGGTAAGGATGCCAGAGAGAGAAAAAGAGGTAAAAAGGAATCTAAATGCAATGAAATTGAGAGTGTAGAATTTGACAAGTCAGAAGAAGAGAGAGTGGCAGGGAAAAGTAGCATGGGGTGGGAAGAGCACCAGTGTGGTGGTTACAGAGTCTAGATATTGTTTCTGGGTGTACTATTACTAAACTCTTACAAAATTTCCCTGGGTGAAATTTTTAGTCTTTTACTAAAATTCTTAGTAAAATAAGGGATTGAGATAAGATTAGCCTTTTCCACAAGTAGTTCCACATAAGATTTTAAGTCTTACACAAAACAAACAAAAGTGTTCAGTGTTCAAGTACACTGGGGAAATGTTTGTTTAAAACATTAAACAGACTTTGTTTATTGCAGAATTTATCATGAATCTCCAAGATGGGAGATACCTTTTGCAATGTTTCCTAAGTTATTTGACAAAAAAAAAAATGTGTGTGTGTGTGTGTGTGTGTGTGTGTGTGTGTAGCATTTCAAAGGATTGGTTCCATCTTACATAACTATGCAACATACTAGTCTGGAAGATTTCTGATGACCCTCTTGACTCCAGAATTTTATGAATTATTGGACACATAATCTGATTCCTGAAAAACATTATCTATTTAACAATAATAAAAACAGAAATGCCAATGTCATCCTTAAATATTTTTTTAAATCCAGAAATGTACATTTATTATTTCAAACTCTGTTTCTGATCCATATTTATCATTGGTATTCTACATCGTCAAAAATGACACATTAATATAGTTCTCCAAATGAATTATGTTCTTAAAAATTTAAAACTTATTTCTTTCAAGTATAAGATATCTATTATGTGAAGCAATGGATGTGTTAACCAACCTTACTGTGGTGGTCATTTCACAATATATATGTATACCAAATCATCATGTTGTACACCTCAAACTTACACAATGCCATATGTGAATTATATCTCATAGCTGGAAAAAATGTTTGTGCCTTTGTATACTGGATGATGAATATCTACTTTTTTTTTTTCACTCACAACCAAAAGATCCTAAGTGCTAGAAGTCGTATAGTATTTAAAATTAAGAGAAAAATGTCTTTATATGGAATTCATGATATATTTACCTCTCTGGCTCCATCTCTGAAGAAAACAAACCAATTCACCAGTCTTGCCTGACTACCAAATTTAGTAACAATTCTTTCACTCTGCCTGCTCCTGTTCTTATTGATTTCTGACTGACGTCAAAAATACTCTTACTCATGGATGGAACTGAAGGTTTTTTTGTCTTGGCCTTGCCCACTCTGCAACCTAACCCCAATTCTTCAGCAGTCTGGCCCAAGTAGAAGTGACAATGTCACTGAACTATGTTCTTCTAACCTTTGTTCAGAGATTTATTAATTTGGTAATTTAAATAAATTTTATATACATAGTAAAAATATCAAATAATATTAAAGCAAATGTTAATGATAAAAGTATTGATATTTCCTATTTCAATTACTACTATTATTTCTATTATGAAAATGTATTTATTTTGTAACTAGAAATACTTTAAGTCTTTACTAGATGACTTCCAACAACTAAAAAATTATGACAGAATAAACATTTGGGAGGTGGGAATAAAAATTTAGAGGAATTCTGATAGCAATTGGCAGATTGATATTAAAAAAAGTGACAAAAAAGGCATGCATTGAAATCTATTACTACATAGGAATAGATGCTCATTTTAAATGGTGCAATAAGTAATCAAGAAAAAGTTAAATATAGTGCTATAGTCTCTATGTTGGACAGCACAGAAATTTACTATATATTTTCTAAAAAATTAATTCTAAATAATAAAAAATTAAAAAATAAAATAATTTGGTACACAAAGGAGTAAGGTTGAGTGATTAGAAAAAATGTCAGTTAATGAAATGCCTCTTTCTTTACTGCTGAGTAAATGAGACATTAATACATTTTACGTAAAGATGTACTAAACTGCATTACCTACCGTTGGATATTTTGTACGGGTTAGTTTTTGCCAAAATTATATTGCTAAAGTCTGTTAACTTTAATTTGCTTAAGTGAAAATAGCAAGGACACATTTTTAATTATTTGATCACACAAACAGGGAAAATGGTGCCTTTGGCCATCATGGAATATAAAGTTATGATGGCAAGGTAAGATATCTGGATGTCTTCTAAGAGGTCTCACTGTCCAGGGCATTCCCTTAGTGCATGCAATATTTCCAAACTATTCCTACAAGTTTGTAGAAGAAAGCAGACACTTTTTTTTTAGGAAATCGGGAAAATCTTATTTTTCTTAATTCCAAACTTACAACATTTTAGATGAAACCCTCATTTTTCAAAAGGTTATAGTGAATGTAGTGAGTGTACAACTTTCAGGTTAGACAACCTGAACCAAAAATCAGTTTAAAATTAGCTTTATAAATTTTATTTCAATAAATAACTCATACTGATATTTCCTGATTGATATAATATATATATTTTTTCCTCCCACAATAAACACTTAACAGAACATTGCAATTTCTGGATTAGCCCTTTTAAAGTTTGGCTAACTTTCAGAAATTAAATCTACCAATACTATCATATAAAAGTGGTCCTATACTCAATTATTCCATCTTATGGATATGTATCAGAAACATTAAACCCTCTGGACACTTTCATTTCCCTGATGATCAAAGCATCAGTGGGTATCTTTAGATATTAATGAAGTAGCTGCAGTATCTATGCAAATACCAGGATAGAAGTATCTTCACTTCATAAACAACACAGACTAAAACAAAGTTGGTCATAAATTTTTAAACAAAACCCAAACTATACTTTTCTACAGTTTAAAAGAGCCCAGTAATATTAAGAGCTCCTTTCAACCTTCCTCCAAATAGGAAAAATTTATGATAAAGTAACAAATGACAATTGTCTCATAGATTTCTTGGTAGGTGGTCATGCCTCTCTCTAGTTTCTCTAATATAATATGATTGTCATTCAAAGTCTGTTTCCATATAGTTAAATGCCAGCTCAGGCCACATTTGTCTTTTTTGAATAGGAGGTATATGCTAGGCAACAAAAACTTTTACATATAAACTAATTTATCTCTGAAAGAAAGTGAAGTTAGCATGTCTTCCAACAAGAGCACAAAACCATTAATAGTGTTCGTTAGAAAAGAAAAAAAAAAAAACCTTGAAAAGTAAAGGGGATTTACAATTAGAAGTTACATGTGGCATCATAGAGTTACAAAAGGTATGCAGCAAAATGTTATTTAAAGAAAAGTTCACTAAAAGATTCTAAAGTTCTTGTGATGTTTAAAATCCAAAAGAAATAATCTCATACCTAAACCAAGAAACAAAAGCACTCTATGTATAGAAGCTTTTAATCTAGTAATATCTTCTTGGTTTTCTGAAATTTCGAGGTGAGCTTTGGCCTCTATTGTCTTCCTAAAAATATTTTAAACCATTAATAATCTTTTCTTTGTCCTATCATCATCTATGCACTGTGCTTTCAGTGCTTTGATAAGTATTCCACTTTTCTCTCTAGATATGGGCTTTTGAGAATGAATGACCTACTCTATTGGTAGATTAAGTTCAACATCTCATTTAGGGAAAAATTACACAGCAGTCAAAAGATTTTAACTGAGTGGAAATTGTTTTTAATGAAACCTCTATTTTTTAAAATGGCACACATAGTTCTCGTAAATAGTTTACACTAAAAAAATTTTTTTCTAAAATCTCATTTTCTTTGGATTCAGCCAAGAAATGTTTGTACATTCCCATATAATGCTTAATTTTCTACTAATAACTTGATATTCTAAAATTTAATTTTTTATAGGAAGAACATTCTGTCACTAAAATCAGAAATTATTTTATATTTATTTTACTAAAATAAAGAAAGAGAATATATATCTGCCTTCCTAAAGCATAGTACCTGAAGCACACGTTTCTTGTAGATTAGAGTCGTAATGTGTGGTTGTCTACCCAATGAACCAGAATTGAGTTATACAGATATATAGTGGTAAAAGACTCAGTTAACTCATGTCTTCTTCAAAAGCCACGTGAGGAAATGTTTCATTGACCTGATTGAATAGGGCTTATCTATGTCATTGGAACAGTTTTCTTTGTTTTTTTGTGTACTATTCTGTTGGTCCAAGTCTTTATAGATTATTATATTCTCATCCCATTATCCCTTCAAATCCTACCATCAGCTACATATTCTGATATTCATATTTCATCTCTCTGGATCTGTATTTCTAATCCTGAATAATACCCAATTTTAGCTCTCTAATATTTTTATTTATAATTAATGAATTAACATACAGAAAGTGAGAGAAGTGAACCCTGAACAGATGTGATGCTAATGTAACATAATAGTTAAGAGTTGTAACTCGCCCGACTACTTAGTTTTACATTCTACTTACCTGCTATCTGTGGACCCCTGGATATAATATTAGCACCTACTTTAAAGGTTAATGTGATAAAAGAAATTATATATAAAAAGTGATTGTCACTGTGCCTGACAGTATCTAATAAATGCTGTAATTATAATTAACAAGGCAAAGTTGTCATGTAATAATAGGGAGGGATAATTCCAAAATTCTACCAAGTGGATACTTTGATTTTTTAAATCCTGAAGTTTTATCAGAGGAGATATCTGGCTTGGCCTTCCTATAAATTCTCTTCAATTTAGTTCAACAATGCAATAATTGAGCATTTACTATGTGCACTATGATAGCTGATAATCAAAGGAGGAGAAAGAAAAAGATAAGAACTAAAATTTACTAAGTGTTAAATAGGTATCAGACATTATGCTCAGTATTTTAAACATTATCTCTTAGCCAAGTAGATTGAAAAATACCAAGCTGATGAGTGGTAAAGCTAAGAATTGAACTCCAGTTTTTCTGACTACAAGTTGTGTTCTCTAATTAGAAAGGCAAGCAAATAGGCAATTATCCATAAGGCTAAATAGAGTGTATTAAGCACCATATGAGATTGAGGAAAGCACCAAATTCCTATTTGACAGAATGAGATCAGGCAAAATAGAAGAGGTGGCAATGAGTTTATTAAATATAAGCAAAAGAACAACAATAATAAAATATTCAGTGTTAATTAAATGGTTACCGTGTGTATAATTCTAATGTTTTATCTGTGTGACTTATAAATAAGGGTGAGAACATGTACTTTGGCTGAAAGATCAGACTCTACCCAGAGTTGAAATAACTCTGGGTAGGAGTTATTTCCTACCCAGGAGCTTCATAGTCCTATATACCCAATGTTTTGTACGCTGGGGAAATAATGGGGATAAAATTTGAAATGCAAAAAGCCAGGTTTTGAAGAACTCTTTAGATACCATGCTAAGAAATTTAGACTTTATCCTAGAAGAAAAAAAATAAACAATTAGGTTAAGTTTTTAGCAAAGGATTCATATAATCATATATAAATTTTTAGAAAACTAATTAAGTTAAAGAAGTAAAAGATGGATTGAAATTGGCGGCTCCTGAATAAACAAAAAATAAAAAAGTAAAAACCTAGATTTCTCAAATAGTTTAAGTGAAACATAGAACTTTGAACTGTTAAACTAGGCCTATGAATGGTTCTAGAAGAGATAGAAATAAGAGGCTGTCTGGAAACAGAATTGACAGCATTTGGTGGATAAATGGTTATAAATAGTAATAACAAGAGAAGTCTTTAAAAATATGCAGGTCATATTGCTGGTAAGTATTTAGAAATGTTTCTGTAGTTCCAGAGAGAGAACAGAGCTAGAAATAATGATAGATAATAGACCATTGATAAACAGAGGGAGAGAGTTCATAATACTTCCATCATGTATATATGATGTATATTATATGTACATGTAATGTATGTAAGTGAAATAGAAGTACTATGTATTTCTCCTATGTAATAAATGTGTGAAAGTTTAAACCACTAGAGTAAATGAAGGAAACAAGATCCCTCATTGGGAGAGAATATGAAGCAACAAAGAAAGCTGAAGATAGTACTTTGGTAGCTTGGCTCCACATAAGAATCAGACACAAGAAAAGGAAGTACTAAAGGAGATAAGGACGTTTAAAACAGGTCAAAATTAAAGGAGGAGACACAGCAAGGAAGAAAGTCACAGTATCTCTCTAGGCTAGTGACTTCAATAAAGCAGAAACATCCATCATTGCCAAACAGCAGAGAGATTAATAATAGGGAGAAGAGGCCATTGATCAGGCTGCGTTATTAGTGTTTTGGAGACCGTGGGGTGGGGATTAATGGTAGGCGAAGTCGTACAAGCAAAAATTTAAAACCTTTATGAAAAAGTTGGCAGTGAAGAATATTGGATAAGCTTGGAAAAAAGAGGCTTATAAATTATTTTAAAGATGAGGATAGACCTATTTTTAACATCTAAGAAGAAAAAAGTAAAAGTGGAATATATTTTTAGATGACCTATATAAATACTGACAGACAGAACAAGATTTGGGGGAAATGTAACTGGCCTTGATCGAAAGCATGGCCAGAGAGAGTCCAGAAAAGAATACAAGCGCTTTTTCACGTGAGGCAAAGAAACGGAGTGGTAAACAAGGTGGAGACAGAAGTTATTTTGAGTCAGAGAAGAAAGAAGTTGAGGAGCTTTAACATTGTGTATGTGAGTGAGCACACAGGCACATGGTGTGAGTTTGATCATTTTGCTTCTATTATAGTTTATAAAGATTGACATGAGATCATTTGCTAAAGAAAGAGGGAGAATAGGGTTAGAGTAGAGGTTGGAAGGAGGGGATAAAGGTTTGAAATTTCCTCTTTGAGAAATAGAGAAATTAGTTGACTAAAGATAAGTAAGAAGATTGCTGAACAGTTCTGACTCGGTTTCAAATACTGGCATTCTGAATAGCAGAGGTGAATATTTTTCTCCATCAGCACCTTCTAATTTGGGAGGAAGAGAAGGATTTAATTAGTTCTGGGCTGAGCATCGTCTCATGTTCAGGGTGGAAGAGCAAAGGACAAAAGAATAAAGAATGATTTTAAGACAGTTTTTAAAATAGTTGAGTCAGGAATCTAACTCCCAGAAAGAGGGAGAGTGAGTACCATGATGATGATAAAAATGGTGACAAATGCTGTGAAGCTCTTACTGTGTGTTTGGCACTGTTCTATGTATTTTACATATATTAATCTTTTTAATCTATGTAAGTTCATGCCATACATGCAAAAAAGTAGATTTATTTCCTAACCAGATGTGCACTCCACGTCACACTCCCACTTTCAGTGTATTTAATTTGTAAGTGCATTTGTATATAACATATCATTTCTAGGACACATGGGCAATTTGTTTCCAATTTTCTAATTCACATTCTAGATGGCTGTGGTTCAGCACTGGAAAATTTAGCTCATTTTCCAAACATCACATCAATGCATGATTTAGGAAGTAAACAAGAGTTGAAAATAAAATCCTCTAGGATATTCTGTTGTTTTAAAATCTGAAGGATTCAGTAATCCTTTAAATCTGTAATCACTAAAAGGAAAGCCATTGTCACTAAATCACATGTAGTTTGACAAAAACCACGTAAAGCAAAGTTCTCCAAAGAATAATTGTTGTTAAATATGACTATGAAATAATAATAGTACATTACCAGGCCATTTACACATGCATGCTATTTTACTTCACGTTATTGAAGCCTGTTCTTTTCTTAGGGTTGCGGTTATAGAAAATCCAATCATGGTAATAAAATTGCCAGTGGTAAAAAAGCATTTCTCTAGTATTGAAAAAACATAAATATTCAGCAATATGCATAAACAAGGAGACATATTTAAATTAAATTGGCCTACTAGGCCACATCCAATGTGAAAAACTAAAAACCTTGAAATAATCTGTAAGTTGATTGATTTTAACATATGATTCATTACAACCACAAACTACATATATAATTTCTATATATCTGATTACATCATTGATATTAATAAATATGGTGCATTTACTTTCAAACTTTTATTGTAATCACAGGTAAATTTTACTTAGAACAGAACATTAATGATAATTTATTTGGTTCTGAATATCAGTAATATTTCTGTTATATTGATATTTTCTCCTTTTTTAAAACATCATAACTTTTTAATTTAAATTAAAGGAAATATGCCTACTTCCATTATTTGAAGATTTTTTTTTTCTATAGTAGCTTTTCTTAGTCCATCTCTCCTTTATGAGATTTTTTTAAACCTTAATTCTATCTTTGGTTTATTCTATTTTTGTATTATGAAAATATTTAAAAAGACTCATCTTTAAATTTTTGATAACTAAGTTTTCTGAAAAAAATTAAATTTAAACTTTTTCTTGTGATGACATCAGATCTTTAATAAAAATGATATAAAGAATTCCAATGTATTATGTTGATAACTATTAATAGTACTCTTAATTTTTTGTGGAATTGTTCTCTGTTCTTTAAAAACTGAGAAACTAGAATGAGCACAGGAGAGCCAATGATGTTCAGAGTCACAGAACATGTAGAAAACTATGGATTGGAACCAAGAACGTGACACTCAGACTCTTACCTCATGAATCAAACACACAGAGAGCTCTGAACCCCAAACCTCCTGGGTCTATTCTCCAAACTCTCACTCTCCTTAAGGTAAATTTTTAAATCTATCTAGGAAGGCATTTGTAAGTTGTCAGGAGCTTGAATAGCTGCTGTACAAAAAGCCTTCTTCACGTGTAAACATCTCTGAAACAAGCAGATGATAGATTACACAATAGGCATTTTTTTATTTATCTTCCCAGCTTCAAACTTTGTTAGCTTATAAATTTTTAGAGGGGAGCTATAACGCTATTGAACTGATGACAGCCACAGACAAGAATTTAGAGACAGGAGGATTCCTTTAGACAGACATTCCCCAGACAAACTGATAGCACTTAAGAGTTTAAGTGACACCTCTTCTCTAAAATCCCTAGAACAAAAACCAAAAAAAGCCATTGGATCTCATAGCATCAGGTGTGAACTGAAACACAATTCATCCCTTGGATTATGTCATATCACCCTATAAGCCTCTATGTTAACAAATCATATGGAATATGGCTCCATTTATTTTCCCCGGGAAAGTGATTAGGAAATTTTTTCTTCCCCTTTTCATTTACCTTTGATCAAAAACAGCTGGCTGCCAAGAGAAATGTCCCATTAGAAGTTCAGTATAAGTGTCTTTATTTTTATGTCAATTAAAATATATATTTTTTTCTTTTGACAATAACTTGGACACATATTTAATTGAAATGTTAATAAATTATGTATCATTAGAGGAAAAGGTATATAAAATCACAGATGCCCTTACATGATAGTAATAATCAAAGTAGTTTTCTAATCTATCGCTACATTGACCTGTAAAGGATGAGGATGGGACTGTGTGCTGTGTTGGAAATTACCAAAAACAAGCAACCAGATGGTCTGAGTTTGAGTTCCAGATCTGTCACAAACCATGTTAAAGACTTTGCACTAGTTGCTTTTGTTCTCTGAGCCACAGTTTCTTAATTTTTAACATTGACAGGAAAGAGCTAGGTGATTTTTAGCCTCTTTTGGGTCATATTCTTAAATAATAATATATTAGTATATTAGCTATGGAAGGGTGAGTTGTCTCAGTGCTCGAATAGCCTGGTGAACAGCCTGACTTTCTATTAAAGCAACTCTGGACAGATGGGAGTTTTATGTTAAACTGAAGCAGTCTTTCTCCTCATTCTAAAGAGTCACAGGATTTCTGAAACTTCTTTAAAACAATGTTTATCAAACACATTTCGATGAGTTATGTCTATACTGATCGGAAACATATGCACTGGATTTTCCTAAGGTTTAAAAATTAAATGGAAAAACATAACAAAATAAATTTTGAAAATTCCCAAAGCTAAAAAATTACACTATATAAGACTCTGTGGATTCAAGAAGCCACTGAGCTCTTCTCACTTAGAATGTCTCCTTTGCTATCTAGTATGTTATTTCTTTTTCTCAAAATATGATTAGGACATTGAGCCTTCAGTCTGTTAGTTAGCTAGTTTGTTTTTATATTGGCTGGTGTTTGAGGAAAATCAGACTAAATCTCATGAGTTTAGCATATTCAGAGAGAACAGTTATTGCCAGCACTCATTTAAGTCAGATGGCCTCCCTAAATTTGTCAGTAGCCTTGAAACTGTGTGCCTTTAACTAAAGAATGACAAGGTCAAAGAGTATAGACAAACAAGAGCTATTACCATAAAAAGATGAATGACTCCAAGTTCACTACTTCTTAAAAGAGAATTAGGATATCATTCTCCCAAAAGAGAATCAAGGATACAATGACAGTGTCTAATCCTTCATCATTCAATACAGTAGCTTCTAGCCATATATGGTTACCTGAATTTAAATTTAAATTAATTTAAATGAAATAAAACTAAAAATCCATTTCATCAGTTGTAAGAGCCACATCTCATGTGCTCAGTGGCTAAATGTGGCAGATGACTGCTATACTGAACCGATGTAAACATTTCTATCATCACAGAAAACTCTACTGAGCAGTGCTGGCCCAGTACATCTGACATGTAAAATTAAGGAAAAGAATGATAAATTAATAAAGACATTTTGAGTAGCTAAGAGTAATTGAGTAAAGTCTGTTTTCAAAGAAAATTTTCTTTTTCTGCTCTTTACATTTTCAAGGCTTTACCTCAATCTTCAACTTTTTAAGATATCTTAATATATAAATGATGCCAAAAATATCGTTAGACTAATCAGTTGATATTATTGAGGTGGTTTCTAAAATTAACTATAAACCATCAATTCAGCTACAGATTTTCTCAATTATCATTAACACTACCTTGTACTTGCACAAATTTAATTACATGGAACTACTTAGCACATACAAATTTGCACATTCATTTTAGATTCACAGAAGTGTGAGAACTAAGAATCATCATTCCTATTTTATAGAAAAGGAACCATGTTGATGGCAACAAGTGACTTTTAAGGTTACACAGCTATATTCAAATTTAGAGGAATTAGTGATTATTTACAGTAGCACAACTAATAACAATATGCATCCAGGTCTTATTTCCTATACTTCTGGTTTAAAATCCAGAGCTCTTGACACTAAACTATGTCACTGTTTGGCAAATCAATCAATCAAAGCATAAAATATATACTTAAATGAAGAAATACCTTTATAGTTTCTATATCACATGTTAGTTTAAACAAAAACATAACAAAATAAGAGAAAAAAGATGGATGTCTAGATGCTGAATTTATAAAATTTATGCTGAAATGGTCTGAAGTAATGGACTGTAAATTTGACAGTACCCATTGGTCACATTGAACAATGCTGGGGAGCATACTCATTTTGTGATCCATGTGAATGGCCGCACACTCTCCATCTCCAGGGCATCTCACACACATCAACTACAATGTACATCACTTTCTGAAATAGGGCACATCATGGCTCTTCAAATTTAATAAACTAAACTTTAACATTTGGTATCATCTCCTTTGCACATCAAATGGAAGTGAGTCTGTTGAGCTAGGTTGAAGCATTTTGGGAATAGTAGTAAAAATATTCAGAGCTATCACATCGTTTAAAAATGTTTTCTTGCTTGTTGTTTGTATTGCAGTGTGATGATGTTGATGAGCATGATAATGATTGGAATCACCTATGGTGATAGTTTCCAAAGATGGCCCTCAATGAGCTTCAACCAATAGAATGTGGTAGAAGTGATGCCGTATTCTAATTTTGAGCCTGAGCTTTAGTGAAGGCCTGATAGCTTCTTTTCATACATTTTTGGGAGACCATGAGCCACCATGTAATACGTCCAACTAACCTGATAGAGAATCGCTATGTAGAGAAACCATGTGGAAAGACCACAAAGAGGGAGTGAGGCCTTTGAGACTACATGAAGAAATAAAGAGACCTAGCCATTCTATTACCCCAGTCAAACCCAACTTTCCAGTCATCCCTCCCAAAGCCCTGGAGGCCATCTTGGATGTTCAATTTCTGGCCACCATTTGACCACAACCACGAGTGACTCCAAGTGAGACCAGCAGATTAACCATCTAGCTGAGCCTTAGCCATTCAACGAAAACATGAGAAATAATTAAATGTTGCTAATTTAAGCTACTTGTGGTGAAGTGGCTTGCTATGTATCAACAAATAACCAAAACACCTAGTAGTAATTACAAAACTACATATTACTCTTCAAAATCATTTTAATCACAATATGCTATTTAAGGCTCTCTACCTACTGCCTTCTACTTTCGATAATAAGTTTGTTCATTGTACCTGTCATATTTATCTCATATCTAATTTTTTTCTAACAAACTTTTACTATGTTTAAGCAAATCTGTTTGACCCACCCTTCATAGAGCCTCTTTATTACATTTTTATATCTTGTATTCATAGAATTTTCACTACCTGTGATATTCCCTTCTTTCTTAGAGGCCAACCTATTTTCATTTTCTTCTTCCTGGAAGCCTTTCTTAACTTTATTTCTATTATTCCTTAGCTCCCATATACACATTTTATACCACATGAATGTGCAAATATGTATTTATAGTAAACGGTTTATTTAAGATTAAGTAACATTGCATGCCTCAATCTGACTTTGTCTTGGAAGAACAGTAGCCTTTTTGTTTCCTTCTCCTATGCAGTGTTTAGTATAATGCACTGCTCCACATATAGACTGTCTTCCAGGACAGACCAACATTACCACGCTCTAGAAATAGCTGACTCTAACACTGATATTAGTTTATCAGTTTTTATAAAGGAATAGTGATTTCCAAGGTAACAACACTGGACATATCCTCAGATTATGATATTTTAAACCTATATGCAGTCAACATGAGAAGCCAAGTAACAAAGGTTTGTTTGATGAAGGTAGAGTGTTACTCTTATGATTTGAATGTACAATAGCAGTTATCTAACAGAGTCTCATGTATCCATATATGGAGGTGGTTATACCATTGCCTAGCTGAGCAAGTCAGACCAGACATGGTCTCCTAAACCGTGTTAAAAAACATTCCTCAACCAAATTTTCATTTGTTCAAAAGTATTTGCTAAGCATCAACCATATGTCTAACATTAAGGAAAAATCAAGGACCTAAAGAGAAAAAAATCCTCATTCTAGTAGAAATTGCATTCTAGGAAAATTTTCTGCCTGACTGCAAAGCTCCCTAAAATAAAATTTTAAAAAACAAACATATGTCCATGAATATATAGTTATTGTTATTTTATATTAGAAAAGTTACATGTTGCCTGGAATTTTGAACCTGTAATACCATTGAAATGAACAAATACCTTGCTGAGGCTGAGATTAAGAACTTCAGTTTGCTAGATGTGTAAACAGTTAAATTATACCTCCTAGTGCATGAATTGTAAAGCATTAAAGTCTTATATTAACATAAGAATCATTATATAACTTAACTTTAAAAATTACTTAGAATTTTTAATCAAATCCAAAGCAAGTGTCTAGTGTAGTCAAATATTTTAAATGGATGCTCATTTCTTAAAAATGTGCCAGAATATATGGAAAGTGATAGGAGATCTTATTTGGTACAATCTAATGTTATCTCGCCTCTGTTAATATGAGCTTCATTATTACCTAACAGGAAACAAATATGCTTTGCATTTTACTAACCTAATAAGGTATTCAAGAGGTCATTTATATGTGAGAATTCAAAAATACTTAATTTGTTCTTTCCTGCCTGCATCCTATTCTCTAAAAGTATAAGTATTTAGCCTTCAGAAATACAGCTTGAATGACCTGAAAACGTGTGTAAACACATTTTCTCTTCTTATCTAGGGTTCCTCTCATTCATTGGGATCAGTGTTTAGATTATTTCCAGAGTGGGGACAGCACCTCATCAATGCCTGCAAAATGTCAAGTGGTCATCTAAGCTTGAATCCACCATTGGAGCCTGGAAGGAATGCATTTACTTTTAACAGGCTGCAGTTTTAGCCTGTGAAAAATTAGTATGTCAAGGAATAGCCATTTAAGAAAAGTTAGTGTAAAGTTACTCCACCATTAGACCTATTGGAGAGAAATGACAAACCTTTCAAGGAAGCGGCAGAGCATTAATGGAACAAGAAAATTATGATAACAAGGAAAATGGTGGTAAAAATACAAGCTATAGTAGTAATGATGCTAATAATAAAAATAGCGCTTATGGAATTTCAATGTTTAAAATTTGAATTATTAGATGTGATTCTTAAAAAGATTCCTCACTGTAACTTTATAGTGCTTTGTACTAATAAGAACCTCTTAGTAATATACTTTTTAACATCTCTCATTTTCTGTTTTAGAGAAGTACAAGAGACATTGTAGCTGTTTTTATTTTTGTCTCATTTAGACTCTTTCCACTTATCAGTGCAAGCATGTGACACATTTTTTTTTTTTTTTGAGGCAAGTTTTTACTACAAGCCTTAGCTTGTAAAAAAATCAGAGCATTTATGATCAAATCTGCTGACCTGATCAAAGAGAAGGTTAAGTGGGCTCAGTAATACAGTAGAAAGTGCATAAAGTTAGGCATTTATTAGCTCTTTCTGATTGGATAGATACTTTACTTCAGTTTCCTCATCTACTAAAATAAGTATAGTAATAGCGCTTCAAAAGGTAGCTATCAGATGAATGAGTGTGAAATGCCTGTAATGTTGCCAAATCTTCATAAAGGTTAGTTAAATATTTACTATAGAACTATATGAAATAAGTTGTACTAGGAAAAGTGAAACTGAAGAAATTCCTAAGCATTCAAAATACTTTATATTTAATCACTGCCATCATGCAGCCCAACGAGGCTTCCTCATAGTACTAAAGGGGTCACCATTCCACATGAAGTCTTTTTCATTAAGTGTACTAGTTTAGAGGGCTGAAAGCAGTTTCACTTTGCAATTCAAAAGCAAAGAACAAGGATTTCCTTAAAGTAACATAAATATGGTCTTCATCAAGGAGCTCCCAAGGCCCGCAATGTTGGTTTTTGCTCTCTCAAGTGACCCATCCTTTGAACAGAGAATGGAATATGGCAGTACAGTAAGAGATCGATTCTTGTGTGACAGTTCCTGATCATCAGCTTTGTACAGCCAACAGTGTTGACAAAGAAGTTTGTGAACTATAAAGAAACTGTAGACAAGTCTAACACCCACTCTGGTTTGGTTTGAGAGCAGTTCTTTGTAAAATCAAGGCTATGGGTTAAATGATTTTCAAAAGGCAGAAAACTGGATGAGTTTTATGTTCCTCTCTTCTCTATTATCTTTCTAGTATATCATCTAAATCCCTGCTACTGCAGTCCCTTTCTTGTCACTTCAGTGGAAAGAAAACAATTCAGAATAGGGGAATTATTTCTAAGAAAGCTTGACCTATGCAAAGTCTGTTAAGACTAGCACAGACTTCTTTCCTTCTGTGTTTTTATTTATTCAGGGTTCATAAAGGCGAGCTGCTGATTCCCATTTAGCTTGTTATCCACTCTAATCCCATTAAGTTTCTGCTACTGTTGCTTCACTCTGAAATGTTCGGTCTGTGTCCTTAGAATAGTTTTCTTTTCCTAGGTGAATTGTTCTTTTTTTTTTTTGTCTCTATTAGACCTCCTTCAACTTTGACATTCAAAATGTCAAAGGCATTTTGAAATGCAGTGCCCCTTTCTGGGATCTCACTTTCCAGATGCAGTGAAATGCCTACAAAGTTATTCATAATTGGCAAATAAAATGATCATCAACATATACTGAATAAACATTAAAAAAGGTTATGGCATTGCACAGATTACAATGGATAATATGAAGATGCATAATGCATTGTCCCCATGCAAAGTGATCTAAACTGCCTGGGGAAACCTGACATGACAACCAGATATACAAAGTAATGTCTGGAGTTCAGAATAGGAGAGAACTCCAAGAAGGCTGAGGTAGTTAATGGATAGATTTGAAGAAAGTTTAGGATGTTGAAGACAGTGACCAAGTATAATTTAATTTCTCAGAAGGGAAATTGCAATGACAAGGGCAAAAGAAACAGTTTTAGCAAAGACATAGAGAATTTCTAGAGACTGCTTAGATCCTAATGAGAGGCTTAGGGGACCTGAAGTCAAAACTTTACCCAGAGACTTAGAGAGAGCAAACCTAAGGAGATGGGCTTGTGACAAAACTAAGAAGAGCATTCCATACTGGGTCAGGTTGTCAAAAATATTCAGTAAAGTAGTATGATGTGGTAGTATGGTAGTATAGTATTCAGTATAATCTGAAAAGCTGAGTATGAATCAAGGCATTACTAATAACTGGCTGTGAGTCCTTGGGAAAGTTACTTGCATTTATTTCTTCAGGTATAAAGTGAGGATCCTCATAGTTCCCACTTACAGAGCATGTGTGGGTACACAAAGCAATATACATGAGGGGATTATTAATATGGGTCTGGACCAGACACTATGGTGGCACTAAGGACATAAGTAAGCAAAACATTGTTGATCTTTGTCATCAGCAGTTTAGGGAAAGGAGTTTGAATTTACTGGTTTGGATGAAAAGCAGCAAAGATTTTGTTGTTCATTTTAAACAGAGAAGTATTATGATGAAAATGAACTTGGAAGTAAATAATCTAATAGTATTGTGGTGGAAGATTTATACAGGGTAACAACAGCTAAAGGTAGATACTAGGTATATAGCAGAAATATTAGAATGAGTTTCTAGTTAAAACTTATAAACGACCAAAACTGTGGATTAAACGATATGCCTTTTATTTGCTTGTTTGGCTGAGATCTGAAGTGGTAAACTAGAAACATCATAGTTACAAGGGCACATATTCCTTCTGTAAGATTTATTTTAGACTGTACAACCATTATTTATATTTACTAAAGAAGGGAGAATTATTACTGACCCATGCCTTTGCTCTCCTGAGATTTAACAATTGATTATAACAACTGAGCAGCAAACTACTTCTATCAAGACAAAGGAAAATTCAAGTAACTCAAAATTATTTCTGAGTCATTAATTAAAAAACAAGGATAAGGTAATGGAAAGAACTCTGAGCTGAAGCCCAGTAGATGCAGTCTGAGTCCTATTGCTGCCATTATAACCTTGTAAAAACTTAACCTATTTTTTGGGGGTCTCAGTTCCTTTTACATGGATATATGGAAACAGAGGTTCTCAAAAGTCTTCCCAATTCCCAAATTCCAGGACTTTATGACATAGCCAAAGAACTGGTCATTCCAAACAATCTACTCTTATAGAGAGCATTGTTATAGTCTCTTGAGAGTTAGCATAATTTTCAGTTTTTTAATTAAGAAAAGATTACACTTAATAACATTGAAGATTTATATATCATCCAGTATTTTTCCAGTGGCGTGTGGAAGCCAGCCATTGCTAGAACCTATAGTTTAATTTTTAAGACGATTAAAGCCAATCGACATCAGATTGTTAGGTTGGAATTGATCATAATGGGAGAATTTATACCCTGGATATTTGAAATAATACAAAATTGTTTTGTTTTGTTTTATTTTATTTGTTTTGTTTTGTTTTTTTGCAGAGCCAGTTGTTAAACATTTGTCAGCACATTAAGCACATTAAGTGGGATAAGTAAATCAATATTGTTAAACAACAAAGATCTTCTGTTTCTGCAGTTTTTGATTTATGATTGGCTCCAGGCTGAAAATAGTAAGAATTGTTTCAAAGAGTAATTCAGAACAAATTAAGTACAGTTGAAACAAAGTCATAAATAACAAGAGAAAATTACTCTTTCTGTTCATCTTTTTCTGTTGTCTCAAAATAATGTGCATTTGTATAAATGAAAGCTACGAAGAAGATATGGACCATAATTCTATAGCCCAATTAGAAATCATAGTTAAGACTTCTAGCTATAATAGAGAGACTTGTCCTTAGTGAGATGTCCTAAGAAGTGGATTAGCTTTGCATTAAACATCATCAGGGATAAACAAGAAAAGCTCGCCCTAGAAACACTGCCAGTGGTTTACCATCGACCCACAGAAAGAGCTCAAGGCAAGCATTACTCCTAATAAATATCCTGATATTGAATCTAAGGGACTCTAAATTTGGTTTGCAAGATTGCCAACACATGTTACAATGCTTCCTGGGGCCTAGCACCACCACAGGATCATTCTAAAGAGAGCCAACAGTAGTGGGTGAGAGCTTTAAATCTGGATTTAATTTCTCATAAATGAAATAAATATGTCTTTTTAAGGCTTTCCGCGTGCCTATTGACAAAAAAAAAAAAAAAAAAAAAAAATACTGCAGATTTACAGGCTAGAGGACCACAGTTCCAAGAGTCTTTGTTTGAGAAAAGTAAAATGTTGGAAGCTAATGCATTACAAAATCCTGCCAGGACACTGTAGATGAATTTAGAATTTGCACTGAAGACAGTGACCAAGTATAATAATCCCAGGAAAACTTTATCTCTGGATTCTTTCATTGTTATCACTGCTTTTTATCAAAAGTGTTCTGTACAACAGTAAGAATAACAGCAAAAATAACTGACGTTGTTACTATTTGGTATCTCACTGGATGTTAGGCAATGCAAGCAGTCTCAGACTGTGACTGTACACCCAGATTTAAGTGTAATTTTTAGAGATTTTTTTAAAATCACTTAAAAAAGTGACTAGACTAGAAATCAAAGCATACACCCATTTTCATCAGGAATGTAAATTTTATATTCTCCGATTATCATTCCTAAGAATAAGTCCTGTATAATGAGCTATTCATTCCTTTATGGATCAAGCCAACAAGTATTAGAACTATTAATAGCAACATGTTGAAGTGTAGACCATTTAGAAGCCACCAACATTTGCCAACTAGTCCTATAAGCATTCTTAGAAAATAAAAAGATTTTTCCACAATAGAAAAAAATGAAAAAGAATTAGTAAAATCTTTAACTTGAAAATTAATTACAGTGTCATATTCCTAGTCAAAATCTGTTTTCTTCTAATACCTTTGTGTGTTGAACCTCTAAACAAACATTTTCTGAGATAAGATGAAGAAAAAGACAAAAAAAATAGTCTGAAAAGTATGGAAGGCATCAAATTAAGCTTTCCAAGTATAACCTTATTCTCTTCTTGCTGTCAGTTTTATTATTATTAACATTATTAATTATTAATATTATTAAAACAATGCCGTGATATAGTTCTAATAGAAAAATGAGAAAAGATTCTCTCATGCTGGTGTATGATTACTGTAACACATGAAATCTCCCATAACTCTCATGAAAGATATTATTGGCTGTATGCAATCATATTCATTTCTGTTGGAATAGTTGTATCTATGAGTTGGGCTAAAAATACATGCATATATTATAAAGTAAAAATATTCACTTTGAAATTTCCATACAAATTCAGCAATGAAAAACAAAACCTGTAAACAATTTATGTTGAATGTAGAGAATTCATGCTGCTTCTACAAAACAAAAAGTAACCACACCAAATACATTATAGACATCACACTAACCGAGCCTGACAGTTTTAGGGGCAGGACTCAGACATAATCTTATTATTTGGCTGTAGTTTGGACAGCTTCTAGGCACAACTTTAAAAGCAGAATTCAAAAGATTACTTTCTAAAATGGCATTTTCCCATTCAAGCTTCTGTTTCCAATTTGTATTCTCTCTCACACTCCATTCCTCTCCTTTCTCTCCTCCTTCACTCTTCCTCATCTTCCTCCCTTGTTCACCCCCTCACCTTCCCTCTGGCTTCTTGACCAGCTGTTTGTGACGTGGTGACACACTTCCTGTCTGCCTATTATAAACTAAATACAAATTGTCTCAACATTAAGCTAACTATGACAGCCTCAGTTAGTGAATGACTCTCTCACGTGTGCAGTCATTGTGTAGGCAAATGTTGATGTGGAGCCAAATTTTTCTTAAATGAATTTACCAAAGGCCATAATCAAAGAACTAGATCTTTGGAAACATTTATACAAAACATGGTGATAGTGGAAACCAGATGCTTTAGTTTCTATTACAACACTTTGTGAGGTGGATTATTTTTTTTTTCCTGGTATGAAGAACAAGTTTCCACATTTTATCTTAGACATGTTGCAGTAAACTGTATCAAAGTTTGTCTCCACTAATCTGTGGCTGTTATTAATATCAATGGAGAAGAGCTATAAATTCCACCCGGACATGGCTTTAGTGGTGTGAACCCCAGATTTTCTCTAATCCCAAGATTAGATACTGAAATTCTGCTTCAATTGTACAATATTATCACATCATATCACTTGGCCCTGTTTCAAACTGGAGCATTTATTGACAATACTTTCCAAGCTGTTGCTAAGTTGTGAGCACTCTACCTTATCTGTTGCTCCTTTTACAGCCTTAACTAGCAAGACTCTCTCAAAAGAAGTGTCCTTTAATAATACTACCAGATACAACCAGCTTGTTTTCAGCCTCTTTAATACAAAAGGTCCTTGACAGTCAAAAACATTTATTTACTGTCAGTTACTTCTTAAAGTGGAAGGATTAGTCTCCTTTGATTTTTTTTTTTTTTTTACCTATGCTTATTTCACAGTTCTTCTCTTTTTTGCTTTGAGTTTCTTATTGACCTCCTGAAAATCATGTGAGGACACGAGGAGCTATCTGTTGCTATGCATGGCCTTTTTTTTTCTGTGGAAGATTATGTATGTGCATCTCTTCAGTATGAATAGTGAATTAAGTACCTTAGTTAACCAAGTAGAAGCCAATGTCCTTACTGTAGTAGAAAATGAAAACAGCAGAAATAGCTAGACAGCTGATGGGAAAACACACCTTATCAGCTAAAAACATAACTTTCCAAGTTGTCTCAACATACATAATAAATAAATTGGATAACTAGAGAAGACTAAAAATTTTAAATGTATTATATTGACCCACCTATAAAATCTCATATCAGAGATTATAAAATACTTATACAATAAACTTCTAAAGTATTTGCATTTCATTATTTAATATAAAAGTGTAGCTGTTATGTAAGTCATAGGTCTTTACTATCACCTTGTCAATATTTCATTTGTTCGTTTGTCTGTTTTTGATTTGTGGACGTTCTAAACCCTTTACCAGATTTCAGATCATTAGTAAAGGACCATTGTCCTCTGCTCCACCTGCCCTTGGCCTTCCTTGTTCATTCTCACCAGCTGTTTAGTCTGTCGTTGTATGAATCTTGCCATGAAAATCAGCGCCCCGGCACCTTGTTAGTGGGCACAGAAGACAACCCTTTTTAATATTATTGAAGATTGTAGTGGAGCACACAGTGAAGTGTTATCACAGGGCATAGAGCCTTCCACCATTTTTCTGATTCTTCTTTTTCTCCTTCTACTCTCTCCTCATTTTTGCTCCCTTTTAGAAGCAAAGCAAGTCTTCTCTGTAACTCATGTTTAGCTGACCCTTGCATTCTAATATTTTGGTGCATGAAAACATTCTTGTTGTCCCTGGGACTGTCATCCACCTATGCAGACAAGTGAATGTCTTTCCTGAAATTAAAACATTTTTCTCCACAAGTAGCAAAGAAAAATGCTAGTTACAGCTGTTAATGTAGTAGTTCCCAACCAGTTCATCTTTATAATAATAAGCAGCAAGAGAAATTATTTCTCTAGTAGCTTTTAATAAAAATAGTATTTAGTTCACTTTGCCCAGAAAGGATTTTATGCAACTTGAAAATATTAAAACCTATTTAAATGCTATACTATAAGTAAAATTAAATGAGAAAGTGTGAGCAAAGGGAAAATATTCTAAAGGTAACTAAGATGAACCCAGGAATAAGATTAATATATAAAATGCCTACTGGAGAAAAACCAACAAATTTAACTCTGAGTTTGTAGATAGCCATTCCAAAGTGGGAAGCTAGTCAATTCCATTATTTAGTTTCCGTAAAGTTAAAAAGGAAATATTTCTCAGAAAACCCAATTATCCACACTGTTATCTATCTTTATCTATCTATCTATCTATCTATCTATCTATCTATCTATCTATCTATCTATACACATACACATGTGTGTGTTTGTGTGTGTGTGGATATATATATATATATATATATATATATATATATATATACTCCTATGTCTTCATTAAAAATACACTGTAATGACATAAACAAAGTTCTCAAAAATAACCTTAGAATAAATAATACAATGAATGTAAAAGAGTAGGCCAAGGACATAAAAGCTAAGGGCAGATTAATAAAACTAATTTTTGAGGGAAATACTCAATACACTGATTTCTTTGCCATCTCAGTAGCATGTGGAATAGCAAGGGATGTTTGACATTAATTGAATAAAGTTTTCAAAAGTCAAATGAATCACTACCTTTCCTTCAGTTCAGTGGTTAGTATAACTATTGTATCATCTACTATGGACAAGGCAACACGGTGTCAATTTATTCTAAAACAAATGTATTAAAATTAAATTCCTCAATTAATTGAGTAATTTGTGAGCTGCATTATCTGATATTTTTAAAAATATAACTTTATACTAGTAATATAAATTGAAAGAAGAAAATCAATAAAACACTAAGTATAAACTGATTCTATTTTGATAAAATATAATATGAAGATAAAAAGACATTACTTTTGTCTGTTTTTTAACCTAAGTGTGTATGTTTAGAAATGCTTCCTGAATGTGACCCTTCTGTATGAATTCATTTGCTAATTCTAATGAGAGACAAAATGAAAAAGGGGAAATAAACATGAGCGTGCTGCATTTAAAAATTTCTGCATGAGAGTAATTTAATTATTTAAATAGAAATGAATCTGAAACTTATTTACTTATTTCCCCTTATAATGCATGTTTACTGAAAAATGAGTTTTACAACACACAGTTTTTGAGGTAATATCCTCCCTCAGTTTTAGCCGTCTAATGTAATTTCATTAAAGTCATTATTATATTTTTTCTATCAGATATATAGGATTAAGAAGTTTAGAAAGGATCATTTTGAAAATAGGATCAAGGATCAGAAGCTTAGTTTTTTAATCCTGTCTCTTTGTGTTGTTTTTTTTGGCTCACACAATGGAAATATGAAGCAAGTGACTGAAAAAGAACGTACAAAGTATTCTAAAGCTAAATTGGCATGCCTTTACCACACTTCCTCTCTCCCAAGACCCCTTCACAATAGCAACAACATAGAACAAAAAGGAATAAACCAAGGCTGTCATTCAGTACTTTGTCACAGTTGTTTAATTCCAGTATCAGTTCCTCGTCTCATATTCCCTATGTCATATGGGTTTTAAGTATTTTGAATATGAACCCTAGATCAAATTCCTGGTCAGTAGATATGAGTTAAGATATTAACACATGTCTAAAAAATGAAAAGTACTTGGAATTGTGTTGAAGGACAAAACAGACTGGAGGAAATTTCTACCCAGACCTCTTGAATGAGGGGCTTGCAGGAAAGTAGAAGTTATTCTTTCAAGAAGTATCTTGGAGAAGCCCTGGGATTCACCTTGGTGGTTAAAAAAAGAAAAAAGAAAAAAAGAAAAAAGAAAAAAAGAAAGAAAAATGAGAAAAAATTAATGAAAAGAAAATGTGTAAGAATTGCTTAAATGAAGGTCTATTAAAAAAAAAGTTGCATGAGTTGCCTTCTTTGTACCTGCTCCCACCTATGTAGCTCTTCCAGTGAATACTCAAACAAAAACCGGTGGTCTTCTAAACTGACAAATGGCAATGAAAACTCTCAGCCTTAGTCCAAAGATGACCTCATTAACATGACAAATGACAACTTTATTGCTCTCATCACAGGCAATTCTAAGGGTTTTTGGAGCTCTATGCCAGAAATCTGCACAAAGACCAAATACATATATATATTTTTTTAATATAAATCACAATTTTACAGGGAGGACAGAAATACTCTGTTAAATACAGTCACTCAAGGAATCAGGATAATGTAAATGATGGAGGTGTCACCACCTTATAGCTATATCATCTGGAGATATGGCCTTCTTAGTCACTACAGCAAGGGAAAAGACTGGAGAACCATGTGTGCTTTTCACAGCCTTAGCTCAGAATGACATGTGCCATTTTCTCCTCACAAAACTCCCATTGGCAAAAATTAGTCAGACGCCTTGCCTACCTACAAGGAGGCTGAGAACTGTAGAAGAGCCAATGAAAAATTGTGGATATGACTATCTCTGCCACAGAGCTCAAGTAATGACCTTGCAAATTCATTTTAAGGTGATTTTCTCTAGTTACCTATAATCAGCAATCTTGTATTGCATCTCAAGATGCCTCATTTATATTGTAAAATAAGCCCACTGTTTTAAAAGTTGTGATGATTATTCCAATTTGGCTTTTCACTTATTAAAAATAATAAAGCATACCCATAACAATGTTATATTTATGAAGAAAAGCTTTCAAATAAAGTGACAGCCTAAAATATTTTATCTCTTCAATTAGAAATATAAATAACTAAAAATTATGAAAATAATTTAATTATTTTGTTAAAGGAAAAAACTAACATTTTTATGTAAGTAATTTTTTTTCTATTTTGATTCTGTAAATTGTACTTAAACTTTATTTTAATTGTTCCCAAACAAAATATGAAATATGAGTTTATTTTTAAATTAATTGCTTGGCAATTTTATTTTACTTACATAATTTACTTAAATCAAATTTAACTGATTTTTTATTTGTTAAATGAAAACATGATTTATATTATAAATACTATTAAGAATTGAATTAAAATGCTCTATAATAAAATATTTAATAATACACTGATAAGAGACATTTACTTAAAATTATTTTTTATCATGCACCATGAAAATAATATTTTTGAAATTCCTACTGAGTTTTAAAGATTATCTATAGTGATAAAAATGAGTTGCTAAGAGAAAAAATGTATATACATTTAGAAATTGCTGGTACAGAACAAAGTTTACTGAGTTTCTAGTAGGAAATCTGAGTTCTCAGACTGGCTCAGTGCCACATTTTTTTTCATTAATAAATTGAGTATTCACTGGAACATTATTGGGACACACACAGAGGGCCTCACATGATTCTTTCATCAGACAGTGGTTTAGCACAGGGGTCCCTAATCCCCTGAGCCACTGACTGGTACCTGTCCGTGGCCTGTTAGGAACTGGGACACACAGCAGGAAGTGAGCAGCCCAAGGGAAGCTTCATCTGTATTTGCAACCGCTCCCCAAGAACTAGCATCACCACCTCAGCTCCACCTCAGATCATCGGGCATTAGATTCTCTCTCATAGGAGTACCAGTCCCTGGTGCCCAAAATGTTGGGGGCTGCTGGTTTAGCAGGGGAAAGCACTGAGAGCACTTTTCAGACGAAATTATGCTGCAGCAGATCCATAGAGAGAGTTCTACATATGTTTACATACGTCTTCCTTCTTCAAAATGTTTTTGAATGATTTCCTAGGATTACTCTATTAATTAGGTAAAAAAAGTGACATAAAATCTATGAGAAGAGATAGGATAGGTAAGTAAAATTTCATAAGGAAAAAAGTAACAGAATACAATGAAATAAAAGAGAAAGATTTTTGCCCAGGATATGACTGATCACCCAGGATATGACCTTCTGACGTGGTATAAAGAGCAACGTTAGAATGCATTCTTTATATTTTAAAATATTTAATAAAAAACATACAATTAATTAATGTGGAGAATTTGTAAAGACAAAAACAAAAATCCAATGCCAGCATCTGGCTTTTTACTCAAAGTATCTAAGTAGTAACAGAAAACAATGACCTTAGTTCTTATTTTATGGGCAACGCTGGGAATATGAGTACCATAGGAAACTTTATCAGAAGAATTCAGTTACTCCGAAACCGGGCATATTTTCATGTATTTGTTAGCCATCAATTTATAACTTACTTTTTTTTTGCTCATTTCATTATAGGGTTATGAGTTTATTTTCAAATTATACATTTTGCAAACTAGGTATTAAGAATTAATACATCAGAGTTATTTTTTCAATGTACAGTGTATTTTTTCAGATTTTTTTTCACGAATTTGAAGATGGACACAAATATTTTCTTCACAATTTCTACAGTACTTGTCTCAGTTAAAAAAAATCTTTCAAACCAATAGATAATATAAATATTCACTTTATTTCCTCTTTTATTTTTATATAAACACTTTATTTTATTAGGAATTTATTTTTTGCATGGTATGAGGCAGATTCTCCATTTTATTTCTTTCAGATAGAGAACCAGTTGTGGTGACACTATTAATTTAATAAACCATTTCCCACATAATTGAAAAAGTGCCTTTATCAGAATACAATTTTCTATATACAATAAAATCTGTCATTGAACTCCTCTTTATTCCACTGATCTATTTATTTGTTTTATGCCAGTACCATACTGGTGTGATTGTAGTATCTCTATATTTCAATATCTTTAAAATAAGTTGCCTATCAGTTTTTAAATAACTTTTAGCTGATCTCATATATCTCATCTTCTCTAAACTTAATATTAATTAGCCAACTCAACAAAATAATAATTGGTATCTTAATTCAATTGCATGTAATATATATATTAACTATGGAAATAATAATTATGATATTATCTTCCATCCAATAACATAGTCTGTCCTTTTACTTGTTCGATTCTTATGTTATTACTTTAAAATATGTTGTGTCTTTATTCATAGTTTTCTGGTTAATTTTAAAAGACTTTTAAGATTTTTATCAGTAAAACGCGAGGCATTTTTATAATCTCATTTTAGTTAATTATTGATAGTATAGAGAAAATCTATTGTACTGTACGTGTTTATTTTTATTTATGAAATAATTTAATAATTTTAGGAGGGTTTTTTTGCCATTTAAATTTTTCTAAATATTTGGTAATAAAGCTATATGTAACTATATACAGATGTATAAATAACTTAATCTCTTTATAAAAGTTAATTACTTAATTTTATTTTTTTGGCATAAATTGAAGAATTTCACTCTTCAAATACTAAGTGACTTGAAGAAATACAAAATAATAAAATAGGCTAAAAAATTTTCAGTAGCAATGAATCAAAGAAAATGAAATATTTAAAAAATTCATGAAGTGAGAAAATAGAAGATTCTAGACTACAGCAGAAATATTAAAACACAGATCCATTTTAAATCTTCAAAAGCCTGGTTGATGAGCTAATGAATCTCGATATATTTTATTAATACTCTTAATTATAAACTCTAAAACATGGGTGATTTTTCCTTACATTTTCTTCTTTTGACTGATAGGAAGCAGAAAAGTTTGTTTAAAAATAGGTAATTGTGTTGACTCTTCTTCCCATATGAGCTGTATTTTATCCCCATGGGCGATAGTCTTGGGCCTCACAACATTTTTTTAAATTAAGTATGTAGCTCCAGAGGCTTCAGTCAGAAAGGGCCAGCTCTATTGTTTGCTCCTCAGTTTCCCTTTAGCTGTTCCCTCCTTCAGTTCCCCATATTTTCTGCTTCTTCTCAGTAAAAGGCAAAAATCAAATCATTCAAAGATAAAGAACTCAATATAGAGGAAAATATAATTCAGTGAACAGAAGATTATTTTTCACAACTTTTTACTGATGTAGACTGAATATTTTTGTTCTCCGCCCCGCCCCCCAAATTTACATGTTGAAACATAAGCCCCAATGTGATGGTATTGGAAAATGGAGTCTTCAGGAACTGCTTAAGTCACAAGGACAGAGCCCTCAAGAACTGGATCAGTGCCCTTATAAAAGAGACCCCACAAATCTTCCTTGCCCCCTTCTACTATGTGATGACATGGCAAGAAGCTGACCATCTATGCACCAGGAAGTGGGCTCTCACCAGATGCCGATCCACTGTGAACTTGATTTTTTGGACTTCTAAGCCTCCAGGACTATGAGAAATAAATTTCTATTATTTAAATGCCACCCAGACTGTGGAATTATTGTGATAGCATCCCAAATAGACTGACATTTATAGTAAAAAATATACCATCAGAGGATGAATTAAAGAAGATATCAGAGTTCAAATGTTAATATCCAGAATAGGCTAGAAAGTGGTATTTAATATTGAGAAAACAAATTGAGAACAGAACCACTTTACTGCAGAATTAATAATAAATCAAAAGCAGAATGATCAAAATATATGTGATTCAAAAGTCAATTGGCACAGATAAAAATCTTGAGATGATTAGCATAAATGCTGAATGGGCAAGACCAAGATCCTAAAGAAACTAAACAGAAGATAATAAATGCAAAAGATCAAGATGAACAGGATGAAGTAGAATACCCAATAAATCGACCAGAAGATATGTTTGATATTGTTTATATGAATCTGAAATAAAGAAAAAAAATTAATTTGCAGACTAAATTTTTGAGGCAAAATGTTAAGTTCTAGTTTAGCTATAAAAGTTTGAAGATTATGAAAAAATTGTTCAAGTATCCAGATAGAGAAAACAATTAAACTACATGGGTGGAAAAATCGAGCAGTACTCATATTTCTCCACAGAAATATGCAGTACTAGAAATCAGTTGCACAATGTGGACCAGTGTGATGCAAGAACATAATTCCTAGCCAAAAAGTTATTCAAGTAAAAAAGCAACAGACATATTTTTAAACATAAAAAATTTAGGAATTGCAGCAGCAATAAGTCATTACAGATAAAAGAAAAAAAGTTTCAATGGCAAAACCCAATCATTTAAGAGATAAAGTTCAAGAGTGGTCATCCCTGAATCTATCTATTGAAATTTAGAATTTAAAAAGAAAAAAGTTATTAATTTTAATTCAAGGTCTTTTTTTAATGCTGCATTTGAATTGCTTTAGATTCTTTTATTTTTCTATCATTGCTGTTGAAATTGTCACCTGTGTATTTTCTGACACTGAATGTAACCATAGAAAATCAAAGGTCTTTCTAATATTCCTCTAGTGATTCTGCTTATCCTTTCTCTATTTGGATGCTCAACTCCCTTAAGTGTTCTTCTAAGTGAATTGCCTCTTCTGTTTGGAAACATGCAGCAAAGTTTTAATGGCGGCACAGTATGGTTAGGCAGAGAACAGGCCTGACTTGCCTTTCCTTAGCTGTTACATTGCATGGATGAGATGTAGAAGTTTCTATATGCTTCTTGCTGCATATAGATTGACCCTATACAGCCTTCACTAAGAGCTGTCTGTACCAGGGAAGTTAAGAAGAAGTTGTTATAGTGTTTTGAGACAGAGCAAAGCCACTTCTAATGAGAAGTACTGCTCTCTCTGCTCTTGTCAGCCAGCAGTTTGATGACTTGCATGGCTCAGTTCTATGCTAAAACACTGAGAAGCAACCTCTCTTCTTTGTGAACTCTAATTAGCGCTCTCTTAGTCCCTGGTTAGAAAAAAATCTCGGCCACTTAGGACATTATTCCTTGCTCTTCCTTTATAGGCATAGGGTCCCATAGGTCATGCAAAGTCGTGTGCATACTCTCATCTCCCAGATTCTCACATAACACAAAGTCTTATACTCATTCTCAAGCCCCAGTCCACTTTCTGTCCTACTCAAGAGGAGCAGTTAAACTGTAATGACAGGAGAAAATTCCAGAGATGTCTATTCAGCCTGTGTGGCAGTCATAAAAGTGTACCATTTACATGCATATGTCCTACTGTGTGGACAGCCTCTGTTGCTGGATCTGCCTCCAGATCCATTTCCATGATTGCCTGGAGGCCACACTTCCCACAGCCTATTCTGCCAGCGACTAATGATGGTTAGAGTACCAAAACAGGCCTGTTCCTGTGAAACTCAGGCCTCTTCCAGTGGGTATCTCTGGCTCAAGGTCTCCTAATTTGCCTGGACAATTTGAGACCCTTCATACTGAAGGTTCCTTCCTTCCCTTTGTCCTATCACAGGTATCAGATCAGCATCTCTTTAGGGAGTAATGGGAAGGACAAAAGTAAAATACTGAAAAACTGATTACTTATCAAACTATAACAATAAGGCTTACCCAAAAGATTATTTTCTACTAAGCTAGTCTTAAAACAGGAAGACAGTATGCCTGGCATGGTTCATTTTTTCCCCTCACTATTCATTCTGTAGCTGTGGATATTTTATGACAGTATAGGCAAAATTTATGAACCTTAGTTTGTCTGTGATTAAATGTGAAATAAAAATAGATAATATTTAATATAAATGAGATAAAATATTAAGTTCCTCATATGTTAATTTATTTAAATTTTATAAAATTTTGAGAAATTAAAATTATTTTCCTCATTTTACATATGAAGAAAATGAGGCATAGAATGGTGAAGTAAGTTTCAAAACCACACAGCTAGAGGCAGCAGAGCTGAGTTTTAAACCCAGGCATTCTTTGTTTTCAGATGATAAGTTTTACCATTATACCTATGGCCTCTTCATATATTTCATGAACTGAAGAGATCTAAAAATCTCCCTGTCGATGTGCAATTTATGTGAAAGCTACTTTCTGTGGCATGTAAGACTCAACAAGCTGTCCTGACCTCCAACTTCTGCTTAGTTTCTTATTTCTCTACTTCATGAATTTTAATTGTAGTCAAGAAAAATTGGATTGTTCTGTTACTCATACCTAAATCACTCTTTTCATATATTCATGATATCATCTGTGTTCTGTCTTTACCCTACAAGTACCATAACCCCAAACACATGTATATGTATTTTAGCAATCAAAAATTATTTATTGAGCACCTTTTATATACCCAACACTTGGTAGACACTAGGCATACAGTGGTAAAAAAGACAGGCAAGTTCTTCATCCTCAATAGAGAGTATATTCTGGTGTCAAAGACTAGATGAGTTAAATAAGATAAGTACAGATTTCGGGCAATGCCATAAATATAAATACAGAGGAAGGTAAGAGAGAGGGAGCAACTGGGGAAGAGACTTCTCTGGTGAAATGATATTTGGCTGAAATCTGAAAGATAAAAAGAAATTATCTGTACAAATAGCCCAAACAAAGGCATTCTAAGAGAAAAGTTTTAAGCAGGAGAATGGCTGTTTGAGGTCTGGAAGTGAGATGATGTTAGTTGGATGGGGTGGTAACAGTGATGAGAACTGGTGGTCCAGAATTATTAGATGGGTGATGCTGGAGCAATGGGGTGCGGGGGGAGGAAGAATGATAAAAATGATACCTCCTAAGTTTGGGACTTAAACAGCTAGGAAGATGCTGGTACCATTTATCCTGAAGTGAAAAATTGAGTATATAGGAGAAAATTCCAAGACTTCCACTTTAGAGATAAATTAGAAATTCCTAATTAACATCCAATGGAAGATATCAAGAAGGTAACATATGGAAGTCTGGAGCTCTGGGTCTGGCCCATGAAGTGTTTCTGAGTCTCTCCACCATCAACCAGATGTGATCTTGGAATTCTCTGAGTTCCCACCAACTTTGTGCCTTTCTTTTGCCATTTATCACATAAAAGCTTTTGAAAAATATTCTGGCACACATGGGAGTTTCTGTTTGAGTCATGCTAAAATATGCAGACAAATAAAAGATACTAAAGCTGTTCCTGCTTAAATCTCACAAATCATCCTATAAATGTGTAGGAGATGGGAGTTGCCCTTAACCAGTTAGTTAACTGCCACATCCCTCAACTAGATAAAGCTCATTATTGTTCATATTTATATTTCCTGTAGCTCCAAAGATAATGATTTATACAGAAATTTTGTTTAATAATGCTATTATTGATATATATTAATATCTGTAAAAGAAAAGCTTTTTGTAAAATAGTGTTTCTATTTTTCTTATGTATCCTTATCTTTAGATAATCATCAGCCATTAATGTTACTCAGGAGAAAAAATTATTAACAAGTTCTAAAGATATTATACTGTAGGAAATAAAAATAAATACCACTGCTACTAAGGAATCAACAGACACAAAACTCTTTTGTAAAATTATCTGATGATGGGTAAGCATCTGCAAAGAGCATCAAAAGCAAGAAGCAAATGTTAATAGAAAATTTTGCACATTCATAAATAGGTTTAAAGCAATATATGATAGAACTCTCTTGACATTTTAAAAACATTTTTGTTATTTTTACAGACATACCTTAGGAAATTTTTCATATGTTAAATCTATATAATTCACCTCGGCTGAATAGTAACATTTACCGAAATATTTTGTCATCCCATACATAATTACATAAACAAATAAAACCATTCTTTTCTGGGTTTTTTTTTTTTTGTATTTTTTCCTTCCTTTCTTCCTTCCTTCTTTCCTTCTTTTTCATTTCTTTGCTTTTCACTTTTTTTTTTTTAAGTGAAAGATATTTCAAAGTCATTCAAGTGGTTGTACTACTTTTAGGATTAATTATATAATATAGTGCTGAAATTACAAATTGATTTTAAAGACTCTGCCCAAGTGTCTCTCTGTATTTTATGTCATCAACCAAGCTCTAGACTGAGAGATTGGAAAGAGGATAAAAGTAACCTCCTAACCCTTTAAATTTATTTCTTTTAAAAATTGCTAGCATTTGATTTCACATGATGTTATATAGCATGACTCCCAAGGAAGATTTATAGTTTTGACACACTACTAAAGAGGGCTGCTGAAGCTCAATGTAGCACTGCTGTTTTTACATCAGCAACCATCAAACATATTGATTATCAATACCTATGGTGTGCCAAACAGCTTGTATGTGTTCTCCTTGAAATATTTTGAACCATTTTTATGGAACTATTAACACTAATAATAATTTTCATCATGAATTGATAAAATACAACCAGATTAGTGGTTGTTATGACTTCTCTAGCAGGAGTGCCTTTTTTTTCTGAATGCATATCCCCCTCTTCCAGTTTAATCTCTTAAAACAGAGCTGAAGCTTCAACATCTGCCAGTACTATTTCTCCAGCAGCTGTGAGCACTAATATATGAGATGCTCTCCTTTGCATATAGTAATTATATCTCCCTGCTGTGTTCTCAGCCCCTGTTACATGGTGCCCAGCAGGATGTTTGCTCACACAGTTACTTACATTTACTATTTTTGGAGACATGAAAGAGAAGCCAGCATTTGGTTATTACCTAGTTACTGACAATAATAACAATGATGCCTAAAACCTATTACCATGTAAAAATTTAAAAATTATACATAGAAAATAATTTACATGTATTATTTTATTCTCTCAACCAGCCTCGAGTCAAACAACTGAGAAAGTGGTAAAGCCAAGATTCACACCCAGACTTTTTGATTAGACATATTTTTACCATACAGCACTGTAATGTTCGGCCCATGTGGAACATTATATCTGTTAGGTACAAGCAATTATAGTTCAGTTTATAACATTGATAAAGAGAATCAGAAAGTGTGTAGGTAAAATTTAAAACTTAGCAGTTTGAAGGATTTGTATGATTAATGGCATTTCAGTTGCCTCTACAAAAGTACTAAAATGCCTCTGTAAGTTTGCAAAAAAAAAAAAATGCATTAAAATGGAATTTAAGAGAACTAGAAATTTTTTTTTTAAGGAATCACAAAAGTTTTATGAAATTCTTTCTCTTGTTTTAAACTCAAAACCTATTTTATTATTGAAACTACAAGCAGCGGAAAAGTATTTTGAGAATTTATATTTTGAAGAAAATAATATGTTCATGTAAGTATAAATATAGCATAGCTTGTTTGAGAAAATTAATCTGGTAGGCAGGGCCAGAGCTTCCAGAGATAACAAGAAAGTTTTCATTAATGAAGGAGGACTGATTTTCTCTCCAAACATATCACACCACTTGCCTGATACAATTAGTGCTCAATATGTTGTATTCACTCCTACTTACTTGTATTGGCATCTCTCAAAAAGTCTTAGGGTTATACAAAGAAAAAATATATTATTGAGAAAAGACATGCAATAAGCAGAATTAGTTATTGTCTCAATAGATGTGAAGCACTTTCTCATTCAGTTCTTTATTCTTAACATATCTTTTTTACTTTATATAATCTACATAAACTTTGTGCTATTAAAGGTATGTAATATTAAAGGTAAGAGGGAGTTAATTTATAAAAATACCTTCTTGTTTCGATTAGTACTTTCTTCCATAAATAGTGCTGTGAGCAATAAAGGAAAACAAAGGAATGAGTGGCTGAATCTGCTTCAGTAAAATCTTTGGTAATAACTAAACATCAACCCAGCATGGCTAAGCAAACAGACAGAGTTGTGAGTTTGTAAACAGAAGATAAAACTTAAAAATATGTCTTATAGTTGGAATCTTATTCAGGAAGAATAAATGCAGAATGAAAATTTAAAAGATAAGATGCAAGAAACAATCTCTTTTTCCTGTAAGAGATGAATTCAGCAATTTCAGGAATGTGCTAAAATTAAAGTGTTAAAATATTGAAGTGGCCAAAGCTGAGGCTTGGTCAATCAAATATAAGTTTGGCTTTTCTTGATGAAGGAATAATGTTTGTGTACACACACACACACACACACACACACACACACACATATGTATCTATGATATACACATATGTATATGTATTTTATATACCTATTTATATGAATATTAAAAGATACTAACAGTACTTTCTTCAGATTAAAAAACCAGTATTTGCTGCATATTTCATATAAAATTATTTTATAATAATCTATACTATTCTGATATTTATATATATGTATAAATATAGGTGTAGGTACAGTATATGTGTGTGTGTATTTGTATGCACACACACACACACACACACACACACACACACACACACACATATATATATATATATATATAGAGAGAGAGAGAGAGAGAGAGAGAGAGAGAGATGTAATTACCATAACCCTTTATGTAACCTGGGCAATTCTCTGTATGACAACTCCTGTGACACCCACATTTTGTCACTGCTCAGCAACCTCAAAATGAATGTCATTTAGAGGTTCTTAACTCTCCTTTCTCCTCTGCTGGTATGGTTTATCACATTATTATGAGTTTGATTTTTATGCTTTCATCATAGTTATATAATCGATCTCTCTAGGGAAAAAAATTCTTTCACAAAAGTGGCTAACCTATTAAAATTGTGAGAATGAGTATATTTTAAGACTATATTCACCATAACAATGACTGAATTGGGGAAAAAGTGGTTTATAAAATAAGATGCTCGCTGAGTTATCTCTTCTGAATTTTCTTGTGTCTCAAACCCATTTGGTTTCACATGGGCATTAGACAAACCATTGTAAACTGTGATTTCATTTATAGTCACATCACAGAATAAGATTACTTTCGTTTACTGTGAGATTAAAGCCTTCCCATAAATGTGTATTTTATAGCTATTGTTAGGTATAAGCAATTATAGCTTAAAACTGGAAGCAAACACACAGAAATCATCCAGTTGATTCAGGCTAGAAACTCTTAAGTAAGTCACTCTTCATTTGCCCGAGTCAAGATAAGCAGTGTTAACACACTCATTATTCATCAATAAAACAAGAAGAATGAAAAGAATGGTAGGGCACTGAATGTGATAAATGACAAATAAAATGTTTGGAAAAAGTGAATGTAGCAGTCATGTGAAGATTAAAATACAGCATATCCTCAGGTCACTCAGTTAAAAGACTAAGTACATTCATCAGGGAATTCTATATCATTGGGCAAACATGTTAATTATAGACTTAAGGGAATCCTGACAAAGGTAATATAAACACCCATCCCTTATCATAAATCATCACCAAGTATTATAAACTATTCCTAAGTAAACCACATTTTATTTTTCAACATAAAAAAATGTGCAAAATTTGGGGTCATGGTACCAGCCTGATGCTGAGAATATTTAAGCTAGTGGTACTCTTCTCATCAAGCACAGCTTGCAATAAATATTGAAATTAAAAAGTTTAATCGAGAAAATTATTTTTATTTATATGCTACACTAAGAATAGTAATACAGTTGGTATCTCCAATAAACACAGAGATAGGACATTAGATCAAAAACATTATATGAATTCTTTTGGAATATAATTAACAAAATATATGACATTGTTTTAGATGAAGGAAAATGTGAAAACAATGGGGGCTTATGTGGACTTGCAACATGTAACACATTACACTTAGTGAACTCTAATATGAAACTTTGATGGTTTCAATATTACAGACTCACCAATAGAAATTTGTACCACAGTCAGGCCATCCACCAACATTTTTGCTTGTTCACTGCAAAATTACCCAATATTAGAAGAACTGAGAAGAGGATACAAGAAAAACAAATAATAAGGTGAGCAGAAGGAAGTTACTAAATGTTAAGTAAGATAAAGTAGCATGGCGTGGCCATTAACTATTAGAAAGTATTAGCGAACAACAAATCATTCCAATATGTAGTAAACTGTGGCTGTCATATAGATCATGATAAAATAAAACAGAACTGAACACATAAATAAGACCTATAAACAATGGCCAACCAGTTGGCAAATTACAGATGAAATTAGGATTTGAAAAACAACCTCAGTCATAAGTCTGATTTATTTACCAATGAAAAGTGAAATATTTCAACTTTAGATACAAAATTGACGTCTTTAAAATGGTAGCACTGCATAGAGGCAGGTTTGTTGCAAAGCTATTGAAACTTCAGCATCCCTCAGTTTCCCAGCCCCTTCTAGGACCCTGAAAGTTATGTTGGTTTTTAAAATGTTCTAAAGTTAAACATTATGACTGATTCTTTTAAAAGAAATCTGTCTTTTATTCCAACTTCCTCTCCATTTCCATCCCTTCATTTCAAATAGATGACAATAGAGTAGCTAAGGATATTTTTGAGAATCATTTAAGGGGAAATTATTTAGAGAAACATTTAGTTTAGACATATTGGAGTATAATTTCAGAATTTGCAATAATTTTTTGTATAATTAAGTTATTATTAATCATAGACTATCTCCCAGAAGTCATCCTACCAACCATTGACAGAGCCAGAGTTGATATCATGATATGAACATGTATTTGAAGGCCTAGGATTGGAAGGACACCACTAGCAGAGCAAGAGAAGAGAGAGAGACAGAGAGAGACAGAGAGAGACAGAGAGAGACAGAGACAGAGACAGAGAGAGACAGAGACAGAGAGAGAAAGAGAGACAGAGAGAGAGAGAGAGAGAGAAGGAAGGAAAGAAGGAAGGAAGGGAAAGAGCAAGAGAGGGAGGGAAGGAGGAAGGGAGAGAGGGAGGGAGAGAGGGAGGGGAGGGCAGGGGAGGGGAGAGGAAATGAGGGGAAGGAAGGGAAGGGAATGAAAAAAAAAAAAGGAAGAAATAGAGTCATAAAGTATTCTTTGGATAGTTTTCCAATCATTAAAATTGTAAATTTATAAATGAAGGATTCTTTTCATCAATGCCTTGACAAAATGTACATTCTTCCTCATCAGGAAAAGAATACACTCAACCATGCAGCGTATCAATACTTTGTCTGTACCAAATACTTTATATCTGTATGGAAATTACATTAGAATTGTATCAGTAATCCTTTGTTCGTAGAGCAGAAGCCCAGCGGTATTTCTTCGACTAATATGTTTGTGAGTGAAATCACCCACTTTCTGCATGCCAACATATTGGATCATGTCTAACTGTATGTGACTCATTAGTGAACTGATGAAGTCTGAAAGTTCCACATGAAAAAGCATACAAAACTGTTGCAGATGTAGCAAGTCAATGTGAAGAAACAAGTGTTCAGTGACAAAGTTCCTCATATATTCATTGATCAAGCAATGCATGTAGTACCAGTGTTGGTTATATTTTTATATAGCTGGAGATTCTTTATTTGGACACAATGACAAGGTAACATTTTTAGTCATCTTTAAACTTACCTATGAAAACAACTTAGAAAATTTTGCTTTAAAATTAGTAGATATGAAACAAAATGATAAAATTAGGAAAAAATTTATTTTAACATAGAGAAGTAAATTATGACAGAAAATAGACTGTGCTGAAAGCAATAATCATTAAAAAGAAAGGCAAATTTTGAAAAGAAGTAATAAATAGTCTTTTAGATTATTTGAAAATCCAATTAGCGAAGAAGAGTAAACCTTATAAATACTGGTAAAATCTTAAAATTTTTGTTGATTTAAACAAAACATTAATTGAACAAAATAACACAAAACTCACAAAAAAACTTTGCAACAAGAACATAGTAGAGAAAAAAATTAGTTAATGCATTAAGTAATCTCAAAATGTCATGAAATCTTATGGCTCATATATAAAAGAAATTTGCCAAATTTGAGAATAAGCCTAAAAATTTACGTATTACTAAAACATGATGAGAAGCTGAAAGTTTCAGCAATAAAAATATTAACTATTTCAGAAGATAGATTGAATTATGATTCTATGTAAAGAAATTATAAAATCACTGTCATATGTAGAGGCAAAGAGTATGCAAAGAAATTCCAACAACAATAATAAAAAAGTCAAGATAAAGAGTATTATAAGGATATATCAGGCAATTAATAAAAGTACTACATTTTTATGAGGATTTTGAAATGTCATACTTCTTAGCTTTTTAAAAATTTTTACTTTTTGTTATGTTTTTCCATATTCTAAATAATTACTCACTTCTAAATCTAATTTTGGATTTTAATGTTTTACTATTTTCTATAATGAGGGCTCTTCCTTGCATAATTTAGGTTTCACACATTGTAAAATCCAGTTTCACACCCAGAGCCCCCTGGATTTGACATTATAAGAGTTGAGTTCTATTCTCAATTCAGTAGTTTTCAGAAGAGGTGATATTAAGCAATCACTCAGAATAATAAGAATACCTCTGTTACAGATTGTTGTAAAAATTAAATAAAATACACATTTTTAGTGTATTATAATGTATAAAGCTCTATAATATAAAAATGTGCAATGAATTCCTTTTTATAATGATGGTTGTTCTTGTTTGCATAGGACATGAAACTATATTTATATGAAGGAACAATATAAATGGCCTAGACCACATATGGAAGACTTTCCCAAAAGTGGTAATTTTTAAATGTGGCCATGGACTACTATAGGAAGTTATCAGGTTATCATATAATCTCTTGCAATTAAATCTTTTTGAAGACTCAAAATAAATAGTTTAATTCTTCTTAATCTAAATGAGTCTGCTATTTTACTAAAAAACAACAATGGCTTATTTTAAGGGCATTCATGTATTTTTTTCTTACTATAAAAATAATGCAAGGCAGCTTTAAGAAACTGTGAAAAATAAAACAAAATCACTATCATTTTTAAGCTGATGATTTTAATTTATCTAATGAGAAGATACCTACACATTAATACTCTTGAGCATAAGTCAAGAACCAACTCATGATCTCACCATGCAAACTACCAGTCCTACACATGTCCTCATTATAGGCAATACCTCCTCTGATATCTGTATCTCAATTTCTTATGTGTCACCCATTTCATATCTTATATTGTTCAATTTTATTTCTTTATTCTAATCTCTTCATCTTCTTTTCATCATCAACATATTTTAATTTTTGCCTTAGGTCATTTGTTATAAAATTCTCATCTTGTGTGTATTTCCTAAGGTGTGGGAGAATTGATAGCCTCCACTAATATGTGATAATTGAATTTTATATTTATACATTTTGTCATATAACTTGGGAATTGTTTTATATCATCTTATGTATTCATATTCATTTTCCAACTAGACTGTTAACTTATTTCAGATAAAGAGTATATAAAATAGTATTAGATTTAACTACAATTAATACTAAAATCTAAATTCACAATGGCTGTTATTATTCCTCACATATATGAATTCTGGAGGTGAGGAGACTGGTATCATAAACACTGACACACAGTCTTCAGGCACCCAACTCCTAAAGCTGCTATATTATCCAACTTCAAGAAACATGTTCCTAGAGGCTACAATGCGAATGGGGGCCTGGTGGAGTAGGGCAACAAATGCAGGCCTCATGGTGTCTCCAGATGCTGCTCTAACACTCTTGGGTGTGGCCTGAAGCTTATGATATAAGATAACCTATACCCATGCTTCTGGTAGCAGAATGGGGGGAGGAGAGGAGAAGAAGAAGAAGGAAACAAAGATTATGTTCATCTCTCAAAACATATCCTAGAAATTGTCACAGAACATGTCTGCTTGCAGCCCATTGGCTAGAGCATATAATCTTCACCAGCCCACACCTATCTGGAAGTAGAGCTAGGAACTGCATTCTGTGTTCTGGCAAACCCTGGATCACTCCAGGGAGAAAGAAATGGAAGCAAATGAAGAAATAAAAATAAATTGAAGTTGCCATTGCAAGGAAGAAATCAAAAGAAATGAGATTTCAAAACTGGAAAAGTTTTGTCCATTTTACTTAGACAATACAGCAATATAAAGACTTACAGGAAATTACGTGTTTACAAGCACGTGGTAAACAAAAACATATATTTGTGTATCACCTGATAAAAAAATTTAAAGACATTCCTAATTTTTTGGTTTGTAAAGATGCATTTGCAATGTAGATTATGGTGACTTTGAGGAAGAATGCATATTTTTTTAAAGTTTCTAATATCAGTTATATTTTATTGTAGCCTAAGTGCTCAATATATGCCAGGTACTATTTGCAAACCAAAGACTTCTGAAAGTATCATGATTAAACATGTGTATTTCTATGGTATGTCAACTGTGCTAATTTTTCTTGGAAGGTGCTAGTGGGAAGAGGAGATGAGTAATAAAAAGTGAAAGAATGAGACTATTAATAATTTTTATTGAAAAGAGATAATTCCAGAAAGTGCTGCAGTGTCTCAGACTTTTTATCTTGTGCAAACCCTATCTTCATCTTCAGTAGAACTGGCATAAACACTATGATTACATACCCAAGAGGACATAAAACAAGATGTATTAGAGATGTTCTGAAGTTAACCTTGAACTAGAGCATAAAATAATCTACAAAAGTTTAAACACTTCAGGGAAAAAGAGAGGAAAAATATGAATATATTTTATATATATATATATTATATATCATGTAAATATATATATTTTTTTACATTGAGGGATAAAGCATTCTTTCCTTTCCCCTCTGCTTCTCTCTTCAATTCCCTAAGAAAGAGGTTAAATCTAAGACTAGAGCTGGAAAGGAATTTCAGTGACCCCTTACCAGCAAGTGGTCCCATGTGCACCTATGAGTCACCTTTATAGGGTTGCAGACACAAGTGGGACATGTTCACTGCAACTTAGAACAGATGGAACCAGTACAAGTAAAAAGTAATTTCTTATATAAGATCAATGAATTTAAACCTGTCTGATGTTGTCTGAGGGTAATTTGGAATAGAAACAGATAGTTCAAAACCACAGTATTTGAGCTTTAGCATGATCTTGTCTGGTAATAATTTAAATTTGATAACAAGCCAGAGTTCCAATTTTTTATCCTCTCTTTCCCCAAATTTATATAGAGAACTATAAATTTATCATGCACTAAAATCATTTTTATATTGGTGTTCTACCACTTTATAGATAGAACATATTTTCAAGAAAAAGAAAACTAATTTTTTGTTCATATTTTCCATTTGTAGGACCCATCACAAATATATAACTTTCTGATGGTTAACTTTCTACAAGCTTGTTTCAGTTAGCAGAAGGAAATGTGACTCTATCTGTGGCTCACGAAAGCCCCATGCATGGCACAACACAATTTTCAGAACAGATAGATTAAAAGAGTTCATTCTCAATATGAAAAGCTATATTTTATTCCTTGGTAAATAAATAAATTAAAGACCATTCACATTTCGGTTTGACCAGAAACAAATGTGAAGCTAATATACAATGATAGCTTTAGCATCCTTCTAAGTAAACAAAACTTGAGCCAGCCATTGGCATTGGTGTTTGATGAATAATAAAGAGCGGAGGGATCTGATCCCTACTACTAGCCATCAGGAGCCTGTGACTAAAGAGTGTGCATAGTTATGGTAAAATAGTTAATATGACATTCACATTGATAGAATTAGAGAATGACAGACTTTTTACTCTGAATGTCATCATATAATGTGAAAAAAGAAATAAAGTGATTGTAGACTACAAGTCTTTCCAACTTTATTATGAACAATTCTACTCTTCCAGTCCTTTCCTCAATTTTTCACATAACAAGTTTTCAAATATCCCCAACATCTTCATCATTTCTGAGTAAATGGAAGTCTACGTCTCCCTTATGGTATTGAGCAGCATGAGTTGAGCATGATCTGACCATTGCAGACTAGTGAGTCCAATACCAGCTTTTACCTATATTTTATTTGTTTATCAATGAAAATATCATTATAAGTATTTGTAGGACACTAACAGCAATAATGACAACAACAAAAATAAACAGAAAGGAGAAAAACACACAATTATGGGGACTCACCAGACCATGAGCTCCACCTCAAATAAAATGACGTCTCTTCCACTACTTACTCAGAATCTACATTCTGCCTGGGAGATAGTCAGTACTCGATAATGTTTGCTCATTGAATTGTATTATAGGATCATGGACTTAAACCCAACTCATTATCAGAACTTTCCAGATAAAATCATAATTAAATCAGAATTAGCAGTGATTTGTGAAGAAACAGGCATTCCAAGGCAGTGGCAAGATGAAATCTGAGAAATTATTCAGAATACCTGTGCATAGTTTCTTACATCTTCTAAAGTGAGCATGTGGCTGTGCTAACACTGAGCTTGGTAAAAAACAAAAACAAACAAACAAACAAAAAACAGAAAAATCTAATGCATGTAAATATTCTCTGAAATTAACATACTTGGTTTGTTACTGTAAGTCATTCCAAATGGTGGGTAAAAAAGGGATGAATACCAAGCACCTCAGATCTGGCGTTTATAACTCACTGTCATTGCTCCAGAAGGAAGCTTAAGTGAGATTTGCTCATGAATTCTTGCTCTGTGTAGTATTACCTTCAATAAGAATTTGTCTTTATCTAATTAAGTTTGGAACTTCATTTAATCTTATACTGTGTGTGTGTGTGAGTGTGTGTGCACACGCCCATGCATGAGTATCTGTGGTCTCATCCTAATCATCTGGAATTCACCAGAATTCTTGTGGCTATACATTTAAAAACCAACTATAATAGTAGGCACCAACATTCTCTGTAAATAAGTAGAAGAGTCTTAAATGGAATTAAAAAAATAAAGTTAAAATATTTTGCCTTCAAAAAAAAACATTAAATGAGATATAGATAGAAAAATGTTTAAATGTGTATAATGAAAAATAAAATATAATTATTTGAGGCAAGAATAAGGATATCAGGATTTGTAGTTTGCTTACAAAATGCCATAGAAGACCAAAAAGTCTTTTGATTTGGATATAGGCAAAATTCAAATAATTATCAATACCCACAGATGATGGATAGGTAGATAGATAGATGATGGATAGAGAGATGGTTGGGTGGATGGATGGATGAATGAATGAACAGATACATGACAGCTAGAGGATACAAACAGACGCATATGCATTCCAAATTAGGCAAGATTATGTACACAAGTTTTCAGTACCACGTATATAAATAGAGGCTTCGGTTTTCATGAATCAGAAAGGATTAGACCCAACACTATAGATCTTGCACAAAGTAAGAAGACAGAACTTAGGAGCTAAAGTTTATGCACAAATCCAGAAACCAGAAGGAACTCATCTCTTCCATGAAAAGAGAATTAGAGTTAGTGGACTAGAAAAAAATACGCATTGGCCTGGAAATGGAACACAGATGTCAGCCACATATTATGGGCTATGAATTGAAAAAGAATATCCACTCTGCACAAAAAATGTGGAAACTGAATTCACAATGACTCATAAGGTAGAGAAACCTGTGTCAAGAAACAAACAAACAACAAAAAAAAGGTCAACAACCAATTAAACCTGTAGGGATATGACACAAATACACTTGGGGGGGAAATTGTTGCTTCCATAACCTAGGTCATGCACAGGACTCCTGCAAGTTGACAATTTTCACTGAAGAACTTAAAATTAAAATTTTTAGATAGCAAGAGAGAGAGATATCATGAGAGAATCAATAGTTTCAAAAAACAAGAACTCTCATACTCAAAATAATAGGGGAATCTGAAAATGAGATTAAAATAAGTATTATAAAAATGTTTAAGTGAATAAACAAAGTAATAAAATCTGTAGGAAGATTGAGATATTGATTAATTTTAGATACTTCAATTAAATGTATAAGTAGATACAGAATATATAGATATAGATTGTTTAAACTTCAAAATCATATGTGTGAGGTAGAGGAGACAAATTCACAAAAAGAAAGAGATGAAAACAACAATCAATCAAATTTCAGGAAAAATATAGTATAAAATGATGGAATTATAATCAAACACATTAGCAATTATAATTAATAAAAATCAATTAAACTAACTTACTGAAGTAGAGATTCTGAGATTGGATTACCTGCAATATCACTGTATTTATCAAAGACAAATTTAAAAAACAATGATACAGAAATGTTAACATAAAATGATGAGACCGTACAAATTTATCAAAATAATGTTTTGATAGAGACATTAATAAAAGACAAAAAATGTATAGGAAAAGTAGCTTTATTCATTGATAAAGAAACTGATCTAAAAAGATATAATAATCATAAATACGAAAATATCTAAAAATACAATTTCAAATTCTTTAAGGCAAAAATCTAAAACATGAAGAAACTGAAAAATCCACACCACCTCAAGAGATTTTCACATGCTTCTCTCTGAAATTGATTAATCAAACACATAAAACATTAGCAAAGATGTAGGTTTAAACAATACAATCAACAATCTTGGTCTAATATATATGTATTACATTCAATAGATACAGAATACACATTCTTTTAAGCACATATTTTATTTCAGAAAGTGATCATGTAGCAGTCAAAAAAGGAAGCCTCAATTAATTCTAAATATCAATATCAAAATAATATTAATAATCATAGGGTCTTCCAGATTCTCTTATGGGATGACATTGGGGTTTTTTCACAGACCAGTGATATGTTCTTTCCTATGTTTTAAGTATCATTGTGGCTGCTGTATTGCAAAGAAATTGTAGAATTAAAAAACAGTCAAAGATGAAAGCAAAGAAATCAGATTTCTTAATGCATAGAAAGTTAAAGAATTCAGAAACAAAATTAGTACAATGAAACAATGGAGAAAGTAATCATGAAGAAATGTTCACTTCATAGAAATTACATAGAAATATACACTTCTTAAAAATACAAGCTCTCTGTAAAAGAAATTATAGTCCTGCTCTGGAGTTAATGCATAAATAAGAATGAAATATATTTAGGTTTGCTGAACTATTTTCTAGTTTTAAGAAAAATTAATTTAATAAAGTTGAATAAAGCCAAGAAACTGCACTGTTGAGGCTGTCCTGAGGAGTCAAATTGCCTTGTAGTTTCTCTCATCACTCTCTCACAAACATTTGAAATTGATCGCGAGATGATGACATTGGGCTCCTTCTGGTCTTGGCTATCACAATGGCTTCAAAAGAAGAAAAAAAATGACCCACTGTTTACTTACCAACATGAGTTAATTTATCAAAAAGGGGGTCACTTAAAAGATAATTTATCATCTCTTACCATGTATAATGCTCATATTCCAAGTTCTCCAAAGAATACATTGAAATTTAACTTCTGGGAAAAAAAAATTAATGAATAAGTATGTGGATAAAGGAGAGTCAGTAAGAGAGAAAATATTCTTTAACTATTGGGCTTTATATGAAAGACTGGAGCAGAATTTTCTTAAGTTTAGCCACCTAAAGGACTTGGACCTATTTTAACCACAGTCTTCTAATTTTAAAACCTCGCATCCTATTCTTTCCTTATAAAAAGCTGAGTGTTGGCTGAGCTTAAAATGACTTAGCTTAGATTTACAACACATTTTTTTAATTATGAAGCACTTTAGAAAAAATTTAACTAGCTTTTTTGTTTGCTTCTTTTTTGTCCCTTATAAGAGCATATACACACATATTCACACACTATAAATTTTTAAAGATTTTTTTATCCTAAAAGTACTTTTTTTCCTCTACCATATACATAAAGCTTCCGTTACTCATTAGAGCCATTATCCTTACTCTTTTGTTGTTTCACAATTTCCTTATGGAAGACTTAAGAAGTAAAATGTAGTTTCTTCTACTATCTAGTCATTTAATATAATTTGAGATTGTTATCTTTCCTTTGACCCTTCGATACCATAGCATCAAATGGTAAAACACTATCATCAAACTCTGAATTGTATGTGGTCTTTAAACTACCTTATATTATCAACTGGAAAATATACCATAGAAAAAAATGTGAGCATTAAACTGTTTGATGAATAGCATGGCTATAAAAGAAAATCATTTGGATTTAAGATGATAGCTACGTAGAGTGAAAGAAATGTTTGGATGTTCTTTGGGATTATTCATTTTAACAAAGTATATATACTCAATAAATTCCAAATGACAGTATGGGAACATGTAAAATTGAAATTAGACTGTTGGAGAAATCTGAGAAGAGATATGGAAAATCAGAACATGTTATGCAGAATCCCACCTAAGTAATAGATTATCATTTTAATTATTGGTCACCTCTTAACTTCTGAAATTATCTGCTCCTAAATTCTGTTTTTTCTTAGAAATTAATAAACTACATATTATAATAAACTTAATAAGTAACTTAAGCACAAGTGTTTGGAAATGAAAAATTTATAAAAAGCATTAAATTTATAAAAATGATAACTGAAGGTTCAAAATAACTTTAATAATGTCATTTTTAGTTGAATTTTGCTTAAAAGATTCATGAAAGAATAGTGATTAATTGTATTTAACATTTCATCACACTTTTGTATGTTTATATACCACCAGGAATGCCAGAATTATATTCAAACAAATGTATTTATATCCACATGTTCAACAGCCATTTATTACAGTCTTACCAAGTACAAAGCACTATGCCAATAGCAGCAGAGCAATACAGAATGAACAGGTTACCAACTCTTTTCTTAAAAACATTACAACAAATAGGAGAGATCTATACACATGTAAATATTGTAACATAAAAGCTGTTAAACCTGCCTAGGTGAGATCAATATTGAGTTATAATAGTTCATTTTTTTCATCCAGTCATTTAACAAGTAAAATAAAAACTTCTCCTAAGGCCAACAATGAACAAAGTAATAACTTTACATGATTATTTCAAAGTAAAATTAATAACTTAAAACAAGGTTTTCAGTAAAAGGGTTAGAAGTTGGTTTAGGATTCTATTATGGAGGTCTGTTGAACTAGTGAGTAACAAGGATTCACCTCCGGCTTTGAGAAGAGAAGTTGTTTGGTTTACATTTCAAAGAGATCAGCCATTCAAAGCCTTACTTCTTTTATGAAATAGCATTTATGGCATTGTTATCATATAGACTATAATGCTTCTCTTAACATACATCATGCAATTATTTTACACCAAGGAATATAGCTGTATGTGATTTTTTCTAGTTTCATCTTTTTCTCATCCCTCATAAAATATTGTGTTCAACTATGTCCCTGGGTATCTACATTCCACAATGTCTGACACTATAAAAAAAGTCCATTTGTCTCTGACCAGAGCATATGCATATGCCATGTTCACATATAATTCATTTAAAACAAATGACCTTTAAAAAATGGAACGCTGTGTAGTTTGAGCATTCCTGGTTAACTGTTACAGTGTAGTTTCTTTGGCAGTAATTCTGTACTCAGGCAGACATATCTAAGAACTTTTCACAAAGGCTCTGCGTCTTAGCACTAATGAAAAAGGCAATGAAAATCATGACTATTATTTCTGCATAAATAACTCACAAAAAGGAAATGCCAGTGCAGTTTCTATTATCAAAAGTTATTCCACATTTTAGAAAGTTGCATTCACCACAATTTTAACTTTCTCAGTGCAGCATATGCTCTGCTGGTTCAATTCAGAAAATAACTCCTTCTATCTATTTGGCATTTCAGGCTTTGCTTAATTATTTTTCCCAACTAGTTGTCAGCAAAAGGTCACTGCCACCAATCCAATGCCAACAGGAGTTTCCAATCTAGGGTGCGATAAAAAAGAAGAAGAAAAGAAGAAGAAGAAGAAGAAGAAGAAGAAGAAGAAGAAGAAGAAGAAGAAGAAGAAGAAGGAGGAGGAGGAGGAGGAGGAGGAGGAGGAGGAGGAGGAGGAGGAGGAGGAGGAGGAGGAGGAGGAGGAGGAGGAGGAGGAGGAGGAGGAGGAGGAGAAGAAGAAGAAGAAGAAGAAGAAGAAGAAGAAGAAGAAGAAGAAGAAGAAGAAGAAGAAGAAGAAAATAAAGAAAATAAAAATATTCTCCCCCTAGACAAAGGGGAGGCCTGCTTACAGAGAGAAAGCTTCCACCCTGGTCCCTGATTGGTCCAGTTTTATGCAAATATGAAATCTAAATTTGCACAGTTTCATTGGTCTAAATAACACTGTCCTTACTGGTCAGAATTGTGCATCCTGATTGGCCATTATAGAGCAGCTCTGATGGGCTGATAAATGTGCAAATAAGAATATAGTTGTGGAGCTCTGATTGGACAAGGTAGATCTCAGCTCATTGGTCAAAATACAGTTCCAGGAACTTCTATATAATAAGGTTTGGCTCAGACTATAGGAACATCATGCAGGAGGCTTGGCAGCTCAGTCTTTGCCTTTTCCCTGATGTACAGTGTGGCTGAGAGAGCTCTGTAAACAATGGCTTCTAGACTCTGGTTATGAATTTGGACCCAGTTATCTATGAGGAGTCTTTCTTGCAGATACATTCCTTCTCAGGAGCTACCTAATTAATAAAGTAAATGGAATGTTAATTATTATTCCTATTTTATCCAGAAGAGTAAATCAAATCAGGCAAAATAACAAACTAGGTTTCTATTTTTTATTCCAATATTCCCTCAACAATATCACAGTTTTTGCAATGATAAACTTGCTATACTGGAAGAACAGTTCCTTCCACTTGAATAGAAACTGTATATGGGTAGAAAAATTGGGGAATTTTTCAATATAAAACAAAATGGTAAAATGGATAGGAAAGATTTTTTTGAAAACAGTGACATTATTGCTAAAATCCTCAAATTCAAACACTGTGTTTATTTTTTTATATGAAAGAAAAAACATGACATTCAGAGTTATTTCCTTCACTGATAAAAGTTTACAAACCAAAGTCCCTATTTTCTAAGATTTTATAATCTTGCTTAATAGTCTTAAATTGAAACCTCTTTTGGAGAGTATTTGTTATTGTTTTTACGTAATATCGCATTTGCTCTTACGAGAACCTCGTGAGTTGGTACATACTATTGTATCTTATAGGTGAGTAACTTGGCATAGAAAGGTGAAGTGACTGGCTCCTAGGCCAGCATTATTTTTACTACATTTTACACAGGATGAGATTTTCTGCTAAGATCACGACCAGTACCACATCAGATTTAATGTAGATAATTTGATGTACTTTGAAAAAAATGTAAATTCAAAGAGTAGCTATTGGCAAAAGGAAGCAATTCCAGAAAATTCCAAAAGTAAAATAAACTTCCCTGAGTTTTGAACCTCCTTGCTTGTGTCATGCCCTCATACCAATGTTTCTATTATGACTGGCAATTACAGGGTCTTAGTAAATTCTTGGTTGATAAATCAATAAACTATACATTTTTATTGTTAGTAGTTTTAAATTTAAAAAAATCCCCAGTTAGAGACATTAATAAATATGCCCAAAATAATCAAGAGACTTAATTTAGTTGCCTAAGATAACCATACTTTGTCTTACCATTCTAGTTACTAATCTTGAGGGGTTTATTTTGCATGCATGTGTCAAAGCCAAGGGACACACAAACAGGAGTTTGCAGCAAAGAAAGTAAAGATTTATTTAAGGAAATGGTGCCAAGCCCAGAGACACAAGTGAGCTAGTGCTCAAGACCTGGCTCCCTGATGGCCTCTAGGGGTTAGGTGGGTAGGGGAAAGATCAATAGTCATGGTAGTTAAGGGAGCTGGGGTTATGGGCTCTACTGATTGGTGGGAGCTAGGGTAGGAAGCAGTTAATCATTGCCTCAGGCCCAGATGTCAGCATCATTCTGCCTGGTTTCAAGGTGATGCCGGTAAGGTCCTTAGACCCTCTTGGGTCTGGAGCTGCAAGACGTTATCTTTAGTTTGATCAAAACTTTGTTTCTGTGGTCAACAAACCTGAAGCTTTGTTACTAAGCTTTGATGCTAACCTAAGGGCTTAATGATTAAGGGAGTGGTCCTGTAGTATGCACAAGGATAAGGAAAGAAGTGAGTAGGAGGCCAGTTTGGGTCAAGATGAAAGAGGAGAGAAAAAGTAGTTTTAAAGAAGTGATCCTTTGTGTGGTTACATTCTTAAACCTTAAACTTCATGTTTTTAAAATACACTAAATAAAGGTTATTTTTACAAAGTATTTATAATGATTTTTAAATATGCTTTTTATTGTGAGGCTTCAAGTTATTAAAGTATCCCCAAATTCCTATACTCCATTAAGAAAATACTGGTTCCTTAGAGTTCTGAAATTAGGATTTCTGACTCTATATAAGAAAAATAAAATTAAAAATGACCGATTTTCATTTTGGGTGAAACAAGAAAGAGCATATGATGAAAAAGCTTTTATAGATTACTCTTTCCTTGCAGTTGCATAAGCTATCAGACTCCCTTTCATTCATAATTACTAAGTGACTTTGCAACCTCAAACACCATTAAGATGGCCTGTGAGGAGGTCCAGGCCCAATCATTCTCCCTCCAAGAATGGTTTTCTAGAATGTACCTGAAAGGGAAAGATGTGATTTACAACTGGTTCCATTTGGATTTCAAATAAGATACATTATGTGTTAAAAGTCACTTTTAAAGCTTAAAGGACAAATGAAATTGTGGTTTGCCTCCCAGAACTTTCTTCCTAATTTATCACTGACAATGTAAGAACAATGTGTCAGTAACAATTGCCAGTGACAGTTATGCTTTAAGCAATTGCTGAAAGTCTAGGGCAGGATTTTCTTAAAATGACAACTATATTGAAACATTTGCAGCACAAAATTTTCACCCCATCATTGTTACTGAGAAAAGATAGGTACAGGTCTTTAAAAGATCTGGGAAAAGATGCCCATCAACTCATGGATGATCTCAGAGGTAGCGAGTACTAGAATGAGGACCTTATCAGAATTCAGGGTATGTCCATGAACACAAGTGAGGTTGACAAGGACTGCACCATTCTTCTTAGATGGCTGCAGTTTTTTGGAATTTGTATTGTGAAGCCTGCAATCTTCAGAGAGAATACACATGTGATTTTGCTGAAAACCGGTATAATATTAGTCAAGTAAGCCCCCTCATTAATTTTCCAAAGAAATCAAACACTTCGTGAACGATTTGAAGAATCATCATGCTGCTGCTGACATGTGGTTGCTGAAAATTGTATGCACTGTCTTTAATAAAAATCATTGAGTGTGAAATGCATTTGTATAAATTTTTCATAGAATATTATCTTCCAAGTTAAAGGTTGAAAGAAAAAGATGTAAAACTCTGTGATAGATATTAATTCCACAGATAATTGCGTAAAAAAAAGAAAGCAGACCACAGCAAATGTTTGAAATGATCAAATATACCAAAGCAAATAATAATTTAAATTATCTAATTCTGGAATATTTTCTTCAGTATATGTGAGAGCATTAATCAAGAAGATCATAAAAATAATTTAAGAAAAAAGTACTTTTCAAAGTGTTGAATCAGTAATCCTAATTATGTCAGTTGTCTTGAGATGATAACAGGCAAATTTATAGGTGAGTTGATAGGACACAATATATGTTATAAATGAGATTTTTTATTTGTCTTCTGTGATGTATATTATTTTAAGAGTTTAGTATTTCAATGAAATTATGGTCTTGGTAAAAAAATCAAAGAGATATTTTGAAATACCTAGGCACTCATTTGATAAACAGAATAGAGCACCATAGGCAATGGAGAAGCAGCCATCCATCATTCTGTTTTTGACTAACCGCTTGCTTCTCTTTTCAAATACTAATCTACTTGGGGACCACCCTTTCTCTCATTTGTTGGAAAACTAGTTCATGTACAGCTTTAATTTAGCATTTCCACATGTTCCCAAGGTATTGTGTTTCCTCTTTTGGATAGAAACATATAAAGACTGGCAGACACTCCCTTTCCACAATATTGGAAAGAAACTCGAAATAGTGGTGACCAAATGAAACTCTAAGTTTTCTTCAGTGTTTGATGAAATGAGAAACAAAGACAAAATAGTGAATTTTAAATAAAATTTATTCATTTTTTATAATTTGTACTTTCTCATTGTAAAAATGTTCTTTATGTGATCAAAAGACGTTAATAAAAAATGGTAGCTGTTTAATTTTGTTCTTTACTTTGATAAAATTAAAATGTCAAAACTATGCTGCTTGAAACTCTCCAGCTTCATTTTATTTTTACTAGTCTCTAGAAGCCAAAAGTCATGACACAACTGCTTCAGTTTCACATGAAAATAAATGTGTTGCCTGTTGAAAATGCATTTGATTCATATGATTCTTTTAGCAAATATTGATTTTTCTGTTCATAATCTATATATGCTTGTAGTAATGTAAAAGCTCTAAACTATGTTTTTTTGTGAAATGGTTTCTGACTCTGTGTGTTTTTGTCTGTCTCTTTCTGTTTCTCCTCTTTATCCCAATGACTCCTCCAAGAATCTGTCCATGTCTCATAGAGTATCATTAAAACAACTTTGCCCAGACTTCTGAACTGGAATTTTCTTGCTTAGCAGAGCGAAATGTACTGATGACAAAAGAAGGTAAATGTATTTTAAATACACTCTAAGTCAAGTTCTTGATAACTTAGAATTAGAGCTGGACTGTGAGTTTGGATTGAGACAGCAAACTGCATGCAGCACGAGGGAAAGTGAGTCACATTCACCGTTAACACAGGGGTTCCCAGGCTTTGGGACCAGCATGCACAGTAAGAAATTCATTTCACATTGGAACCCAGAAAGCACATTCACAGAGACAAAACCAAACACCCACAACTGAAGTGGCATCCTTATTTCATGCACTGTACTCTCACATTTTTTATTTTGTCATTTTTTAAGCTGATCATGTTTGTCATATTGATTTCATGACCTACGAAAGTGTCATGGCTCACAGTTTGAAAATTGTTGCCATAAAGCATAAATCATAAGGTTGCTATTGAATTTCATAGCAATATGAGGTTCAAAATAATTTTCCTTAAATCAATATAAAATTAGAAACTTAGCCTTATCAAATAATTTTCTAGTGTGTTGCTTTTAAATTCCTGAAGGAAAGAAATAACTATTTTCATCTCATGTTCCTCAGTTTTCCTTTCATCTGATCTATTTGGCTTTATCTCAACTTGACTCCTTGGTTTTTCTTTACATAAATTTCTTCTAAACTGGAAAAAGGATAGGAAAGGGAAGATAAATAAAAATGTGGTTTTTTAAAGATAAACTTTGAGGATCTTAAGTTTAGCATCAATGATGACTCAAACATTGACCTAAGTTTCTGAATTATATATATGCACTTCTCAGAAAATGTTTTAAAATCTTAAATTGTTAATTTCAAGTAGTATACTAAATTCTTCGCAATGTTTCTTTTCAAATAAATAAAAAGTAGGTAAAATTTTAAATTCATAAATATGTTGATTGTTGTTTACCTAAAAATAAAATGCCCTTTTAAAGTGAGAGGCAAACAATTATTTGAGATCAATAAGAATAGCTATTCAGGAATCATTAATTCAGACAGAAGCTCAAATAATGTTCCAACTAGAAGACAAGGGCAATGGTATTTATGAGAAGGGGAAGGGGAACAATCACATCAACGGAAGGCATTTCTATTGGTACAGATAACGTAACATAGTGATGTTAATTCTAAACAATGCTTTTAATTTTTAGTCTTGTAATCATCAGTTTAGTCATCATAATATCTGCTTCCTTATCTTTGCAAACAGTTTTTTGGGGACACAAGTTTGCTTAAGCCCAGTCTAAAGGTTATTTTGCCCTGTTTTAACATTACAAAATTTGAGGCATAAGACAAACTAGGCTGTTCCTCTGGCAAGGCAGTTCTGTTTCCATTTTTAAAGGGACTCCATTTATATTGTTGTTTACAGTGTATACATGGATATGCGTGTGTGTGTGTGTGTGTGTGTGTGTGTGTGTGTGTGTACGCGCGCACGCGCGCGCATGAACATACACATACCAACTATGACAAGAAGACCAGACTTAGAATCCAAAGGGAAGTGATTCAAGTCTTAGTTCCAATTTCTTTCCAGCTGTGTGATTTTTAGAATTTCTTCTAAAATTTCCTGTAAATGGAATATGATTATGCCTACTTTGACAGCTGTTGTCAGGGACAAATTAGATAAAATAAGCAAAAATAAAGTGCTATTGAATTGTTCATTATTATTAAGGATTTCAGGGAATGATCTATTTATTTCATGCCGGGGGGGGGGGGGATTAAATTAGCCTCACTGACCATTTCGACTGACTTTCATGGATGACTCTAATCTTTAATTCACTTAATGCATGTAAGTAGAGAAAAAAAGCCCCTTTAAGTCAAGGAAATTATAGAGAAAGGATTAATAATATAGTTGAGGCTAGAAAGATATCAAATTTTGTACTTTCTAAAATCTTCACACATTTGAACATGACCATTGTTCTGTTTTTGTTTTAGGACAGGTGGCAGTTACACTCAAGAGACTGATTTTCTCTGTCGGTCATTTATTTAACACAAATTTGCTATGGGAATTATAATAATTTCACAAGTCAATGGCATACAGGATAATCTCTTTTAATAAACCTATAAAGAAATAACATACTCCAAAGAAATGACAGATTAATCACACTATTGTTCTAGGCAAAGGGAGATAAAAGGAATAAAGTCCAAATTTCTCAGGAGAGATGGCTTGAGCAATCCCAAACTGACTTCCAGCTGCCAGCACAAAAAAGAAAGCGCTTGTTATTAGAACGGGGGGCCAGGTAAAGGAAGGTGCCTGTGTGGCAGATAGGCTAGCTGCTCTAGGGGTTAGCACTAGAGGGACTGATGATGCACGGGTTAGTGCTGACCAATGAGCTGCCTTGTCCACACAAGAACAGCCGTCCCTTCTCTTTCTGAGACTGCTTCAAGGTTTAGCACCACTGCTGACCAAAGAGTCACCTAGACCACAGCAGGAGCAAATGTCTCAAGATCTTTGGAGGGCTGATTAGGCCAGCAAAATGTGCTTTACCCAGACTAAAACTCAGTATTTATAATCTAGAGGTCCCTTTGCAATAGTTGCTTCTCCACATGTTCTTATCAATAAGCCCCCAGAAGGGCCTCTGGGCAGCTGGGTTGCTGGGTGCTTATCAATGACAACAGTTGTGATGATGACATCCTGACACAACTAACTTGATTCTTATATCAAAACAACTTTATGTGTGGGAACTTTTGTCTTTGTCATAAATAAGTAGATCGAATCAGCTTCACTTAATTCATAAACGAGTGGATTTGAAATGATATTCAACAATACACAACAAACCTCGAGTGATTGCAATTTCTCTAATGCTCAGTATTGGTATGTAAAACCGTTGTCCGTTAGAAAAAAAACATGGCTCCTTGAAGAAATGATTTTAGTCTTGCGGGGGAAATGTGAAAGATGAGCCTGCTACAAGAATAAGAAAACTATCAAGAAATAGTTTCTTCTCTGACACCAGAGAAGTCTGCCCCCTGCCTCTCAGGCCAGATGGCACCAGTCGGTCACCTGGACTCAGCCCACAACCCTGGGCCACCAGGGCTGCACACGCCCAACCTCGGAGGACCCCCGGGGTCCCAGCTGCACCACCCGACCCCTCCCCCAGCGTCCCGGCAGCCCCTGGGCCCAGCGAGCTCGGGCGCTGTCAGCGAGCTGGCCTTCAGTGCTGCCGCAGGTGTGATGGGGTCCCCGATGTCTGGGGCAGGGGAGGCCCCAGAACCAGCCCTGGACCTGCTGCCGGAACTGACCAACCCCGACGAGCTGCTGTCCTACCTGGGCCCACCTGATCTGCCCACGAACAACAGCGAGGACCTGCTCTCTCTCTTTGACTGACCCTGTAGGCCTCGCATCCCACCCACTCCAGCCTCCCCCACCCCCATCCCCACCCTTCCCCATGGCACACCTGTAGCCTCCTGTCCCTGAAGCTGGGGGGCGCCCGCTGGAGATGCACGCGAACCGGGAGGGGGCGCCCACAGACCACCGCCCACAGTACCCGCTGCACCTCAAGCCCCGCCCGCAGCCCAGGGGTGCGAGGGGGACCCGCGGAGGCCCCACAAGCTTGAGGTCACCGCTGGACACCTACTGGACACACGGGGCGCGCCGGGCGCAACCGGGCTTGGATATGCAGGACAAGAACAAGGGCCCCAGCAGGGAGCCTGCGAGGTCAAGGGCGGGAGTGGGAGGCACGTCCTGGCATGTCACAGGACTCAGGAGCCAAAAGAGGCTTTCACTGCCTAAAAGTGAGGCAACATGGGTAATGTCCATAAGGATAATAACTGAAGGAGAACGCCTATGTAAATTCATAAATGTTGGCCACTTTTGGAGGATGCTAGAAAATTAACTTATTTGAAAACTGGTAAAAAAAAAAAAAGAAATTAAATTATCCCTTCTTTTCTAAAAAATAAAAGTATTCAAGGTAGGTGAAGGGAAAATAAAAGAAAGGTAGGTGACATTAGCCTGAAGTAAAAAATGGCACTTTAATTTTTTCTAACCAATGGCATAACTTCTATTCTTGTTCTCAGTATAGAAATACCCAACCAAAAGTAATACAGCATTATTTTTTTCCCAAGGCTTTTAGAGTTTGATGCCTTAACTAGTTAATTTTGTAAAGACAAATGATTCTCTTACCTAATTCAAAACCTCTTGGAATCTATTGTTTAGATCAATTCTTTATAGATGGTTAAAGTGAAGAAGTTTTAATAAAATTGTCTTTCTTTTCAGTGGTTAATCCTTATGACTTGAAAAATCCTTTTGAGCTGTAACATTTCTTTTTTCTTTTCTTCTCTTATTTTTTTTTTTTCTGCTAGCAGAAATGAAGCAAAATAAATACCCTATTCTATAGTTCCCTTCAAGGATATAAATGAGGCTAAAAGTGTCCTGGCTTCTCCCTCTAAGCTGGCTAAAATCCCTATAGCCATTTGCTTATCTTGGGGGGACTAGATAGCTCCTTTAAATTAGATTTTATATAGTATATTCCTGTGTTTTAAGAACTCTCTGGGCAGCAGTAAAAAGTCTCATTCCTTAAAGTGGTACAATGAAGATGTCTGCTCATTTCCCCTTGTGTGCTTTCCCACACACTGGACACGTAAATATTTCTCCCTGCCACTGTGCATGAGCCCTTAGTGGTGAGAACAAGATAGTTTAGCCACAGTACAACAGAATGAAGGATATATGCTACAAAACATGAAATCATTTTTAAATGAAATAAAATTATTCTCCTCTTTCTCCTTTCCCATTTTGACAACTCTGTATACCACTTGAGAGACAAATAGTCTGTTACTCGAAATTAGATAACCTAATTTTATGTCTCAATTTTTCTGTTTAATGGTTGCAAATAACAAAATCTCTGAGACTCTATTTTCTTATCTATACACAGAAAATCATCATCATCATCACCAGGCTACAACATTGAAAATAAAAATATATATAAAACTGTTTGTATAGTAAATACATAATATAGACTATCAACATAATTATAAAAATTAGAGAATTAATAAGTACAAAATTTTAGATATTACACAGTATTTATGTGCTTTGTACAGTTAAGAAATATATATTTTTTCACTTTGAATTTTCACCAAAACAATGAGGCGTTAGTATCCTCAGCTTACTAATCAGGAAACTAAGACTCAGAGAAGCTAAGTGACTTGTCAAAAGACACATAGGGAATAAGTCAAAATTAAATGTGAATCTGGATCTATGTGACTCTACAACCAAACTCTGTAACTCAGGTTATTCTAGATTTCTACACAGGCAGAGGGGATAAAATGACAGAGGGAGAAATGGGAGGAAGAGAGAAAAAGAAAGAGAGAAGGAGGGATGATTGAGGGGAGAGGGAGGTAAGGAAGGTGGAGGGAGGAAGAGAAAAGGAGAGAGATTGATTTAAAATATAAAATAACACTCTTTAAAACGTAAGCAACAGATTACTGAATCAAATAGTACATCACATTCTTGAAAGAAGTTTACAGCTGCCTTCACAAGTATTGTTTAAGTTTGCTAAATAAATAATTTCAGTATAAATGTAATAAATTAAGCTATATCTATTATGTGTGATTCCTTAGTAATCTTTTTTACTTGATTAAGATCTAGTAATGATATATTCTTGCTTGCTCTACAGAGATTATTTCAAGTGCTTTAAAATCCTCATATCCTTGAAAGCTTTTTTGATACAGACATGTTAAATCCTTTTACAGTCAACCTAACCTGAATTTAGAAAAATGATTTTTAGAGTTTCTCCAAAAATATCAAAGGAGGTTTAAAATCCCTCATCATCATCCTCAAAGAGCAAACTGTTTGGCCAAAGATGCATCCAAATGGAACACAGGCTGTGCTCGCGGCCTCTCTTTCTGCTTTGATCTTCCATTGCCTCCTGCTCAGGTTTTGTTTGTTTGTTTGTTTTGTTTTGGACTCTGCCTCTCAACAACAGTATTTAAATTATATGTGAAGCTCACTTCATATATGGATTTTTAACTTAATTTTTCTATTTCTGTTCTTTGCAAAACAGAAATTTTTAACGTCATCTTAACACCCCTTCACCCTTAAACACGCGATCCATTTTAAATATACACTGATAAAGCAGAGAACTGAGACATCATCCTACGAGTGAATAATCCTGTGGCTTGTTTCACATGCCTGAAACATGTTTCTTTCTTCCTTTCACCTTTTCTTCTCCAGTACATCATAGTACTGCCCTCTAAGATGGGAGAAAAGGAAAATATTTGCTTTCTTTGGAGGGAAAGTTTGGTGCCAGGAACATGCACCTAAAGTACTTTATCCAAAAGCATAATCCGTGCTTGGTGTTGTTAGGAAGCTCTTCTAGCCTCCATTTCTCTGGCATGATAGGCTTATCCCCAGGTGACTGCTGGGAGCATTCACCTGAAACTGCCTGAGCTGACGGTGTATATGGATTCAATTCATCTGAGGATTAGTAAACACGAGGTCATTTTTCCGGGTCTAGCTGAAATTCCATCTATGAAGCCTTCTTAAATCATGCAAATCCATAGCACTTTATGGCACTTATAGTGTATAATTCATAGAAAACCCAGAAATTTTTTTAGAAGTGATATTTAATACTTTCTTGGTTATAGAGCAATTTCCCTCTCTTTCTGGCGTTTATTAAAGAACTGAACAGAACATTTTAATATCTGCTAATGGTATCACAAATCAATAATAATGAATGTCTATTAATATGATCCTGGTCACCAAGGATTATTTTAGATAAAGCAGACTTTATTTTAAGAAAAAAATGCAGAAAAGAATAGGATGCATTTGAGGAAGATTTGCATAGAAATAAATAAAATATTTTCAAATAGGGGTTCTTAGCAAATTATGGATAACTGACACTCCCTGATGATGACAGGATGCTGCTGCAAATAATAATAGCAGGGACTGTATACTAGGCATTTACCCCTTGCCAGGAACTGGGCTAAGGGCTTTACACTCAGCCTTCCCAACATCCAAGAAATGTGTTATTCTATTTTATACATTATGAATGAGAAAACTAAGAGCAGTTAAGTAAATTTTTTTAAATTTCAGTTAGGTAGTGGAGTCAATATTTGGAACCCAGGCAGTTTGATTACACAGCCCAAGATTTTGAACTAAACTGAATAACTTTGACATTATAGAAATTGTATTACATATAATTTGGACAATACAGCAATAGAATTTTGTAAAAAATAATGCAGTTCGTCCTACTGATAGACTTTTGTATTCCAAAGAAACCTTAAATTTACAACACTGTCTTGTAAAGACATGTAGAAACATGGTGAAGTGTGTGTTCGAAGGCTTCAGATTAGCAGTAACCATGTTATTTTTCCTGAAGAAATGTAAGTAATAAATTTAAAGAGCTCCCAGTGAATTATATTAATACAATTCAAAAATAATAATGTATTAGTGAAAATTGATAAATCAAGCCCAAACACTATTGGTTATATCCTTTGCAGCACATAAAATCCAGGAGCCTGAATTGGTGAATGGAAGAAACAGTTAGGGGAACCTGGAAACAGACATAAGCCTGCAAAGTCCACCTGAAAAAGGCATGCAGTCAGTCCGCTGTGACCCAGAGGGAAGGAAATGCCCTCTGGCCTCTTGCTTATGATTGCCTTAGTCTATTCCAACCAGAAGCCAAGGGCAAGGAAACCCATTAATAGAGTCCATTCCAGGCCAGCAGAGTAGACAGAGAGCAGAGTGAGGGCGAGAGTGGACCTAAGAAGCCAACAGGAGAAAGGTAGCTAGCAGAGATGTCATCTGTGCATGTCTTCTATTTTTCTAGTGTTCTTTATAAAGTTAAAAATATGTAATTATAGTTGTACCATTCTGGAAAATTATCCTACATATTAAAAATCTAAATCTAAAGCAAAATCATTTATGCATAATAAAAACTTTTGTCTTAAGAGACAATTTTATCTTTGCTTCTTTATCTGTTCATACTTTTATTGAGTACTTCCTGTTAGATATGGTGCTGGGAATCAGAAATGATAAGACAAAGATTAAGTAGTCTTTGTTTTTAGAAACTCGCATTCAATAGGAAAAAATAGCTAAATGGTTAGTTATAACAGTGACTTGGTAAGTGAATTCAGCTGTGTTGAAAGTCTATTTCCCTGACTTATTGCATTCCTGAAAATGAGTGTTCTCCTTACCACTGTTAGTTTTGAATCTCATAAACAATGAGCACAATGCTTGTATAGTGGTATTTGTGGTAATAGTGTATACTTATTCTATATAGCCATAACATTAAAACTTGCTGCTCAGAATTCTAAAGCCTAAGTCTGTGGTATTCTCACTGCTTTGACACATTTCTTGATCAAGATGATTTTGCAACTAAGTTTTACTGTTCTTCCCTTCAATTTGTATTTCTAAAACCTCCCCTAGGGTTTCTTGATCTTGGTAAATTCTTTGATTGAATGCAGTGTGGGAAATGTAGAATGGTTATGTAATAAGAGCATGGCTCTTGTATAATACAGAATGATTAGTCTTGGGATTTGGGCTTAGGCTCCTGAGACATACTAGCTTAAAGCATCTCTGCTTTTCTAGACCAGAGGTAAATGTACAATCTTACAAAAGAATGGATTTAAATGAAAAGCAATAAACAAATCCTCACCTACCTGTCTCAGGGAAGAAGGAGTGCAAAGGGACTCGATTTCCTTAGGTTCCCAGATAATCTTAGCATTATTATTAAGGGGTTTTAGAAAAGAATTTTTTATTTTGGGGGCTAGCGACATTTTATAATTCAGCAGTACCCTCTATTTAATGAAGCTAAATCAAGCCAAGATCAGAATGTTGCTGGGGAAAATAATGAGGTGAGAAATTTAGAAGAAACATGAAATCAATTTTTCTCTCCAGCAGAAGTACAGTGGGAAGAGCAGTTATGCTTACATCATATAAAACTGGGTTCTAATCTAAGCTTTTTCACTTTGTTCTTTAGGTGAGTTTGTTAATCTTTATTAGCTGTTTTAGATCCCTTCTTTATAAAAGATTGTAATGCCTACTCAGGGTTCTGATGAGACTTAAGTAAGAAGTAAGATTAAGTTTGGAAATAATGTGTTTGATGTTCTCCATGAGGTAGCTTCTCTATATTGTTATGATTGGTGTTATTCCATGGTGCCCTAACAGAGACAGAGAGAGAGACAGAGGGAAGGGGGAGAGAGGGAGGGAGGAAGGGGGAGAGAGAAAGAGAGAGAGACTACATTAGCAACAAATGCACCTACAGTAAGATAACCACAACACAGACCAGTGTACTGAGAGGGAGAGAAATAAATAGTAAATATAATTTTCTCACAATTTATAAGTTCGATTGTGGCTTGTTTCCATTCCTCTCAGGAATAAAATGTAAAACCTCATCATAATAGAGCCTGAGGAATAACAAATAATCAGTGGCCTTAATGAGCTCCTAGAGACAGCCTGCAATCTCATTGCAGAAATTTCTCGTTTGCAGATGGAGAAGCTGAGACTGAACAGAGTCAGACCCAACTTCTCACCCCTACCAGGTTCCAGACTTATACCATCCCCAAACATACCCTAGTCATGCACTCACCCCAATGGAGCCGAACTGCTCTTCTTAGAGTAGGATTTGAACATTTCAGATTTTCATTCCTAAGCAGTAAAAAACATTTGGAAAGGCACCACTAACACAAGTATATGCATTTATTTTTCAAAGTATGTTCATTGAATTTAGAGCCCTCACACATTACTTCTGGGAATATAAAATGATACAGTTTCTGTGGAAAACAATTTGGCAATTCCTCAAGAAGTTCACATACAGTTACCATATAATCCTACAATTTCACTCCTAGGTTTATGCCCATAAGAATGAAAACAGGCACTCACATATTCACACACAAAGCTGGCAGCAGGACTATTCACAATAGCCAAAAGGAGCCAGACACAAAGATCATATATTATATGATTCCATTAAGTTAAAATTATCTAGAATAGATAGATCTGTAGACACACAATGCAGCGGGTGATTTCCAAAAGCTGGGAGAAGGGAGAAAAGGGGAGAAATTATTTAACTGGTGAGAAACTTTACTTTGGAGTGACAGAAATATTTTAGAACTAAATAGAGATAGTGTTTGCACAACATTGTATTAAATGCCACCATATTGTTCACTTTAAAATGGTTAATTTTATGTTATGTGAATGTCACTTTAATACATTATTAAGAACTTTTACTATAGTCATTTATATTGTACAAATATAATATGCAAATTTAAATATAAACAAAATAGAAGTTATAAGCTATAGGTGAAACAAATAGCATTATATATATTTATTAATAGTACTAAGGGCTCACAAAAATCTTGATTAATGATAAAATTTAAAATAGAAATGTTACTCTTTCTTTATAATTAAGTTTAATAAATATTTTATTAAATATTTATATATAAAGGATACCTCACAAAGGTAAGTAGATCCAATGGAAAGGCATGCACCAAAATGCATTGCCAACATTTACCAAATTACAAGTATTTCTACAAACTCTGTATAATCCCTAGTACAACAAAATATATAGTATTATATATCATATAACACGTAATATGTATTATGACTACTATATATTATTAGATAATCTAAAACATTGTTATATATGATATTACATATAATCATGTAAATTCAGAAAAGAACATTAAGTTTGGCTAGGAAATTCTGTTTCTCCTGAATTAATCAATTATTCTTATACGTTATTTAAAAGATGTCTTTTTATATAAATATTTTTTTATTTATTAAGTTTATTGGGGTGATGTTGATTAATAAAATTAAATGTTTCAAGTATACAGTTCTATAATGCAATATCTGTATATTGTGTTGTGTTCTCACCACCCAAAGTCTAGTCTCCTCTCACCATAAATTCAACTCCCTTTCCCCTCTTCATCCTCCCTCTACCACTTTCCCCTCTGGTAACCACCCTTCTGTTTGTGTCTGAGTTTTTCTTTGTTTAGTTTGTTTGTTTGTTCATTCGTTTCTGTTTTATATCTCACATGAGTGAAATCATATGGTTCTTATCCTTTCCCATCTCACTTATTTCACTTAGTATGATACTCTCAAGATCCATTCACATTGTCACAAATGATGTTTCAACTTTTCTTATGCCTGAGTGGTATTTCATTGTATATATGTACCACTTCTTCTTTATCTAATCACCCATTGAAGCACACTCAGTTTGCTTCCATGTCTTGGCTACCATGTATAATGCTACAATAAACATAGGGGAACATATATCCTTATGAATAAATGTTTTCAAATTTTGGGAGTAGATACCCAAAAGAGGGATTTATGGGTCATATGAAAGCTCTATTCTTAAGTTTTTGAGGAATCTCCATACTCTTCCATAGTGGCTATATCAATTTGCATTCCCATCAGCAGTGTATTAGTGTTCCTTTTCCCCACAACTTCTCCAATACTCATTATTTTACATCTTATTGATAATAATTATTCTAATAGGTGAGAGGTAGTATCTCGTTGTGATTTTGATCTGTTTTGTTAATGGCTAGTGAAGTTGAGCATCTTTTCATACATATATCTGTTGACCATTTGTATGTCTTCTTGGGAAAAGTATTTGTTCAGGACTCCTGTACATTTTTTAATAGGATTCTTTGTGTTTTTTTTGTTGTCGTTGTATGAGTTCCTTATATATTTTGGATATTAGCCCCTTATTGGAAGTATTATTTGCAAACATCTCCCTTTCAGTTGATTACCTTTTTGTTTTGTTGATGGTTTATTTTGCTGTGCAGAAGTTTTTAGTGAAATATAGTCCCATTTATTTATTTATTTATTTATTTATTTTACTTCTCTTGCCTTCGAGATCGATTTCATAAAATCCTCTCTGAGATAAAAGTCTATAAGTTTAGTACTTATGGTTTCTTCTATGAATATTATTGTTTGGGGTCTTATATTTAGGTCTTTGTGATTCATTTTAAGTTAACTTTTGTGTATGGTATCAAACAGCAGTCTAGTTTCATTCTTTTGCAAGTAGCTTTCCAATTTTCCCAACGTCATTTATTGAAGAGTTTTTCTTTTCTCCATTGTGTATTTTTTTTCACCTTTTCAGCAAATTAGTAGTTCATATACATGTGGGTTTATTTCTAGGCTCTCAGTTCCATTCCACTAGTCTGTGTGTCTGTTTTTCTGCCAATACCATGCTGTTTTGACTATTGTAGCTTTGTGGTATAATTTGAAGTCAGAGAGTGTGATACTTCCAGCTTTGTTCTTTTTTCTTAGCATTCCTTTGGCTGTTCATGGTCTTTTGTAATTATATACATATCTGATCATTTTTTGTTCTATTTCTTTAAAAAAAATGCCATTGGGATTTTAATGAGGATTGCATTAATTCTGTATATTGCTTTAGGTAATATGGTCATTTTAACTATGTTTATCCTTGCAATCCATGAATGCAGAATATCTTTTTTATCTTTTTTTTTTTTTTTTAGGCTTCTTCAATTTCTTTAAATAATGTCTTCTAGTTTTCAGTGTATAGGTCCTTCACATCTTTTGTGAAGTTTATTTCTAACTATTTTATTCTTTTTATTGTGATAGCAAATGGAATTATTTTATTTTTCATTTCTATTTCTGAAATTTTATTGTTAGTATATTGGATACAATAGATTTTCGTACACTGATTTTGTATCCTACTTTATTTGTTTATTGTTTCTAAAAGTTTTTTAGAGTTTTCCATATAAAGAATCATTTCAACTGCAAAAACAGGACAACTTTACTTCTTTATTCCCAATTTGGATGTCTTTTATTTTTTCCTTTTGCCTGATTGCTCTGGCTAGGAATTTCAGCACTACATTGAATAATGGTGGTGACAGTGTGCATACTCGTCTCATTCCTGATCTTAGAGGAAAAACTTTCAGTCTTTCACCTTTGCATATGATATTAACTGAGAGTTTGTCATATATGACCTTTGTTATGTTGAGGTACTTCCCTTCTATGCCCATTTTATTGACTGTTTTCATCATTAATGTTATGTCTTTACGATGTATTTTCCCCTTTATTATTATAAAATGTCTCTCATTGTCTCTTGTTACCATTTTTATCTTTAAGTCTCTTTTGTCAGATGTAAGTATGGCCACACCTACTTTATTTGGGTGCTATTTACTTGAGGTATCATTTTCCACTCCTTCACTTTGAGTCTGTATTCATCTTTGCAGCGGAGATGTTGTCTCCTAACGGCAACATATAACAGGGTTGTATTTTTTTTTTTTGATTGATTCCACTACTCTGTGCCTTTTAATTAGTGATTTCAATCCATTTACATTTAAAATGATTATCAATACATGAAGATTCTCTATAGCCATTTTGTCTTTTGTTTTCTGCTAGCTCTCTGTTTCCATTGTTTCTTTTCCCGTGTGTTTCTCTCTGTTATTTTAATTTGGTATTATTCTATGGTTTTTTTCTTCCATTTCCATTTTTTAGTGGTATGTGTCTCTGTGCTATATGTATATGTATATATATATATTTTTTTAATTAATTGGTTTATTTTTTGTGATGACATCGGTTAACGAAATTCAGTAAATTTCACCTGTACATTTTAACAGTAAGGCATATATATATTTACACTGTGTGTTCACCTCCCATAGTTACCATATTTCTTTCTGTTACCATATTTGACCCCTTTTATTCCATATATGTATATATATTTTTGTGGTTACCATTAGGTTCACATAAAAGAAAGTTTCATATATACAACAGTCCTTTTTCTTCTGAGTGCATCTTATCTCCATTTGTATTATTATTTTGTCTTTTTGTTTAAGCATCCTTCAGCATTTCTCTGGTGGTGGTAAATTCCTTTATCTTCTGTATGTCTGGAAAAACATTTATTTCTCCTTCATACCTAAATAATTATTTTGTTGGATATATTATTCTTGCTTGTGATTTCTCTATTTCAATAATTTGAACATTTGATTGCACTGTTTCTCTCCTACCTTATAAGGTTTCTGCTTCAAATTCCAATGACAATCTAACAAAGTTTCCTTATAGGTTACCATCTTCTTTTCTCTGGCTACCTTGAGAAGTATTTCTTTGTCATTAATTTTTGACAGTTTAAATATAATTACCCTTGGAGAAGGCCTTTGTGGATCGAGATAAGTGTTCTTTTAGCTTCTTGGATTCTAGGATCCAGTTCTTTCCGTAGGTTTGGAAGGTCTCATTGATTATTTGTTTAAATAGGTTCTCAGTACTCTTTTTCCATTCTTCTCCTGATATACCCATTATTTTATATTGCTCTTTCTAATGAAGTTGGATAGTTCTAAAATAGTTCTTTTAACTTTTTTTTTACTGTAGTTATTTTCTTTTCTTCCACTTGAGTTATTTCTAGATTTCTATCTTTAATATCACTAATTCTTTCCTTCTATCTGGTCTGCTCTATTTTTTAAACTCACTTGTTCAATCTTCATCTCATTTATTGAGTTCTTCGGCTTCAAAATTTCTGTTTGTTTTATTATTTTAATCTCTTTGATGAAGTACTATTTTGTTAATTGATTTTATTTCTGAGTTCTTTAAATTTCCTTTCTGAATTTCCATGCATCAAGTTGAGTTTTTTCAGAACTACAATCTTGAATTTTCTATCATTTAAATTACATTCTCTCTTGTCTTTATTTCCTGGAGATTTTTTTTTTCTTTCTGAATCCCCTTGTTAAGTTGGTTATTCATTGTTCTTGATGGATTATTTCTCTGTTTGGATATTTGTGGCAATGAAATCTTTTTTTTTTTTCTTAAATATTTGACACTTCACTGTTTAGCAGGTTGATAAGTAGAGGTTTTCTTTTGTTTTCCAGCTGGTAATACTGAAGTGCAAGTTTTTATTTCCTCTTACCTGCACTACTGGGGTTTCTAGGATCTTTGTGGAGTGTGTCTCCTCAGCAATGGAAAATGCCCTGTGTACCCCAAAGAGGTGGAATTTCCCTTCATGATTTGGTCAGCTCCATTTCAGGGCAACACCACATGGATTGAAAGTGGTGGGTTATGGGTCTCTTGACCTGTATATTCCCAGTACTGCCTTCATGTAGCCAGAAGCCATCAGTGAACCACTCTGTCTGAGTTGATCCAGCTGCCTCTACCAAGCCGCCCCAAAATGGGTGTGAAAAGAGTGGGCAGGTGTAAACAGGTTGCCATGTCTACAGCTCTGTTCTCGCCAGTGGATTTACCCACAATGAGTAAAAACCACTTAGGCTGGAAATATTTTTTCAGCCCTTTTTTGATCTGCTAAGTGAGATTTCACTGCCTATCAGGCCATGGGGGGATGGGGTGCGCGGGTTCCCACATGTGTAGAATCCTTTTTCCAGTGTTGGCAAGCTGTAGAACTCTGTAATACTTTGCATGACTACTCTGCCTCTGACCCTGGGCCCAGACTCAATGTGTGCCAGCCATGCAGGCCTGATTGCTGTCTCTAGCCTTCCAGTTTGTCCAGTGGTGTTACACACTGACCACTGAAGCTACAGCAAGTGCTGGACTGTGTGTGATATCCGTCTCTGTCCTTCCCCCAATTCCATCTTCTCTATTTCTTCATATATGATCACCTTCAGATATCTCAATGTACAAATCTCTCTTGCCCTGTCCCACCCTAGTGGGCCATGGTATACACTCCTAAGGGCTGCACACCCACTTCAGAAGCCTTTGTTGATTTATAACTGTGCAACTTGTTGTAACTTCAAGAAGAAAGACCTGAAGTTCCTCTCATGCCACCATGCTGCAGATGTGACTTAGTCGCCTTTTTATATTTTTAACACACAATTAAGACCTATTGAAACTCTTCACTTAGAAGATATTTAAAGATGTTTAAAATTTCTACTTTTATATTTAAAAAAATTTCGAATGTACAATTCTTAAAGTTTTTTATAGCTGATAAATATATTTTGACAATAAAATTAAACAGGGATTAAAATTTTTCAAAATTAAATTTTCAAATAATCCAAAATTACCAATTTACTTTGAACAACACTTAATCTCTTAAGCACTGCTTAAACCATTAACTTTACCTTGTATATTATTTTAATAACACCTATTAGGTAGTATAGTATCATTATCCACTTGGTATCACAGAAAATGTCAAGAAAATTCTATTAATTTTACTTTAATTAAAAAAAAGATTATGTAAAACTCATCTTTGACAATTCATGAGATAACCAATGAATTTCTGTGTGGTACAAAAGATTTTCAATACCAGGTGCTGGTTTTATCTTGGTTTTGTTACAACAAAACTAATGAGAATTTGTAACATATAAACTACAGTACCGCACAATAAGCTGAGAGTGACAATAAGTCTTCCTTGAAGACTCTTCAAGCAGTGTATGTGAAGATAGACACAAGGAGAGTCAAAGTGTCAGAACACATACTAAATATCTTTAAATTTTATTCTTTTCCCATTTAGTTCAGAATCAACACAAATGAAATTTATAATCTCTCCCTGTCCTACCCCAGTGCTACACTTTCCTAGGGGCTGCACATCCACTTTGGAGACCAATGTCCCACTGGATTGACCAATTAAGGAAGAATGCATGAATTTACCTATCACACAATTGTAAACCTAAACTGACTCAACCAAGCAACTACTTTTGATATAGTTATTTTCTAAATATATCTCCTATGGTTATTGTACAGAAGTAAAAAATAGTTGATGAAATTTTTATTTCAATTAAATTGTTTGGGGAATAGTTTTTATGCTAAACAAATGTTTTTACTTCGTGTAATTGAAATGTTTCTTACTTTAAAGAGTACAGTGATGAGAGGTACCATGAAATAAGTGTTTGTTTGTTTGTTTTGCAGGAAAATAACTTACAAAACCAAATAAAGACAAAGCAATCCATTCTTCCAAAAATCTTACAGAACTTATTTTTTCTAAAAGTGCATTATTATAATATATTTTGTGATTTCTAAAAATGTTTAAGACATTAATAATAAAACAATACTTGTGTGTAGTTGCAGTTACTATATTTTATGAAAAAAATAATTTATTTAAAAAACTCAACTTGAAATTGTTTCTTTTTCTTTTATTGGCTCTTGTCCATGTAGGTTGCCCACTAATCACCTAAGAACTCATGGCCGGAACAACCTATGAAGACATTACCCAGACATCTGTGAGGCTTTGTGTCACTGAGATTGTCACGAATAATGTCCACATAGATGCCAGCATCTGTCAGCCACTTGTTATAAGGCCTTACCTCTTCATAATGCTATTTTTTTTTCATTTTTTTTCTTTAACTAATTTACTTAATTTTTTATGAGAAACAAAAGAGAGGTCAAAATTGTATATTTCATTTTTTTTTGTAAAATTTTTTTTACTTATAATTTTTTTTTTTAAATCTCACCAATTCCTCCACCCCCTCCCTTCTGTCAACCATTAGCTTTTTCTCTATATCTATGGATCTGTTTCTATTTGTTCTGTTTATTCTTTTTGGGAGGAAAAGGGGTTACATTTAAATGAAATCATATTATATTTGTCTTTGTCTGACATATCACTTAGCATAATACTTTCTTATGTCCATCCATGTTCTTGCAAATGACAAAATTTCATTCTTTTTGATTGCTGAGTAATATTTCATGTGTGTGTGTGTGTGTGTGTGTGTGTGTGTGTGTGTATCACATCTTCTTTATCCACTTGTCTATCAACAGACACTAGGTTGCTTCCATATCTTGACTATTATAAAAAATGCTGCAATAAATATAGGGGTGCATATATCTTTTGAATTAGTGTTTTTATTTTCTTTAGATGACTACCCAGAAGTGAAATTGCTGTGTTGTATGGCAACTCTGTTTTTAATTTTTTGAGGAATCTCGGTAATATTTTCCATTTTGGCTATACCAGTTTACAATTGTATATATTTTGTTTCTTAAATAAATACCAACTTCTAAGATATTCCTGCCATAGAAGAATTTCAGCTATTCTACCATTACACCCCATTGACTGTATGCCCAATAAAAATCTCATCTTATCTGTGAAAAAGAGTCTTTTTCTTTTGCTCTTTTTACCTGCAATATTGCCATTGGATTCTCACTATCTATGCATACGTATGATGATATACACATATTCTATAGATTTTAAGGATTCTGGTCAATGTCTTCAAATTGACACAATTGCAGGAAATCTCTTGTCATCAGAAAAATAAAGTTAATCCTAAGTAGATACATGGATTAATTAAATTATTTTTAACTTTTATTATTATCTTATGTCTCTGCTTACATTTTCCCCAAGTTTCTTTGTGATTGATGACTCTACATATTAATCTCACTCCCTCCTGCTGTCACTTTAAGTGCTTTCTCTGGATAGAAACATTTTAGTCCTTCACTTAAGAACTAATGGACTAATAAATTTATAAATACCTTCACTACCAGAAAATGGAGGGTTTTAATGTAACTCATTTGATCTAGCTACAACCAAATCTGACAGTGTTGGTGACATAATAACTGTGAAATCACACAATCTCATGCCCCAAAGGCAAAGGGCTCTTCATGGCCTCTGATCCCGATGGTTCCTTAGTCACATATCTTATCATGGAATGTGTGAAGACATGGAAGCAAAAAATAACATGATCATGTGTCAGCTTAGAATTTCAAGATCCCTCCCTCCTATGTATTTAAAATGTTACCTTCATTCCACTTACCTCTGCTTTAGTTTTCTCCATAGCACTTATCACCACTTAGCATGGTTATTTTATATTTATTATGTTCATTAATATAATATTTATTCATTTATATAAACTTTAGAAAGGCAGAGACTTTGTACTGTTTATTATTCTGCCTTCAGTGACTAAAATAGTTCCGGGCATGTAGACAATACTCAATTAATCATCATTGCATAAATTTATTCACAGTTTGATACTGAAAATTAAACTATTTTCCTCTCTAATTAATGCAGTCTAAAGAAATTGTTTATATTAGTGTTTTTTCTTATTATTCTTTTAGCAATATTTATTTTTCTAATTATATTAATTCCCACTTACTTTTTTATTATAAATCAACTCACAAAAGATTTAATTAATTGCTTTATTTATACTTCTTTCACATAAGTTAGTTCTATATTGTTTTAAACTGTGATACAAATTATAATGCTTCTAGAGACTAGACTAAAATTCAAACTCCCCAAGGTTCTTTTTTGCTATTTGTTACTTATAGCACTTAATAACACCCTTTCTTGAGATATAGAAAGTATTGCATTCTACTGTTCAGCCTTTGAAAATAATTTTCAGTCATTCTGTATTTGTCTTCAGATTTCATTTCATCTCCAGATTTCTAGATATTTAGCTTAATAGAGATAAGTGCTAGGAAATATTACTTTTATTCTAGCTTTATCGGTCAATTGTCAATATTATTAAAACTTATTTCTGATAAAAAATAAACAAACAAATACATAAATATTTAATTTTTCCAATATAGTTTATCTTATTTAGATGGTTTGCATAGGTGACAGATTTGAGCTGAGAGTTAAAGACCCTTGATTCATATAAAGTCATGGACCCTGACTTTTCTCAACTATGCCTCCTTCTTACATTTGAATCAAGGTATACGAATAAATTGGTAAACAACTTAGGCTTTGAAATTATGTTATCTAAATTTGAATTTAGATTTCTCTGCTTATTACACTGGCAACCTTAGGTAAGTTACTTTATTAGCCAAGATTCAATTTACTCATTTATAAAATATAGATATGGTTGTACCTATTTCATCAAAATATTGCCAGTAGTAAGTGAGATAATCCTTGTGATTATTTAGCACAAGGCCTGGCACATAATAATTGTTCAAAGCATTTTAGATGTTTTTTGTCATCCCCCCAAACATATGGAAGTTCTTTCTTCTTGAATTCTGGATGTAATTTTGAATATGTACTCAAGACAGTTTCACATCTATCTAGTACTGAAGCTCTTTGTGTATTCCTCTTTTTCCTTTATCATCCTTACATAGGAAATCTTATTTATCTTTATCTTCTCTGAAGTGCCCAGAATTGTGTTTTTAACATGGCAGAAATTTAATATATATTTTTAATTAAATTAAACCAATACAGGACACTATCATATGTCAACATCTACATTCATTTAAAATGAAAATTAAAAATTTCAAATCTCTTGCAAATAAGTAAAATTACATTAAAAGTTTTTAAAATATAGTTGTCATAAAACATGAATGATAAATTCATTTAACAACTATGAATTGCTCTTGTATTCATTATTTCAAAATTAAGGGTTATCTTGTGTTTACTGCTTTCAAATGTGTTGAATTTGATCTCCATGGAAGAGTGAACTAGATTCAGAGATTCCATACTCAATCATGGATGTACAAATTTAATCCACAATATTTTAGATCACAGAGACTTCCTAAAGGATTGAAACAGAAGAACCAAGACCAACTCTATTGAAACATTATCAATTTCTACTTTCCTCTCCTGTTCAAGTACTATTTCTGCATTGGTCTAACAGGTAATAACCATTCACCTTTCACAGGATTAACTGGAACCCAGAGAATAACAAATATGTTTAAGATTATTCAAAAAGCAGGCAAAAAATTAATGTTTGTTTTTAATCATCTAGTCTAGAGTGTCTCCTGATAATTATAACAACTAAACTAACAACAAATAATGTAGCTAATTGGATTTTTTAATGTGTGTAATTATTATAATAATTTCGATGTTGTGTTTTTCTCTAAGATTTTCTATTCAAAAACAAAAGAACAGCATAACTAGGACAAAAATAAATAAATGTTATGATAAACTTCTACAATTATCAACAGAGCTGACTGGATAGAAAATATGATTGATATTTTGCTAATCACATTTACAAAGCTGACACATACGCTTGGTATATTTATAATTGAAAATGTCAGCTTATGCATGTCACCAAGAAGTCTCATTCAGCTTAAAGCAGAGCATCTGATAAATCCCTGCTTTGACTTGCTTTGCTTTGACTTACCAATAATTTCATTTCTTGAATAACTAAGGAGACAAGAATGAGGAAATGGTATTTGTAACTTAATTTTACTAAACCCAACATGTCAAGGATGATATTCACACTATTCATAAGCAGTACTGAATAGGCACTCAGATTTAGTAGCAGTGGTCCTCCTGCTCTAGCAGTTGCTCTTTTAGTGGTTGGCCATGGGTGTCCTGGACCTGGAGAAAGGTGACAGCACTCAGTGGATTGGAAGAAATGCCTCGATGTGTCAGGAAAGTGGTACTGATCAACCAGTATTTCAATCCAATCCTATAATAACATCATGACCATATTGCTGCATATTGGCTTTGTTGATAATTCTAAGTCCTCATCTCATGAGTCTCTTGAATCCATTTCCTAGTCTACAACCCAATAACACTTCTGTGTTCCTAAGCCTCATTGTTACTTAACTTAAACAACCTAACTTAAATCATAAGTCTCATGGTTTCTATCTCCCCAAAAGCATTCCAACTCTTTCTAGGATCCAGAGTGTCCATCTCTAATCTGTCTTGGATTCTGCTTGTTACACTCTCCAAGTCAAAATCTTCAGTGTTTCTACAATATCATTAATACAAAACCCAATATTCTTAGTCTAAACATTAGGACATGCCTTTCATCTGATTCCAAAATATTTTTACAAATTGTTTTTCTGATACTTTTTTTCCTAGTTTTATCGAGAAATAATTGACATATATCACTATATAAGTTTAAGGTGTACAGCACACTGGTTTGACTTATATGTATTATAAAATGATTACCACAATAGGTTCAGCTAGGATCCATCTTCTTATATAGGTACAGTGAAGGGAAAACAAAGAAGAAAAGAAAAAAAAATTCTTCTTGTGATGAGAACTCTTAGAATCTACTCTCTTAGAAACTCTCCTATATATCCAATAGCAGTGTTAGCTATAGTCAACATATTGTACATTATATCCCTAGGACTTATTTATCTTATAACTGAAAGTTTGTATTGCCAATTTCCTCTCCTCGTGATATTCACAGGTCTGATCTCTTTTCTATGATTTTGTTTTTTTTTTTTTCCAGATTCCACATATGTGTAAGCATACAGTATTGTTCTTCCTCCATCTGACTTATTTCCCTTAGCATAATGTCTTTAAGATCTCTCCATGTTGTTGCAAATACTAAGATTTTCTCATTTTTATGGCTGAATTATATATATCTCACAGCATCACAATTTCTTTATTCATTCATCCATTTATGAATGCTTAGGTTGTTTCCATGTTTGGTTACTGTAAATAATGCTGTAATGAACATGGTGGCACAGATATTTTTTTGAGTTAGTGTTTCCGTGTACTTTGAATATATTCACTGAAGTGGAAATGTTGGATCATGTGGTAGTTCTATGTTTAATATTTGAGGATCTTTCATATTGTTTTCCATAGTGGCAACATCAATGTACAATCCCACCAACAGTGCACAAATGTTCTCTTTTCTCCACATCGATGACAGCATTTGGTATCTTTCGTCTTTTTGATGATGACTGTTCTAACAAGTCCCTGGTTTTAATTTGTAATTCTCCAATGACTATTCATTCTATGATCCAGTCAAAATGAACAGTTTGTTATTCTCTGAATAAAGAATACATTTTCACACTCTTATTATTTTCTTCTGCTGCTACTTTGATCTGGAATGCTGTTTTCTTCTTCTGTGTCCAAGCATTCATGGACTACCTCAAACATGATCTTCATACAATTTTCAATAAACTATATATTCATTGCAAATTTTACAATGTTTTATAAATGCTGGTAATGAAAGTAATCAACATGTTGTACAACTTATTACATTTATTTTTGCATATATCTAATCTCCCTTTGTAAACTGTATGTTTTTTGAGTATAACACATAATTCATCTTTGTATCCTGATAACTCTTAGCATTTATTATGGCCACATAGCCACTCAATAGATATTTGGTGAATGAAAAAAAAATGAGTACAATGAAGAATAGGAGAATAAAATAAAATTGGTAGAAATGTTGACAAAGAGGGCTTTTCACCTAAGTGGAAAAATATTCTGGCTATAGTAAATAATGTGTCATATTCTCTAAAAGTGCATAATCTTGCGTTGACTGAAAGGTAAATAAAACTAGAAATTCTAAAACAATAAGTGACCAAGGAAGATGAAAATCCATAGAAATTATATATGGGCATAAAAATAAATGTTGCCAAAAACAGCTAAAGAAATCAATCTGCATGCAGCACAGGTGTTATTGTGAACATAAGTTGGGAGGCGACTCTTATATTTGCCCAAAATAAGTTCCCAAATATTGACTCGGTTAGTCTATCTCATGACCTGAGACTCTTGAACACCAAGGGGGTGAATAGTGGAAATACAGACAGAATTGAGTCATCTGGAAAACGTTATGAACAAAAACATAATTGTGGAATGTGGATCGGGGAATTGTATGTCACTTTGTTGTTGTTGTGTTGGTTGGTTAATTCTCTGGGTATCATTTGCTGTATTTCAACTAAGAAAAGAAAAATATATATAGGGAGGGAAGAATAAGCTCACTGTGGGGAAGGAAGTGATAATAAATATATATTTATATATAATTATAATATACATAATAGCGATTACATATATTCACCCCAAACATATAAAAATATTAAAATAGAATAAAATCCCAGTGTAATCATAAATAAAACATCAGACAAACTCACATTGAAAAACATTCTACAAAATACTTGAGCAATACTCCTCAGATATGTCAGGATCATGAAAATAAGGAAACACTGAGAAACCCTCACAGACAAGAGGAGACTAAGAAAATGCAATAGCTAAGTGTGATGTAGTATTTGGAGTGAATCGTGGAACAGAAAGTATAAATGAAAAGCTAGTGAAATCTAAACAAAATAGTCTAGTGGCTGTCGTCTTCTCCTGAAACTTCCATTCCTTGCTGGCTATGTGAGAATTTTGTTACTACTCCTGATCCAGGAGAAATTATGAAGAGAGGTAAGATATTTGGCCTTTTCCACGCCATGGTTAGGAGAAAGGAAATGAACAGAGAAAAACACCAGCAGCCTCCTTGTTAACTTTCTGCTAACCATTTCCATGGGCTGCCATTTTTCAAGTAAATTTAATGTCACTGGGAATAGGGAGATTACACCTACATGGGCACATCTACTGTGTAGGTTGAGCACCTTTTACTGGTAACACTATTTATGAGTTTCTATTTCCACATTCAGTCACTAATGACATAACAGTTTTTCATGTATCTGTTCATATATTCATTTATTCAATAAGAATTTATTGAGTCTTCACTACATGCCAGTGCACCAGCACTTTTCTAAGAACAAAAGATATGAAAAGATCAAGTTTTCTTTAGTCTCATATCGTTTGCATGCAGTGTTTAATGAGTGTCTGCTCATTAATATGAATATAATGTGAATTTGGTTAAATTCTGTAGATAGATAATTACAAAAACTGTTAACTTATGCGTTAATGAACTTGAAGGCAAGACTTTAAATGAGATTCCATTAGGTTGGAATATTTGGACCATACTAATGAAATTAATTTTAAAATACTGGACATAATTTTTTTGAAATATCAAGAATTCAAACAGAGGCCCATTTTAACAGCAGCAGATCTTAATATGTTCTCTTAAATAAATAAATAAATAAATAAATAAATAAATAAATAAATAAATAAATAAAATAAAAGCTTAGAACTCCTTTGATGGCTCTCTACTTGATTGTATATCAGTCAACTAAGAAATGACTACCCAAAAAGGCAATGCACAATTTAGAGTTTATCGAGTAAAGTACACTTTCAACTGTACTTTGCTGTATTTTAAGCAGGATGCTAAAATAATGGTATGTATTTTAAAGAAATAAGTTGTCCAAGGAAAATTTTTTTTGAGAAATGGTTGAATAGTTGAAGAAATTTTCTGCAGTACAAGGCATGTCTTAGAGAAGTTTTGAAGAATTGCCTTGTCAAAAAACAATTCTACTTTTTCTGGACAGTGCCAAGATTCCAAACTACAACAAGCAGGCCAAAGTTATATAGCAACTGATATCAAATCAATATTGGTTAGAATTAGATAAGAACAAAGCTGTTTGGAAAATCAAAGTGCTTCCTCAAGTGATAATGAGCTTCACAGCTGAATATATCAGGGATATAATAGTTTTTTTTGTAGTGGATAAGATTATAAGTAAGACCTTTACATTTTCTCCCAATTTCAGAATTCTACAGTTCTAAAAAGATGTAATTATCAATATGTCTAATATAAATAAAAGCAAATAAGTTTACCTTCTGTAGACATTAATAGTTTTATGAATTTGCATCTCTTGCTGCCACTCACATTTGCCCAAAATAAGTTCTTAAATGTTGATTTGAGTAGTCTACCTCATTTTTTCTCCTTGGCAATAACTCAGATGAAATCACTTTACTGTATTCCTGTACATTCTCCAAAAAACAACAGCCAATAACATCCAATTATATTTAAGAAAACAAATGATATTAAATCTCAGTTTGTTTCAGTGAGTATTGCCTATCTGGCCTAACTCTTTTCAACTCTTGAGTGGGAATTTGACAGTAATGATTTGTAAATCTTCTAAAGAAAGGTGAAAATCAGAGAAGGAAGAATTACTAAAGTCCTGATGTTTCGCAGATTAGAAGCCTGCCATTAAGAAAGTGTGGGACATTGGTGAGTGAGATGGAGCCATAAGCATTATCAGGTAAAAGCAAGGTTTTCTGGAGCTACAGAAAGAAATGAGCTTGTTACTACTTCTGGTATTAATCATAATAAGTGTTTTATCTAAGCCTGTCATGTTTAGTTTCTCCATGCAATTTACTTCTCAGGCACGCTGTTCACAATATCAGTTGGCCTTATCTTTTAACTTATAGTCTTCAAGTACCTAAATGTATTTCCCCCAAAGTTCCCACAGTTAACATGACAAAAGTCAACATAAGTGCTATTTTAAGACAATGTTGCCCTCACATTATAAAAGACAGAGTTGCTTATTCCTCGCTACTCCTATCATCTGTTGAAAAGCGTAACATGCAGCACTGATTCTTTGCCTAATTGCAGTTTTACTGTGAAAACTGCAAGGTTTTAAATGGGGAATCCCAAGCTCTTTTAAAAATTCATATACTTTATTTTTTTTTCTTTGCCAAAGAAATACAATAAAGATCAGCTCATCTTATATCCTGCTCATTTTTTTTTGTTATCAACTCACACTTGTTAGCCAATACAGTTAAGTCCACAAGTAGCTTTTGAGAGTTCACATTACGAAGCTCAACTTCTAAGGATCATAGAACACTACAAGGAGAAATGCAATGAAGCAAATAACCAGAAAACAAACAAACAAAAAATTAAATCAACAACAATGCAGAAACAGACTTTTTGCTAAAAATGTGGAAGGCAGAAACTGGTAGCTTTTATACAGCTCACACTGAAGAAACATGTCAACCTGAAGGGAAGATATGACTCGAAGATTAGATAGCTAATAATATTCCATTCTGCGTGACCCTATTTCATTGTAGTCCTCTTATGATCTGCTAATAATCCTTTATAATTAAGCTTCCAGCTTAATATTAAAATGTAGTCCACATGAACACCAATCGCAGTGTATTTCAAAAGCTGAAGTGGTTACCGCTTCCAGCCATGCATGACAATCACCGCGCAGCTTTAATTTCATATTTTTGATGATTTGCCCAAGATTTAAAGGAAAATTATGATTCGTTTTTATCCATAAGTGCCTTGAAATCGTTCTAATTTAAAATCAAACTGTTAAAAGTATGTCCAAAGTATAGGTCTTATGAATTTACATTCTTCTCTTTAGAATGTAAAACTTTGCTATATCCTCACAGAAGTGAAGTCATCTTTTGAGGAATATCTTGTGAAGTGTTTACAGTAAATGAAGCTGATAGTACTCAAAATCGCAAATGGATGCCATGGAGCAACACAAAAAAATCTTGATTCCACATTATATGTAATAAGATTTTAATAAACACTACTACCCATATTCAATTGTAGTGCATATAACATTTTCTGTCTCTTTTATGTCAGTGTATTACCTTCATGATATCTTGAAAAATTCAGTTTTTCCCAATAACTAACAATTTAAATCAAACAATAATTATTAACAGTAACACATTCAAAACATATTTAGTTTACCTGAGGTAGTTTTACATTTCAGTACTGCTGGATCATGAATATAATCTATTCAGCAAATCTATTTTAGAACAAAATTATTGTTAGAATGTTGTGAATATTGATCCGAGGGCAGAGTCTTCTTCAAAAAAATGATTATAAGTAATTTAACCTATGTTCTTTTCTTATTCTGCTTCTCACATCAAAACAAGGAAGTTGGGGTAATGTTAACAATTTTCTAATTTAAATGTTGGCTTTGACTTCAATAAAGAAAAAAAGCGAAAATTATTTCATGATATTTTAAAAGATTTGGCTTGATGCTTAATTTACAGATCACAGACTGGTGTTAGTGTAGGTTGTTTTCCAAGATGAGTGTTATTATAGATTAGAAAAATAATATGCTGTCAGAAAATATTGACTTGTAATAATTGTAACTATATCTAGACTCATACAGTGTTGGAAACTAATATCGCTTCCCAAATAGCTATTTGGTCAGATTGCTATTAGATATTTGACTAAATTTAACCATTTTTCCTGAGGGGCAAGGTTTTCCTTAATTTGTTTATATGTTATCTTTAAACAAAAGCTAGTTCTAAAGCAATGACTACAAGTTCCAATTAAGCCATTTTTTAAAAATGATTTATGCCAAGGTTAATGATAATATCCATTTGAAAATTCTTGGAAACATTTATGAGCACTTTTTTTAGAAGTTGTATATCCTAAGAACTGAGAAAAACAAGCCAAGAAATTTCAAGTCCCTTTTTATTTAATTCTTACTATATTACAGGCACTGTGGCATATAATGATAGAAGTGAAAGATGAATAAAACATAGGGTCTTACTTCAGAGAGCTTTTAATCTAGTTCAGAGGTTTGCAGAGGAGGGTGGCAAAGGAGGAAGTATGGAAGGAAGAATAGGCAGAGGGTCAACTTTACCATCCATAAAACTCAGGTGCAAAAGCCTCTGAAAGGACAGGTAGGAAATATAAGACTAACTAGCTAAGGATAAGATATTAGGGAATTGTAGGTACTCTAAATAACTGTGAGTACATGCTTCCTGCAGAGGCTTTCAAAATAAATTATTTAAAAAAATTGTGCTAGTTAATCAAAATAGTATATTAGCCCAATTCTGAAATTTACAATCCTCATTTTAAACTATAAGACAGATTATACTTATAGTAAAGGTACAAGTAAAACTTACTGGGAGCCTAAAGAGCATAGTGAGTAAATTGGGTCAAGGACTGAAGAAGTCTTCAGAGAGAAAGAAGTTAAGATTTAACTGAAGCTTGACAAATGAGGATTTAACACACAGTGAATGGTAGATGCAATATGATGCAGTGGCTAAGAGACTGGGATTTGGAGCTACACTGCCTGGGTTCAAATGCTAGCTTTGTTACTGGCCAGTTCTGTGATCCTGGCAAGCTACTTAACCTCTACAGCCTCCTTTTCCTCATATGTAACATGGATACTTACCATAGTGATCATTTTATCATTTAAAAATTAAATGATAAGACACATGCAAATTACTAGTTTAACTGTTACATTTATACATATAGTTATACATATTAGCCACTTTTATTAATCATTTCTAGAATTTAGCAAATCCTTCTGTAAAAACTGATCCCAGATCTTACCATCCCCATCACTTTATTGCAGGGCGAATGTCATGAGCAAGTCAGGTTATCAGACCTAGAGCTAGAATCACCAATGAAAGGCCAGAGGAGATGAGAGAGAACACAGTAATGAACAAAGTGGTAAATGCCAAGAGGTGTTATCCCATATTTCATCACACTGGAGAATGTCTTACTGTTTCAGAAGTCACAAGCTGTGGCAAGACAAACCTTATCTGGCACTGTGCTGGAATCATTAGTTGAAAATGTACTTGATCAGAAATAGATGGTGCTGACTGGTGCAAAACAATTATGCCAAGTGCTTGCTCCTCTCCTGTCACTTGGTTCTAACAATTTAACTGCTGTGAGCAGAACCTGCTTTCCCACTCAGAACGAGGGGCCGCAAAGAAATTTTCACGGAAAGAAAGTTTCGGCTTTTTCTCTCTGGAGATTTATATGGAAAAGGTAACACACCAGGTGAAAAAATGGAAAGAAAAATAACTGAAAACAAAAATAAACTAAGTTTCTTCCCATCTTTATGTCAGGTCTAATTTTCCACAACAACTTTTAATGATTTTGCAGCATCAATGCACAGTCCTGAGGTTGATTCTCAAGGCCTTCTTAATCTGACCTCTCATCTCTTCCCAAGAGCACACTCTATCCCAAACAGGCCAGTAGGATATCACTTTGCCCTACAAACGTCTCCGTAGTTAAAGGACACTTCACACTCAGCTTCCTGTCTACTTCCCCTATTCTGAACAAATCTTTTCTTTCTCTTAAGGACCAATTCTGGTCCTGATGTGCTTTCCTCAACTGTAACAATACAAAATGAACTCTTTTTCCTTCAAATTACGATTTTATTATATCCTAAATTATATTCTAAATTATACCTTAAATTATATCCTAATTTATATAAATCCTATTTTATCAACTATAGACATTCAAAGCTAAAATAACTTCAGCTGCCTCTAAAATTTGCCAGTCATATGCTTAGTCTTTCTCCTCAAAAAATTTTTGATAGTTATTACATTTTATTTATGTTTAGATATGTCCGTATTTTAAACTAATTGATTTGAATGATGTTTTTGTATAAGATATGAAATGTTAGGGCTTAAATTGTGGGTTTTTTCCTTCAAAATGGCAAGCTAATTTTATTTACTGAATAATCCTTCCCTTCAGGATTCAATTCTAATATCTTCTTTAGCCTAATCAGTATATTTTAAGGAATCTGAGAATATCAATCTGCCTATTCTCAAGATCATTATTAAAATATTGAAATTATTCATCTGTATTTTGTTTTATTGAATTTTTTCTGAATATTCACTTATATGTTTATTATTCTAGATAACTTTTAGAACTCTTTTGTTTATTAAAACAAATTTTAGGTTTTCATAAGGATTACCTTAATGTACCTAGCAATTTGGCAAGAACTGTATTACTATTATGTTATCAATTCAGAAATGTCCTAAGTCCCATTTTCCAAAGAAAGCTGTTTCAAATGTCATTGTCCCCATGGATCTTTTAACTATACAGTGGGAAATAATCTTACAATTTTCTAAACTCCTATGGGAGAAGGTGTAATTTTGTGGATAAGTTATGCCACATCAAAAATTTTGCTTTTACCCAAATGTCAGCTTTCTTCTTTTTCTTTGGTTTCTAAAATCTATGCAGTCATTTCTGTTTTAACCTGATACCAACTTGTATGCAAAACTCTACATTTTTTTATTTCCCCAAAAGTCCACTTAACAAATTAATTGATGAGAAACAAAGATTTTTTTTTATAGAAAATTATATAACTTATAGGACAGGTATTTTACATTACAGAGTCTCAACAAATAATTTAAAAATTATTTTAAATTCCTATTAGCTATTTTCTGTCTTATTCCAGCCCCCATCTCAGCAGGTCTGCCCAGATATCTTCTTATGCTCTCCTGGCACAGTGAGTACTCAGCCAGAGTGGCCTCTGCACTGGCCAAAGCTTCCCCCAGTAAGCAAAGAGCTTTCTCTCCCTTAGGAAGCTGGGCCCCAGCTGAGAGCCAGACCTTGGGCCTCCGTCTCTGTCCAAGTGTGAGTTCACCAATTGTTATCAAAAACATCATGAGGTAACATGAAGTCTTATAGCAGCTGCTAAGAAAATTAAAATTTCTCCATATCTATATTTACTTAATTGTGACTATGTGTTGTCTCCCCACTGTATGACAAATTCTGTAAGTACAAAATCACTGTCATATTAATCTTCAAATAATTCCACAGCACTATGTGCATGACTTGCCATGCCTTGCTTTTTACAGATGAACATTCTTGAATAAGTGGATTAATTAATTGATAAAGTAGTAATTGAATGAATGTATAGTCTTCGTGTGACCACAAAATACATGAATAGAATTGACTTGGAGACAATTCTGTTTCATTAAAATGAAGAGACTAATTTTCACCACTACTTAAATCTTATTTCTCATTTTCTTCACAGGTCTACAATACCTCACTCTCTTAGTGGAGAGTTTATTTTGTGGATTTCAATTTGAAAAAGAAACAAGCCCACCTCTAATTTCAAGTTGCTTTTACTTGTTCATTTTGTTTTTGTCTCTCATTTACTCTGAATCAGCCTCTCTCAAATTCTCATAGGGTATCAAAAAGGACAAAGGGAAAAAATAAAATTTGTAGCACCACCTAAATTTAATGCAACAGGATAGCAAATGGAGTCTTTCAGTTGTCCTAAAATTTGCAATTGGGATATAAAGTTGAAAATCAATTAGTCAAGCTTCCTGTTATAAAGAGAGGAAAGGCCAGGAAGTACAAACAAGTTGTCAAAAGTACAAGTTTCTTTAATTACAAGATCTACCTTTTAAAACTACAATTTCATTTTAAGTTTGCCTAATAACATGAAGCAAATGAGAACTGTCATAGGCATTATTGTGGGAAGCTTCACTATTCCTTTTTATTTCAAAAGAAAATACATTAATATGACAAAACAAATACATTAATATATAAGGGCAGAGAAAATTAATATATTATAAGGTTATAATATTATAACTATGTACCCTACAGAGCCTAAATTTAATTTTTCTTCAAGTATCTATTGGATTTTTCAAAGTATTATAATATGTATACATACACATACAAATATATATACACAGATATATACTGAGCCATAAGAAAATCTCAATAAATCCCAACCAGAAATTGCATCAGTTCCATTATCTGTATTTGACAGTACAACAAAAATGAAAAATTAATAACAAGCACTATTAATAACTTTAAAAAAGTATCCTCTTGGAATTTTTAAAAAGCTTATCTAATTCATTATTGAACTAAATAGTAAATTTTAAAAGCCATAGTAAATAATTCAGAGAATAATAAAATTGAGAAATGTGAGACATTAAGCTTCATAAAGACAAAAGCATGGCTTTAAGGGCAATCACTATGAAATAAAAACAAATCGACCATGTTGGGTCCTTCCCTTTTTTTGCTCCTAAATCAACTTCTTCTTAAGCAACCATGTTGTTTGTAGACTCTATTAAACACTTTACAATAGTTTTTACTTGGAACTCTGACTGCAAGAGGTAGATACCATTTTTGAATTTTACACATTGGAAACCAAGGCTGAGAGAGTTTAAATAACTTTTGCAAAATTACACAGCTAGCAAGTGCCAAATTTGGGATTCATAATAGAATGTGTGACATTCTAATTAGAATAAAGTATTTAAAATAAAAGAATAGTGAATTTTAAACCAAAACGTTATTAGCATCAGAGTAATTGAGACTATCATATTAACAATAAAAGAGATGGATTTCTAATAAATGAAATAAGGAAAAAGACTATGAACAAGCAACCAAATATCAGGAGAAAAGATGTATAACAGCAAAAAGATGAAATTTAAAAGATTTTTAGAGAGTATTCTATGTATTTTAGTACTAATTAATTTGAGATTTCATATAACTTTAAAATATATACACACTTCAAAGTTAACTGAGGAGAATCTAAAGAGAGAAATGGAAGAATTTGAAAGTGTATCAGAGATTAGGTCTTCAGATGGTTCTAGACCAAAATAACTTTACTGATGAGTTACTTTATTCTCATAAGAAATAGATAATGCCAATATTTTATAATATTATCTAACATAAAATAAGTAATTTGAAATATGTGTTTTTATTAAATCTTGTGAGGTAACATTGATTAATAATATTACATAAATTTCAGGTGTACAATATTAGATATCTGTATACCCTATTGTGTGCTCACCAACATAAGTTTAGTTTCCTTCCATTACAATATATTTGAGGTGAAGGGGATCAAATGTATTTTTTGTCATTCTTTTAATTCACATGTCATAATCTGAGTGAGACAACCACCTACAAATCACTCAAACGCTGCCTTACTTAAGAAGATATATAGAGAAACATTAAAGAGTATCCCTAAGCAATGGAATAGGAGAGTTAAAGCAACATGATTCTGAAAGACCTAAAAAAATATTATAAAAAACAATTTAAGAAAAATACTATTAGTCTAAAGGGTTAATTTAAAATAAAAACAGTAACATCTTTTCTAAATAAAAGCTTAACAGTTACAAACTTTCAGTAATTAATAACAGTATCAAAATATGTAATGCAAATATTGTTAGAACTTTTTTAAAGATTTTTGTTAATTTTTAAATATGTGATTAAAGTGGGAGAATTTAATTTACCACTCAATCCCTGTCAGATTAAGTAGATAAAAGAGGCATAAAATATAAAATGTCTAAATAATGTAAAATTAATGTATTGAATTCAATCTATAACTGACAGAGAACACTATCTTTTCTAAGTGTTCATGAAACATTTATTTTTAAAAATTGTGTATTAGGTCACAAAGAAAACTGCAAGACGATCCAAAGAAAGAAGAAATTTCACAGGCCATATTCCCTGATCATAATGTAATAAATCTGAGTCAAAAATATAGTAACAATTGAAATACAAAAAGGGGAAATTATATTTACTATCTAAATATATATGTATGTATATTAAATAAGTGAAATAGAAGTATATTTACTATATAAAAAGTTTCACAAATAAATAAGAAAAAGTTTCACAGCTAATTGGAATAGGGGGCAATAGCAAATAGAGGAGTAAGAAAAAGTAGTGGTTAATAAAACTGAAAAGTAGTTCACTCTTATGGTCAAACAAGTGTAAATTGAAATATTATCTTTTTTGTCATGTCAGATAAAAAACAATAAAAAATAAAATATTTAGTATAATGGGTATGGAAGCTAATAATCATATATGCAAGGGATAAATATATAGAGAAATATATGTATTTTAAAAAAGTATAAATAAATACACTATTTTTTAAAGTTTATATAACAATATATATTGAAGTTTCAAATGCAGATACTATATTAACCTATTCGTTGTACCCCTAAGAATTTATCCTAAGGAAATAATTAGTGTAAAATGATGCAAAGATATCTCTGAATGGTTTAAAAGAGTGAAAACTTGAAAATAGTCTTATGCTTCAAAAGGAGACTTCTTAAATATTCACTGGTACATTTACACAAAAGAATATTCTTAGGTAATAAAAGAATATTCTTAGGTAATGATGTTAGGATAACTTTTAAAAGTCTATGATGTATAAATACTGTATGAGCTCATTTAAAAAAGAAAAAGCCAAATTAAATATGTGTCAAATGGCTGGGAGCTAGTAAAGATGTAGAAGTCTATTCACTAAAAGTTCCCAGTGGTTTACTGGCTGTACTTGATTTGGACTTTTCTCTCTTGCTTTTAATTTGCTATTATTTTTATATTTTTAAATATGAACTTAGAATTCATCTAGTAAAAAAAAAAATTGTGTGTGCCCTGAATAATGTATGTTCTATTAGACAAATTTTTGTTCTAAAAGCCTCAAACCACAAAAATATTTCATCCCAAATTAAAATCAGCTACATTTTATTCAGACTATTTGAAGGTCATCCCATTATCCCCTGGCTGGAAGAGGAGGCAAAATTCTGACAGAGATTGGTCTTCTCATATTTGTTCTAATAAATGAATATTCTTTTCTGAAAAAAATAAATTAAAAATAAAAGTTCAAATTCTCTTCTCACCCATTGATTTCAACATTCTCTTTCACTCAGGTAAATTGTACCATCTAGTTTACTTTCTGGACTTTGATTATTTCAAATTTCAGCAGACAGTGAGACCAAGTGAAAGACCGTTGTAAGTGTGATCAGTCTTCTTGTGTTACTGCCATTTAGATCCAGATTTCAAAGGTCAGTGAATTAGACCAGTACTGTTTAGATTATGTTCCAACTACAAACATACTATAATGTGCAGAGCTGATAAGAAACATGATCAATAACCAGATAGCATCTTAGAGCTTGTACTTTAGAAAGGAAGATGATCATATATGACCTAACATTTTCAGCATTTGTTTACAACATATTGATCAAATATATAGCAGTCAATGCATTCTAAACAGCATCACTGCTCAAGCTAAACTCACTTTATATCATTAGATATAAACCTATGAAGCTGCACTTTTCAATGTTGGCTATAGATTTTTTGTACTTCTGTTTAATATATAGCTTTAACGATTCATCCTGGCACCTTTCTTACAACTATTCTGAAAATAGTGTGTTCTTCACTGAGTAAATAAGTCAAATACAAATAAAAAGTAGCTCAACTTAAACCCTGAAAAATCTCCAGTGAAAATAGTATATGAGTGTTGTTAAATCAATTTATTCAGTATTCCAGAGGATCAGAGCTCTTTTCTAAAGCTCTAAAGCTCTGGATAAAATTCTCGTATAGAGATTCTATATATGCCATCTAATATGAAACTTAAACAATTGAATATTTCATTAACAAAATATCAACTTATGATTCCTGACTGAAGAGTTTCTAACACAGGAAGTTTAAATGAGGTTTAAGTGCATTTGTAAATCAGGTGACAGCTAAATTACAGCAAGCAAGCTCCTTCTCTATGCCAGGTTTCATCTTAAGCACTACATATATATTATTTCAAATAAATTTGAACAGCAGCATTACGGGAAAATGGGGAATAGGAAATCCCCATTTTAGAGAAGAGGACAATAAAGCAAAGAAAATAAGTACCTCCCTGCTTAATCAGTTTGTTTCAAACCTAGCCAACCCAGCTCTGTAGTTTGAGCTCTTGACCTCTGTGCCTTGTTATAGCTATTTGGGGATTTTTCTTGTCTTTTGCATGTATATATCTTTAAAATTCCTAATGATACACATTGTTAAATGATTTAAATGTGACATAAAGTTCCTGTTTCTAAGTAACACTATTTTCTAAAACTGCTGTGATTATTTCAGTTCATACATGGTATGCTCAAATATAAACTTCTTGCCACACACTTCTTTCTTGTCCCTTTTATTCTTTTTTAGTCTATTTCTCTTCTCTTCTCAAGTCATTTACATATATTCCTTAAGTTCTTTTTCTCCCAAAAACTTCACTCCATCCTCTCAGGCCATTTTCTCTACCCCTCAGAGCTGTGTCCTAGACCAACTGGCTTTCCTCTAAGCCCACCCTGTCCACTCACCTCCCTCTACCCAAGTCCTTATTCCTTGGCCTCTGACTCCTAGGAATGACTCATTTATCACCCTTCTACAATCCTAAGATTATGGCCCCAGTGTATTTTATCATCAAATGTAGAGACAATACTGTAATAAAGTTGTCTTTCAAACACATCTTCAATAGTGATCAATATACTTACGGAAGACTTTGAAGACTTTTACTCTGGGGACTGCATGTTTCGATTTTGACTTTCTGTTCTAAAATTTTATTTCTAAATTTCAGTTCAATAACTGCCTGATTACCAAACAGAGCATAAAAGATTTGGTCCTTTTTAAAACTAGCTTTATCTTGTGTGGTGTTGCTTGACAATTAATCTCTATTCTCACCTTAGCTAGGAAAGTTAGCTGCTTCGTGATAAATTACTGCCTGACATCTCAGTAAACTTTTCCACCAATAAAAGGAATAGAAATATAAAGGATTAAAAAAGAAAAAACGTGAACCATGGAAAGAGGGAAGTGAAAAGGATGCTAACAAAAAATAAACCAAAAATAATTTAAAAAACAGAAATTAAAAATCAATTTTCAAATAAATACAAACATTTATTACCTGTTTAATAGAAAAAAAAGTAAAAGATTTATTTTAAAAGCTATTGATGACCCAGAAACAAAATGCTTGTTTTCATTTGTAATATATTAATTTTAAGGTATAATTATTTAGACAAAAATAACCCATCATCACAATGATTACATAGGAATGAAACTTTTAATTTCAAAATTAGATCAAAAACTGAGTGAATGGTGTGTGTGTTTGTGTGAACATGTTTATGTGTTTCCAAATGCACTCACACTTCATTGAACCATATCTGGGTGTTTATTTTGCATAATGAACCTTCCTCATCTGTCATCTTCTGCAGTGTGGGAGGGAATAAGTAGGGCAGGGGGGTAAACTTTGTCCTCCTTGCTCTTAAAGAAAACTCTGCCATTAAATGGAGGAAAACTAAAGACCTTCCTTAGAATCACAGAGATTCCGACCACTTGTTTGTGGTAGAATTCTGCTTCTCTCCCCAGGGACTGTTCTATGCTTCTCTCCTCCCTATTAGCCTAGATACATATATTCCTAATATTGAAAGAGCTGAATGATGTTTTATTACATTTCTCAAAAGGCTAAACTTAGCGAAACTTTTAAGTGTACCTTGGAACTCTGTGTCCATGTAGGGTTTTTTTCATTGTTTTTTTTTGTTGTTGTTGTTTTGCTGCTGTGGATGGTGGTTGATGCTACAGGAGCAGACTGTTGTGCCTTGAATTCCAGCAAGAAAAAGGTGATGTGTTATTGCTTTTTTTGAATAAAGAGTGAGTATTTTTTTAAGACTTTTTACTTCAATGTGCTCCATTTTTATTCTTGTTCAATTCAATGTGAGTCATTTAAATGCCATGCAACATTAATTTATATATACTCATTTGAAAACTTTGTCTAGTTATTTGCTCATTTTGGAATCATTTGAGACCAATCTGTAAACAATATTCAAATTCACTGTCATGTAACAAGAATTAACGTGTGTGCATATACATGAATTGGGGGAGGCAGGGGATAAAGAAAAGGAAAATTATAGCAAGCATATTAGAAATTAGCAAAGTGTCAGTTTTTATAATAACCATGATGTCTCCTTCTTTTTTTTACTCTAAATCAGTTTTCACCTCAGCCTGACAATTAGGAAGTATTTATAAGCAATGATGTGGTTCATGGAAGTGGTGTATATATTTTCAAAGATTACTTTAGAAGATTAATACCATTTGGTGTATCTGACCCATTTGCTTCTTCAGGGTTCACATTTTGGAGGAAGTGTCATGTGATTTTACAGAGAGATCTTTATAACCTGAGTTCTCAAAGCTGCGTATGAAACAGATTTTACGGGACCAAGGCCTGATTAAAACAGTTAGCCTGTTCACATCTTCCCTATTTACTGTGGATTACAGGAAAGGAAGTTGGGGTTAAATCAGCAGGTCTTCTGCTTCCCCAGAGGTTAACCTGGCAGCAGGTTTGGCACCCACAGGGGGCCTGACAGGTAGCAGGATTTGTCTGAGCAAGCTGTCTGAGAGCGAACAAGGCAAACTGAATGCTCTGGATTAGTTCTGGATTATGTTGTCAGAGTGAAAGCTGATGGACAAACTGCAAAGGAATAAAACACAATCTGTTTGGGAAGAGAGGCAGCGTGCATAGCTTTCATTTTTCAAGAAATGACAAAAAAATCATTAATAATTTGTAAATCCATGTCCATTAACTTTTTTCTTTGTTATCCCAAGACAGCCTTTTTAACATGAGTTTGCCACTGTCCTATATCTCTTTTTTCTTGTGACAGATGGCAAGATAGATAGGAAATTGGGTTTATAAAATAATATCCCCACCTCTAAGGAAGATAGAGACTGTATTCTCCTAATGACATTGTTTCTCCCCCACGACCTCCCATGCCACCCACAGGATAAAAGGAAATTTTGACATTGCTAAGATAGTCAAATAACATGTGTTCGCTTTCTTCCCTCTGTAATAAATATTTAAGACAATGATATTAGCTAATAAAATTTAAAGCCAAAAAGAAGTAAATAATTGTAATAGCATTAAAACCTTTATTATGATAAAATGTGATATTTTTTTTCACAAAAATATTTAAGCATCTGTTAAAACTATCTGGTATAGTTAAGAGGTACAAATATTCAAGTACTTAAAAAAACAAATTTACATCTCTATAGAAGGGGGTTATGTTTTTCTAATAAAGGAGATGATAAAATTCTTAAAGAGTAGTTGTGAAATAGTTGTGGTGACACAGTTTCCCTTTACTAACAAATCTAACATTCTAAAGTAATTTAGATTTTGTTTTTTCTTACAAGTTTCATAATCTACTTTAGCATTTCTTAGGATGCAATTACGTTATCATCAGAAAAAGCTCTCTGATTAGACTTATTTGAAACTAAGAAATATTTTAAATGTTTGTAAAATATAAAAAACTAGAATATTGAGATATTTTGACTTATAATTGAATTACTATAATGACTTTACAATCATTTCAAAAATGAAGTTCTGTTGGCTCAATGGCTAAAATTCATAAACATAACAGTCATAGCAGGACTTACTTATGCTCTCTTCTATGATTTCAATAACAAATTCTCTCTTCTTGTTAGTGGAAAAGTTTGGATTCTTTTCTACCAGAAAGAGTACAAATTAAGTCCCAATTCTTCAGGATAAACTCAGGTTTTTGTGTATTGAGTACTTTTGTGTATTTCATTACAAAATGAAGGAATTCATAGTCTCAAATTAACATTTTTAGCTTCAGAAGAATTCGATCTTGAGTTTGCATTGCTCTGGCATCTCCTGCATCTGGCCCATAATAGGCAAGCAATAAGTATTTAATGAACAGATACATAAATCAATAAAACCACATTTGCTGCAAAAAAAAAATATTGCAAGAAGCAAAAAATGGATATTAGTAATTTTATTTTTCATAATATTGCTGTATTGAATAATGTTAATACATGAAGCATAAAAGAATAATGACAAAAAACATAGACTCAAACTGGTTATTTTACATTATAATAAATAAAAAAACTCTTTGTTGGCCTGAAGCAATGTGTTTTTTTAAAAAAACTATAGTTGATTAAACCAATCTATGTGTTTACTTATAAGCCAGTTCAACCATAGACCATCATTATATCCTGTATTACTGCAAAAAAACCAATCATTGATATATGTGTTCTCACTTTTAAAATGAACATCAAACTACTTACACATAAGATATACAACATTTTATTACCAGTTAATAAACATTGAAAACAATTTTGATCTCTTAACTTTATTTATTATTCTATAGTAATATAAACAGCTACATAAAGAAATATCGGGATTTTGTTTTTCTCCATCAGTGTCCTTAAGATAAGCTCTGCTTTACTGTAATGTAGTGTTTCCTGATTATTTTCACATTGTGGTATACAAAGGCAATGATAATATTTCTGTGGGCACTGTTTTAACAGAGAAAGCTGTCTTTGGCTGGGAGTGTCCTCTGCTTTGCATTGGCCAAAGACATCAATCTTTCCTCACATCTGCGCCACAGCACCTGGACAGGAAGTGCCACAGTGCCGGACTCTTATTTTTAATCTCAGGACAAACTGTGTCAGTCATTAATTTAGTTGTGAAAGTGGAGACTTTGTTTTTTCCTTGTTTCTAAAGAAACAAAAGCAGTAATAGAGGCTAAAATGATTTTCAACATTTTAAATAGTGCAATAGTAATGAAAATAACTTCATGAATAATCTAACTACTTAAAAAACAGTTTTAAATTAAAAAGAAGCTTATGAAAACATCACCTTCAAAAGGATGTTTATACAATAAGAGAACTTTATTTAACTGCCACTTGTGTTATGTACATAGAAGAGAGTGTATAAAAACAAACAACTGGGCTGTGGTTTGGAGTTATATAAAAACTTCAAATATTTACAATTTTAAGTGTGTTAAAAGATTAGCAGGAGAAGGAGAGGTTTCACAGATATTATACAGGTGATAATTATTGCCATTCCTATGAAATCACCTACAGTAGAAAATACTGGCCAGGTCACTAGCCTTTCTCATTTTCTCAAAGGTAAAAATAGTACCAAATATTTTAGGCCAAAGAATTGTCTTGTCCAATACTATGATAATCAATATATGTATAGGCTTGGATAAATTATAAGCATTCTATGAAAAAGATGAAGGAGTGGGAATAGGAACCGAAGCTAGGATGCATTTAAAGAGTGTCTGAACACCTTAAACCAAATTACTGTTTCCTAATGGAGCGAAGGTATTATATTACTTCTTTTCAAAAATGGCATTAGCTTCTTTAAGATTCTACAGAATATATGTTATGGTAGTTTTCCTGGACTGATTAGTTTTGTAGATTTTTGTTGTAGATAATCTTGTTGTTTTGTATCTTTGCAAACCAAATGAGAACATCAAATTGTAGAGATATTTAAATTGTTGTAAACTTTTTAGCATGAAATAAAATCTCACTAAAAGCCAAAATGATTCAATAATTATAAAATATCTTTTTATGTACAGTGTCCACTCTAGTAAACAAGAATAAAAAATAATTATTGGGTTTAGACAATTAAAATATATAAAGTAAGAAAGCGCAGGTTACCTTTTCATAAAGTTTGGAAGAGAAAAAAAGAAGGAAAAATTAATACTAGCTAGAGAGACCCAAGGATTAAGGGATATTTTATTAAAATGGGAGAGATCTGAGCATCCTATTTGAGCATGTTTATGAGAAGGAACCATTAGAGAGGGTTGGTAGAAGATGGGGGTGGAGTAAAATCCAGCAAAATGGGAAGATTATGAAATCAGAGGATGGGATGAATGGATACATCTTCTGACCTCAGGGAAAATACTTTGAAGACTTGTCTTGTTATGGATAGCCTACAGGTGGAAGGACACATTACAATGAGTGTTTGCAACACAGTTGTGATGGCACAGTTTTCTCAATAAGTCAAGAGTTCAATAGCTGATGGGGGGAAATGTTGAACATGTCACATGAGAAATGTGACAAATGTTTAAATCATTTATTCCAAAAGATTGGGAAAGGATGTTGAAGAATGTTACAATGACTGGCCAAATTGGGGACCATAGTTTTGTAATGGTCAGTGTCCAAGTTTACGTGATTCTTCTTGGTAGGTTCACCTGCATGGATATGGTAGCAGAGAAAGCAGATTCTGGTCAAATACAGGGTTAAGGTTTTGTAAGGAGTAAACAAATAAGGAAGTTGATGAGAGATTATTTCAGGAAATCAGTCACAGAGTCCAGCTTAGGTGGAACAAAGAGAAAAGAGGAGAGACCCAAAAGGACTGGGCGAAGCCATTTGGATCAAGAAAAATGGGCACTATTAGCACAAATAGTAGAAATTTTTTAAATTTAGGTAGTATGTGATGTGATATGGCGTATAGGGTAGAAAAGCTAAGAAAAAATATTGGGAATGATGACATTCAAGAAATAGGCAAGCATATTTTTTGTTCTAATTGGTGATATTAGAAAAAAAATTAGCTTTCAAAATAGTTATAAAATATACAGTCTGGTGAATGCATCTAGATATATATTCCAAAAGATTTGCAAGAGATTTTGAAACAATTATACCTTAGAATATGAGTGATTTTAAAATCATTTTTCTGTTAAATTCTCTAAATAAAACTATTCAGTCCCTGAATAAACTTTTAAGGGATCATAAGTGGATGAAAAGTCACCATCAAGACATGCACTTGAGGTAAAGTGATTTTTGTTTGACCAGAAGTGTTTTCAGACCTTCTGTGGAACTTCTCCCAAAATATAAAAAAATAAAAATGGGAGCACCCAACATCCAAATCCACCCCTGAACCCACCTTTGAAAAAGGCTCATGATTCCACCAAGGCAGAATGCAATGAGTCTGCAAAACTCCAGAAAGAGCTCAGGCACTGCAGGCACTCTCAAGCACAGGCAAAAGCTCTGTTCGTTGACGATGATAAATGAGCAGGAAGGCAACAGGCTTTCCAGAGGACACTCCTGTTAATTTCTAAACTTCTATAGCTTGACACACCCTGAAAGTACTACCCATATAATTATAATTCCAAAGGAAAAAAATATGATGATCTATTAACAATAAAAACACAATTGTGACACTCTGACCACCCCTTCCATGTAAAACTAAACCTTCAAGTCATAGATTCAGTTCGATTTGAGAAATATTTACTCAGTCAACACTGTCTTTCAGACACTGAAGAAGGTGTTGGGAAGTATACAAAATTTTTTAAAACAGGAATGTATTCTAACCACAATAATCTCAGGTTCTAATATACAACAAAAGGCAATGATATCTCAGGGAATAAATTATAAAAGAAGATGTACAGATACACTGTGAGGTGTGAGAAGTTGAAATAATGCAATACTTACACATGAATTGATGTATAAGTTTTATCATTCTTTTATTTCAAAGGCACATGATCAAAGCCATGTTTTGAAAGACCCAAGTAAAGGAAAGAAACTCACCGTGTATATGCATTTCCCCTTAATAATGTAGTCCTGACTGGATTTTAAGGATAATCGCCATCGTCATCAGAGTCTATAGCTTCAATGTATAGTACAAGAGACAAGCTACACAACCACGATTCTCTTTTTCTACTCTATGTCATCATCCCATCTTAACAAGACCATGAGTCTTATTTTTTACTCATTATTTTGTTTTTCTTTTGTTCCTGCTTCTTCCCACAAACAGGTTTTAGAACTTACATCTCTAGAAGATAGAGCAGAAGGAAATAATTGGCACATAATAAGTCAGACCTATAGACATAGCTTGAGAGTCACATGCGGACCCATAACCGGTAGCTGATTATGTGACTTTTGGTATATTTTAAAAAATGTTTTTATAATATAAACTTTGTCATTTAAACATTTTAAGTGCACAATTTAATAGCATTACATACATTCGCATTGTTGTGCGCCTACCACAATTATCCTTCTTCAGAATATTTTCATCATTCCAAATTGAAACTCTTTCCCCATTAAATAATAGCTTCCCATCCCCACTGTCTCCCAGGTCATGGTAATTGCTCTTTCTATCACTATAAATTTGACTATTCTAGGTATCTCATATAAATGGAATCATATATGTCTTTGTGTCTGGCTTATTTCACTTAGCATAATGTTTTTAAGGTTCATTCATGTTGTAGCATGTGTCACTACCTTATTCTTTTTTAAGGCTGAATTATATTTCATTGTAGGTATATACTACATTTTGCTTGTGTTTGATGGAGAATTAACTTGATTCCACTTTTTGACTATTGTGAATAATGTTGCTGTGAACATTAGTATACAAGTATCGGTTTGAGTCCTTGCTTTCAATTCTTTTGGATATTCACTAAAGCAGATTAGAGACTGTATTCTTATAAATGATCTTAGTTTTTGCTCAAGTTAACTGGTAAAATATTGAAAGTATTTGAACAGAAAAAAATAGTCTGGTTTATGTTTTACTATTTTGTCATATTACTCTCACTACAGTTTGCAGACTTAAGGGGATTTACAAATCAAATTTTAAAAAAATTGATAATAGTGAGATAACTTATTAATGTATAAAGCAATAAATCCCCAAATGAGAAGTTGTAAGGCTCCAGAGGAGTCTATAAATGCAGAAATGATGTAGATAGTAATGAGATTCTCATAGGCCTAATAAATTGATAGAAACACCTTGGGACCCACTTCAAAGGCTTCTGGAGCTATAATGAGCAGGTACCTTGAACATTTTGACTCAGAGGAAGGAAGGGGGAAAAAAAGAAGTGAAACTGACAATTTATGCTGAAAAAGATGAAGAACTGTGTTACCAGTGTCAGCCATTCAAAGCTGATATACGAATGTCATCATTACTTTTAACTTTAAAAGTAATAAATACTATTAGCAAAAAAAATCTGACATTTAAGAGATTAGAAAAAGTTCATTGTAATCTTATTCCTTAGAAATAACCACTAGGTTTCAGCAATCAAAAATCAGGCAGAACACACTACGTTATGACTTTTCCCAAGTTTTATAACACACCGCGGATTCTCCTTATGTGAGTGACTTCCAGAGGAGGAGAGTTTTGGTACAATATTTCTTAGTACATTTTTAAAACAAATTAATGTCCCAATACATTTAGTAGAGAAAGCAATATGTAAATTTATTTGGACTTTGAGACACAATATATGAGGCAAAGCATGTACTCACTCTTTATTGCTTTTTTCTAAAAGTGGGCAATGTCTATCATCACATTCAAAATTGTTTCATTTGTCCATTCATTATGGAGTGCTTTATAGAGAATCATACAAAGACATCTCAAATTGCATCTGGAAAGTAACAGAAGATAAAGTTCACTTTAAGCCCTTTCAATTCAACACATCCAACCCATTAGGCTTTTACTGAACACCCTACTATTGCAGCAGGCACAGAATCAGGAACTGAGAACAAAAAAAAAAAACAACAACAAATAATACATAGCTTGTGTTACTTATTTTTTTATTTGTATGCACAGAACATTTATTTTTTAATATTTTGCATTGATTATTTACCTTTAGCACATACCTTAACAAACATTTCAACATGTAATCACTTTAATTTATAAGACATTCTCAATTTAAATGTTCATAAAAGAAAAAATAATATGTACTCAAAGTCATTTCCTTCTCTATAAATTCCTTATGATCAGTTTCATAGCCAGAAAGAAGAAGAAAAAGTTCTTGGACCAGAGGATGTCTAGCCAAAAGGAATGAATCCTGGTTTTTATTGCTTGTTAAGGATAGCAACAAGCATGAAAATGTGATTGGCTGATGGGCTGCCCTATTAAAAACTAAAAATACCATTAGTTATCACACACACGCACACACACACACACACACACACACACACACACACACAAATTCTTGTCTTCTCACAAGTAGACATCTCAGGAAGATGTAGTAGAAGAGGAATTTTGTGCCTGAACCCATCTCTGGCTCTAGTAATCAGTTTTTCTGAGCATAGCAGAAATGCCTAGAATCAGTTGAATATGTAAAACTGGAATACTGGAAAGAACACAAGGTTAATTATTGAATCTATTGGCCTAAATTTGGTAGTTGCAGTCAAGAGGAAGATGAACTCACCAACAGAGAGATGAAAATGGACCTAAAACAGAATAAGTAAGGGAATGTAAACAAAAGAAGATCCAGGAAAGAAAAGAAAGTAGAGCCACTAAAATATGAGAATTGAAAGAATAACACACCAGAAAATTGAAGGAAAACAGTTTTAAGAAGGAGGTACAAGTCTAGAATCTCAAATTCGTAAACAGGCCAAGGAGATATGGACAGAGAGAGTCAATTTGCTTTCGTCACGATTTTTGGTCTTTATTGTATGTAACTAGTAAAAATTTCTGGAACATTTATCCAATAAAATCTGCTAAATTCAATAATATTAATAGTATACAGAAAACAAGTTATGTCAGGAAAAATTAAAATTTTCTATTCTTTAGCACACCAGTAATTTCGTGCTTTGTACAAAAGTGGAAATTTGCATTTGTCTGCATTTTTTTTTTTACTATAAGTGCTAATTATTTTGTGGAGACAGTTACACACATTGATAGAAAGATTACAATCTTCTTTATCCATTAATTTGTTTTTGATCTGCTGAAAGGCAAAAGTAGCTAACGATGTTTTTATCTACAAAAACATCTGAAGTATTAGCTGCCATATATGCTACATTCAATGGGTTGAACTAATGGAATCTCTGAAATAGCGATTTCTTCTGTTATTTTTTCTTTTCATTCCGAGTTTCTATTTATGAAAAACAATGAAGATTGGTTCAATGTGCTAAATATTTGCAGAGATAAAATGGCAAAGTCATTAAACTTCAAAAAGGTGTTGAGTTACTCATGAATGAAAACACCACTGAACAAGAAGAGGAAATGAGTAATGGTGCAAAAAAGAATAGTAGGTCAGAAATTGTTGAAAGAGTAGTCTCTGCAGCCCTCCATCAGCAGTGAATCAGAACCCCTGGTACTAAATATTTTTGAAGTATTTTAGGTACATGTACACACATATATTGAACTACCAATATGAGCAATTATAACTATTGCCTAATATATATATAAGTTTAAATGATGACAGAAATTTTCCACTCTTAGGAAAAAGCAGTAAAGAATGAGCACATGATTTGTCTCACATATTTTATTGTTTTTCATATTTCAGATTAATATATTGCTTTCCATAGAAAATTCATCAAGAATGAATTTTAAAAACATTGGGAAAACATTTAAAAACATTAGAAAATTTTGTTCTTTTAAAAATATGCTTTAAGAAATATTTACAATGATTTTTCTTAGCTTGGTCATATAACATGAATCAAAATTCTCCTCTGGAAGTTACTCTTAGAGGAGAATCAACAGTGTGTTACAGAATCTAGGAAAAATAATACTATATATGAGCCACATGAAGATTTTTGGTTGCTGAAACTCAGAAGGAAGCTCTAATAGTAAGAAGATTAGAGATTGGGTTACATTTGATATCACAAATTTTTGACCTACAAACCTTCAAAGCCCCCTCTGGACATCATTATCATGCTTCCATATAAGGTCAGCCCACCTTGGGATAGAATTTTTCACACACTTATATATATGGAGTTTTTACTAATTTATAAATAAATAGAATGAGGTTTTTCCTATCCCTCTTCTATGCAAATAATTTCTGTACTTACATAGGTAAAGAAAATCATGATCCAGACAATTAGGAACTCAATTAAAGGAAGATATGGTCAATTCACAAATGTAAGGCACATTAGCCAGTTTTTATTCTATTGTACCCAGTAATAACGGATTACACTAGTGCTGCTTTTCTTTCTCTCTCGCAATTACTTTTCTTTCTCTCTCAGAATTACTTTTTGATTAAAAAAAAATCCCTTTTAATAATCTATATATTTCATTTGTTATTCAAATTTATCCCCAACTGCCAAGGGTAATTGAGGGTTAACTATTATTTGGAACTTTATGTATCATGCAGTTATTAGCCCAATGAGAAAAAGCAGTCAAACATCATTATCTCTACCCACTAACCATTTAGTAAGAATTCTTTATCAATTGTCAGAAAACTATAATCAACTCACAGAAAGAAAACAAAGCAACAAGGGAAATTTTTTCTACTTTTGCACCTTTACATTTAAAAGCAAAATGTCTGATAATCATACAATGTTTATAAATGCCATTGTTGTACATAAAAATATTTTAAGTACTTCCAAACGACTTGTTTTACTAGTAAATTGAAACATTTATTTTAGCAAGCAGAAGCTGGACATTTCTAGAATGTCTTTTAAATACATTTTCCCTTAGCATGGTCCTGAACCACAGAAGCAGTTCAGCTGACTGTAAAAAACAGCATCATTGGACCTTTTGTGCACCAATCATTGTAGGTCATCTAAACACTGCTCAAGTAGCAGTTCAGAATTTCCCAACTGAAGAGAGCTTGAGAGGTTAATTCTGTCATTACTGCGTTGACATGAGGCATGTTGCAGCCTTCAGCACAAAATGTTACTTGTAATCTTTTAATACCAAATTAGGTCAATATTTTATCAAGTTAATCTAACATGAAGATTAATTGCATTAGTTACACACACATATACGCATGCAGGTTATTTGTTTTAGAGATACTTTTAATCAAAGAACAAACCCTTGGTTACAATAGGCAAATTTAAAAAATCATTCTTTCTCCAACAGTATTTGTCTTTATAAAAGAGACATTTATTCTTTTCATTGATCTTTAGTTAAGACTGATGCCAGAGAAAAGATAATGGTCTTATAATTACTAAAACAATGACCATTTAGAAAAGCTGTTTATGAAGAAATAATGACTTCTGATTGAAATGTTTTTAATAAAGTATCTCATTCTTTAGCTTCTTATTTCAATTTAATTATAATTGTTTTCTTAAAATGTATAATTAGTCCTGCAAAGAAAGCAATAGTTTTCTGTATGTTTGCATCTTTGTATCCCTAGGCATGTTTAAATATATTGTAACAAAGAATATGAACAAGGGTGGTTTTCTAGAAAATTATTATTATATCAATTTTTTTGGTTATGAAAATTGGGATCAGGCACATCTTTTTTTTTTAATAAAAAGTAGATTTTAGGGAGTAGGCAGGTGGAAACATATTGATCTAAGTGGCATAAATCTGCTAACAGAAGTCATTAGAGTGTACAAATGCCTTTCTCCCTGAGTTTCTTAGATAAGAACTATGTGGTAGTTTAAAATTCCCAGATGTCATTCTGGGTAGTATATTACAGCCCCCCCGTGGATGGCAGGACAGAGTTCATGCCCTGTTTCATCAAATATCCAGTGACATTTTTCAAGGATCATGTTAATTTGGTCACAGCTAATTTTTAAGAATATTGCATCTCAAAATTTTTGCTTTTGTCTTCAAATATTGGTTGAATATTGAAATGTAACAGATCAATATCAAATCTTTCATGTGAAAAATAAATCAACAACAATCTCAGTATCAGACACTTCTAAAAAGAGGATGCTTGACTGATTTTGGAAGTAAGGTTCAAGCTTACTGTTATAAATCAGACAAGCTATGTGGAAGAAACATGCCAAAGAATTCTGTTTTCCTATTTATGAAAATATAATGTTCTTCTCACAATAAATAGTATAAAAATATCATACTCAACTTACTAAAAATCACCAAGGTACATAATAAACATAAAATGAAAATGAATATTCTCACAGAAGGGTATATAAAATAATCCCAAATGAAACTAAAAAATAATTTAAGATCCAAGTTTTAATTTTTATTTTTTCTACTTTGTTCTTGGATTCTAAAAATCTTACGTGTCCCTCATGTCAATTAAAACAATAGAGAGGTATAAATAAAAGTTGAGCTCTTTATCCTTTCCTCTAACCTCACCCATTAGAACTCAATATTAAAATTTTAGTGTATAGCCTTCTCACTTTTTTCCATGTTAATTTAAATACAATTTTATAAGTATATACATATTCATGTATAGGCTTCTTTTATTTTCTAATGGAAATTTAGAAATTAATTTTTACATTAGAAATTCAAAATGTTCTAATGTAAAAATTAGAAAATGTCTTCAAGTTTTGAAAATGTACACTGCTTTTATCCTAATATTCTTCAAGTTTTAAAAATATGAAAATATACATTGTTTTATCCTGATATTCTATATTTTAAATTAATAACATCTTATAAACTACTTTTCTTACCAAAACATATAGGTCTAATACATGTTTAACAACCCAATTAGACATTGTCCAGCCCTGAGAAAATGCTGCCTAATCTCTATTAAATTAATCATTAACTTTTTACTGAAAGTTTATATTATGTGTACCTTTCACATATCAGGTTTATGTTGTATTCAACAAAAAGTGCAAGAGAGAGTTCCTGACAATATATTTAACCTAAATTAAAGGAGGTAAAAAGACAAACAAAACAGAAACATTATCGTCAATAGTGTTGTCTGGTGGTTAAGAAGATGGATTTGGGAGTCAGACAGATCTGTTTAGGGACTAAGAATCCACTATCTAACAGCAGGGTAACCTCTGGAAATTTTCCTGTTTTCTCTAGGCCTCAGTTTCCCTATCTGTAATGTCCTTGTTGAATGAATAAATGAGATAAGGAAAACAAAGCACTTAATATATTCTCTGATACTTGCTAAGTCTTTGATACATTTTAGCTAATCGTCACCATTATTTAGATGATTCACAAGAGCTAAGTTGTGAGATAAAAGTGAAACCCTCAAAGCTGTAGTGTATAAAATAAAGACATCTGGGAAAGCTCCTTAAAGATGAGCTGTGAGGTGGATCCAACTGGGCATGTGTGAGTAATACTTCAGAGGACTAACTTCTCACTGCCCACAGGTTTCATGACTATCATAGGGAGGGAGGGCTGAGAATATGTGGGTCATGTAGATAAGGAGGGGATGGATACAAAGGATGGAGGAAGGAAAATTGGAGTTAGATTTTATATAAATCAGGGATAAGATTGTCAATTTTTGATCACAGGTATATGAGATTTTAGAGTTGGAGAGAACTTTACGACTCCACTAGTTTTATTTTGCCTAGAAGGGATTGGAGACTAGAGGAGACATCCAAAGTCACCTGCTGACAGTGGCCTAGCCAGGACAAGGATTTAGGCTCCTGTCTCTGTTTATCTCTCTCTGGTCTGTTGTACCTGCCATACCCAGGGACTAAAGTGATGACAGCAATGTTTTAGTAAGATTTATTTAGCCACTACGTGTAGGCTGAATTAAAGGAGGAAAGCTTAGGAAGAGGGGGCTGAGGAAAGAGGCCATAGCTGTAATCCATTCATGAGGTGGTGGGGCCTCAGAAAGAAACTAAGAAAGTGGGAGCAGGGTGAAAAAGGAAAGAACAATTCAACACGATACATGAATCATAAGATGGAAAAGTTAGCCACTCTTCAATATGGCTCAACCTAATGTTATCTTTTATAACTTCTTGTCTTAACTAAAATAAGCCATAGTAACAGAAAGTTCAGCAAAGTTTTCTGTGACCCTGCTACTTTTCCATACCTTATTCACATGCCCATGACTCACCATTACCCCTCACACTGGCAATGTAGACAGGTTCATCTCCCCTCCATCCAACATTTCCACTTCCATCTGGCATCTAAATAAATGTGACATTAAAAAATATGTGCTAATTGGAGAACTTTACAGAATTTTATTCCAATTTTTTCCCCCACCAAATAGGCATTTCAGTTATATGTGTATTTGTAACTAAGACATCTTGAAGCAACCTATTTTTTCCCCCATGAAAAAAGAAGTGACATTTTAACAGCTGACACCAAGTCATGGAATAAGGTTGCAAAGGCACAGCTATTAATTCTCAATTAATAAATGTATTAAAAGAAATTTATAAGAAGTTGGCTCATAATAAAGCATCAAGCTCCATAGTAAGTGAAATTCTAAGAAAACACTCTCCCGTGATCATTCCCTCCCTGGTGCATACACATCTTCTCCCAATTATTGAAACACTAACCTAGGCACATTTGTGAAGGGATTTTGCAGGTGTAATTAAGGTCTCAGATCAACTGAACTTAAAACAGGGAGATTATCAGAATGGGCCTGTCTCAATCACATGAGCCTTTCGAAAACAACGTTTTCTCCAGCTGGTTACAGAAGACACAAGACTTTCAGAGCACAAGAAGGATCTGATGTGCCACTGCTGGCTGGAAGATAAAGGGAACATCTAGTTGGGAATGCAGGCAGCCTCTTGGAGCTGAGAATGGTTCCCAGTTGAAAGACCTCAAGAAAACAGGGACCTCGGTCCATATGAAAGTGTGGAACTGAAATGCTTCCAATAGCCCCTGAGCTCAAAAAATGACCCTGAGGCCCAGATGAGAACTGCAGCCCCAGCCAACTTTTAATTCTAGTCTGGTTAGACCCTGAGCAAAGAATTCAAACCCTCCATAATAAGTATCGAACCTACACAACTATGAGCTCATAAGTGTGTGTGGTTTTCAGTTTGCTAAATTGTTGGTAATGTTATACAGTAATGAAATTCTAATATGCATTCCAATCATTTATTTTTGAGATTTTTCAGGTCCCTGGCCTCACATTAAAAAGGTAACCAGCCCAAGAATCCTGCTTTCTATTTTGAACAACAGATAACTCAAAATCTTTATGATTTTTTTATTCAAAAGCATACATCACTGTTCTTAATGTTACATAGAAGTAAATTCATTAAGAGACAAAGGGAAATTGACAGATTCAAATTTTAGAATTTCAATGATAAATAAACTAGAGGTGGCAGACCAATAACAATTTTCATGCATCAAACTTCTAAAGCATTATTTCCACATTGATTGTTCAGTTGGGCATGTGTTTCTGGGACAATCAAAGTATCTTGTCTAAGATGTGAATATTATCGCTTCTCTAGGCAGTGCATACATTTAGACAAATTAGTCATTTTTCTACAATGCCACACACTATTTACTTAAATCTACCTACTTCCCATTAGCAAGTTTTTGGAAGTATTAAATTATTTTAACAAAGAAATGAGGTTTCTTATAAGTGTTTATGAGCATTAAATTACAATATAATCAGCTAGAAAATTTCCAGAGCCCTCAGCATCCATAATTTGATTTAACTGTATACTATTTGAATTAGTCTAATTAGTGTATAAACACCCAAGTGAGAAACTCAAGGTCATAATCCCATATAGTTTTTATTTTTACTATGGTATATTTATATATTTAGTAAAAAATCCATCTTTGAATGAATATGCAATTCTGATGCATTTTTTCTCTAACAATCTATTTTGAAATATTTCAGGCCAACAGAAAAAAAATGCAAAAGTAGTAAGTATCCATACCTTTTCCTTGGATTTACTAATTGCTAACATTTCATCACATTTTCATGCTCTCTTTCATTGCATGCTCATGTATGTGTATACATATTTACATATATATACACATATACTCTTTTTCATTACTCATGTGTATTTATATATACATGTATGTGTATATGTATGTATACACACACACACACACACACACACACACATTCTTAATCTTATTCCTAAAACTAGATCTTATCAAATGGCATGAGTAAAATAACATGTTTTACTTGTCTTAATACTTAAATACATAGCCTTTCTCATAAAAATTTAACAAAATTATTAAATATGTTTATAAATGAAAGAAATATATAGGTCTTTTTCCCAATTACCATAAAGCAAAATTACATTTTATTATTATTTCACTAATGTCAGTAACTGGCCTTCCTGATGCCATTCTTGTCTTTCCTCCCTCACCTACCCCCGAAGCATATTTCCCACTCAGCAGCCAAAGACCCTGCAAAACTGGAATCAGATCAGGCTACCATCTGCTCAGAACCCTCCGTGATTTCCCATCTTACTCAGAGTCGAGCCAACGTTCTTTACTGGACGACGTGAACCTGCGCTGACCCTGCACCCTTTAACCTCGTCTCCTGATATTTCTAATAACCAGGACACCCCCCGCCTTAGGGCCTCAGCACCTGCTATTGCTTCTGCCTGATACATTCTTCCTTTAATATCCTCATGGCTTGCTCCTTTTGTCCTTTTAGAACTTGACTTAAATATTACCTTCGCGTGACATCTTTTCCCAGCCAACCTTTTTTAAACTGTAAAAAACAAACAAACAAACAAAAAAATGCAACGCAAAGCTTGTATTCAAGCACTCCCTATCCTCTTTCTTGCTTAGTTTTATCATAGTATACCCTGTCTTTTATTTATTTACCAACATGTATGTAATCTTCAAAAAACAAAAAAAAAAACGGATTTAGTCTGTTTTCGTTGCTGCTATATTACCAGTCCTATAAAAGTGCCAGGCATGAAGGAGATGTTCTCTCTCTCCCCCTCTCTCTCTCTCTCTCCTCTCCTCTCTTTGCCTCTCCTCTCTCTTATATATATATATATATACACACACATCCATATATATACATACATATATATTAATGAATGATACAAATACATATACAACAAACAAGTAAGATAATTTAACAGCCTTTACATACATTACTTAGTTTCTTTAAAGCAACTACTAACAATATTAATGCCTCAATTTTACCAGCATTTTGTGCTTTTCCAGTACTTTCCACATATGTTAGCATATCACCATATTAGTGATCTATTGCTGCATAACAAATTTTCTCAAAACTTAGTGGCAAAAAATAAGAAATGTTTATCAACTCAGTCTCTGTAATGAGGAATGTAGGTACAGCATAGCTGGTGCCTCTGGTTCTGCATCCTCTTTAGGTTGCAGTCAAGCTCTCAGCTGGGTCTCTAGTCATGTCACATTTGTTAGGGGCTGAGCATCTACTTTCAGATTTGTTTATGTCATCATTGCTGTCTGGTCTTGGGTCTTCATTACATGGGCCTCACTTTAAGCTGCATGCCTGTGTCTTTACGACATGGTAGCTAGTGCTCAGAGAAAGGCAGCTAGAAAGGGCTTCCTGACCTGGTCTCAAAAGTAACAACTCAGTAAAGCCCACATTCCAGGGGAAGGGATTACATGTGGTGGGAATGCCAGAGACAAGGATCACTGAGGCCATCAAATGCCTACATTTTGGACCATTTTACAAATATAGAAGTTAAAAACCTAGAGATGCCAACTTTTTCCAATTGATATGGTTAAAAGTAAATAGATTCTTTTTAATTCCTTGCTCATCATACTTTGAGGATCACTGATAAATTTAAATATACTAATTATTTTCAAAACATCAAGAGATGCAATTTTTTTTGCATTGCTATGGGCTAGGCATGATTTAATTGCTTTATATGTGTCATTACATTTAATCTGTAAAACAGCTTATTAAACACATTTCACAGATGAGAAAAAATGAGGACTAGAGAATTACAGTAACTTTCTCAGAGTCATTCAGCTAAAATGTCAAGGTTGGCATTCAATAAAAGCAGTTTGGCTTGGCTAGAGCTACTGACTCCATCACCAGTACTCTATACCACATACCTCTTAGACATGAAAAACTAAAGCACTAAACTAAACACACTAAAGCTTGTGTTCGATTCATCAAAACTCATTTTGGAACTCTTGTCTTTTTCAACTTAAAACAGAGGTATAGTGTATTAAAATGTGTCTGGTGAGGAAACTTTTATCCAACAGATAAAACACCTCAGATTAAAATCACACTCATTGTATGTACTGACCTGCAGGGAGAAGATAATTGGACCAGCTTGTGTCCGTGGTTGGCTCTGGTCTAGATAGAATGTCTCATTGCTGACTATGATATTCTAAGGTCACCTCTCTTCTTTCTATTTTCTAGCTCATAAAAGTTCCCCTTCCAAAAAGTAATGTCACTTCAGATCATACATTTTATGAAAGATGATTGCCCTTCTTGAATAGTGACACACTTAAGGCAGACATGCAATAATCCCCAGAAATGTACTGACCGGAGTGTCTTACTGCTTAATGAGAGCCGGCACTACGCCACTGCTTCTCAGCCTTGAACCAGTGCAAGAGCACTGGAGGGAGGCACAGGTATTAGAAGTGCTATTTCAGGGGGATATAAAGTAATGGCACAGTTCTAGTCTGCAGAAAAGAAAGCCGAACACTCCTGCTACCACAATAAAATGTCAAATGCTTAGCTTTATTGTAGTCAGAGTAAATTCATCACTGTACCCATGGTCAGGGTTTAAATATAATCCCTATTGTTCTAAAGACTTTAAAGTCCTTACTCACAGGCTTTATAACAATAAACATAACTTACCTCAAAAGTATTCATTGAACAAAAGGAGGAAGCCATCATTATAATTATGTAAACAGGTTCTCTTGTTTCCTTGAATAGCCTATCATCTTTTTTTAAAAATAGTATTACATTTTATTAAAGAGCAAATGGCTAGTCCATACCAATGAGATGATAAAATTGTGTAGCTCCTGCTGATACTTCCCAAGCGTCCACATCTGCTCAAAAGGCTTCAGATAAGTTTTACAGATATCAGCAACACTTTACAATATATAACAAATTTTACTTTTTCACAATCTCTACATTAGTAACTTCCTATTTCAGTACTGGGGGTCACAGCACCATAGTAACTAGATTATTTGTTCTTTCCTTAATAATTTGTTCCCACTTTGCCTTCCTCACCTCTTGTAGTAGAATTTTCTCCTTATTACAACTTCTTCTGGAACCAAATTTCTTTCCCCCAATCCTGACTTTCTGTGAGTTGGTCCTAAACAACTATTTTTGGTCCTCATTGATGTTGGCTGCCTATCTACTCAGAATTCCATCAATTACTTGTCTTAAAATTTCTTAGACATCATGAGTCTCAGACTAAATTTGATCATTTTTCCAATAGAACTTGCCTCTCATCTTTTCCTTTCCCACATTGAATATTTCTAATTTTTAGATGCTAGTTAAAGATTGCCTGACCCACAATGACCCCTGAAAACAACTTACATTTTTCCACTGTCATATTCAGATCCCTGAAGTCTCACCAAATGTGTCTGGGTTCTTACTCAGATCTTCTGTTGGCTGGCGCTTTCTACCACCATCCAAGGCAAAGTCATGACAAATGGATAGACAACAACAAAGTACTCTGATTGTAAGAAGAGGTGATGGTTTCAGGTAGAAAGTACAGAAGTTCACGAATATTCATAAAAATCCACTGTAAAAACACAAGTAGGAAAAGATCTCAGCTTGAAATTGCATGTTTTATAGAATGCTATGAGGGTAGGTTAAAAGAAAAAGAAAAACTTCAGTGCTCACGCTTTTAAAAAAAAAGTTAACCCAATCTTAAATTGCCAGAAGACAAGGCAGCTGCGGCTTCAAACCTGTGTTTAATTTTTATTTTTTATGAACACAGAATGTGTAAGGAAAACTACAGGTAGATCCCAGAACATTGATAATGAACAAGGCAAACTCCTAAACTTAAAATCTTTCTCACCAAACCATTTTAATTTATCAACTGACAAAGGTCTATATGAACAAATCTGTTTTTACAATGAAAGCCAATGGAAAACAGTGTGTGGTTACCCTTTATAAACAATTATTCACAATCATCAGACGCCTGTATTCTTTCAATCTTCTTTCACCCGTGTTCTCCTTTCAGACATACTAGGGACTCTTTACTGAGTCCCAGTAACAATGTACCTAAAAGCTTAGAATTTGAAAAAAATTATTACTGAAAGTTAAGACCAATCATTTGTGGGACCCAGAGCAAAATAAAAATCCTAGGTCTCTTCTCCAAAAATTATGAAGAACTAAAAATTTCAAGGCAAATATGGCAGGGCATGAACCAAATGGAGGGCCTCACTCAGTGTGGAGTCCTGTGGAACTGCATAAGTGTCATGTTCATAAAGCTAGCCCTCCGGAAGTCTAAAATACAATATATGAAATGGAATTAAGTATAGATGTTCAATAGCATTATTAAATAGTTTTTAAAAATTTATCCAGGTAGCCTGTTAATTCAGGAAAACAAAAATGTCTTCACTCACATTGCACCAACCAAAAATCAACATCTTACAATAAGCGAATTTACCCTCAGAGAACAGGTTCTTATGCCCTGTTATCAAGGCTGGTGAATGTTCTAAAACTAAAATAGTTTTTAAAACATAATTATACATGTAGTTTAGTCTGTTAAAGAGAGCCATTGACGTGCAAAATTTTTTTTAAAAGACAGACATGGTAAGTAAAGGAAAATGTGGATGGGGGGAGTCCATTTAGGTATTAATAGAGGAAACCTGACAGAGACTTAGCTTCCAGATTCCATTTGAATCTTTTATGGTATTGCGTTTTGGAATTTAACCTTGAATTTAGAATTCAATGTTCACAATACTAATAGAAATATGATAAACCTTCACAGGCATTTCTATTTGTTTTTTTTTTTTTCTTTTAATAATGTATATTTATCCACCATGTTGATCTGGGATAACTATTGACATCAGTCTTGACAGTGTTGGAGTAGCAGGTTACAAAGGTCTCCTGGTGGAGACAAGCAAAGAGTAGATGATGCCATAGGTTGAATTACCTCATTACTAATATCTGCCCACAAAGGATTGAATCAAAGGATTGAGTTGGATTTATGCACTGAGAAATCAAGTAATCATTGATGTTCCAAGCAAACGTCTTCAAAGCTTGAATTTTACTGGATCATATCAAATGAGGGAGCAGAAACAGATGTATCTTCCCAAATGGGGGGAAAAAAGACAGGGTGATAGCTCAGAAAGAAACTATGTGTGATGCATATGTCCCTGATTACAATATGATGCCATTCCTTTTCACATATATCTAGAATATGCAGTTTATTTCAGTGTTCATGTATTGCTTGATGCTTTATCATCCAGGGGGGGGGGCGGCAGGAATGACAGTTCCTATAAAAATGTCACCATTGAACAGAATTATAATTTGTTTATTTAGATAACTTTTGTTTATCTCCTTGAGTTATTCCAATACTAACAGAGACTTATACCAGTCTTTTACCTCTATTGAAGCATGTAGTCAGGAAACATTCTCACGAAAGCATCTTTTTCTTATTAACTTAGCACAAAATACAATTTTCTCTTTGGGGTCTTTTTCACAATTTTCTAATTTTATAGTCACTTCATATTTTGAATATTTATAAGTTTGGGGACATATTTTTTCACTGAATAAGTCATATATATGTATAACTCATATATATAACTATATATAACATATATATAATAAGTCATATATATATAACTATATGAGAAACATTATTATTGCCACTATTTTTAGGTGTAAATTCAGATTTATCACTGACACAAATGAATGAAATTTTGTTTACCTTCGAAAACAGAGCCAAAGTCACTCAACAATATAAAACAGAAATATGGTACCCTAGTCCCTGACACAGAGCATTTGAATGTCTTTAATTTTAAGCTCAGAGGAAGACTATATGAATCTTATTTCTCCCCACTCCGCAAACTTTGTAAGGAATGTTTCTCTATATTCATTTTTAACTAGTCAGCCTGCAATTTGGAGACTATATGCAGCTCTAAAAATTATAATAGAATTTTAAAATCTCTTTCTATAATACTGTAAATCTAATCCTTATTTCCACTAATTCCATAGCCTATGTACATACAGAAAATTTCCTTTTACATTTCTTTCCTTCCCTCCCATCTTTATCACCCATCCTTCCTTTCTTCTTATTTCTAACTTCTCCTATATACAATCTTCTCTAAGGATCATGTGACTTTCTAGGACCATTCTGGTTTATGCCCTAGTATCTAGGCACGTACTGATGTGATAAACTGGAGGTTGGACATTATTTTCGTTCTTTCTTGATTGATGGGGGTTATTGGTTTGCTTGCCTGCTCTTTACTTATTCAACATCCAGAAAGCCAACCATTATTAAAAGACATATTTAATTAGATGTCAATGAAGTAAGCTGAATCCACACAGCCATAATGGTTTAGACAACTATTTTGTTAAGGCAGTAATATGTCACTACGTGTTCTGTGTTACATTACTATTTGAACATGAAAATGAGTATGGGATTTTTTTTCAGAGTAACCATAAATCAATGTGCTTTTTTTCTTAAGTAGCTAATGGAGAAAAAAATAGTCACTAACTCCTGATTAATTTTTTCTTTTCTCCTGTCTCTCACAGTTAAAATCAGTCACCAGTTGTCCTTGTTTTCGTAGTAGCATCATATCTTCACAGTATTTCAGTCTTCTTAAATTCACTGAGACTTGTTTTGTGGCCTAACATGCGGTCTATCTTAGGAAGTGTTCCATGTGCATTGAAGAGAATACATATTCTGATGTTTGGGGTCAAGGGGGGAATATCCTAAAAATATGAAGTAAATCCATTTGGTCTAATGTGTCATTTGAGATTACTGTTCTCTGGCTGACTTTCTGTCCAGATGATCTATCCATTGATGTCAATGAAGTATGAAAGTCCCCTCTCATTACTGTATAACTATCTTTCTCTTTATGACTGTCAAATTTTTTGCTTTATACATTTAGTTGCTCCTACGTTGGGAGCATAGTTGTTCTTTAAGAGTTACATATTTAAGAGTTACATACTCTTGTATTGATCCCTTAAACATTATGCCTCTCGGTATAGGCTTTGTTTTAAAGTTGATTTTTTTCTGCTATAAATTTTGCTAACCCAACTTTTTTTTATATCCATTTGCATGAAATACCATTTTTCTTCCCCTTACTTTAAATTTGTGTGTGCCTTTCAATCTGAAGTGTGTATCTTGTAGGCAGCACACGTACAAGCCTTGTTTTTATCTATTCAGTCATCTTGTGTCTGATTGGAGCATTTAGTCCATTTACATTTAAAGTAACCATTGATTAACTGTTTTCTGATGGTTTTTGTAGTTCTTCTTTCTTCCTTTCTTATTCTCTTTCTCTCTTCTCTTGTATGGTAATTTGACTTTCTAATAGTATCGTGTTTGGATTTCTTTCTCTTTATTTCTTGTATATCTTACAGATTTTTGGTTTTGTTTATCATGTTTTTCATATATATACCAAGCTTTGTTTAAATCAGTCTATATACCAAGCTTTGTTTAAAACAGTCTATTTTAAAATGACTATTGCTCAGTTCAAACATATTCTAAAATTATTCTAATTTTTATTCATCTCATCCATATTTATGTTTTTCTCATTAATTTTTACTTCTTTTGTGGTATTTGTGTGTATCCCTTGATTTATTGTTGTGATTACACATGATCTTTCTAATTTTGTCTTGTAACATTTTTACTTGTCTTATAGTTGGTTGATTCATTGCTTTTACTAATTGTTGGCCGTTGTCAGTGAGAATTTTTTTCTTACCTACAGTTTATTATTCATATTTTTATCTTTTTTTTTCTACTTAAAGAAGACCATATAACATTTCTTGTAATATTTGTTTTGTGATGATGAACTCTTTTGGCTTTTTTATGTCTGGGAAACTTTATCTCTCTTTCAGTTTTAAACAATAACCTTGCTGGAATAATAGAGTTATCTTGGTTATAGATTCATTACTTTATATAGTTCATGCCATTTCCTTATGACCTGAAAATTTTCTGTTGAGAAATCAGCTGACAGTCTTATGAGAGCTCCCGTGTATGTAACTAACAGCTTTCCTTTTGCTATTTTTAAGATTCTTTGTCTTTAATCTTTGCCATTTTAATTATGATGTGTCTTGGTGTGGGCCTCTTTACATTCATCTTGTTTGGGACTCTGAGCTTCCTAGACATGTATGTCCATTTCATTCACCAAGTTAGGAAATTTTTCAGTCATTATTTCTTCAAATAGGTTTTCAATCCTTTTCTCTCTCTCTTCTCTTTCTGGTACCACATAATGTGAATTTTGGTACATTTGATGTTGTCCCAGAGGTTCCTTAAACTACCCTCATTTTTAAAAATTCTTTTTCCTTTTTGTTGTTTTGATTGGTTGTGTTCTGCTACCTAATCTTCCCAATTCTGGTTTGATCCTCTGCTTCATCTACTCTGCTGCTGATTTCCACTAATGCATTCTTCATTTGTTACTGTTTTCTTCATTTCTAAATAGTTCTTTTTTATTTTTCTAATCTCCCTTTTTGTATGTTACCTCTTTGTTGAAGTTTTCCCTTAATTTAGTTCATCTATTCTTCCCCTAAGTTCACTGGGCATCCTTATAACCAGTATTTTGCCCTCTGTGTCTTATAAATTGCTTGTCTCCATTTTGTTCTTTTTTCTTGAATTTTTTCCTGTCCTTTCATTTGGGACCTTTTTTTTTTTTTTTGACTCTTCATTTTGGCTGATTCCCTGGGTTTGGTTCTATGTATTAGATAGATCTGCTATGACTCTCAGTCTTGAAAGAATGGGCTTATATAGAAGCTACCCTATTGGGCCCAGTGGTACAGTTTCCCAGGTCACCTGAAACATATATTCCAGATTTCAGTTGTATCCCATGTGTGTGTTGTGGGTGCCTTCCCATTGTGGTTGAGCTTTGATTGATTGGTCTTGGAACATCAGTGGGGGGTGTTGACTCTCAGACTGACTGCTTGTGAGGCTTGGCAGATGAGCTGTTATGTAGGGGTTGATCTTATGGAGACTGAGTTGCTTTTGCAGGCTCTTGTGCCAGTCGAGCCTGCTCTTCAGTATGTCATTTGTGCCGCTAGTTGGGTGGTGCTCTGGTGGGTTCTGAAGCCAGTACTTGGTAAAGGCCAAAGTTCGCCTCCACTTGTGTTGGGCTTGAGGCTGCTTGGTAGGAGCTACAACGTGATCTGCAGTTGGTTGACATTTGTGCTGGGCTTAGAGATGCTTGGGAGAGGCTACGCTTCAAACCAATGCTTGCTGCCACTTGTGACAGGCTTGGAACCCCTTGGTGGGCACCACGATGTGAGCTAAGTGCAGTTACCACTTGTGCCAGGCTTGTGGCCACTTAATTAAAGTTGCATTTCAAGCCACATCTTGGGGCCACCTGATAGGATTTACAATGTAAATTGAAACTGTTCACCACCTATGCTGGGCTTCAGGATACTTGGCAAAAGTTACAAGAATACCAAAGCTGGCCACTGCTTGTTTGGGGTTTTCATCCTTTGAGAGCATTTGGAAAAGTCCACAGTGCAATCAAAGTCAGGCTATTTGTGTGGTAGAGGTGCTGGAAGAGAATGAACCAAGCAAGTGAGTTGGGTGGGGTGAGGTCTAGGGCAGGGAAAAGGTTGTAAGCCAGGTTAATGGGGAGCACTGATTTGACACCCACTTTTCGTGAGCCAGATGGATGGAAAAAGGGCTCAACAAGGAATAATGGTGCCTGCCTGTGTTTCTATCCCCAGGAAGAGTTGTCCTGACCAATGCCCCTCTAACCCCTCTGGTTACTCATTTATTTCTTCCCTGTATATTCCTGGAGCTTTATGAGCTGCTGTTCTGCACTGAAGCTTAGAGCAAGTGAGACTATGAGCAAGTGAGTCTGTGCATGAGCCCTTTAGGTACAACGTGTTTTGGTCTCCTGCAGCCCTCTGCCTTTCCTGAATGCAATCCCTACTGCTGGTTTGCACAGCCAGATGTTATGGGGACTCCTCTTTTCAGCACTGGTGCCTCAGGCTGGGGAGCCCTGTGTAGGACTGGGAACCCTCACTCTTCAGGGCAACCTCCGCAGCCGAGTTATCTCTCCCAATACTTAATTATCACACCATGGGAGTGAAACCTGCCCATTTCGTCACTTCACTCCTCCTACCAGTCTCAATGTGGCTTCCTCTTTATATTGTTAATTATAGACATTCCATTTAACTAGTCTTCAAGTGGTTCTCAATGATGATTGTTCTACAATTTAGTTTTAATATTGATGTGATCGTGGGAGGAGACGAACATAGTTTACCATCTTCACTAGAAGTCTCCATGTGGCTTTTATATGTGCTGCTTGATATCCGAATTCCTTTTGGAACCAAAAAAGGAGATGTTTTAAAATATTTTGCATTTTTTAAAGGAAAAAATAACACTATTTCCCTCAATCATTATTTTCCCTCTATTGGCTTGAATTTAGAAAACTTTGCTACTAATTTTGCAAAATTGTGATTTTAAACATTTAAGAAATCTAAGCAAGTGCTTTGTATTATGCCCAGAGGTCCTCGTAATTGTATATGATTTTATCTACTTCACAATTCATTTGCTACGTACAAATTTTTGTTATTATTCATTATGTAGGTATTATCATTTTAAGATACTTGCCTTTAGTAGAAATGCAGCAGGAGTGGCTGCATAATTTATGGGGGTTCATGCAAAATAAAATGTCTGATAAAATTATTGATAATTTCTAGAAAGTTACAGTAGAGCATTAAACCAAGTTCAGGGTCCTTTTAAGTGTGGATCCTATGCAGCTGCATAAATCAGATGTCCATAAAGGCAGGCCTGAAATGTGGCACAGTTCAGCTACTTTTAAATCTTATGCTCTATAATCACATTTCTTACCAGCAATCTGCACTAGATGTGTGCAAATCTCAAAAAGTTTGGAGGTTTTATTTATGCTTCTATTTATCAAGTGGATATATGTTTTCACAGATTACTTTAGCTAGAAAACTAAGATATTTTTTACATTTTCGAAGCTTTGAGGTTTCATCCAGTTTGGTAAAGATTCCAGTACTATTATTGTAAGATGAAAAAATCACAGTATCTCATGTGCACTTACTGAGGCGGGAGAAGTACAGCCTTCAGATAGGGGATTTACTCATTTCATTTGAAATACTTCCTCCTAAATTTGCACAAATTGATTTTGAGGAAATACAAATTCTTTCTTGAAAAAACACAAATGAGATTAGGATAATAATAATCTTAACTTTCACCAACAAGCCATGAAGTTATTTATTTAATCACTTAGTCTGGTAATCATCAGTCAGCATTTACTTTTATTACCCAGGTATAGCGACTTCATTAAGAAGGTTGTCTAGAAAAGAAAAGGGAGATAGTCTACAAGGCAGATGCTGCCATCTAGAGAGAGAGAGAAAAGAATATACTCAGAGATGTGATTTTCTAAACACAATTCAAACAGAAATGAAAAGCCTCAGACAGTGAATGTGAACATTTTCCAAGAGATCATCTCACAGAAGAAATCAACATTTTATAAAAAAGAGCCATTAAAAATTCACTTACGATAAAAATGTTATTCTGTTGTTAATTTTGTATAACAGGAAACCTATCAAGTGGTTTCTTTTTTTTAAATCAGGAAATTTTAAAGATGATTTTCCTAAGTGTGTATAAAATAATTGCATGAGAGCTTTTTACCTGTATAAAACATAAATGAGTATATAGCTTTGTTTCTAATTTATATTGTTTAAACAGATGGAAAAAGTCATAAGAAGGTTGAATTATTTGTAGTACATTGGTTGGTTTTCCTCATTTTCATGATATAGAACAAAGAACAAAGACATTCTGTTCATTCAGTATGTGACTTTAAAAGAACACAAATTGTAAAATTTAGACAAACACAAAGGAATTACTAAAAGTACCTGAAAAACCATGAGAAAAGGCAGCAATCTTGCTTCTTTTTCTATATTACATGTGCAGATATTTAAACAATTCACCTTCTAAAAATGAATATTGTCAACTCAGTTGGCAATCCTCAAATCAATTCACTTAGATATACCTCAAAACATTTTTAGCTACTCTTATTTGAATATGAATTATCTTGATTACTGGAAAACAATAATTCTTATGTAAGAAATAGTTAAATCTTTTTAAAACTTAAGCAGTATAAACTGAAGAAGATTTTTCATCTGTTCAGTATTTGACTGTGAGTTTTGAAATTTAATATTGCATTGTAAATTTTAAGTTTTTCTGAGCTACATATTTATCTAAGATATAGTTTAATAATATATTTACACATATACTTGATAAATTTAAAATTATAAAAATGAACAAATTGAGATCTGCCATTTAAATTTATTTAATAAGAAGAATATTATAATAAATTGAGTAATATTATAAACATTATCATTCATTTAGCAATTACATAATAATCACCTATGATATCCCAGGCATGCTTATAGGTACAAGGGATGCTGCAGAGAAAATATAGAAGAGCACAGTTCCACATAAGCCTCATAATATCCCATAAGCAATAATTGCCTCCCATTTTACAGAAACTTGCCCAGGATCTTACTGCTTGCAAGTGAGGAGTGACTTTGAATTTCATCTGCAAAGAAATCATATTTTTATGTAATGTTTCATTGCCTCCCATGTAGTTACCCCTTTCTTCTCCGATGGAAGTTTAAAAAAAAGTTATTTTCAATAATTTGAGAAGCTATGGCAGGTAAATATCAGTGTGGCTCTTGGAAAGTTTATTATAGTTTGATTAAAACTCTTAAATCCTTTACAAGCAATATCTCTAGTCATTAGGAAAACACAAATAAAAACCACAATGAGATATTACCTCACATCTGTTAGAATGGCCAATATAAAACAAAACAAAACAAAACAAAACAAAACAAAAGCCAGAAAATAAGTGTTGATAAGAAGAGAAATTGGAAACCTTGTGCATTGTCAGTGAGAATGTAAAATGGTGCAGCTTCTGTGGAAAACACTTTGGCGATTCCTCAAAAAATTACACATTCAGTTACCATATGATCCAGTGATTCAATTCCTAGGCATATACCCAAAAGAAATGAAAGCAGTAACTCAAATAGATACATTTACACAGGTGTTTATAGCAGAATTAGTTACAATCCCAAAGGTAGAAACAATCCAAGTGTCCATCAACAGATGAATAAACAAAATGTGGTATACACTACAATGAAATATTATTCACCAATAAAAAAGAAATGAAATTCTGATACATGCTACAGCTTGGATGAATCTTGAAAACATTATGCTAATTAAAATAACCCAGGCACAAAAGAAAAAATATTGTCTGATTCCATTTATATGAGATATTTAGAAAAAGCATATTCATAGAGACTGAAAGTAGAATAGAGATTACTGGGATCTGAAGGAAGAGAAAAAGGGGAAGGAGTTTACTGTTTAAACTATTTCTGCTTGGGATGATGAAAAGTTCTGGATATAGTGTGATGATTGCACAACAATGTAAAAGTACATAATGCCATTTATGTGTACACTTAAAATTGTTAAAATGGTAAATTTTATGTTATATGTATTTTATGTTATATATATATATATATATATATATATATATATATATATATATAAAATCACAATTTTAATAATTCCTTCATGAGTAGTAATGGAGTTCTATATATCTCAAGAACAATGGGAACCAGAAAGGGAAGGCAAGTGATGAGAAAAGAAGGATGAAAACATGATGTCTTCCTTAACACTACTTTAAAATAAATAATCAAATAAATAAATGTTTGCTCATTTCAAATTTATATAACTTTTTCCCCTGAATACACAGGTTGGAATAAATTTCTTATCTCTATTACAATTTATCATTCACAGATGTCAGAAAAATATACAAACTTTTGCTAATGAAAGTCAGATGAGATCAAACTGAATGCATTTGAGGTGATGGTCATATTAGGACACTATATTTTGAGTTATTTATTTGAATAATGTAACACTAGTTAACTTTCTTAAAAGATTATCATGTGAGAAAATGGGATTTTACTAAAAAAGAAATATTAAGGGTTCTATTTTGTTCTCTCAATTTCTTCTCTTCTGAATCTCACATTGAGATACAGAGTCTCACTCGTGTGTGTGTGTGTGTGTGTGTGTGTGCGCGCACGCGCGTGTGTTTTAGAAAATGAGAGAATAAACTAAGAAGAATTTTGGTCTTCAATCTCATCTTAAGAATTTAATACTGAGATCCATACATATCAAGCGATTTCTTCCAAAAACAATTTTGTATTAGAAGCATTAATAATTTGAAGTAAAATGTATTGATTTTCCTTACAAAAGTAACCTTAAAAGCGCAGAATATTATGAAGTATCCATGTCAGAGATTTGAAAAATTGCATATCCATATGGTGCTCAATAAAAACTTATTAAATCAACATCTTAACATCTGGCACTTAATTGGCCACTACACATGCCCAGTGTTGACATCTATCTAGATTTCTAGAAATCCAGGAATGACTGACATCAATTAAATGTTTATATGCTTATATTCAATTCACAACTAAATTCATATTTTCTTTTTTAACATCTTTTTTTTCTGTTGACTATTTCTACACATATTAATGGAGGTCCAGAATCTGAAATCCTAAAACAAATTATGCCAGATAAAAATAAACTTGAATTTCTGTTTATTTGGGAAGGATCTCAACTGTTACAAACCTTTAAAATTTATTAAGATTAGTACTATCTGTCATTATTTTTAATTTATGCCTAAAGAACTAAATTATGGAAGCAGGTAAATTTTTCTGAACCTATATATAAATACGAAGCATCTACTACTTATGGAAACATCTATCTTAATATTTAATTCATGCTCAGAATAACTCTAATACAGAGGGGTTAAATGATTAAGAATACATTTACTGAAATAGTATTTCGTGGGTTCAGACCCTGATGCTGCCATTTATTAATAGTATGACCTTGGACAACCTACTTTCCTTTTCTTGCCTCAGTTTCCTCATCTGTAAAATGAGAATAATAATATACTGACTTCAATATATTATTGTAAAAAGTCAATAAAGAATTTAAAACAGTATTTGGCAGAATAAGCTGTTGATAAATATTACAAATTATTAGTCCCTTATTTAAAATAAAGAAAAATGAGGCAAAAATCCAGGTACTTTACTCACTAAAGTAATACATGTGATGTCAGATCCTAATTCCCTCCTAAGTCTTGATATCTGGGAGGAAAAGAAGAAAATCGCCTATAGAACATTTTATCATTGGAAGATTATAATTATTAAATTTATCTCAATGAAATTTAGGTAGAAAACTTAAAAATTATAACACTATCTCTTCCGCTTAGCATTTTAATAACAAAATTATATTAGGGAAAAAAATTAATTAAATTTCCAAGTCAAGGCATCTTCATACAGGCAGCTGAAGCACACAAGAACATTTTTTGTCAACTCTTCACATATTTTAATTTTTTAATGTTTTAATATCTTTGTAATAACTCAGACGCAAAAGCCAATTTTGTAGTAAATCTAACAATAAACATGAAGTTCTAGCTTGGTCTGCAAAGTATTTGTTGGTTAATAATAGAATCAAATATTAAGAACAATGTCAATTATAAGGCGCTCAGATTTTGATGTTAATAAAGATCCAATGCTCTTCCACACATTTTATGGAGTCTAGCATAAGCCAAAATATTTCAAAGTTTCAGTAGTTATTCTAGCCAAAAAAAATGTTTCACTTAAATATTACTGATTAAAATAAAAAGTACTGGGAAAATGTTAGGGTGAAAATTGAAAGAAAGTTAATAAGGACACACCAACATAAATAGGGCAGTCCAGCATTTTCCTAAGGAAGACATCATTTCTCAAGACTATTCCGTGAAATTATTTTCTTATGTGATTGACCAATGTTTTGTTTTGCTTGTTTTGGTGTTATGTAAGTTTAATATTTGTTTTCTATTTATCATGATTTTGCCTTCCTCCCACATGATCAACTCGGTATTCTACTAATAATGTCAGCTACAAAATTAACCAGGCTAATTTTTATTGGCTTGTTTTTTTGGGGCTATAAACATGATGAGATGAGGTGCAGCCCTGACCCCATAGACCATCAAGTCTAGTCATATGACTAGAGTAATTAGCATCTACAGAAAGATCTTTTGTCAAAGCGTTGTCTGAAAACTAAATGAGGAAGTCTCTCACCTACTATTCTAGGACATTGAGTTAATTTATTGCTTAGAATTTGGGTTAACATTTAGTATTTTATTTTTTATGCTTCATTAAGATGATTTTTACAGACATCTAAAATTTAAATGTGCTTTTTAAGTTTGAATAAGGTTTCATTTTTTTTCTGCCTGTACTTTACATATTTAACCAATTTCTTTTTAAAGAAAAAGTAAATGGGCTTTCTATGTTCAAACAAAATTTTTTCAACATTAGGAAGTTTGAGAAGAGGAAAGGAAGAAAGCAGATACAATATCCGAACACCAAAAATTATATGAAGTGAGATAAAAAGTAGTAGCAGGAAATTAATACCAGGTTTTAAAATTTTATAAATGGGAATATAATGAAGCAAACATTGAGCCACATGTTACATATGAATGAGCCTCTCTCCTAAGAAGTGCTGGCCACCTTTATAATATCCAAGTGGTCTGTTAAGAGTTGATACTCTTTCTAAAATTTCAAAGTGAAACCCAGAGTAACTGACTTATTCTTAGTATTTGGCTTAAAAAAATTTTAGACTTGTGAAAACCACCATATTTCTCTTTTGTATTTGTCAAAGTGATGGAATTTCTCCAATCAGTTTCACCTGAAAAATCAAGTTTATCTTTTTTCTCGTTACCTTCTGCTCATATACAAAAATGTATTATTCTAATGCCCACAATAAGACTTTATTTCAATATGTTTTCAAGTCAAAAACAGTTATAATAGGTGGAAATGTGAATAATATTTATAACATTTAGAAATGTGAGTAATATTAGTATTTAGCTTCCTGGCCATGCAGACAGAGACTAAGTTAGTCTTGAGATGCAGTTTGAACTGAAGGAAAATGTCAAAATTCACCTTAGATACCTATTAATCAACTAATTTTCTATAGTCATAATTGTCTCCTAAGAATATCTGATAAACACAATGTACTATAACTTTAGAAACAGTAGTAAAAACAAGATAACAAACAGAAGCTGACCAGTCTTTTAGGAGACCCATCACTAAAACTGAATGTGCTAATTTTATTAAAATGCTTTATAGAAAGTTTGCCACTCTGACTAGACTGAAAATTAACCCAGTAATTTCAACAACATTGTCAAATCATTGGCAAATTCCTTTGGTGAACTTCGTGACATGAACTGTAAGAGGAGCCTGAAAGGAATTCACAGGCATGCAAAGCAAATGTATACTCGTATGTCTTCAATGGAGCTTATTGGGATCAACAATCGTGTTTTCAAATATACTACATAAACCCCTGGAGAGCCAAGGCCAAGGCCAGATGTGTCATTTTATTTATAGTCTACCTTTGTCTGCCCCTTTGCTAACATTTCACTGAGCGCAGTACACAGTTTAGCCCAGAGTGTCAAATACCTGTTGACAACAGTGAACACATCCCTTTATGCACAATATATAGTATAATGAAATTATTTCAAAGTAAAAGAGAACAAGGTGAAAAAAAAAACAAATTTTACATTCTTTCACTTAATTTTCTGGTATTAAATGTACAAAATCAACCATTTTGAGAATGTACATAGAATACAATCTTTCAAACCATAAAAATGAGAGATACTTTTGGTTCGTGGAAGTAACTAAAGATAGATTACCACAGACAATTGATCTTTTTTTTTTTTTTTCCACCATTTCATCAAATATGGCACTTAAAATTACTTAGAAAACATTGTGGTAATATGTTTCTCCAAAATGTTGCCAGTTAGAAAGTACATTTTATCATCTGACAGGTCTTCATTTCCTCAACTCTCCTTCATCATTAAAAAATACTTCTGTAGTTTGCTGCATTTTTCCAAAGAGCAATGAATGGGTTAGATCAGCAACTGACTTTATCCACTGACATATAGACTGACTGATGGAAACTTCTAACAGCCTTAAGACTTTAAGCCTTGGTACAAGCGTTTACATCAGATCCTTCACAGAAGAGGAAAGCCATTAAATCCTACAAATTTGCTAAGCTTACAAACAAGAGTTTTTGTGTATTTTATTAATTCCAAAAAACAGCAAAATAATACTTTTATATCTCTGTGTGTTCATATTTCTTCTTTTCCCCATATAACTGTATACTGGAAAAGACAAGTACTTAAGAATGAGCTTCAGGTGGCAGCCCCAATTTCACTCTGTACCATGTGTCATTCTTCCTATTAAAGCGCTCCTGCTTGCTTGGGTCCCTGAGAATAATAGCTATCGCTTCATTTTGAAATGACATGCAGGGTTTTTTTCTTTTAGTAGGAAAGAGAGAGAGAGAGAGAAAGAGAGAGAGGAGAGTGAGAAAGAGAGAGAGAGAGAGAGAGAGAGAGAGAGAGAGAGAGAGAGAATGTCAAGGGACACTGCTATCCTCCTAAAAGCAAATTCAAAGGTTTCATAATTTAAATAGAAAGTGACTGGAATTCACATTGGCCCATGTGCTTTTTATTAAATTATTGAAAGTTGTTTTTTACTTTTCTGCATTTTTAAATTCTCAATTCCAATGTATATTTTCTACGTATTTGTATTGAATAAGGAAAAAACTCCCAAAAGATTGCATACCAAAGAGCAGAGCCTCTTGTTCCCTGAGATTGATGGATGCTTATGAGGAAATCCAGCATGCAATTTTCAAAACCTTCAGGTTCATTGTAAGTTAAACCATGTGGCCTCTACTCGAATCATTCTTTTCTTTCAAAATCACTCATCAAAACTCCCAATTTCCCTCTTCTCTTGAATCTTTTTGCACTGACCTGCTCCCACCAAGCCCCAGGCCTGTACTGGTGGGCCAGATGATGGTCCACCAGTCATCTGGGTGACTCCTTTCATCACTGAGGCACCACCCCGATGTCCTCCCATTAGTGTGCCTTTTACTCTTTTTATTTTGGATAAGAAACTTTTAAATAAAAAGGACACATTCTTCAACAAGAAATATAAAGTTTTAAGTTTGCATCAAAATTACCTAGAGTTTAATAAAAATACAGATTCCTGACTTCGTTCTTAAACTACTGGTCAGGACATTGATGAGCTTTTAGGAATTTGCATTTAAATTTGAGAACTTCTTAAAAGGGCAATAATATTTTTCTGTCATTACAAAAGTGAGGAAAATACACTCAAGAGGACACAGTTCTTTTCATAACAAAACATACATACAGTTGACTGTTTAACAACATTTTTGAAATAAAGGGTCAATTGTATTTCAAAAGTTCATATTGCTGGTGGGATAAGTGAGAATCAAGACTATCCAGCCTCAAACAGAAGTTAAAATTTAAAGTGCTATCTAATGTGTCATTAGTAAATTTTAAAAAGAAAATTAATAGAAAAACACAGCTTTTGTTTCATTACCTGATTTTTAAAGATGTAGCATTGTATAAAATCTGAAGATCGTGTCATCATTTGCATTAATATATTATCTTAATTTTCAGACAAAAGAAATACAGTAAAATTAAGCAAAGCTTTTAGATCTTTTGTTGGTTCATTTTCACTTAGCTTGGGCCACATTTACCTAAGGATTTGCAAGGAATCCTTCTGAAAGGCGCCAGAGTTGTTAGTGACCATCTTAAAAGTTGATTTAGGATTAGCCCATTTTAACCAAGTGAGCAGAGGGTTTCACTTTGGGAAAGACAGCGCTGCCTTGTCCAGAAGTCTATGTGGTGAGGCTGGAGCTGGGTCAGACCTGGGAGGTGAGCACGCTCAGAGGGGACGGGACAGTGCCAGCCACCTAGGGCATGCACCCAATCGCCTGAGCACCAGAAGGGTAAATGCTGCATGAGATTATTCAGTGTATTAATTCACACTTTCTAGGGGAGCTTGTCACTGCATATGAAAACAATCAATGAAAAATCATGCTGAAAAAGGGCACATGTTCAGAAGAGCCATAGCAGAAATCAGGATGATATCTCATTTGCAGAATCAGCAAGGATGTTCCGCCTTGTGCGCTGTTTCTTAAATGCCAGAATTATTTGATTTGTCCATCTTGAGACTGCCATGTTTTCATTAGTTGGAAAAGAGAAGGAATATTTATGGTAGCTTTCTCAATAACTTTGATAGGAAGTGTTATTTCAGCCAGAGGCTCTTTCCCAGTCTGTGCCCATCCCTTCACTGACTTTCACTGTGTCACTGTGTCACGTGACCATAATCAGAGAGCCATGGAATCTTTCCATGTCCTCCGAATTCTTGACGGTGCAAGAGCAGGCCTCACAGAAATGCGTTTGCACAGGAAACTAGAGAGCAAGAGTAGTTACGAAAGTGTGTGATATGCTTATAAAATTATCACATTCACTTACATTTCTGTAGATACAAACAAATCTCAGAGAAGTATTCAAGAAAGAGCGTGGACAAAGATAGAGGTAAAGATTGTTAAAAGGGATAATGAGCAGAGCAAATGGCTGTTTGCTAATGTAACTAGGTTCTGGAATCTTGTCTCTGCTCTAAAGTGAGCTGCAGCGTCAGCATCATCAACATCACTTGTCAGCTGTCAGAGCTGCAGTGTCTTAAGCCTTGCCCTAGACCTATGGAATCAGACTCTATTTTAACTAGAGCCCCAGATGGTTCATATGCATGTTAACGTTTAAAGTTTGAGCACGCTCAACTCTGAAAAATTAGAGCAGGAAACCATGATAAGCAGAGATGGGCCTTGAGCTCCAGAACATATTTCAGATTTTATTTGTAAATGAAAGAAGGTAAAGGAAGAGTTTGAATAGGGGTGTTATTTTAGAAAGAATAATATGCTATTTTACATTAGAATTTAGAAATGTATTTTATATATGCATATACATACACACAAACACACATACATATACATATATGTGTGTATGTGTGTGTGTATATGTGTATGTGTGTGTGTGTATATATATACACACACGTGCACACACACACACACACATATATATATATATGTATATAACACATAAAAACAATTAAAATCCTATTGAGATAGTTCACTTGACAGCCATGTAGGATAAATTATTTAAGTACTTAAATTTTTCATACTTTATTCTATATTTTTTTATACTAATTCCTAAAGAGTATCAGGACTCCTTCCTCTTACTTTCCAAAAAATGGAACAGTCCTAGGAGTGTCTTTCTCAAGCAACATTTTATCAAATAAAATTTCTACAGAGGCTCTCTTCCTAGATGATGATGTCATAAAAACATCAGCACCTAAAGGACCCTAATGCAAAATTGTGATAGTGTCATGAAAAGCAAGAAGCAAGATGGAAATTTTGGAGAGAAATGTTTCTGTGACAGAGAACCAAGAAACATCCAGGTTTCTCCTGCTATCTAAATCCAGGAACTCGATGAGTTCCAATAGCCAGAGATGCCAGAGGACACTGGGTAAGAGAGAGGTAATGGTGGAAGCAATGTAACCAGTGCAATTTACCTAGAAGTTTATTGATAGAGAATTTGTAGAACACCAGGATAAGATTTACCCAGCCCTCCTTTCTATTAATGAATTATTATGATGATGTATTGTTACAACAGTGTGATTCATAACTCAAGAGTATAAAGTCATGGGCTTCTATCTGTAGCTTCTTTTTCTTTGTGCCTACTCCTTTTTCCCGGGAGAATCTTCTGCAATTTGGGGTGGAGTTGGTGTGGGAAACCATCTCTTAAAGACTGTTACGCTAATCATATCTCAATGAGACACACAGTAGAACAATTTTCCTGCCTCAACAAATATGCCATATTAATTCCTTGAACCTGACTTATTCATATGCTGGGCTGGTGCCACCTGTGAACAATGTTTCTTCCAACATTTAATCATTCATATTGGGTCTGATTCCTAAACGGTAACAAATTTCAACCATTTTATTCCTTTTGCTTTAATTTTTCCCTTTGTAGCGATTAGGGTATCTGAAAGATCCTTCGAAAAAGGCATTGTATACAGCATTAGAAATCAAAATAAATTTGCAGATAGGTACATTTAGATATATTAAAGGGAGGCAATGTGACTACAAGTAAACAGCAAGTGCATTGGACTCAGGCGGATCTGCCTTCAAATCCTGTTTCTGACACGTACTGGATTTGTGGCCTTGGACATGTTATTTAAGCACCCTAAATTTTAGTTTCTTCTTCTATAAACTGAGACCTCAGTATCTACTTACAGAAATGTTATAAAGAGATAATTATTAGCAAATAATTCTCAATAAATAATAGTTATATTAGAATGTGGAGATGTGCTTTCTATGTTTTGTTATACCTATATATATGAACTCTTGCTTATGATATATGAATATATGACTATATACTAGTTGTGAATTATGTAATTATATTTATATAAGTATAAATTAGTAATTTAAATATATGTGTCATTTTTGTTTTAAATAAAGCTGAAATTTTCTTATTAATTATAGGTACAATCAAAATCACAGAATTTAGTTTTAATTGTCAATCATAACTGATCGTGACTAAAATTCAATTCCCTATTCTTATTTATACTCAAGGCACTCGACTTTTACATCAATTATTGTCATTCGTTTCCACGGATAATAATATTTTTTGAGCTTTTGTTGTTTTCATAACACTATAAATTCTAGACTCTCAAAAAAATATTGAATTATCCTAAAACTTTTTATAAATTACTATTTCAGCTACAATATTTTTTAAAAGAAAACTTATTGGGGCTTGTAATCTATTTGTTATAGCAAATAAATACCAGATACACATGCTTAGCTAGAAAAATTTATTGATAAAGTAGGTTTCAGAGACTATCACAATGAAGTAAATAAAGGCAGCTGCAATTCTAATTTCAGATCGTATGAAAGTGTTTTTTTCTTTTGGGGTGTCTTTGTATTAGTTAATGACATACTTATTACCTCTGATTTTTATTTAAGATAAATTTTCCCCAAAAAAGTCTTATAAATAAAATTTATAAAATAAAATTGGCATCATAAAAATTGCATTTAAAAAAATGTAATACTATGTTGAAACTGAATGACAACAGTGTCTTTCCTTTTTCTCTTCTTTTTCATGGTGCCAAAAAAGCCCATATATCCAGGTAGCCTTCACATATAGTGTCAGAGAGACCCCATTTCTATCACTCCCTGATGATGAATGAGGCTCTTCCTCTAAACAAATAAGCACTTCAGAGGGTTACCCTTGACAGGGTTGTTAATCCAGAGTGCCAGCCTTATCACTGCAGAATTCAAGGGCTGAGGTTTTACAGGATCCCTGCACTGCCTGGCTCTTGGGCAGTTGTCTGGAAGCTGCATGGCACATTGGCCACTCTTTTCAAACAATAGCCAGGCTCTGCCCTCCTCTTCAATTTCCCTCTGTTTCCAGATCTGGTCTTTAGCTAACTTGGGATTTTTTTTTTAGCAAATTGAAATCATTTACATTACATGCAGCAATTGGTTAATATGCTACATTAATACAGCTTTCATTTTTATCTCCAGAAAAGCAATTCGCTAACATAAATTCTTGTGCATGCAGAGCAAATAAAAGGGAGGTTAAGTGACTGGTCCTGCTTTTACAAAAGCAGAAGTAGAAACACCACCTCTGAATTCCAGTATATGAAGCAGAGACAATTTCCCTTCTTATCTGCAATGTGTAAATTTCTTACCAAAATTCTTGCTCTTGACTTTGCTTCCATTGACATCTAGACTAAAGGTCAGCATTTCTTTTACATTCCAGAAGCCATTAGGAATCAGCTTCAAGTCTATTCCTGTTAAGAATTGATGAGTTAACCTTAATTCAATGAGGTTCAATAAATCTCTCAGTAGCACTCTCAAAATATGTGTTTTAGATGATGATTAAGAAGTCAGAAAGAAGACTTCTTTAGCTGGCATACAGTGTGTTGATATTTTAAAAGTATCAACATATCTTTTTTTTCAATAGAAGTGAAAAGTTAAGTCAGTTTTGCCTCTGTAAATGATTAGCAAGCACTTCAGACCTCCCTCTAACCTCCTCTATTCTATCAGTCCCACAGTGTAGTACTGCAAGAGCTATGTGGAAATAAGGGATGCATATATTTTATCCCAGTCACAAGCTTTACATCTTAAAAGGTTTAGGAAAGGCATGTGACAAAGCCTGTTTAAAAAGCAGAGCATAATGTGTTTTCAGTTTATAAATTATAAAATATTCAAAAGCGCAGGCTAACACCAAGGAATTGGTTACTGCTAGATATCTGGAACTGTTTTTTCTCTTTCTCTTATCGCCTTGCTTTCCTTTTCTTTCCATTCAGAACAAAATGCAAATAAAATGCAAATTAAATGCCTTAGGCCTGAGAGGATAAGGAGGAAAACAACCATGCCAAAAAGAGAAAGAAAAGGGGAGGGGGGGGAGCGGTCTCTTTGAATGCTTATCAACAAGTTGTTTAATCATAGGATTTTTGATTTTTATCATCCAGTTCCTAGGATGTTATTTTCTAATTTGCATGTTACTTGATTATTAAATTTTACAAAGCAAAACAAACAGTATTTTGTATTTCGTTGTCAATTTCCAGCTCACAGAACCTAAAAATTACTGTTTATACAGATTGTTGTTCAGTACAGAAAGTTTGCTATATTATCTCAACTCAGAATTGCTGCCTAGTAGAAATTTCACAAAATGGGGACTCAACTCTCATCTTCCTAGGTTATGTCACTGTATTTGTTAAGAAGGAATAGCTAGAATATGCTCTATCATAATAATAACATTTAGCTTCCTAACACTCAGAATCTGTGTGGGTTGTTATTTAAGCCTTAAATTAGAATCAACAGGTCTTTTTGAAGATTTAATATAAATGAAAGATTAAGTGGGTCATATGAAAATGGCTCAAGGAGATCCCACACTAGAAGGAGAGCCCAATGTTTTCAGGCTTCATAAAAATATATATGCATCTATGTATAGATAGACACACATAAGATCTAATTGAAAAGGTAAATCTTAGGAAGGATCAATTCTACTGTAATCCTCACAGATAATGTTTTTAGATGCATATAAAACTTTTTCATCCAAAGTCTATGGCCGGTATTTAAAATCATTTGTATTTATTATGAACTGGTAAAAGGAAAAACATTATTTAAGAGTCTCAACATAACTAAATCACGGTAAAATATTACAAAAAGGAAGTTAAGGGTAAGCCCTAACCTCTTCCATCTACAACTCACTGAATATTTTGTGGCTATATTACACTTTTTTTAGGCCATCTTCAATTTTTATGGCAAACAAAAATATTTCTTTTAAGTTGTAAGACTATATAAGTACATAGTTATGGTAGCTTTATCAAAAAAGTTGTTAAATATATTTTTAAATTAACAAGACTTAATTCAGAACATCACTATGATGTATCTGTTATTGTAGTTATTTATATATTTTATGTAGATTTTAACCAATAGATGAAAATACAGTATTTCTAATGTCAAGAATAATAACTATATTATAATACAGTAACTATTAAAAGGAGAAATCACGATTACTAAGATTTTAATCAATGCTCTTTGTATCAAGATGGATAGTGTTGCTGAATGATATATATAAGTGTACCTAAGCTAAACATACAAAGGAGACTCTTAAAAGAGATTAGATAAATGTGAAACAATTCAAAAGAAAAGTAAAAGAATAATTAGAAGACTGATTTATATCCATTTTCAAATGTCTTGGCTTCGGGAGTTTATGACAAGAAGTTGACTCTCACTTAAAAAGAGAAATTAAGAAAAAGAAAAACTAATTTTCAGAAGTAGATGACTTTTTTTAACATTGAAGTAGAGAAGAAGGAAATTAAAGGAACAAATCTTTTATAAGCAATGGAAAAGATTTAAAAATAATTCCTAAAACACTCAAGGGTCACCTGAAAGATACAAGTTTAGAAACTTCAAGTTTTGTAACGGAAATAAACAGATATCGTATAAGACACTTATTTTTGCTCTTCCATATTTTTATATAGTTTTAGCCCTATTCTATTTGATAAATTAAGTCTTATGAGGAAATATCACTTTTTTCTTGAAAGAATTCCTATGTCTATCTTAAGTGAGTTTACCTTCAGTCTCTTATCTTAAGATAAATAAGTGATTGGATAGTTGTATTCAAATCACTGACATTTTCCTGAGAAATTAACTAAAGAAAAAGAGTTGAGCTTGATATGTTTCAATAGAAGAGCATCTTTGAGGCCTTTCCTAGGGTGTATTCCTTTCCAATAATCAGGCAGATGTACATCTCTGTTGCTCTTAATTTCTATGTATCTATTGACTAGGACATTCTACTAAGGAACAAACACAATAGCATCCATGAGAGTGTTATCAAGTGTGATGTAATGCTCCATAGAGAGATTGTGTCCCTGTTTTCCTCCCTCTGTTATCTCACTAGACAAATCTCTCCAGCCTTTAATTGCAGTCTTGACTGTGCAATAATTAACAGTTTGGGTTAGGGAGGGTATTTTTTTAAAACTATGTACTAGATTACATGTTTTTACCATATACCTCAACTTAATATGGAATTGATTTGTAGAAATTGCTTGGCAACTGTCATTTAATGGTCCACTTGGATACTACTGGAAAGCATTTAGATTGAGTGTTTTTTTTAAAGTGAATGTATAAGGTTGATTTAATTGACAAAAGAATCACTCTTCACATTTATCATTAGATACAATCTGTGTAGCTGTATAGCATGTTATCTTCCTTTTGAAAAAAAAAAAATCAACTAAAGTGAAAGATATTCTCCCTTTGTAGTTCCCCGCAAAATAAACATTAACTCTGCATCAGAGACAGGAGGATGAGGGAAGTCTCCCAGTGCAGGTTGTAGTGTATATGAGGTGGAGGCTGCTTCTGAGAAGCTCAGATTAGAGAATCCCCTTGAATAATGAAGTCAAATAAACCTCAGATGAGATAAGTCACTGGGCTTTCATCAGTTACCTTCATATCTCATGAGATTTTATCACAAAACTAAGTAAGAAATTGAACAAAAAATTCCTCCAAAACAAAATGAGAAGCTGACTCCTTAATATAGGAATAGAGCTCACTCTCAGACCTAGTTTAAATGCTTTTTTTTTTTTTTAAAGGGACTGGCTTATTATTAGAAAATAGTTTAGCAAGAGTGAAGTGAAAACTAAGTTTTCTCAATGGACACTTTTTATTGGTGTAATGATACTATCACAGAGTTTATTCCATATGAAGACTTGATGTACTACAGATTTATTTTCATAAAAAGATACTATGAAGTTGTATCTTTTCATATGTCTAAAAATTTTAGGCTTGATCCAGTTGTTTCCATATTGTAAAATAAAATTGTTATTTGAAAATAATTTGTAATTTTTATCACTAAATTTATTCTTATATATATATGAGTGTGTATATATTGTGTGCATATGTTAGTTGATCAAGTTTAGAGAACATAGTTTCTACTTAGAAACATGATCTAAAAATATTTTTTTCGTCCTGTCTTAAACATGAATTATGATGTGAAAGTCTTCCAGATATGAGCTCAACTTTCCATCATATTTGGCCTTGCTTAAATAAACCTCCTGGGCCTGCAGCAAGCAAAGGTGAGTCTGATGTTAGGTATGAAAAGAGCCCAAGAGATCTCTCTCTCTTCTGACCACCATGATGACCATTTAAACCATCTTTGGTTTCGAGGACCATGTGAACCCATGGTTTCAGAATTTAAAATTAAAAGTATCATGTACCTGAAACTCAAGAAATACAGATTTAAAATGTACGTGGTATGCTCACGATTGGCTACAGAATTTTCAGGACCCAGTGCAAAACAAAAATGAGGGGCCACAGCAAAGCATTAAATAAGTACGGAGTCCCACGTGACCGCACAGACCACACCACACGTCCGTGAAGTCAGCCCCCGGTGCGCTGCAACTGGTAAGTAAAGAAGAGCTTAATTTTCTACGAGTCACTTCATGCTTCTTATTATTCTTCGTTGAATTGTCTCAAAGCACAAATCTACATCTGCATTGATTGGATATGCATTCAGAGACCTTTCACCTGGCCTCTGTTTGTGTGGCTTCATATCTTTATGACATGGAATGAACAGCTTGGCGCCACGTTGCTGTTATCCATTAACCATTCCTGTTTTCCTAATCATCTTTGACTCCATCTTTCTCTGTCCTATCTGTTATTGTCTTCGGAAAAGAGATGTGAGGTTTCCTTAGCCTGTTCTGGTTTACATGACATGATTTGTGTATCTGCCTACAAGAGTTTCTCAAATGAACCCTGTGCATTATCTTCTTCCCCCAGCCCCACCCGCCTCCTCTGAAGAAAGAAGGAAGAGGTCATACATCTGTAAAATGACAGCACTTATGAAAAATGAGAGTTTGGCCCACATGGCTCTCATCAGACACAGACTCATCTGCTGTGCCACAGACACTGCTCATTTCCTTCAGAATCAGACTACAGCTAAAAACAGGAAACACCTAATAAATTGCCTGTTCTATCAAATTAACAAAGCATAAAGAAACTTTCTAAGTAATCAATGAGTATTCCTTGCTTAAAAAATGCAAATGTCAAACAAGGAACCTAAAAATGTTACCATACTTTTCTCTATAAAATTACTTTAAGATGTCAACCTTAATCTAAATTTAGAAATAAAGCAATCTACTTACAGAAGGTGTGGAAAAGTTGAACTTTCTACCTAATTTTTGATCACAGATGGACTTTTATTATATATTCATTGCACTAGGATTTTTAGGCACACAGATTTTTCAAAAAACAAG
>CM053513.1:70693810-70813436 GCA_028627145.1 Eidolon dupreanum
TTTTTTTTTTTGCATGTATCTGTCCAGTTTTCCCAACACCATTTATTGAAGAGACTGTCTTTACCCCATTGTATATTCTTGCCCCTTTGTCATAGACTAATTGACCATATAGGTATGGGTTTATTTCTGAGCTCTCTACTATGTTTCATTGATCTAGATGTCTGTTTTTATGCAAGTGCCATGTCGTTTTGATTACTATAGCCTTGCAGTACAGTTTGATATTAGGTAGTGTGAAACCTAACTTTTGTCTTCTTTCTCAAGACTGCTTTGGCTATTTGAGGTCTTTTGCAGTTCCATATGTATTTGAGAATTATTTATACTAGTTCTTTGAAAAATGCATTTGCCATTTGGATACAGATAGCACTGAATTTATAGATTACTTTAGTTAGTATGAACATTTTAACAACGTTAATTCCTGCTATGCATGAGCATGTTATAGTTTTCCATTTATTAGTGCTTCTTTAATTTCTTTCTTCAAATCTTATAGCTTTCCAAGTACAGATCTTTTACTACCTTGGTTAAATTTATTCTAAGGTATTCCATTCTTTTTGATGTAATTGTAAATGGGTTGTTTTCTTAATTTCTCTTTTTAATCATTCATTATTGGCATATAAAAATGCAACCAATTTCTTAATATTATACTAAATTTATTTATTAGTTCTAATAGTGTTTTGACAGACTCCTTGGAGATCTCTCTATATAGTATCATGTCATCTGCAAAAAAATGACAGTTATACTTTTTCCTTTCCAATTTGGATGACTTTTATTTCTTTTCTTGTCTGATTGCTGTAGCTAAGACTTCCAATGCTATGTTGAAAAGTGGTGAAAATAGGCATTCTTGTCTTCTTCCTGATTTTAAATAAAAAGCTTTCAACTTTTTACCATTGAATATGATGTTAACTGTGGGTTTATCATATATGGCCTTTATTATGTTGAGCTATGTTTCCTCTATCTTTATTTTGTTTAGAGTTTTTAGTGCAAATGGATGTTGGATTTTGTCAGATGCTTTTTCTTCATCTACTCATATAATTATATGACTTTTATCCTTTATTTTGTTTACGTGTTATATCACAGTAATTGATTTGTAAATGCTAAACCAATCTTGCTTCTCAAAAATAATTCTCACTTGAACATGGTATATGAACTTTTTAATGTTTTGCCAAATTTGGTTGCAAAAATTTTGTTACGAATTGTTGCATCTGTGTTCATCAGGGATATTGGATCAAAATTTTCCTTTTTTTTTTTTTTTTTGGTATTATCTTTCTCAAGTTTTGTTCTCAGGATAATGCTAGCCTTATAAAATTAGTTCGGGAGCTTTCCCTCCTCTTCAACTTTTTGGAAAAGGTTGAGAAGAATAAGTATTAATTCTTTTTGAATGTTTAATAAAATTCTCCTGAGAAGCCATCTGGTTCAGGACTTTTGTTTGTTGGCAGTTTTTGATTACTGATGCAATTTTGTTAGTAGTTTTCAGTCTATTCAGATTTTCTGTTTCTTCCTGATTCAGCCTTGGATGATTGTATGTTTCTAAAAATTTATCCATTTCTTCCAGATTATTCAGTCTGTTGCCATATAATTGTTCATAGTATTTTTTTAAATCCTTTGTATTTCTGAGGTTTTGGTTGTTATTTCTCCCTTTCGTATCTAATTTTATTTACTGAGCCTTCTTTTTACTTGATAAGTCTGGGTAGAGTTTTATCAATTTTGCTTATCTTTTTAAAGAACCAGCTTTTGATTTATTGATCTTTTTATTTTTTATTTTTACTCTATTTAGTTTTGTTTCTGCTCTGATCTTCATTATTTCCTTCTACTCACTTTGGACTTTGTTTTTCTTTCTAGTGTCTTTAGGTGTAATGTTAGACTGTTAAAACTTTTTCTTTTTCTTATGGTAGACTTGTATTGCTATGAATTTCACTCTTAGAACTGCTTTGTCTGTGTCTCATAGATTTGGGGTCATATGTATTTTCCTTTTCATTTGTATCAAGATATCTTTTGAATTTCTTCCTTGCCTTGTACATCTGTTTCCTTCACGAGATTAGGAAGGGTTTGGGTCATTTTTCTTCAAATAAGCTTTTAATCCTTCTCTCTCTTTCTCTTTCTGGGACCCATATGGTGTGAGTGCTGATATATTTGATGTTGTCCCAGAAGTCCTTTAAACTGTCCTCATTTTTAAAAATTATGTTTTTATTTTTGTTTGTTTGCTTGCTTGCTGTTCTGTCAGGTGTTTTCTGCTACCTTGTCTTCTGGGTTACTGATTGGATTCTCCGCTTTGTCTAATTAAATGTTGGTTCGCTCTAGTATATTCTTTATTTCAGTTTTGGATTCATCAATCCTGATCAGTTTTTTTTTTTTTTTTTTTTGCAGTTTCTATTTTATTGTTATAGTTCTCACTGAGTCAATCTATTATTTTCAAGTTCATTGAGAATCTTTATAATCAGTGTCTTGAACTGTTTAGCTGATAGTTTGCTTGTCACCATTTTCTTTAGTTATTTTCCCCAGGTTTTGTCCTTTATTTCATTTGGAATATGTTTCTTTGTCTCCTCATTTTGGCTGACTCTTTGTTTCCAAGTATTAAGTAGATCTGCTACATCTCACATTCTTAAGTGGTCTTATGTAGATGGTTTTCTTGGGACACAGTGGCATAGTCTCCCTAGTTACCTGAGCTGAATGCTCCAGAGTTGTACTCTATGTGGGTTCTGGGTAATCTCTTGTTGTAGCTGGGTCTCGATAGCTGCTGGCACATCAGTGGGTAGGGTTTACCCTTAGGCCAAGTGGCTGTAAGGATTGGCCGCAACTATAACCAATGAGCTGTTGTAGGGCGGGGCGGCGGCAGGGGGGGGTGGGTGGTGGTGATGAGGGTACTGATCATGCAGCAAGAGTAGATTTAGTAGGGCTCTTCTGCTAGCCGAGTCTGCCCTTCAGGTGTATCAGTTATGGAGCTGGTAGAGTGGGGCTCTGGTGTGGTCTGAAACTGGCAACCAGTTGTGTTGTGTCTGGGGCCTCTTTGGAGGTGCTCCAGTGCAGACCAAGTTCAGCTGCTGTTTCTGCCAGGCTTGGGACCACTTGGTAGGAGCTACAAAGTTATCTTCAGTTGGTTTCCACTTGTGCTAGGCTTGGAGTGGCTACACTGCAAGCCAAGGCTAGCTGCCACTTACATGAAGCACTATGATGCTAACTGAGGCCAGAAGTCATTTGTGAGGGGATTGTGGCCACTTAATTGGAGATTTGTGACAGGTCAAAACTGGCCACTGCCTATGCCATATTTGGGGCCACCTGATACAATGCAAGTGGAGGCCAGTCACCACCTGTGCTGGGTTTGGGTCACTTGGTAGGAGTTACAGTGCACACCAAGCCCTGCCGCTGCTTGTGTGGGCTTATGGACCTTTCAGAAAATCTTCAGTGCAAGCTTAGGGCAGCCACCACTCATGTGAGGTTTTTGGAATTTTAGTAAAGTCCGCAGAATGAGCCAACGTAGGCTGCTTGTATGGAGGGTCCCTGGAAGAGGCTCAGGCTAGGTGAGCAAGATGGGTGGTTCAGGGTCTCAAGGAATCACCAGGGCAGGATGAATGGTGTCAGCCAGGTTAATGAGGAGCACAGATTTTATCCCTATCAATGTTGGGCCAGCTGAATTAGAGGAGAGTTCCACGAAAAGACAATGGCTTCTGACAGCGCTTTCATCCCTGAAGAGAGTTGCCCTAACCCCTGCCTCTTTAGCCCTCACCCTAAAGTTAGACAATTTAGTTTCTACTCATATGTCCCTGGAACTTTTTGAGCTGCTGCCCCTGCACTGGAGCTTAGAGCAAGTGAGTCTGCGAGTGAATGAGTCTGAGTGTCGTCCCTTTAAGATCAGAGTCTCGGTCCCTGTAGCCCTTTGTCCTTCTTGGACACAATTCCTGCTGGTTTTCAGGGCCAAATGTTGTTGAGACTCCTCTTTCTGGCACTGATGCCCTGGGCTGGGGAGTCCAGTGTGAGGCTGGGACCCCTCACTCCTCAGAGAGGATCTCCACAGTCGAGATATCACCCCCGTTCCTTAATCACCACACTGTGGGTGTGGACCTGCATGGTTCACATCCCCTCCTACCTTTCTGCACATGACTTATTTTTATGTCCTTAGGTATAGGACTTCTGTTCAGCTAGTATTCAGGTGGTTCTCAGTGATGGTTGTTCATAATTTAGTTACAATTTGATGTGACCATGGGTAGAAGTGAGCACAGAGTTTACCTACTCCACCATCATAACCATAAATCCTGAGATAGAACCATCTTAACCACCCTCTTGGTTATCTGTATTTTGTGAATTCTATAGTCATATTAAATTAACTGTTAATTAATAGTGTACATTTTCATTCCTTTGCACATGTTCAATTATTTTAGCTAATCATTTTTATTAGCTATAATAACTTCCAACATAAAAATAGCTATTTCTAATAAATATCTTGAATAAAATAGAAGTTATATTATTAGTCAAATAAAGACTATATTAAAAATAAAAGCATATACACACACAGAATAAGCATCACTCCTTACAGGATATCCTGAAAAAAAATTATATGTATCAGTATATGTCATTTATTACATAAAAATGCATTATCTAATACTGTCATAGATTCTATGTTGTCTGAAATGGTTAGTTTTTAAATTCATTAACAGTGTTTGAGGACAACATGACAACATCAACATCCATTAAAATACTAAAAGTAAGTAACTTTGGGTTCTTTAGGTGCACGAATGTGGATTCATCTGTACACGCACACTGGCAAATACACACACAAATACACACACACAAATACAAAAATTATGTTAATAATTTATTGCAATCCATTTTTATTTTTGGACATAGCAAGCCAACATATATCATGCTGATGTATTTTAATTGAATAAAACATATCTCATTTTTCACTGTGAGTCAGAAATATTAATTAGAACTAGTAAATGATTTGAATTACAAGACATCCTAAAAAAAGCATAGATGTATATCTCTGGGTATACATAGTAACAATACTAAAACATGTTCTGTTAGGCTTTCAAAGGAATCTAACATAAATGAACTAAGGATCATGACTTGCTATGAACATATAAATTGTTTGCCTTATGTGAGTATATCCTAAGTTCTTGAAAGCAGGATTCATTAGTAGTAAACAAACTACCTAATATTATTAAACATCGAATTTGCACCAGGCACTGTCCAAGTGCTTTGCTCCACTTTACCAGTCAATCCTCACAACAACCCTATACAACAGAAGAAAATATAAATTAAGAAACTTGCTCTATACAATATAGATAGCATTAAGAAAAGTTGGGATTGAATATCAGATATGTCTCGCCTCAGAACTCAAGTTTATTATCTGCCATGTTATACTGGCTCATGAAAATATCAGATATCCAACCTACAGCATTTGGTATGTTCATTTTTAAATAGACTTTTTGTCTAAAACAATGGATAATTTTACATTTAGCTCTTGTCTCAAATCAATTGTTCCATAATATTTTTTAGCTATATTTTATTACTCAAGGTGGAAAGATTATCATTTAATTTATAATACACCCAAGCAAATTACTTATATTGTCTAAAATTCTTTGTGGGAAAAGGCAAGTTTAAAATAATTGAATGCACACACACACACACACACACACACACACACACACCTGCGGTATATTTTTCTTTGCTAGAAATGAGAGGACAGAAGTGGATGAGATAGCCCCGAGAGTTATTCAAAAAGGAAATTCCAAGCCGACAAACCAAATGTAGCCAAGAGGAATGTAAAACTACATACCCTACTCTGAATGCTCATCCCACTGTAAGGCAGGGAATTTTTCCTCAATCATTATTGGAGGTTTCCTTACTCAATACAGGTGTTGCAGTGGTCCAGAGTCCCATGCAGTGTCAGAACATCAAGAAGGCACCTCTGAACTTCTCTCTGAACAGGTAAGTGCAGAGGTGTCCCTTGTCCAAGCTCACAGGGGCCCTGGAAACTTGCTGCCCTTGTAACACATGAAATACAAGAGAATCTTGGCTCGGGCTCGAATCTAGAGGACAAAGACACCCCTCTAGGGTCCATGCTCTGGGCATTGCCCTCTGAGGACTTCCCACCTCCCAGCTGAGAAGTAACCCCCTTCCAGGCCCAGCCAACCTCAAGGAATGTCCTTGTTTCTACCTTTCTCCTCAAAGAGCTCAACCTTGCAAAAAACAAAATACAGGTTGTTTGAAAATAACTTCTACTTTTAGTCTCTAGATAAACTTCCTAAGGGCACCAGAGTCAGGCTACAAGTTTGAATCTGGGAAAAAGCAACAGAGAAAACAAAACAAAACAAACAAACAAACAAAAAATTATCCTAATAAATTATCTTGCTTGCAAATAATATGCAAAGGTAGAAAAACAGTATTTTTTTCTCCTTTCTCTCTGTCGTTCTCTATTTCAGTTACACTTCCTTATATGCCACTTTTTCACTAACATTTTCTATTTTTCTCATGTTTCCATCTCTCGTCCCTCTTTCCAGGACCCGCCTTCCTTCCTGGAAACAGTAGTGCTCAAAGTGCCTCCGTGTTGAATGCAGCACTAGCTCAGACTAAACTGGCAGGGGAATCTTTAGAAGTATTTGCCAATAACTAATTCTATGTCTGTTAGGTTTTAGACTTACGTGTGTGTGTGTGTGTGTGTGAGAGAGAGAGAGAGAGAGAGAGAGAGAGAGAGAGAGAGAGAGAGATCACTTTCTTTTTAACCTCAACAATGCTTGGCCATAGATATCCCAACAGTCTTGAGGATATTCTGGTCAAAGTGCCCTATCTCCTCCCCTCTCCCTCACTTAAGTGGTGTTTATAGTTTAGATGATAAAATAACAACTTTAATTTGTAAAAGCTACTTCACTGACTTTTTCAAACTTTCTTCAGAGACAGGCACTTTACTTTTTTCAGATTTCCAATCCCCTTAACTGTTTAACTCATTTGAATTTTAGAATGTTGTAAAGTGAAGTTGCAGTTAACAGATGTTCATTTTAAGTTGCTGCAAGGTTCTAAATTATTGTAAATTAATTTCCCCATTTCAGAGTTTGACAAAGAAGCTCTCAGGGCCTCCCCTGGTCTGTCCTGGAGGATGGGAGGGTGAAAAAAGCAATAGGTTGGGGTCCCAGGAAAAAGAGTGTCTCCTGTGTTTCAGTAAGTGGCTGTGTCACATAAAATTTATGTTGGCTGTTAAGTGGCCAAGCCAGCTGCATCCCATGTGCCACAAATGCTCTGGCCTCTTATTTCTGCCATTCAGTTATTGTGTCTATAAATTCAATGGGCCACCTGTGCAATGTGCTCTTCCAGAAGAGCCCCAGAGGAAGCATTAATGTATCAAGGCTCATAAAGCACAAATCCTTAAATGTAAAAACCAACACTTTCATCCTCTCCAAGCTACATCTATATAGATTTATTTTTAATGAAAGAGAAAAAAAAAGCTTATTTTTCTGCTTACAGTAAAATGCCTATGACTGATGTTATACAATTAATGATTGTACTTTTTAAATTTCTACTTTTATAAAGCTAAAATTATTTACCTCTGAAACTAGATGTTAGCTTATGGTTAGAATACTCATAAATATTAATAACTCACCATTCAATTTAATCATGAAAATGATCCATGCCAAGTGCCTGACAAGCATCAACTCATAGGACAAAAATAAGGAAAAGAAAGAAAAGAAAAAAGAAAAAATGAACTTTAAAAGTAACAATATATATTTTTCTGATTTCAATTCTCTTTAAGAAAATTTTTCCCAGAAAATTTGTTATCTACTAGGAAATCTAATAAGATTTCTCTATGTTGCTTCTCCACTCCTATAATGTTAGCCAAACACTTCAATGTGTTTAGTAACATTTTGAATATGCCTCTATTAGTATTTCACCTGGAGGGTTGTAATATTCATTTATCTTGTCTCCCTCTTCATATTATAAACTTCTAACAACAGTTCTTAATGGTCGACATGAGTGGATCATTTAGAGACCTCTTTGTGTATATACATTCTTTTTCCTAGCACTTCCTATCCCATCGTAAAGACTAACAGAACACAGGAAAATCAGGAGTAGAGAAAAAAAGAGGAGAGGTCATGTGTATTTTTACAAAGTTTCCTACTGTAGGAAGGAGATATATTGCATTTATATTTGTGTACATATCACTACCTGGCACATCACTGGAGATTAATAAACTCTGAATGATTAGTGAGTGGAACAAGGTAAAGCAAAAACTTTCAGTATAAATAATTCAATGTTAATAATTTTGAGTCAAGTCATTGAAGCTTGTTTTGGAAAAAAAAATTATTTTGATGTATTACTTTCTAATTTACATTTCTGCTCCTTAAACTAGTGATGGGGAGAACAGAGAAGGTGATGATGTTTAGGGGAAGAGAAGAGGCAGTATTGATTCATAAGGACAAGGCTAAGGTAATATGTAGACAATAAAGAGAAGCTCTATGGTTTAATGAGAGTGTTGGACCTCAGGTTCCTGCATGAGAACCAGGATATTTATTTTTGAAAAAGTGCTGAAAAGCTGAACCCAATCTGCCTCACGCTTCCATTATTTCCCTACTGATAAAACATTCAAAGTTATCACCAAAATGTGATAACTATTAAGAAGAAGCAATAAAACACACATTTTGTGATACCTTTTGGGTGATCGAGACCAAGCCTCTCCTTACAAGGGAGTGAGGGAAAGAAATAAATCAGACATTCAGTCACCTAAGCCCGTTCAGTTGAAAGTATGTAGAAAAGAATTAATTTTACTCATAAAGAGGACGGGCCTTTGTCCTCATCTCCTGGGAGATGATCTCTAGAAAGAGTGTCCTCGTTAACCTGGGGTCTTTGGGCCACACCAGACATTCTAAAGATGTGACTTGTGATGTGGGCTTGGGCCGTGCAGTATCTACTGCCTCAAAGTGGGGCTGGAGACAAAAGGGCAGACACTTGGGCAGTCAACTCCATAATAGAACCTTAGTAAAAACTATGAACACAAGCCTCAGGTGAACTTCCCAGGTCGACAATACTCTACATGAATTGTCACACACCGTCACTATAAGGTAATACTGCCTGTGACTCCATGAGGAAAGGATAGGCATCTTGATTGGGACTTTCTTGGCTTCTGACTCATGAATCTCTTCCTCTGACTGTTTTTTTTTTTAATCTATATCCTTTCATTGTAATAAAGTGTGAGTATAACCACTTTCAGTGAGTTCATGAAAACTTCTAGTGAACTAGCAATTTTGACGGTGATCTTTGGAGCTCCAAACTCTGCAAGTAGTGTCAGAAATGAGTGGTCTTGGGACTGTTCTCTAACTTTGTACAGAGCTTCTTTTGGGGGCAGGGGCGGAGTGGTAACCGGGTCACAGACTTTCAGGTCATTGCAACATAGGAATTAAATAAGCAATAGAAATGCCCAAAATTAGGTTATTATGTATTCTATCCTGGGCTACAAAGACTGCAAGGTGCTCCAGAAATCCTGACACAGTCATCAATGTCTCCAGTGGCAACAGCTAATCAGGGCTTCATAACATTAGAAAAACCATCTCTCTAGACTGTTTTTCATTTATTTCTAAAGCTTCCATAGTAATTCTCTAGTTGTCCACTGAACAGTAGATGCAATATTTTGTTTTTAATTCTCCCCTGGTCCAGAATTGAAAATCAAAACTGAGCATTACTTTAATATTTAAATAAATAATAAGTTTGACAACTATAATTATAATACTTCTTAGAATAGTGTTTACTGGTTCAGGAACTATTCTGAGTGATTTAAATAAATTCGTTCTCAATCCTCACAATCATTAGCCTCTATTGTGACTGATAGTCACCCACTGATAAACATTTTACATTTATAAAGAAAAATTAAGGCCATCCAATAAACTAAAACTTTTAGTTGATTGGCTTAAATAATTCTGTGGCATTTGAAAAGTCCATTTTGTTTCAGTTAGGTTATCTTCTCAGTCCATTTTAGCTCAGATCTACATGTAGGAGTTTTAGTGTTGATCTTTTAAAAAGAGCATCATGAATCAGTTGACTTCTTGGAAATACTATTTCTTTCCCTGGCTACAAACACCTCCAGGAAACTGAAAAAGCTTGGTATAATTGGAACTTTAGGAAGTGGAAATGGTGAAGATCTTTAAGATGCCGTTGGGCATTGTTGTGTAAAGCAAAAAAAAAAAAAAAAAAAAAAAAAAAAAGGATGTCCAGAGATGGCTCTTTTTCCTTTTCATGTCTACTATATAATTTTCTGATGAATTTTAGATAGTTATGAGGTCTAGCTTTTGGAAGTATTTTGTAGATGTGCAATAGATTTTTTTCTTTTATTATAATTACATGAAATGCTGTTGTAATTTTTTTTCTGCAGCATACATTCTTCCAGTTAGCTATTGCTACATAACAAACCACCTCAAATACTAATCTTCTCATGAATCTGCAGTGTAGGCAGAGCCCAGCGGGGACAGTTCATCTTTAATCTACTTAGCATCAAATGGAGTGGCTTGAAGGCTGGGGTGAGAAATCATCTGAAGACTCATTCATTCACAAATATGGTGGTTGATGTTGGCTGTTGCCTTGGAGCTCGGCTGGAGCTGGAGCCTGAACACCTAGATATGGCTTTTTCCATGCAGATGCTTGGTTTGTGGTGGGTCTCACCAAAGGCTGCCTGATTTCAAGAGAAGGAAAAATAACTTCATTTCTTGATAAGGGTGGTGAGGTGGTGGAAGAGCATATGGGACCAACAATATAATGCTTGTGCCATTTTTGGACAATATCATTTATCATAGCAACTCCCTAGGAGGAAGGAAAACGAATGACCTGTTTTTATATTTCTATAAAGAGAAAAGAAACACTGACGTCATACTTTCACTCTCTTTCACAGACAATGTGGCATACACACACATTAAGAACCTCAAATTAAAGTTACCAGGCTTTTATATTCTTGATACCTAAAATGTCATACTTCTCTCTGTTCGGTTCTCCTACTGTCCAGTTGGTAGTCAAACTCAGAGCCTGAATGAGAACAAAACACTAATATGAGTTTCAGTCTTAAAAGGACCAGGCCAATAAATAGGGAATGGCTCCCTCCTAGTCTATGTATGCTAATATTTTATGAAATAACACTTTGTAAAATATTTATGTAATAATTAATAATTATTAATACCTTAAGAAAAAAGTGAGCTATCCTATGAGATATATTGCCAAAAATGTTTCTTTTTCTGGATTATGAAAAGAGGTCCTTTAGCAGTGCTCAAATGAGATTTCTGATAGACACAAGACATCAGAGTAAATGGATCCCTAACAATATCTGACTCCCCAGTTCTAACCTTTCTTTAGTTGACTATGCCAGGACTAGCAGCTTCCAGAGCCACAGTCTGCCTAAATCGTAGCTTATTCAACTGATAACACATATTTTTTACCTGCAGATAATTTCTTCAATCATCTCATAATGTTTTCCAAATTTTTCTCCATAGACCAGGCACCACTTTGATTAATTTTTAGACTTTTATGAGTTTTATTAAAACTCAGTAATCAAAGATTCTACCAATATAAAGTGAGGCTTGCAGACTTAAACTAGTAAATCTCTCTGGTCAAGCAGTGGCCTTTCTTTTTCTTTGCCTGTTACATGAAAAACACAAACCAGAATGTCAAAAAATATTAACAATGAAACAGATCTTAGAATTTTCAACTTTTCATAATTGTCCTTGCAATTCAGGATGCTAAATTGTGGAATGTGAAAGGAAGGAAAAAAGATAGAAGGAAATGTATTAGAGAAGAAATAATTTTTGAGGATAACTTACTCCACTGCGATGTTTTTTAAATATGAACTTGCATTAGAAGCAATTTACTTTGAGTAAATGATCAGAATCTTCAAACTACAAGGACTTTGAATGTTAGCAAGGTTATCCACAAAATAGTTTCTGTACTTCAAAGGATAAAAAGGCAAAAGATATTGTAGCATTTTTTAAACTGAGATTATTTCATAATTTTTTTAAAAATAAAATAGTTCTCATAGATATAAAGAAATTCCCTAACATTTACCAGTAAAATTTTCCCATTATTTAGAGCCCATAAATATAGCTTATTATGTCTTTTGTGTTAGGTTCAATATTATAGAAAATGAATGAAATTTCACGTCAGAGGGCCCACCTTGCTACTTAATTTTGAAAATTTATGTCATGCCCCCAAACCACAGTATCTTCACTTATAAAATAAAACACAATAAAAATCAATCACACTTTTATTTTAAAAATTAAACATATGTAGATGGATTAATTTTAAAAATATTTTAAAAGTGCTATACTAAAGTATGTCATAATCATTTTTATCACTTTGAATAGCACGTTGCAAAAAATAAATAAATAAATAAGAAATTGTTCTCTTTTCCCCAGATTTATTATACTTTTTTTGGAAATTAGTTTTAAAGTTACAGAACAGGACATGAGAGAAAGCTCCCTATTAAAATGCTAACCATAATTGAGTTTTTAAGAATTTTTGACTTATCCTTAGAATTTAGTAGTCTTCTGCTTCCATTCCAAAATAACATTTTTTCAGAAACAGGTATTTCACATTTCAATATATACAAATATATATACATATATATGTATATCTCACAGAGACAAAATAGTGAGGTAACAGTGAGTGAACAAAAAGTAGATTTTGAAAAATATTTTATACTAACTGATGTTTTACAAGGTGAGGAACTTGATGATCTTTCTCCTTAGTGTTTAAGGTTTTCTTTCCTTAAAAGAAATCAAAAGAAAAGAAAAGTTGAAACTCAGCTATAATTTGAATTCCTCGGGTTTGTTTTTGAAGTGGCATCAACACAGAAAGTAAATTGTGATCAGTTTTTTCCAAATACTAAAGGTTGTAGATCATGAATTAAACCATCTCTCTTAATTACTCTGCACTGTGTGTACTATCCATTTTGAGTGAAAACACTGAAAAGTCTTAAGTCAGTGGTTGTCAAACTCTCGTATGCTTTAGTATCACCTTGAGGCCTGGGAAATTGTATTTCTAACAAGCTTCCAGGAGATGCCACTGTTGCCAGGGGGCCACATATTTTTAGAGCAGTCGTCTGCAAAGTGTGGCCCCTGGCAATAGTGGCATCACCTGGATACTTATTAGAAATAGTTTCCCAGGCCTCACCCAAGATCTGCTGAATCAGAAATTCTGGGAGTGCGGCTCAGCCATGTGTGTTTTAACAAGCCCTCAAGGTGATACTAAAGGGACAACTGCTCTAAAATACTATACAAATATAAGTGAATAACAAATATAAGTAAATGACATAGTTATTAAATAGTTCATTGGAAAAACAAGTCTTCTGAGATAAAATACAACCCATTACATTAAGCTGCAGCAGGGGTGAACACAGCAGGCACCACAGCAAGCATGAGCTTCTCAGATCACTTCAGGGATTACCACGCCAGGCGTGTACATGTTGTGTGGAGAATTTTCCAACCAGACACTGCTGTGCTCAACAAACTGGAAGAGAGGAGTACCTCAGCCACTCAATTCTTTTTTAAAATCCCAGAAGTCTGCCTTGCTAGTAGAGATCACTTCCTGTTTGGAAATTTGAGTATATTCTTGCTTTTGCTTTTAAAATCCTACCGATCAACTTGTTCAAACCTCAGTGAAGTAACAATCTGGACTCAGTATTTAACAGAAATATTTGGTAAGTGGTGGTATCACTTTACACAAAACAAATTGAGGGACATTAAGCTTTGGTAGTCGTGGCAAACTGTAATTCCATTTCCTCTCATTTAGCTCACTACTATTAAATGTAAATAGTGCTGAGGCTGCTCTTTTGACAGAATTCAAAATTTAATTTAAGCCTTTTCACTTTATATATTAATGAAAGAGAACACTTCCATATTAGTGAAAGAGAATACTTCCTTGGGCCACAGTAGCAGGTCCTAGCTCCATGAGGACAGAAGCTGCTTTGTTCAGGCCCTTGCCTATATTTCTCTTCACCCAGCTGTTCATTTGTATCCTTATATAGCCTTTGTAATAAATTGGTAATCTAGTGAATAAAAACAATTTAATAAAACTTTTAAGAACTCTTTGGAAATGTAGCTCTCTGTGAAACAAACTTATTTAGAAAAAGCCAGAAACTACGGTGTTTTTTAAAACAGTATTATTTATAGTATTTACACACACCGTCTTTCACGGTTGTGTTGAAGTTACCATTTTCTTCTCATCAAAATAACACATTTTGCCCTGCAAAATGAATGCTGGACAAAGAAGTCCTGTGACAGTGATCTACCGATAACATTGTCCCATGTCTCCCTAAAAAAAAGCCTGAGGATTCAGAAAGACTTGTTCTACTTTGTTCAGTTTTACCCTCAAATTATTATCCTGCGAAGTAAAAATTAGAAGACATTTTATTAACAGATTTCATTTTTTTCTATATTAAGACTCTACTGCATAAATATATGTCTAACACAGATCTGCTTGTAAAAACCAAGTGGTCAGAACGGGCTTCAGCCTAGAACCTCATATCAGCTCCTGAGTGGGCTTTTTGATTAACCTTCTGGCTTAATAGAGAAATCCTATCAAAAACTTGTGCATAGTAAACTAAAAATCAGATAGCACCGAAAACTAGACAGCACTCTTTCTGACATCACCAGTTAGCATGCTGGAAAATGAAAGTGACGCTATATGTCACCATGCTGACCATGTAGATGCATTTGAGCTTGCTGAAATAAATGTCTTAAGGTTAAACTCATTAAGGCTAAATTAATTAAAGCCTTTCCCAACAAATTCTTCAAGAGCTCTCTCATAAGCTTTCTAATAAACAGACATAGAGATGAATTCTCATTTTCTTTGATATCTTACTGGAAAATTGATATTGATCATTGAAATAATTAAGGACAATAAATAGAATTGAGAACTAGTTCTTCATGTGGGAGGGGATGGGGAAGCTGTGAATAGCTGTGACCTACAGAGAGTATTTTAATTCTCATTTCCAAAATCCACACAGTACTCTCTTCTATGCAATATGATTACAGTTTGTGCTCTATGTAGTATTTAGTAACAGTGAAGACTAAATTACTGACAGCTATCATATTGGATTCTAAAACTTAACATGCACTCATGCTCATTATAAAATAGTTACATTTTTAATAAAAATAAAATAAAAAATTTTATTGTTCAAATACAGCAATAATTCCAGCAAAAAGTGTATGTTGTTATTCCAGCTGTATACTTTTTGAGTATTCCATTCAACTTATCCTTAATATGAGTAAAATAGGCAACTTGTAACTCTGATGAAGGCTCAAATAAACTATTGGATAATTTAAAAGGACCTAATAACATGTAAGAAAAATACACCTTAGAAAATATATAAAACATTTGTTTATGACAAAGGATAAAGTGTCAAGTCTACTGAATAATAAACTCGGTACAATAAAGAATAGGGGCTCTGTGCCCCCTAGGCCTTTCACAGGTGAGTAAAAGCAAGTTCACTAAACTTCTTCTATCCCGTTTTCTCAGGTTCTGAAAGAAAGATGGTCAAACAAGCTTAACTCTTTATTTAGTAATAGGCAACCTATTAAGGAGCAGATGTATCCTGGTTTTCCTCTACACTCTATTACCGTGCCCTAAATTTTGAGGCTTGAGGGTGGAGGTTGACAGAGCAATGCCATGTACTGTTAGCTTCCGTGAAAAACAAAATGTAAGATGGTTCGAGCTTTCTTTTCACAATATGGCACATAAATGGTTTTAAATCCCATTCTCCCTTCATTAATAGTGAAGTCATTCTCAATGAAAAATGTGGATTTTTCCCCATTCTTTGGAAAAAAATATGGAAGCAACTATAGGTACTTAGAGAATAAACATTTCAAGAACCATTAAAAACAGTAGGCTACAAACCCTTACAGCACATTACCATGCATCAGCCTTACAAACTCACAATGTTCTTGGACAGTTAATCTTGAATTTATCTGCATTTAACTTTTCAAGAAACCCATCACACTGAATGTTATTTATTATGCCCCAAAGCCAAAATATATATGTATATTATAGGAAAAATATATAATTATATAAGTATGTATATAATATATAAATAAAGCCACATAAATACATAATGGTTTTCCAATACACAATAAGAGAAAGTTCTGTTTGTTCTCATTTATCTTATTTGGTTTAATTAATAATTATCAAGGATTTGATAAAGTTATGCATTAAAAATTGGATAAAAGTAAATTAGAACATGTTACTACTGGACTTCGTGAACCTCACATATCACTAATAGAGACAGACATAAAAATATATATGGAAAGTAAACTTTAAATTTTGTTTTCAAAAAAGAGGCAGACTCATAAACAGATAATTATAATATAGTGTGAAAAGTGCTATGTTAGTGTTTTTTTGCATTTTACTATAGACAGTAAACAAGATGTAGATCAACTGAGTTTTCCTAAAAGTTCTGTGTCTAGGTCTTTTCCCTCTGTGTCTTGGAGTTCCTTGTAACTCAACCATCCTCTCTACCACAGCAACCTACACATGCCAAGTGTTAAATATGAAAACCACTTGGTGCTTAACACAGCTGATCTGCAAACTTCCATCCCTGGCAGCAGCTCATTCTTATCATCAGGTGATTTCCAAAGTGTTCCCACCACAAACACATCCACCTGAGCAAAGTCAAGCCTCCCCTCTTCCTCAGCACATGAAAGCAAACAGAAACATTTGAAATGGGCCACAGAGTGAGAATGGCATTAGGAGGCCAGGATGCAAAAGAACAGAAGTATTGACACAAATGCCTGAGGAATTTCCTTTTAAACACAGATTTCACACACACACACACACACACACACACACACACACACACACACACAGCTCTTAAGGGATGAGCTCCAGGCTCTGCTAGGTACTGTGGATTCAGAAAGGAAAGAAGGAGATCTACTGTAAGGACCACATAATCTAATAATTGATATCACGGTTTTAAAAAATTGATTAAGACATCTTGTATTTGTAACTTAATAGTTATCAGAAAATTTGACTACACAATATATTTCTATAAAAATTTGCTGCCTCATTAGCTACCAATTTAAAATATTGGAGATATTTTTAACTTCCAAAATTTAACTACCAAGTTAATTACCATATTTAATTACCAATTCTAAATATTGAAGACATGCTTTAACAATGGGTGAGGGTGGAAATGCTTCCTAATTAACTGGGTTGAAATTTTCTTTCTTAAGGAAAGTAGTGTGTACACCATTATAGAACATCAACACTTACTGAAGAAAGTGCTTTCCAGCACGACATGTGCTCCCATTTTCGGTATATTTTAACACACAATCCCTCTGTCAAACTGATCCCTGAATTTAGTTCCACTTCCCAAAATAGTCCCCTTTTCCTCTAGCCTGGGTGTATTTACAATTTCTAATAAATTTAGGTGGCATTATTGCATTTCAGCAGTAGGCGTCTTAACGATTACCCAGTTAGTTTTTAAGTTGAAGTTTAATTCATTATGAACTTAGTTTGAAATTCTGCATATTGTATGTTATTATCAGTACTACTTATAGAAAGGATACAAAAAGTACTCACAAATTTTCATCATGTCCATGACCCAATTGTCGTGAGTTCACATTCAGTGCTTTTTATTCAACATTGTAGGCAAGCAGATTAGTTTAATCTTCTGGTGTTTGTGATTTTTTTCATGCTACAGAACTTTTCTAAAACATAATCAATGCACTATTTCTAAAGCTCCAATGCTGTCTCTGGTTTGGTCATTTGGGAGTGTCTTCTAAGCAAGCAATAAGAAGAGTTCTTTACCAGGATGGATAAGAGAAATATAACAGTTTTTTCCCCCCACAAATCCTGACTGTAAACACAGGCCTGCCCCTCTGTGACCCTGGATGCTGCCAGTTACACACGTGCACAGAGCATGGGAATTCTCTGCTCTGGAGCCCTCATCTGCCAGTTCCATCATGCTGCGGCAGCAGCTCCAAGCAGGCAGTAAATCTGTCAGCGGGGCCGAGTACCAAATGGCACAGGGTTTCTATCTAGCCTTTTAAGACAAGCCTCTGAACAATTTTTTTCCCTTTAGACTGACATAACTGCTACGCTCAGAAAAAGGCTGATACCAAAATCTTGACTCAAGTTGTTTTTTTCTCTTTAAAAATTTTATCAATACAAACCGATAAGAATACATTTCAAAGAATCATCTAAATGTATCCATACTTGAAAAATCAAGGACACTCATTTTGTTTTGGTTTGCCGGTAAATACTGCCTCATGCCTGAAGAGCTAAAGATAAGCGGAGTGATATGTTGAGAGGGGGTCACTTCGAAGTCGGGTAGGAAGACTGTACTGAAGACTCCATCAACTACTTCAAGTGGGAGATCTGTGTTTATCCACCTTCCACTTGGATGCTGCAGTTTCAGCTTCTCTTTCCCCCACAAGTTCCAGTTTGGTGCTATTATCAATGATGTATTGAAATAGAGTCACAAAATAATCTGAGGGAGGATGGGGATTGGAAGCAAGAGACTGCATTCTAAATAGTGCAGCCATGTGGAAAAGATGACTTTAACACAGAAATCCCCAAACCTCTCAATAGTATAACTTTCCCAAAACTGAACTAATTTGTAGTATTTCAGACATACAGTTAATATTTAAAATGAGCTTAATGGTTTGTTTTCTCAATATATATACATATAAAAATGTGCTCCCATGCTAGAACAAGATTTTAGAGGGAGACCTGTGTTCAAATTCTATCTTGGTCACATATGCATAGGTTTATGAGGATTAACTAAGTATATATAACTATCTGGAATGTGATATGTGATTTTTAAAAAAAAGTATATTAGTTCCTACTGCTACCTCATCAGATGTAAAATATTACAATTTAAAAAATATTTTTACTGATCAATGTATATTTGTTGTTTTGAAATTCTCTATTAACTACTTGAGTTTTGATTATTTTAGTAGGGGTTTTTGGGGTTTGACTGATTAGTTTGATAACGGTTGACTTTATTTCACTTTATAACCTAAATCAAGTATGATGATCGAGAAAATTTTAAGATAACCCCAAGTTTCCTGCCTCCTGGTATGCACACCCTATATAATCCTCATGTAGTCACAACCTTTGGATATAATGGAATAATCAATCACTTCCTTAACTAGATTATGTCTTATGAGGAAGGTGATAATGTAACACACCAGTTACTCTCTGATGTGTTATATTATAAAAGACTCTGTCTCAGCAGACCAGAGAGAAAGAAATTTCTCTGCTGTTCTTAACCTTGAAGAAATATGCCTTAGTATTGGCCTAGGGCCTCATGGCAGGGCTCTGTAGTGGCTCTTAGGAGCTGTGACCAGCCTCCTGCTGACAGTTAGCAAGAAAATGGAGACACCAACTTACAACCATAAGGAACTGAATTCTGTCAGCAACCACATGGTCTTGGAAGAGCACCCAAACTTGAGGAGAATACAATTAGCCAAAACTCTGATTTCAGCCTTGTAAGACCAGGAGCAGAGAACCCAAGCTCCTAACTCACAGAAAGTGTGAGATAACATACATACATGTGTTGCTTAAGTACTGAATTGGCCATAATTTGTCACACAGCATAGGAAACCAATTCAAGAAACAAATCAACATTTCATATTAAGTGAATCATGTAAAAGTCATTCCTTCAAGGAGAGAGTAAAGTAAGAGTAATTAGCTCTTTAAACTGTAATCTGTTAGGAGAGACATGCCAACTTCTATCAGAAATCAATATCAGTTGGCAGTGAAACAGAGGCCTACTTAAAAAAAAGATAGTTACACTACAAATGATACATAGGAATAACAGGGACAACACACATCTATTGGCTATGTCTTGTTTGCAGGAACTGTTCTAAGCACTTCACATCATTTGCCCCTCGAGATGTTTTTCCATGGCATATAATTGAAAGTTGAACAAAAAAAAAAAAATCAAGACTTGTTTTTCAATGCTATTTTCTCAAAGCAGTTCTAGTGTTTAGAACTTCTAGATTAGATCTAAATTTATAACTGTTAAAAATTTAATTTATTCATATGGAATCTCGAGGGACCTCAAATAGTAAAAAAATCCTTGAAAAAAAAAAAGTTGAAAGTCTCAAACTTCCTGATTTCAAAACTTATTATAAAGCTACAGTAACTGAAACAATGTGATACTGGCATGAAGACAGACATAGAGACCAATTAAATAGACTAGAGAGTATGTGTATATATGGTCGAATGATTTCTGACCAAGGTGCCAAAACTATTCAATGGGAAAAAGACAATCTTTTCAACATTTGGTGCTGGGAAAATAGAATATCCATATGTAAAAGAATGAAGTTGGACCCTTACCTTACGCCATACACAAAAATTAATGCAAAGTGGATCAAAGATCTAAACGTAAACCTAAAACCATAAAACTCTTAGAAGTAAACAGGACAAAACCTTCATGACAATAGATTTGACAATAATTTCTTGGACATGACACCAAGCTCAGATAACAAAAGAAATAACATAAACTTAACTTCATTAAAATTAAAAACTTTGTACATCAAAGGATACTTTGAATAGAATGAAAAAGCAATACACCAAAAGGAAGAAAATATTTGTAAATCATACTTCTGATAAGGGGTTAATATCCAGAATTTATAATGAATTTCTAAAACTCAACAACAAAAACAAACAACTCAATTAAAAAATGAGCAAAGGACTTACACAGATATTTTTCCAAAGAAGAAATACAAATGACCAATAGGCATATAAAAAGATGTTCAACACCACTATTCATTAGTAAAATGCAAATCAAAACCACAATGAGATAACAGTTCACTCATTAGCATGATCATTATCCAAAAACCAAGTAAAGTTGCATGTTAGTAAAGAAGTAGAGAAATTGAACATTTGTACACAGCTAGTGGAAATATAAAATGGTGCAGCTGCTATGAAAAACAGTAGTGATTCATCAAAAAATTCAAAATAGAATTACCATATGATCCAGCAATTCCACTTCTGAGTGTACTCCTAAAAAAATTAAAAGCAACTACTTAAATAGGTATTTGTACACCTGAGTATATAGCAACATTATTCAAAATAGCCAAAAGATAAAAACAACTCAAATGTCAATGGATGGATGAATAGATAAACAAAACGTGATATATACATATAACGAAATATTATTCAAACTTATAAGGAAAGGAAATTCTGACACATATGCTACAACATAGATAAACCTTGAAGACATTGTGCTAACCAACAAAAAATATGTTGAGAGTGAGGAAAATCTTGCAGTGATTTTGTGGCCAAAACTGGAAATGGAATTCAACACTTTCAGGGACATTTAATTGGCCAAAACCTGGTCCCATGATTCCAATCTGCCTGCAAAGGAAGCTGTCTAACTAGTCTTGTTTGCCCACAAAAGGAAGTGAGATTGGCAAGCATTTAGCCTATCTTTGCCACAACTTTGGCCTAGGGGAAAGTTGCCTTCCATCTCTTAAGAAATATCTCCAATAGTATAGTGTGAGTGAGGAAGCAAACTATTTCATGTCTTCTTTGATCATTTGATGGCTCCAAGTGTGAGGTATTTCTTTGTAGGTGAGATTCATTTGCCCTCAGGGGCACGAAATTGTTTCTCTGGGCTGCTTAAAACTGTAAGATAAACACTGTGCACTTTCTTTCAATGTCTTAACTGGTGGGGGAGTAGGTGGAGTGGAAATCAGCTAAATGATTTAACTTGTACGTAATTTAAAACTTTAAATTTATAAAGTAAACTTGAATATAATATGGAGTAGAATGCAAAATTCGCATGAATTTTTAAATGAGCAAACATGAAATTTCATACCAGAAGGGGGTGAATTTATGTTTAGTTTCTACCATTGCTATGTGTATGTGCTCATTCTGCTTTAGGATTATTTCAAGGAAAAGGTATCATAAGCACAAGAAAAACATATTACCTTTTGTATTTTTCATTGCTTAACTGAATCTTTCTTCTTCTTTTAGTGTGTCAAATATTCTATATGTATATAATTACTAAATATCAGCATAATGTGAATATTGCACAATAGATATACAAAAACTTACACTTCATTATACTCAAAATGCTTTCTCACACCTTCAGTATAAATATACCAACATTCTTTCAGCTAAAAACAGTTATCACCCAAATGGTACTATGTCTGCATTGCCGTCCAATTGTTAAGAGCATTTCTCTCTTGCAAGTGTTTGAAGATAGGCAGGTGGAGAGGTGTTGTAAGACAAAGTATATCCAAGCCGAGGAACTAGTTCAAATTCATGTCTGTCAACATTCCAGAAGAGGCGACTTGTTGACTAGATTTTCAGACCTAAGACATTTGTTTATTTGAATTTATAACACAGATAAAGGTTGACCCTTTCGCTTTGCATTTTATTATTTAATCTTAGAAAAGAAATTCATGCTAATAGTATGTAATGAAATGAGCTAAGATGCACGAAGAAGGAGTTAATGATTTCCCTTCTTCTCGTTCCAACCCCCACCCTCAGTAACCAATGTAAGATTTTTCTTCTTGATCATGAAAACTTATATAAGCATACATATATATAGGATTCTTAGCTGTTTGTTTTTACAAAAATTAGATATTACCAAACACATTGCACTTCTCATTTAACATATTAAAAACATTCTTCCAGTTAATAAATGTTAACACAATTTGTTTTAAATTATAGAATTATATTCCCTAATGTAATATACCATAATTGTAATATACCATATTCCTGAGGTTTTGTGCTTATATATGGGTTTGTAAATCACTACAAAAAAAATCTGCAATAAATAGCCTTATATAGATATCTTTTCATCATGGAACTTTTATTTCTTATTATAAACTATATTTTTAAAAAACTAATAAATGTATTTATTTTATTTTCTAAATTTATTTTTTAATTACTGTTGATGTATACTACTATATTAGTTTTAGGCTTACAACACAGTCTTTACACCATTTATATAATTTATGGAGTGATTACTCCAATAAGTCCAGATCCCATCTGACATCACACATAGTTATTACTATATTATTGACTATTTTTCCTATGCTGTACTTTTCATCCCCATCCCTATTTTTATAACTGGCAATTTGAACTCAATCTTTTTCACCTTTTTTTACCCATTGGCCCAACCTCCTCCCATCTAGTGACCATCAATTTGTTCTCTGTGTCAATGAGATTTTTTTTTTCTGTTTTCTGTGTTCATTTATTTTGTTTCTTTAGAAATCATATGGTATTTGTCTCTGACTTATTTCACTTAGCATACTGCATTTAGGTCTATCCATGTTGACACAAATAGTAAGCTTTCATTCTTTTTTATGGCTAAGAAATATTCCATTGTATACATGTACCACTTCTTCTTTATCTATCTGTCTGTTGATGGATGCTTAGATTGCTTCCATATCTTGGCAATTGTAAACAGTACTGCAATGAACATAGCATTGGATCTGTAGATTGCTCTGGATAGTGTTGACATTTTAACAATGTTAATTCTTCCTATCCTTGGGCACAGAATAGCCCTTAATTTATCTTTATGTTTTTCAATTTTGTTCTTCAAAGTCATAGCTTTCCAAGTACAAAATTTTTACCTGCTTGGTTAAATTGATTTCTTATTTAAGAAATAAGAAAAGTAAGGTATAAAAATAAGGTATCTTATTTTTTATTCAATCGTAAATGTGATTGTTTTCTTAATTTCTCTTTCTGTTAGTTTCTTATTAGTGTATGAAAAGGCAACCAATTTCTGAATGTTAATTTTGGATCCCTGCTTTACTAAATTCCTTTATTAGTCATAATAGTTTTTCAGTGGAATTTTAGGGTTCTCTATATATAGTATCATGGCATCTGCAAATAAAGACAGTCTAACTTCTTTCTTTCCAATTTGGATGATCTTTATTTCTTTTCCTTTTCTGGTTGTTGTGGTTAGGACTTCCAAAACTATGTTAAATGAAAGTGGTGAAAGTGAACATCCCTGTCTTGCTCCTGACCTTAAAGAAAAATCTTTCTGCTTTTCATCATTGAGTAAGCTGTTAGCTCTGGGTATGTCATATATGGCCTCTATTATTTTGAGATATGTTTCCACTATCCACACTTTACTGAGAGTTTTTATCATAAATGGATATTGGAGTTTGTCAAATGTTTTTTCTGCATCCATTCATATGGTTATGCGACTTTTATTCTTGACTTCGTTAATGTGGTATATTTTGTGAATTGATTTGCAGATATTGAACCAAACTTGCATCCCAGAAATAAATATCACTTGATCATGGCGCATGATCTTTTTAATGTATTACTGAATTCATTTTGCTAATATTTGTTGAGGATTTTTTTGCATCTATGTTCATCAGCAATATTGAGCTATAATTTTCTTTTTTTATAGTGTCTTTGTCTGGTTTTGGTATCTGGATGATGCTGACCTCATGAAATAAGGTTAGGATTAAGATAAGAGTTAGGATTTCATTTAGTTCTTTTTCTGGAGTTTTGTCCTGTTCCTTCATTTGGGACTTGCTTTTCTCTCCCCTCATTTTGGCCTACTCGCTGTGTTTGTTTCTACATATTGGGTAGAGCTGCTATGTCTCCTGGTCATGGCAGATTGGCCTTATGTAGAAGGTGTCCTATGAGGCCTAGTGGCATAGACTCCTCCTCATCTAAGCTGGGTCTTTTAGGGGTGTCCCTTGTGTGACTGTTGTGTGCCCTCCTGCTGTTGTTGGGCCTCAATCACTTTTGTCACGTTGGTGGGTGGGATTGACTCTCAGGCTGACTGACTGTGTGGCTGGCCATGACCACAGCAGGTGAGCTGTTAAATACAGAGTGAGAGTCACTTTACTGGGGCTCTGGTACCAGCCAAATTCGTTCTTAGAGTGTCATTTGTGGAGCTGATTAGGTGGTGCTTTGGTGTGTTCTGAAGTGAGCCACCAGGTATGTTGGTTCTGAAGCCTCTTGGAAGGGGCTCTGGTATAGGCCAAGGTCAGCCATACTTTTGCCAGGTTTGGGACCCTTAGTAGGAGCTACCTAGTGATCTGCATTTGACTGCCACTTATGCTGGACTTGGAGACACTTGGGAGAGGCTATGTTGCAAACCCAGGTTGTCTGCTACTTGTGCCAGTTTTGGGATTCTCTGGTGGGTACGACAATGCAAGCTGAGACCTGAGCAGTTCTCGTGGCCACTTAGTTGAAGCTGTGTTCTAAGTCAAGACTGACCACTGTTTATGAATGCTTGAGGCCAACTTATAGGAGTTGCAATGCAAGTTTAGTTGCAATGCAAGTTATCACTTGTGCCAAACTTGGATCTGCTTAGCATTAGGTACAAGGCGCATGAACGCCAGCCGCCACTTGTTTGGGGTTTGTGAACCTTTGAGACATTTTAAGAAAGTTCACATTGCAAACCAAGGTAGATCGCTTGTGTGCAGGAGGTGCTAGAAAAGACTCAAGCCAAGCAGGCAAGTAGGGTAGGGTCTCAGGGAATCAGCTTCTGCACTATAAGAATTATCTCACTTAAATTGCCAATAGTTTATTTGTTGAGAAACACTATATTTTTATAAATATCCTCTAAACTCCTGTCTTTTATCAGCAACAGCTTCTCTATCCTAGACCTCATCTCTGATTGTTCATTTTAACTTCTTGCTCTAAGAGAAACTGGGGTGGTGGAAGGGGAAGCTGTCAAAGCTCCCATACTCTAAGCTCTTCAGTCTCAGCTTCACCCGATGTCAGTCAGTCTATACTGCCCATTATCAAAATCCATGACCTGTGAATTTCAATTGAAAGAAATTTCCCTTTAAGAGGCCAAGTATATTTATTTACAGGAGTGAATTCACCCATGCATGTTGTTGCCTCTCTCAGGTTGTGGCATTTGAGAAAGTCTTGTCTTCTTACATAGAAATTTGCAGTGGTGATATTCCCAGGCAGCAGCCTTATTTGAAGAGGCTTCCACCCTTCCCTGACATCTGGCTTATTTAAAACTTTCTCCTTTCCCTCTGAGCCTGCGTTGTCATCTTCCTAATATTGTAATTGTCTGTGGCCTATGTCCTATGTCCTGACACAGCTTCACATGCTCCTGTGTGCTGTGTCACTATCTCTTGCTATGGAATTGCTTGTGCCTATGAGACCTATCTCCTGGGGAAAGTTTCTCCCACATATCCATTTTTTTTCAGCTGGAAAATAACCAACCAATAGAATGCTTATCCGAAGCTTCTACTGAAGCCTCCGAAGTCCGTGACCCCTTGTACCTGGTGAGGAGTGAAATATTTCTCATTTGCCTTTAAACAGAGTCTCAATTAAGCATTATCCTCTCCTGATCTCCAGTTCTAATATTTCTCCACCTGGTGCACATTAAAACAAGTATTACCATTGGACAGTTGCCAGGACCCCATCCGCAGATGCTCTGATAAACTGGTGTGTAGTGTGGCCCAGGCCTCATTATTTATTAATTCCCCAGTGATTCTAATATGCAACCACCACTGAAAACCACTATCATACTTTTATGCTGAGTCAGTAACAGTTCTATCTTCTTCACTAGGAGTTTCCCACCCTTGCACAAGTGAGGTCAGTTCTGTATGTTGACTTCAAGAGCCTTCTTTCCTGTCTATCTCCTTTTGCATTCTGATGAATACACTGTGTTTTTCTCATACAGTACTTTAGATTTCATTCTGTGGACACTCATATTCTGAAAATTATAAAATCAATGAGTTTTCTGACTTCCCAAAGTATCTATTCATATAATTTTTATTCACCATCACTTTTAGAGTCAGATAATTCCACTCAGACTTATTTTTCCATTGAACTAAGGTCTAAATAAACTCAAACTATTCTTATCCTACCTGGCAGATAAACCTCCCCTTAGAGTCCACAATTTTCAGCTATGTCCCCACAGGGCACAGCCAATACCTGCAGAGTCACCTGCCATAATTGTTATGTTGAAACTCATCCAGATAGTCTTGGAGAATTTTACATCAACCCTTTAAGTTACCTTCTCCAAAATCTGAAACCATATAATATAGCAATCTGTCTTCATTTAACATATCATAACTACTTTTATGAGGAATACAGTCTAGGGAGGGTATGTGCAGATTTAAGAGAACACCTTACATTGATCTCCTTGATCTTTCTACTGGAAAGTCATTATGGTCTGCTCTCCATGATCTTCATCCTATTCTGTTAATTTCCTCTGAGACAAATTTATAGTTTCTGATTTGTAACAACTAAAATCTACACATCTTCTGACTTCTTTAGGCCACTCTTTTAGAGACCTTAATCTTGTGTATATTTTTTTTTCTCTTTTTCACTTCATACTGTATTTTAATATTCAATTTTCCCTTCTTTTCTGTCTCTCACAACTTTGGGTATCACAACTTTCTCTTATGAAAATACTTGTTCTTCTAATTTAGTCAGTCTTATTTCCTTATGTTGTTCTTTTACATTCTTCTTCTGCTCTTGTTATAAGACTAAGATTAGAACATGTCTTGCAAATCACTCTAGTTTATCATTTATATGCTGACCAAAACTTGATTCCTAAAAATAGAAATCAGAAGTTTTTTAACAGTTTTATTACTAAACTTTGATTTTAAAAAAGTCTAGATTCAGAAAGATGTACATAAGTAAACAGTTCAGTGACATTATGAAATGATTATATTGTGCCACCATTACCCAGGGCAAAAACTGAAGTCTGCATCTTGCCACCTACCAGTCAGTCCCCCTACTTACTGAATAGGTACACATTATCTTGGCTTTTAACATCATTTCCTATTTTTTAACTTTACATAAATTAAATCATGCAGCAGGTATTTTTAAAATTTTTGGCTTATTTTTATAAGATGCATTCATGTTGATACAAGTAGCAGTAACTTAGTCATTTTTACTGCTGTATAATAATCTGTTTTATAAATACAGCAAGATATATTTATGCCAATTTTTCTTTTTGGACATTTATAACTGAATGACAACTGCTTTTATGAGCAACTTATAGTCAATAAATTCTATCTATAGCTGCCTTTGGACTAGTATAAATAATGCTTTTTTAAATATTTTTTTTTGGTTGGTATATGCATGCAACTTTGCTGGACACATATTGACAAAGTGGAATTGCTGGTCATAGGGATCCACTGAGCCAGGATCTATTTGGTGCAGTTTCATGAATAAGACTTTGGTATGCTTTGAAAGGTTAAATAATAACCTTTTTTTTTTTTACATTTGCAAGTATATATGCCAGAGAGATATAACTGATCCAATAAAGTCATATTCCGTGGAAGCAAATGATATAATTGTTGCTTAACAGTTCCAAATATTTAGGCAGAAATATCACTAGACTTGAAAAGGCAATTAACCAGATATCAGAGTTTGATGGGCCCAGATTATAGGGACCCCTGACAGCTAGGCTATGATGTTTGCAGCAGATTCTCTGGGTAATAGACACTGAACAGTGGAATCACCTGATATCTTAGAGAGATTTTTTGGCAGAATGGATGATATGCGATGAAGTGTGGATTTAAGGTAGTGAGCCATTTAGATGCTGCTTGGGAGTGATCTTTTTGGAGACTTCAGAATATGGAAAAGACAGAGACAAAGGTTCAGAAATGTTGCAATAAATGAATCCAGAAATTTGTCTTTCTTTGTAGCAGTTTTGTCACATTTAAATGGAGCAAGGATGTCACCATCGAAGAACTTTTTCTCGGGTTAAATTCATCTCATGACTTCTAGCCCAAATCTCAAGATTGGCTCCAACTTTATATGAATATCTAAGAACAAAATGATTAAACTACAAATTTATTTCTTTATACAATAATGACAGTTACCAGAAGGCTTATGAGAAAAAAGTTTATATCTTAAAAGCATAGCAGATATGTACAGAACTATTCTAATGACTTTAATCATGCTAATAAAGTTATTGGATTTCTCCTGTGTGAGGGAGTTTATCAAATTACTCAAAATCTTGCTTTATGTATTTTGCTTTTAAAAGCCTGAGAGGTACTAGTGAAGGATAATTAATACCTTCCTGCAGAATGAGAACAGAATCCTCAAGAGGATCAGTTAAAAAGCAGGAACAGTTGGCATTAGATGCAATGTGCACTGGAGAAACTACCTATCAACATAATGTCAACTCAGCTGCCATTTATATCCACATCCTCTTCAAAATAGAAATTTAACACACACACACACACACACACACTTTTTATCACAGCCAGGAAAAGAAAGACTGGAAAGCAATACTGTAGTAATAATTAATTAAGTAATTAGTTAAAGTAGTGTCACATGCATGATTTCTCCTACCACTTTTGTCATTTTTTAAGTCAAGATGCAGAGATATGTAGAAACACACATTTATGATCATCTACCTATAGTCTTGTAGTAAGGGTTTGTGTTTCTATGTGTCATTCTCCACCAACACCAGATAGCCTTGGGGATCCTTGAAACTGTACCAAAACTTAAAGTTGTTAAGTTAGTGCTCCAAAAAAGTTATCTCACAGTTAGGTTTTTGGGCATGATAAATTTAAGGTCCCAAGGCCTCACTTGGAGCTCTGTCATTCTGGCAGGTAGATGAAGGGACAAGTATACAATAGTCCAGGAGGCTTCTTGGAGTTTTTCTGTCAAAAAATAACTCAGACATGATGTTTATTTGTAGTAGCCTTTTTGCCTGGACTAAGGGAAGATGGATGAACTAAAACCTACTTGGACTTATCATTAATGGCCTAAATCAATCATTCAAAAAGCAACTGCATTACCTCAAAAAGAGGACTGAAACAAAAGTGTTCTGGTAAAATGAGAGATGTCAACTTTACTCATGCTTATTCTAATCATAAATAATTTGTAAGCATATTTCATTGGTGATAGGAAGATTATTGATTTGTTTGTATTAGTGTGGCAACACTGACTCAATTAACTTCACAAGAAAATTGTATTTTAACCCTTTAAAGAGGGAGTACATAAACAAATGTATTCCGCCTTACGTGATGATACAGGATATCAAGAATTGGGAAGTTTCCACCAAATTTTCCACAATATTATCTTTCAAAACAAGGGACTGATACCTTTGTGGATTGTACCAAACATGCAGAAACTTGAGTAGACCATGAATTTAAGGTTGGGTGAGGCTATGGGAGGCTCTTCAAGAGACCACAGTTATAGTCAGAACTGTCTCATCTCAGAACAGTCTTTCATTTATACTCCTTAGATATACACTAGAAGGTAAACAAAAGAAAATTCATGAATATAAAATTAGTATATATCATCTCTATATTACCTGGTTTCTTGGTCTTTGGAGCCCACTGACTGGCATTAGCAAAGACCACAGCCTCAGTAATGGCTAAAATATTATCATGCCCACATTTCCCTTCCCCCTCCCCCACCCCCACCGCTAGATATATATTTGAAGTTATACTGAATACATGTAAGAGATGTAGGCCAAAGAGAGTGATGGATTATTTATTTTTTGGAAAAACTCCAATACCCAGAGCATAAACATATCCCTCTTCTCTGGAATATGTTCACTTTCAACAATGCAGGTGACCAGACAAATCAATTTGCAAAATGCATAGTTTAACGCAATACTTGGCTGGCATAATTGTTTTCTAGACTTTTGACTCTGGTATAATACAACCCAGGAGACTGAAATAACTTGCAAATAAGATTGTAATATGTCTACTGCTGAACACTAGAAATTGAGAAATGCCTTGTCTCAATTTAAAAAGAAAAAGAGAAGAAAATAGGAAACATGAATTGAAGACTGGCACACTTTGTATTAATGCTGGTGTTGAAACAGGCCATCAGTGGGTAGTTTGGAAGCATTGCAGAGGACATGGTCACTAGGAGACAAGTGGGTTCAGTAAGAGGAAGTCATGTTGTCTTTCTCTCTTTTCTTTTGTTTTTATGGTTATAATGGCAGTTTATTTCTTTGGGAAAAGTGTCCCCCTAAAAATCAAAGGCTATAGGGAATGCAGTGAGCGTTAATGTAATGGCTAGGTGGAGAGCCAGAGGAGAGAAAGAGCAATTAGGGGGATCGTTTTCTAATCTATATAAATGTCTAACCAATGCACTGTATATTTGAAGCTAATAATAAAATAATTTTTTTTAAAAAAGAAGAAAGCTAAAGGTGATGGTTCTTTGCCAGAAAATGAAAGTTTGGAATTAGCAAGAGTTGAAAGATAAATTTGACAGTAGTTCAACTATAGAACATAAACAAGTCCACTGTGTGCTCTAAAAAGGAACAAGGGGGAAAAAAACATTAAGGTAATCAATAGTGTTCCAGGCAAAACAAACAAAAAGAGTGGAACTTGACTAGAGATAATATTTGCTACAGTGGTATTTGCAAAATTTGAAATTTACAAGTCTCAAAACACATTGTTATTATCTAGATCATAAATTATACATTTTTATAGAATCAAAATTATTAGAACTGAAAATTTTCTGAGTTGGTTTTATTATGTAACCATCAGTATTCAAATTTAGAAAATGTCTTCATTTGTAGATAAGACAGATAAGACCCAAGTATGTTAAATGGGAATCGATCAATAAAAGGTAGAATTTGAAATTCAGGTCTTATAAAGATCCTTGTGCCATACTCTTTACTAAATATCTGAACATTCAACTTTGTTTCTATTTTCTTATGCCCTCTTATGAACTAAATGGAACTGTTATCTCTCTGCCTCTTATTAAGCCACCCAAGATGGTTACATACAGAAAATATAGTACATAACATCAAAAGTAAAATTCTAGGTAAAGGCTGCAAATAATAATGGTGGTGGGGGGGGAGATATTAGTGTTTTTATGTCAATTGCAGAGCCAGAAATAAAAACTCATTAAACTCTATATAAAGATTTATGCAAGAAATATCACAGATTTGATTTTACATCTTTGAAATGAAGAAATAACATATCTAATACTCCTCTATCTTTATCATTAGTCATTCCTTATTCCCTTACACTAATATTTCTCCTCAGCATTTGTGATTTACTAAAATCATACTATTTGTACATTTATTTGTTTAAATGTTTTCCCTTTGAATGCAATTATGAATGGTTCATTCACATCTAACAACTATGCATAATCTGAAACATAGTAAGAATTCAAAAAGTATTTGCTAAAAGAATTGATTTAAAATACTAAAATATGTACATGTAATGTATGATGCATATATTTGCTAGATGAACTGCATTAACTTATCCAGGTGCATATCTGCTAAAATCCTAAATAAATAGCTTCTTTTTCGCATTTCTATTTTTCTAAGAAGAATGAGCCAGTAAACACTTTTTTGATTTTCAAGATCTTCATGTTTTCTAGAATGCCACTAGAGAACCTGAAACCTCAAAACAATAGAATGATGGTCTGTGAAATATCTGAATATATCGATATTCCCCATAATAATCCTAGAAGAAAAAACGTGCATTTTATTGATAAGTAAACTTTGAAGCAGGTATTTATTTAGATACATATTGATTTTCTTAATGAGGTTCATATGTTAAATTTTAAGATGTTGGAGCTAATTCAGAAATAACAATGACTTTAGCCTTGTAGTCTATGAAATGAAGGATGATCTGATGAGAAAATGGGGCAGATGTAGAGGTTTGATGGAAAGAAAACTGTCAGCACAAAGACTCAATTGAAATTAATAGGCTATTGATACAGGGCAGAATTTAACTAAAATATAAAACCTTGGAAACTTCTTCAAATGCTTCCACAGGAGCACAGTCTCCTCTACAGTGCTTATTTAGTCACTGTCTACCATTTTCATTTCCAGTGAGGTCCACATTAAACATCAAGTTCAAATCATTTTCTGATAAATAGTTCCAGATGATGGCAGATGTTTTCGGTTACATATTTTTAAAATAAACTACAAAATACGATAGTAGCCATATGTTTTAGACTTTTCTGTCTATTGTTTTCTGTGGAGTAACAGGCAAAAATAGGAACAAATAAAAGAAAACAGCTGTCACGGAAAACTTTGAAAGGCAGGAAATTTTGCCTTTAAGCTAGTACTGAAATTAACAAATTAGTAATTTTTGATAGTTAGATTTGTTTTAAAAAAACTAATTATAATTTTTTTTTATTAAGTTGTCTTGTTGCATTGGAATCACTTTCTTTTAAACCAGTAATAGCTGAAGAAAAATGTCAGAAATTCCTAAAATTTATATAAACTGAATATTTCTTCCCACTGACAAATATATAGAATACACTGACATATATAATAAATACTGTATTTAACCTTTCATTTAAAATGGCAATGGGTTGGCAGTTCCATGAATTTGACCTCTCATAACTTTCCATTTAAACTACTTTCATCCTGACAGAAATGACGTTGCTGGAATTTTGGAGGAATTGCTATAAATGATTAAGATTGATCTAACTAGACGTAGAGAAAAATATTTTCCTACTCAAAAAAAGGCAGGAAGAAAATTATTTATCTTCTATTGTCTTCCTATGGATTAAGAACTCTAAGGATTGATCCTTTGCTTCCAGACCATTCTTACTTCCACGCTTGTCATATAAAATCTGATCTTTCAGACACGTAATTTTATCACACTCTCTGCCCTTTTTGTGTAACTATAACAAATGAAATGAAGGCCTTTGTCATCTTGCTCAGTCTTCCTCTTCATGTGCCTAAAAGATATCAAAATTCCATCAAAACCCAGCCCTTCAGTTCCCTGGCCTATTGGTTCCAAGTGACCTTCTCTTCTATTTCCACCTCAGATACCCACAACCAGATTTGTTCCCCAATCTTTGTCACCATCTACAATTGTTCTATCTCTAAAAATGGTCATTCAAGTACCCTGATTTCTCACCACAACTGCTACTCTTTCCACCTTACTTATTCAGCTTCTCCCCACAAACAGTGCTTTGACCTCAGACCATTAGCCTGTGAATATATCTGCCTCTGCTCCTCCAATCTATGAGTAACCTCCTTTCTTCACCTTCCTGTTATCCAAATCCCAATCGTCATAAATATCTGACTCCGAAACCTAAAATCCAGTTCCCAAAAGTAAAACCAAGTAACCTATCTTACAAAAGTTTGATGAAAGAGGACAAAAAGGATGAAAGGCAAATCTCTCTCCTACTCAGTTTTATATTCTGTCTATCCTAGTTCAGCACCTGTCAGATCTATTCATGTACATGTTTTTTTCTGGTTCCTGGGGTAAATATGAGCCATACCCTGTGGCACATGTCTCGCCAAGAGGGAGTAGCTCCCTAGAAATACCATGCTGAGATCTAGATTTATTGGCTTAGAAAAAATAAGGATAAGAAGTGAAAGATCCTCAGAAGAATAAACACCTTTTCAAGAAAACTGCTTAATTTAAGACCTTTGCCTCCATGCAGTGAGAGGCTGCTGTCCTTTTGCAAGGGGGAGGTGGGTTACCCAGCCTGGGAGTTTACAGGAATCTGAGGGTTCGTGGTTCTCAAGAGCCTCTACCCAAATATCCCCATTCCAGCTATTTGGCTGCAGCATAAGAGACTAGCTGGAGCTATGAATTCAATTTCTTGGAACTCTGCCAGTCTTATAGTAAAATTTCAGGCCTGATTTTTAGCACAGGTAGCTCTCTAGTTGCAGGAAATGAGGCCCTCTTTAAATGCTGCTCTGTAAGATTTCTGGCTTATACGGTGTACCCTAAATTGGTAGTTGGCTACCCTGAACTTGTCATTCTTTTCCTGTGAAACTTCTGTAGCAGTTAACAAATGTAAATCATCTTTGCCATTATTATCATAAACATTGTCCCCCATATCTTTCAAGTGCTAAAGCTATAGCATAAACCAGTGTTTCCTCTTTCTTTTGTATTCCATCCTTGATCCTTAACTACTGCAAATAATACTAAAATTCAGTCATTTAGTAAAGTACAAAGTGAATATATCAATAGATTCTATAAATAGAAATAATAACCAATAAGAAGATATAATGGGGAAAATATTTCATTTACAATACCAATAAAAGAGATTTAAAATGCTTGGTATACAAATTAGCATTAGATCCAGCTACAGGCAGCATGAAACTCAAATAAACAGTGGCTTAGACACACTAGTGGTTATTGTTCCATGTGAAAAGACTAGTGATCAGGAGTCCAAGGCTAGAATAACAGTTCCACAAATCCACAGAGCCAGTCCCAGCTTTCTGCTCCAGCCATAGTGTCCCATTCTCACCACGAGAAAGAGGAAAGAGAATAACATTCTTCTTCCTAAAGAACACTTCTCAAAACTGTACATACCACTTCCAACCTATATTCTGTTGTCTAAAACTTAGTCACATGACCAGACTTACCTGCAAGGGTAGCTGTGAAATGACATTTTTATTCTGAGTGGCCATCTGCTAGCCAAAACTCACGGCTTCCACTCCAGAGAAAGAAAGGGAGAAATGATATCAAGGAACAATTAGCAGTCTCTGTCATGCCTGGGAATGTTTAAGAAGATATATGTAAGATCTTTTAAGTTGCCTGAGAGATACAAAAGAAGATCTGAACAAATGAAAATGCACACCACGATCTTGGTTAAGCAAAGAGAAATTTTACCTTCATAATCTATAAACAAATTGTAATAGCCATTAATTTTAATGCATCAAATAGTATAAGAAAAATGTGTATAAAAAGATTATTAAATATATGTGTCAATAATAGCAACACAATTATAGTAACAAATAAAGTTTGGAATATCAGATAAATAAAAATAATGTCATAATTATTTTTAACAGTAGAATAAATAACATCTAGATGTCAGCTAAGGTCACATTTCTGTCAAAAATTAAATTGGTAAATGTTCCCATTATATGTCAGGCAAAAGTTCAGTGGCTTCTCTAAGACTTCTGGGAATTCCCATGTCTTTCCTTCTTAAGATTCCTTTGAGCTTTGTTCCTGCCCTTTGAATCTTGTTAGATTCTTGCTTTCTGTCTAATTTTCTTTTATCTAGTGCACATAGGTCCAGACTTGGGACATAGACCCTTTTCTTCATTTATATAACAATAGCTCACATAGGTATTTTTTGTTTATAGTCAACTTAACTGAAAGTATGAGACAGTGGAGTAGAATTACAGCTCCAACAAGCAAACTATTTATGCAAACTCAGCAGACTATTCTTAAAAGTCATTCGTGTTTGGCTGTCCACCACCATGAATTTCACCCATTTTTCTGGATTTCACATAGACCACAGGACCACAAAACTTTCTGCCTTATTCTAGTCCATCATTTTTTCCATGCAACAACAGGTAGTTCAAGCAACAAGATATGAAAATGTATAATTTATTAATTAAATTTGTTAGTTATACTGGCCTGACTTGATTTCAAACTTGAGACAAGGAGGTGCTATTATACCACCTTCTAAAGAGAGGTTCTGGGGCTCAGTATCTCTCACAAGATCTAAAGAAAAGCAGAAAAATCAAGCTTATGATCCCAAGCCAGGCCCCACCTCCACTCATCCCACCCCAGCCACCTACATAGGATGACTAGAAGTAGAGAAGAGGAGGTCACTGGGTTTGTGGAGAATGTATTATATGCACATGGAAAAAGGTACTTCCCCTGACTTCAAGCCAAGAGTTCAAGAGGGAATTCTCTCAGAGACTGTTGAATAGAATTTTTTAGCCTTGTATTTGAGGAATGCCTTTATGCTAAGACTTGATCACCTGTCCCTGCGAATTAAAGAAAAATAATGGTAGGCTAAGAAAGAGGGTGGCAATAGTGCAACCAAGACTCTTATCGTTGGCTATGCTAAGGGTGTGTGAATTTCTCAAATGTCCAGGAAACACTAGAATAGATGCTAATTTTGAGATCATTCTGCTAGCATTTCATCCAAGAGGGTTACCCTTCAGGCTAAGAGAATCCAGCATGGGGAGGCTGTGGCATATACCACTATGGATAGAAACTGAGTAGAAGAAATTAGAAATGTTTGTCTCAGAGAAGTGAACCACGGGGAGATATCACAGGACAGGGCACAGAACTCACACATACCTTTCCATAAGAAAGCAACTCTATTAATGTCTTTTACATAAAGAGGCCACAATCAGCAAAGCAGCCTGTCAGGATTAGCCAGAGGAATGGCAGAAATCAACAAAGGAAGAAGTACAAATGATACACAGTTAAAACAGGTTGACTTTTATCTTTTCTTCCTCTTGTCCCCAAACAGTAGGAATGAGAGTCTGGATTAAGAGTAAAGGTCAGGGACCATCTAAACCTCCCACTTAAAGACCCTCGAATTGTGATTTTTAAGAGGTAATTTGGTATGAAAAAGCTATAGACCATATAAGAGGGGAATTTTAAACTTGATTGGGTTGAACTTTTAATTCTGAGAGTGTTCAAAGTTTATGAAATCTGTCTACAACATCCTTAAAAAGTGAAATAGAGAATTTGATAAATGTTGAAAGCACTGGTTAGAGAAAAAGAAAAGTTCTCATGTTTATATTCCACCCAGTTGAGATATATCCCTTAATAAATAGTGCTTATTTAGACTTATACAAAACAGAAACAAACTTAAATAAAACCTGCTTCTTCTATTTCCTTTTCTCTCCCCACTCAGTTACTTTACAGTATTCTCTCACTGTGACAGCACTCCCTACTGGTTTATGCTACCCTTCTGGCTCATCCTGGCAGGCTGCTAATAGTGGCCTCTTAGTGCGAAAGACATTGAAATAGCTGGTCTCTCATGGAGTGGCATGTGTGAGTTCTTCACCCTATCCTGTGACTGTTCTCTGGCATGGAAGATCAAGCCTATACTTCCATGTCCATTTCTTGGCATATCTTTATATGTTGGTAAGAGGTTTGTGTCTTAGGCTATTTCATCTGGCACCTATGTAATTATTCCTTGAGGAGAACTTTAATATTAGTTAATTTGCTTCCAAGTCAGTGCAAAAGATATTGCATAATGCCGAAGGAAACACTGCAAAGAACAGAACACGTTTTCTATGATAGATACATACATGTGTTGCTAGCTGGTTCATCTGATTTCACTTTCTTTGTACTTAGAGTCCTGTAGGTTCTGTTTTATTTTAATGCTAATATTTTCCCTTCAGATTGCAACATACTTATTTTTAAATATTATTTAAACTTAAATACATATTGTTGCAAACTTTACTTCTGATCATTTTACTTCTCAACAAAGACAGGATCACTAATCTTTTCTTCTATCAAATTGCCACCCCTAAGCCTCAGTACTATTTATTTGCACAGTAATTTAGCTTTCCAAAAGTCCAAAGATTAGATCATAGGCTGTGATAAGCAAATGACCCAATGGTTTGAGTTGAACATGAATGAACTAGTAAAAGCTTTGAAAGCTCAGCCTTTCCTTTCTCTTGCCACTCCAATCTCTTTTCCCAATAAAATGTACACATAATTCTTGCCTCCTCAGAAAGCAAAAATAATTACAATTGCTTTGTTTCATTTTTTAAAAAATCTCCCTGCCCACATAATATTATTAGGCATGCTGGATATGAAAATAAAGAAAATAGATCAAATTCACTCTATAAATATAGCTGAGGCTGAAACACTGTATCAGTATAATTTTTTTTTTTTTAATGTTGGAGTTTGTGTTTTTGGGCCAGGTATGTGCTCTCCCTGCCATTTCATTGGCACCACTCCCTAATGAATTACATCTGGCTGTTGAGCACATTGATATCACTTGCCTAGTTTTGAAAATGTTTGGATTGACTTGAAACAAATGTTGAATATACGGATACATATTTGTATGTTCTTTACTAATGCAGAATATGCCTTCTATTCAGGCATCCATAAAACATTGGTAAATATTGTTTCGGAGTGGGCAAACAAATCAATAGAACATTAGAGACTATCTTAAAATCAATAAAATAAAATCATAATGTATGAAAAAGAAGAGCTGCAAACCAATGCATGTGAATCAACTCTCCAAAAGTTTTGGTGAAATTATACTTTTGAAAAATAGATTAAGTTGGATCCCAACTATTATTCATTAAGATAAATTTTATTTAAAAATAAAAGCAGAAAACAGATGGAAATACGACTAACTGATCTCAGAGAGTAGATAAGCATTTTCCGGACATAGAAATAAATAGAATGCGTAGAGTATGTTGTTAAATTTACCTAGGTAGAATTTGAAGCACTCTGAAGAGAAAAGCTCATAAAAGTTTAAAACAATTCAAACTTATAAAATTATTTATATGAATACTGACAGAAGTTTGATAATACATTTTAAGAACTCAAACTCATAAAGAACTTTTACTAAAAATAGAGAAAGAATATGAATATATAATTCACAGGTGTCAAATAAATAGTTCATAATATATTAAATAAATATTCAAGATATTAACAAATAGAGATATCCAGTGAAACAGAGAGAAAACAGTACATTATCTAATTACCAGTTTTTAAGATAATAGTGCTGCCAAGAGTGTACTGAGAAGGGTTTCTCACACATAGCAGGTAGGATAAACTGATATAAACTCTCTGAAAAATAATTAGACAATGTGAACAAAGATAAGCAAATGTATTACTATTTAATCTAAAAGAAATATAGTTGAGAATAAAGGTTATATTGAAGGAAGCAAATTACAGGATATACATAAAAGCAAATATTGGATAAAAACCTAACTTCCAAAAATAGAATAATAACTAAACAAATAATTTTTGAAGGATATCAAATGACATGTAAATGTTTAGGCATTCATACATGTCAACTCATAACTTTTCTAAATTATATTTAAAAATCACAAAGGAAATAAAATATTGATTATATTTAGGTGATGCAATTATAAAAGTTTTATTTTCTCCTAGAAACCAGTATTTTCCAAATCTTATAACATGTGTGTACTATAAAAATTTTTATAAAGTAGTGATTGAGTACTGAGTATATTTTTTCAATGGTTTGGAAATCTCTAATGAAAACACTTAAAATATAGCTTTATGTCACAGTAGGTTTGGCACTGCTGCCACAAAACTAAGTTAAAATCCAAAGCACCTATTACAAGCCTAAGTTTTAGAGACAAACAAGGAATTTTCTTGCCTTTGGAAAGTGTCCAGTCTAATGAAGAGACAGACAAGAAAGTCAGCGACAAGAATACAACATGCTAAGAGCTGCAACCAAGGAACTCGCTGCACACATTCTAAGTACAGATGAAAAACAGTGAATTCAGCCTAGAGGAAGGAGTTGCAGAAACTTCCGTGAAGTAGATGATCTTTGATCTGACTCGTTTTTCTCCCTCATCTCTTTTCTTTTTCTCGCCCTGTTTTAGAGACTGAGGAGACAACAGTCAAGAGACAGAGCCTTTAAATTTGGCAACACAGTCATGTTATGAATGGTTCTTAAAATCAACTGGAGAAAGGGTTGTTTATTTTTACTGTCTCAAATATGAAAATACAGAGAGGAGGAAAATACCCCTTCCTGATGGAACCAGAAATTGGGGGCATTGATTACTTTGCTGCATCTCAGGCATGGAACTGGAGTCTTGCGGGGACGAGATGTAGCTAACCTATATTCCTTTTCAAGAAAGGAGAGACTGCCCAACTTCAGGTTGTAGCATGAAAGACTGACAGCCTCCAGCCATCGATGATAGCAGGGTATGTTCCAGTTTTCCAGCTGAGGCCACTCTTTTCTGCGGGTGAAGGGGCTAACTAATAACCGAACAAGAGTGGTACAGGGACTAGTTATTTCCACCCAATGTGGCACCCCTCTAAGTGGCAAACATGGCTTCAAACCACTCTGTGGGGCTTCGACAGGTCAGCATAACAGTCATGACTTTTCCTTGTCTGTGTCTGCCTCCTTTCCCTCTTCTTTCCCCTTTGGCACTCCCACTCTGTCTCCATATCTGCTTCCCAGACAACCTAACCATCACTAGGCAAATGAGTCAAAAAGGCCTGGAGAAGTGTGGGTAAACAAAAGGAACAGAACCCGAAGGAAAATGAAATTTGATGAACTTAGCTAATAGCAATATAATTTCCTTTCTGGTAATGTCCTCTAGGCAGGAGGCATTAATAAAAAGCACAGGAGACACGGTAAGGTGACAACCTATGCAGCAATCAGGAAGAATTAGAATATCAGGAAACTGCCATCAATTGGATGAATAAGAAAAAATGTATATTGGGACGTGGTATTAATCCAGAGTGGAAAGGTAGGAGCTAGACTGTGGAGAATGCAGCATACTATGTCAAATAAAAAACTTACTTTCCTTTCAACTTTCTTAGTACCTAATTTTTTATTTCCATTAATTCCATAGCCTCATGAGAGAGTAATGGAATTACACATGTAAATCCTGAATAATTTTTTGATATTATTATACTTTCGGTGAATATTAGAAATAAACTTAAATCGAATACCAGACAGGAAGTAGATACATTCCAAGGACTGCCTAAATATCCACTTACCCTTAAGTTTGAAAAAAAATAATTCATAGGCACACATTAGACTCCAGTGATCACAAAGACACCTACCTCAAATTGATTGTTGTTTAAAGGCCTCGGAACGAGACTAGCTTTTCATAGCCTTAAGATAGTAAGTACATAAATTAATTTTGTTTCAAGTGTCACAAAGGACAGAAGAGCTCAAATAGTCTATAAGGCATTCTCCTCAATGGGTATTTTCTGGTGATAGATTTCCATGGCCCTCACTGGCTGATATTGCCCTATAAAACCTTCCTAATACAAATGCCTGTGCCCACGGCCATGACTCAAATGGGCTTAAGCTGAGTATTGCTTGAAAGGAGAGTTTTGTCTTATCAATATACCTGTAGTGCCCAGGACAATCAGTAGATAACAATTTCTGATTTGTGTTTCAGCTTTACAAATCAGAAACATCTTCTCTGAAAGTAGAATAACATACATTGTTCCAATAACTATCCTCATGAGCTAGAAATGGACCTGAAAAGAAAAAAATCCAAGGGCTTAATAAGTTATAATTTTTAGTAAAGTTCTTTATGAAGTAAATGGCCCAAAAGAATGTATCTTCAGTGGCTTTCTCACACCCTGTCAAAGACATAGTTGACTTCTACAATGTCTAATGTGCCCCTGGCCCAGCATAAACTTCATAAACTGTGATAGCTATTATCTATAAATACACTGCTCTTCCCCAGAACTAGTTAATGTCTCTGATACTAATGAAAGTTTTCAGTTGGGTATGTTTATTACCAAACTGATTTAAAATGTCAGCCTTGATTTATTTTCTATTAAAGTTATTTTATAGCATTTTTTTAACTCTATCAGGATTATCATTTCAATCAATATGAATGACAAAATTAATAAAAGAAAAGAAAAGAGATATGGATTAGCTTAAACAAAATTGCCAAAGACAACACAAGTTAAAAACGTAAATGCCATTTGAGTTGCCTTTCTTTTCTGTTTCTCCCAAGGATTGCTATGAATTATACTGAACAAACTAATGCACTCAGAAATTTCAGCATATATTACAGTCATGCATATTTTTAAAAGCCTTTACCTGAGAGCGTAGCTATAGTAGAGATGCAAACTAAAAAAATAATAATTTTTAGAAAGATAACAAAGGAAGAGCTAACTATTTAAGGAAATCATAAAATTAGTAGATAGTTTAATATTTTCCTTCATATTCTTTAATTAACTACATGACAGTTGACTGTGAATATGCATGCTACATTGACCAAAACCCAGAATGAAAATCTAGTTTAATTTGAATCAGAAAGGTTAATGGGAAAAATTTTATTTGAGAAATCCTCTGGTTTAATTCATCAGAATCGAATGAAAATTATGAAATAAACAAGTTTGCCTGTGACATTTCTCCCAGCTCAAGAATCTTCTCTTTCTCTTTATATCCACCTTTGATCTTTTGCTCCCTTTAAAATAAGTGTTTTTTATTAATAAAATAGTACTTATCCTTTAGACAACATTTGACATGAGAAAGTGCTGTGTATTTCATATTATCACTTACCAATTATACTGACAGACTTTTATGACTCTCTTAGCTGAATATAAGTTCTTCCGGCAGAAAAACAGAAACTTTGAGACTCCAGTGCCTTAAACAGTGAACAGCATGTATTTGAGGTTCAACATATATTTCTTATTAAAATAAGCAAAAAAAAATACCCATAAGTTCACCACCCAGAGTTATTACTGTTATATTTTTCTATATTTCTTTCTAATTTATATTCTTTTCTTCTTGATCATTTTTCTAGGTTAGAATTATTTTCTAATTCTAAACAAATTTTAATAAATGAATGCTAGCTATAAAAATACCCTTGAGTCAAATGAATAAACCTCGAGTGGTAGAAATAAAGGCATTATAAGGGGAAATACATATTCCAGAAAGGCAGAGAATTTACTGCCATCTCTAAAATTGTGATACCTACTACTCTACTTCCTAGTAATGTTAATTCTCTGCTGCTAAAATAAGGAATCAAGATTTTCATTGTAAGAGAAAAAGTGGGAAGGAAGAGTCATATAATACTAAATTAGAAACAGCGGTATGAGCTCAAGATTTTTTGTGCGTATTTTCTAGTCCTAGTCACTGAAGGGTAGAAACGATGACATCTTTTTAGCGATGAGCATATTTTGTGCCTGGATCTTGTATTCTACACACCATTCTCCACTAAAAGAAACCAGAGAAATTTGGAGAAACACTTGTTCTAGATACGAGTCAGGGAAAATATGAAGTGAATCTGAAAAATCTTGTTGCACCAAAAAGAAATAAAAGTGCTCAACCAGTGGGGTTGTATTAGTTATCTATTGCTGCAAAAACAAATGACTCCCAAATTTAGGAGCTTAAAACAATAAACATTTACTATATCATCATTCTGTGGGTCAGAAATCCCAGGGTGGCATAGCCGAGTCCTCTGGCTGAGGGTCTCTCACGAGGCTGCAATGAAGTTGTCAGCCTGGCTGCAGTCCTCTCAGGCTCAGCTGGGAGAGAGGATCCATTTCTAAACTTACTTTATATGGCTGTTGACAACATTTGTTTCCTCATGGGCTGTTATACTGAAACCTTAAGTTCCTTCCTGGCTGTTGATCAAAGGGGTCACTCAATTTCTAGCCATGTGGGCTTCCTTATAGGGAAGCTGACAACATTGTGTCTGGCTTCCATTAGCATTAGCTAGCAATAGAGTAAGGGAGGATAAGCAGGACAGAGTAACGGGCTTTTCAGAACCTAATCTCAGACATGGCATACCATCACCTTTGCCCTATCCTCTTTGTTAGACGTGAGTCACTACATCCAGCTCACACTTGAGGGAAGGATTATATAAGGGCATGAATATTAGGAAGCAGAGATCATTGGAAGCAATTCTAGTGGATGCCAATTCTACAGACGAAGTCAAAGGTCAAGGGAACAAGTTTGAATGGGCTCCAATTGAATGGGCTATTTAGGTCAATTTAATCATCAATAAAAAATAACTATGATAATTGATTATGGTTCAACGAATTTAAAAAACATTTGTCTGTAGCTATTAGAAAAATGGGAAGTAGAGGAAAAGATCAGTCTTATTTATAAAAGAATGCCAGCTAATAAATATAGAAGAAATGATAGCATTAGAAAAATCACCATTTCGTACACCCCCAATGTAATAAATGATTCTGGAAAAGATTATTAAATGGAGCTAAAACCATTGGATGAAATGTAGTTGTATAACAGAATAGTCAAAAAGTACCAAAATATCATTTAATAGATTAAATATTAATTAAAAAGAGAAAAACATATGCCTTTTTCAATACCAATTCTGGTGGTCAGCACCTTAACTAATCACTAATAATGAGACAACCTTATATTATATGCCTTCTGATATAATGTAATACAAAGTACAAATCATCACCTATAAAATCTTCTTGCCATAAATGTTTTTAAAATCTGGTCAAGTTTTAGATCAAACATCCAAATTATGGGAAATATAAGACAAGAAGGAACAAATTAAATGACACCATAAGGAAGCAATCCAATTAGATACATCTAGTATGTGTGACATCTAAGAGGAAACTACCCTGAACTCTTCAAAAGTCACTGTCATGAGGTAAAAATAAAAGAATGAAGTCATGTTCTAGATAAGACTAAAGAGAGATCAAAACCAAATGCAATGTGTGAACCCCGATTAGATTGTGCATAGGAAAAAATAAATTGCTTAAATCTCCAGAGGATGCCAGCCAAAGAATTCACAGACACATAGTACTCAGATAGAAAATAAAGTTTATGAAGTGAAAGATTTAAAAAAGAAAAATAGTAGAGTAAGTGCATTCCCCATAACTCTCTTAATCTCACAATTCAGGTTGCACATAGATGACCTCTAAGTACCTGGCCAATGTTCCAGTAAAGAAAGATCCTTCCTACTGATAAGTCTTCACATATTTATAGGTATAGGTTGGGCAGAAATGATCCATGCAACTATACAACACTGGAAGCTCCTAGGTTAAGAAAATGGTCTCATTAGAAATACGGAATATCCAGAATCCAGCATCTGGCATCTGCCCCTTCTTTCAATGAACTTAGATTTGCTGAGAAGTTCTCTGCTGAGCTACTGAAAAGAACCTCCAAGAGAACCAGGGGATCCCATTGGAGAACAAGTCAAGAAATTTTAAAGTGAACTGGATATTAAATAAAATTGTTGAATTATTATAAAGTTCCTTAAGTGTGATAATGGTTTTGTGCTTAAGTATGAGAAAATCCTATCATCACAGAAGATAAATGCCAAAATATCCAAAGGTAAAATGGCATGACATCTGCAACTCATTTTCAAATAGGCTTTAAAAAAAAAAGTATATATGTGGAAAGAAAGAAAGACAGAGAGATAGAGAAATAAAATGTGACAGAATGTTAGCAGTTGCAAATTCTAAGTGAAGGGCACATGAGTGTTCACTGTACTATTGTTTAAACTTCTCTGAAGTTATAAAATTCTTGGAATAAAAAATTGGGGGGAATGAGGGGTTTTTTTTAACTCTTAAGCAGATTAGAAATAAATTTACAAACAATATGAACACAAGCTTTCTAGTTCTTTCCTAATTTAAAAAATCAATAATGTAGACTCATAGGCTAGACTGCTGCCTGGAAATAAGTGACCTTTGGAAGCCAGATTAAATTATTCAAGACAAATTCGCCCCTGAAACACTGAAATGAGGACATGGCAAATAATATGCTCATGAGAAGATTTTATCTAGGTCATTTTGAATCTCTTGCTATTTCTAATTTAAAATTTATCTATTATACATAGCTGGCATATTGGCCATCTGATTGCCTAGGTTATGATGTTGATCCAGCAAAATTTAAGACAAAATTCACTGTCATTTAAAAGTATTTCTTCTAACTGTAATTATGTTTATTCTTCTAATAAATTATCCCCTACCTTCTACTTACTGCTAAGCTATTATTTGTTAGACTAAGACTTTTTGTTAAATAGCTTAAGCTATTGGTCCAAGAAACAAATCAAGGGACGAAAAGTAGAATTTTTCAATCATCACTGTTCTCTGGCTTTCTATGAATATTTATTTAGTAACTGTGGTTAAAGCAGATTTTATTGTGTTGACTTCCAACCATCATCTTTTTCTCCCTATTGTCCAATAAATACCTGCTTCAATTGAATATTTGAGTTGCTGAAGAAATAAAAATCACATGTTCTCCCTCATTCTTTCGCTGATATTCATGTGGGATTCCCATTTGCCTCTGAACTGTAAAAACCAGGAAAAGAGGTTCATTAGAAACAAATTTAATTATACATGCGAAATTCAGTAAGGTGGTATTAAATACCAGAGCAAGACACCTACATTTATTTCTTCACTGTGAAAATTTTAATAAATCTGAAAGTCTGAGTTCTGGGAAAAGGGAAATAGTTAAACAGTTAATCAGCCTACTTTTCAGAAAATAGCAATGCGATCTTCTCCATGTAAGTTGACCCAGGTAGGCAATATGGATTTGTTTAGACTATTTCAACATAGCACTCTAAAATTAGGAAAACATAACATATAAATTAACACATATAACAGTTTAAATTGAATACTACAAAATTTAATGGAGAAAAGTTTTTCTTAAGCTAAGAGAATAGATGTTAGTATTACAGAGACCTGTTTTTGACACTAACTGTTCAAACTTGTGTATGTTATTTAACATGTGTACTTGAATTTCCTAATCTGTAAAATGTATAGCATTTTATTGTGTTATTGGGAAGAGAAAATGAACAAATGTATATAAAATGCTTGGTACAAAGCACATGCTCAATAAATGTTAGTTTTCTACCAATCTACTCCCTGAAAATGATTCACCAATATTGTCTCTCTTTTTTTTAACAAAAACAGTATCTTAATAATTGTGGTGAATGATCAATTTTTTAATCATATCTATAACTAAATTTGATTTCCAAAATTAAGTCCAGTCACTCACATGGGTGTGACTTTTTTCCAAGAAAAATCAAAAGGGCTTAATTAAGATGAGCTTTTAGTTCATAGAATTCTAATATTGTTTAATTTTTTTCTAAAGAAGATTCTGTCTTTTTAACTATAATGAGCATTAATATAATTCACATACATCTGGTGGTACAACATTAATCTGATTGAAATTTTAGGATTTTAAAATTACTGTCCCTCAAATAACTGTTTATATCACAATTAAATGGAAAAAGGAAAAATTATGAAACTTGGTGAAGTGCATTGTGGGAAAATGAAAAGACCGCCACAGTCTAATCAAATCAAATCAGGGTTCTTCCTCACAAAGAAGCAAAAGGGCCTCTGAGGCACTGGTCCTTCTGTTTGTATTGCATTACTCAAGGTCTCTAGTCACTAGGTTTACAATCTTTTTAAATCCCACATCCAGTATTTCTTATTATAGATTAAACACCATTCCTCAAAGAGAGAGAGAGAGAAAGAGAGAGAGACACTGACTCTTGAAGTAAATCCCAGGTCTTGAGGTGCTATGCCATTTTTTTATTTCGTCACCCTTTCTCGATTTTTTTTTTTAATCACTGTGTTCAAACAATACACAAAACAGTTCAACAACTATTATAAACTAATGTAGGAATATGGCTTCGATATCTTTCCATTCTTCATCTTTCTGCTTCCCACAGTATCGATAATCTCTTGACTCTGATTTAAGATTGTTCTTAGATGGTGGAGTTAAAAATAAATTCAATTTGAAGATAGCTGGGAGATGCCAAAACAAAAAGAATGAAATTAAAAGTATGCCCTTTAACTCTGTTTATCTAATCTTCTTGGAAAATATGGGAGCTCTAATATCTATGACGTGCTGATGAACTAAACAAGGCAAATATATTTGGAGTTTTAACTGCCTCACAGCTACCAGCCTCAGAAGTGCATGCAAAAGGAGGACCAGAGAGCAGTACTTTAAAAGTATGTATTTCTTCTTAAAGATACAGCCTTTTTGTTCATCAGTTTCCACATCCTCTGGAGAAAGAAGTGGAGAAAGTCAAATAAAATTTAAACCCATAAATTTGTCCATTTGAATTGCTGCTTTCTTTCCAAAGGCATTTAAAACAATTTACTTTTCATCTTGGCCACAAGTTAAATACAATCCCTGCATCCTTAAAAAAGGACTGTTAAAACTGAGGGAAAACGGGTATGTGGCTCCCCCAAGTGGCCACTGAGAATGTCAGCACAGTTCAGAGATAAAGCAGGGGAAATGGATACTTTGAATCGCTGCCAGCAAAGGCCCATTGTCCAATCTTCTTCACCACCTGGTAACAGCTGGTGTGTGTGTTTGTAAAGATGAGACGAAAAACGAATAGAGGTCAAATCCAGGAAGACTTTCCTTGTATAGAAAATCAATTTAAAGTAACAAAAGTACCAAGATAAAATTTCCAAGAACTTCTGAAGCTTGAAAAACACAGCTAACCTTTAGGGAAAAGAGATGGCAAGGGAGAAGATAGGAGCAAAGCTTCACTCCACATAGCATTTTATTAAGTTTCAAATTTAGAAAAGTAGAAGAAAAACTGCCATATCAAGGTAAAGGCTAATACCAGACAGAATATTCCCAAGCTGACAACTAATTTAGAATAGAAATTGACGTAATAAAAAAAAAAAATGAATGTACAGAGTATATTTCAGCAGAGAGTCTTCAATATCAGCAACTCCCAGAGGTTCTGGGCAGACACTCACAGATTCACAGCATCAGAATGTCTGGGCCTTGGCCCAGATTTCAACTCTGTCCCACATTCAATATTACCTTTGTTCTCTTGAGGGTTCAACCTTCCTAGCAGCCTCTAAATTCAAAGCATAACTTTTGAGAAGGCAAATGCTTTGGAACAAAGATGGAAATATATATCTATTTGCCTTTCAAATTTATAAACCTCTGTATTCACAGTGCCAGTCAGCCCACAAGCACCATGCACAGACAATTCACAACCATGGGTAACAGCTCAAGCAAGATCTGGCTGAGAGACTAGGCTAACGCCCTCCAATCGGCAAGTGTGACTGGATTCTGCTACCTCATCCCACCTCTTAAATACGTCTCCTCAACTCATTCGAGAATAAAACCCCTCCTTACCTTTGCTCCTTTTCATCCTTTTCATATTCCATTCTCCTCTGTTTTTTGCCTTCAGCTGGCCTCTTTACCCCTACCAGTCACTTTTCCCCACCTACAAAATACTGTTCTTTTCTAGGTTCAGAGACTGACTCCTTCTCTCTTGACTTTTATTTCCCTTAATCTTCTTCTAATGAACTTTCCTCAGCCTCGCGTTATTACCAACATGTGAAACAGACTGTTAAGAGATAAATTACAGAAGAGGCTCTACTACAAAGCGTTATGGAGTCATAGAGCTTAGAGCCCCAAAGGGCCTCAAAATATAATGTGACAGAGATTTCAGCTTACAGGCTGTTAAGGTGTCTTTTTGAATTTCTCATATACCGAAACTGAGGCTCAGAGAAGGTGAGTTTCTTGCTCACTGACAATTACCTGGAATTTGCAGCTTCTTAAGACAGAATATTTCCCATTATAAACACCACCCCTTACACACAGCAACAGAGAAAAAGTTTTGAGGAAACGATTAGGTGTTTCGTACTCTCTGAGCATTGTCACTTAAATACAAAGCCACTTGATGACACTCATACTTGAATCCCAGTATTAGAAACAATCTACTTTTTAATTATAACTGTTTTGTTTTTTACATTCTTTCCTCTTCTTGTTCTCACTGCCAATATGAATAATTAGTCCTTTTTTGATAAATGTCTCTTCCTTGGTAATTGTGCTTGAACACAAGATATATTCTCACTTTACAGTATATTCTTTTCACCTGCTAGCTTTCATTAAATTTACATCTGTAAAAGCAAGCCTTTCTTGGCGTTTTTTATGTTTTGTTTTGCCCATGAAGGTTAATTGCAGTCCTGCCTCCATGGCTTCCTCACTGCTGTGGAGTTAACCATGGGTTTTCTGCACTGGCAAAGGTTTATCAAAGGTCTGGAATCCAAAACAATGGCAGCAATAAATACCAATTAGACCCAGGCCTTCTGCTCTCACTGCCTGCACAGGTTAAAGTGGCAAACCTGGCTCTTGACTTCGAGGAGATTGGACTCTCCTACAGCCACTGAGGACGCAGACTTAGTGGACCTGTTTCTAAAATGGCTTTTAGATCACAGGTTCTTCTCCCTGATTGAGATGATAACAAGTTGGTGCTAATAAGTGGCATCCCTGCTCCCTACCTTCTAGAAACAGTTTCTCTTAAGGGTTTACAATTATATCAGATCTTAATTAACCAAATAAATGTATAAGTAACATGTGAATCTGTCACTTAAAGTTTATTTTTTTCACAGGCTAATAATTCAAGAAATTGAAATTGGAACTTGAAGGTAGGACAAGGAACATCCAAAGCGATGTAAAAACTGCATATACATTCCACTTTGAGCAGAAATGTGTATTTCTTACCTATCTTATATAATTACCTTTTTAAAATTATTTGCTTTCTAAAATAGAAAAATAGATGTAGCGATCTAAAAACTTATAAAGATGCAGAGATATATAAACTATCACATCAGGAAAATTGGTGTCCTTTAAAACATTCAGCTGTTGAAGTAAACAGAAAATAGCTAGTAATTTAACAAAATCATTGAAATAGTGACACAATTACTAGCTACAATGACCTCCGTTGTTCTTGTGGCTAAACAATAACAATTATAAAATCATCCTTATTCGTTGTGATTAACAAATATCAATTCAAATTGTAATTTCTGAAAACAAAAGGGATCTCACTAGCAAATCTGGCTTTACAGGTTTCTCCAGGAAAAAAAGATATAACAATACAATTAAAGGATTTTAAAACATTAATATGTCACCATCCTAATGAAATCTTTCTCATTTTTGTCTTTAACTTTCTAGTCATTTTTCACATGAATACACATTAATATAGTCATCGATATATATTTTGTCTATATGGTATGATCATCAATCGTTTTGTAATTTTAGAAAAATTTTTCGACTCTCAACTTGAAAATCACAAGTTACAGAGAGATCAAAGGAGTTATCACTGGAAAAGTGTGATGTGCTGAAATCATACATAAATGCTTTTACAAAGGAGATTACTAAACATCGAAATCAATTAATCAGAATACAGAGAACAAATACCTAATGGGAAACTTCTAAGCCACAGAAAGCCTGGGATTCTGGTATTCAAATTCAATTTACCTGCAGGAAAGACAGACACATCAAGCAATTTGCTGCACTTTGCCCTATGCTGAACTCGGTCTGGAAAACAGGACTTGTTTAACTGAAGATGCATCATAATGATTTTAGCTCTGAGAAATCTGGTAAAAACTGGTATAATCCATGCTTCTTCAGAAAAACAAATTCTATTCACTGAAGCCCTGCATATTGGTAAGCTGAGTTTTCAACTATGGAAATAAGGGGTTTAAATATCTCTTTTAATGGATCACATCCTGCACAAAGAAACAATGACTGAAAACATTTCTAGAATGTTCTTATTTAAGTCTTTCATTTCCTCTGATGAGAAGTCAGTCCTCTCATCTTCATCCATCCAGTAAAGCAGCAGTCACAGTGATCTCAGAGTAAAATGGTTAAGTGACGGTGATTTATGAGCTGGGCTCTAACTACAGAAAGGCCATAGCTCATCTTTTTGAAGAGGACACCCAAATCATGAACCTTATATTTTATGAAACATTGCATTTTCATCCTATTCTTTTCATTTCTGTTACTGTTATAAATGGAGACCTGTAGGTCAATTAGAAAAAGATAGAAATAATGAACATTAAACTAAAATTAGAAGTTCTTTATATATATTTTAAACTGTCTCTCATCTAACAAACAGTCAAGTCACTGGACCAAGTTTTATTCTTATTATTTAGGTTTATGGAGATTTAATAAAAAATAAGGGAGCAATCTGTATGAAGGTAGATGGGGAGAGCTTTAAGGAGTACAGAAACTGAAAGTGAATTCAACAGTCTCTAATAAAGGGACATAGAAATTGAGACATTGAATTGCAAAGAAAATAAATCAGAAGTTAGAGTAAGATTAATTTTCCTCTTTCTCTCTTTTGAGTTGACAAGTAAATATCAAAGTGATCCAAGAGCTAAGGAAGAAAAAAAAAATGAGGATTATATGTGGACAGTACAGTTACAGGTGATTCCCCAAATGGTTGACCATAATGTACACAGTCCAGAAAAGAAACACTAAACTCATGATAAGACCAGAAGTTCCCAGCGGGAAATGAACCAGAGAGGAAGGAGAATAATTCAAAATATTGTGATATTGGAGGCTTTAGGAATTTGCTGCCTCTATATTGTGTATTAACTTTTGCTTGTTATATTAAATCTTTCTTAATAAACTTGTAACTAGAATTCAAGATATAGAAAGGTAAATAAAACCCATTTAATTATGTTCAAGAATGCAGATAAATCTATGCCAAAAAGATATTTCTGAGCTAAGAGGTCTTACAGTCCTCATTGATCTGATAAAAGAGTAAAAATTTTATACAATTTTATCTTATTTCTAAAGAGCATGAAATCCTTACACTGTTTTAAATTAACTTTTAAATTACTTCTGTAATCTTAAGTTTCCATTTATCATATATTTAGCCATTTTAGTTACTATTCTAAAATGTATACTGAAAACTATAAATCATTGATGAAATAAATTAAAGAAGACACAAATGGAAACACAGCCCATGTTCATGAATTGGAAGACAGTATTGTTAAAATGTTCATACTACTTAAAGCAATTTACAGATTCAATGCAGTTCCCATCAAATTCCCAACAACATTTTTTTACAGAAATAGACAAAAAATTCTACAATTATATGGAATCATAAAAGACCACAAACAACTAACTCAATTCTGAGCAAGAAGAACAAAGCTGAAGGCATCACACTTTCTGATTTCAAAATACATTACAAAGCTACTATGATCAAACAGTTTGGAACTGGCATAAAGATGAACAAATAGACCAATGAATAACATAAAGAGCCCAGAAATAAATCCATGAATGTATGACAACTGATCTTTCAATGAGGGTGTCAAAATATGCAGCAGGAAAAAAATAGTATCTTTAACAAATGGTGTTGGGAAAACTGGATATCCACATGCAAAAGATTGGCAATGCACCATATACCATATCTGTCCCCCAAAAAAACTCAAAATAAATTAAAGATTTAAATGAAAACTCTGACACTATAAAACCCGGAAGAAAATATAAGAGAAAAAACTTTATGACATTGGTCTTGGCAATGATATTATAGATACAACATCAAAAGTACAGACAACAGAAGTAAAAGTAGATAATTGCCACACATCAAACTTAAAAGCTTCTGCACAGCAAAGGAAATGTTTAACAAAGTGAAAAGGCAACCTATGCAATGCAAGAAATATTTGTAAACCATATATAAGATAATAATATTATTATTCAAAGTATACAAGGAACTTCTACATATCAATAGCAAAAAAAACTAATAACCCAATTTTTTAAATGGTTTAAGGACTTTTAACAGACATTTCTTCAAAAAAAGACATACAGATAGTTAGTTCACAGGGATATGAAAAAATGCTCAAAGTCACTAATCATCAAAAAATGCAAATAAAAACCAAATGAGATATCACCTCACCATTGTCAGAATGGCTATTGTCAACAAACCAGATGAAGAAAGCAAGGATATAGAGAAATCAGAACACTTGCACACTGTTGGTGGGATGCAAAATGGTACAACTGCTGTGGAAAACAGCATGGAGCTTCCTCAAAAATTAACGATAGGTGTACTATATACTTAACCCCCCTTACCTTTTTCTATCTCCTCCCTCCCCGCTTTCCCTCTGGTAACCACTAAACTGTTGTCTGTGTCTATGAGTTATTGTTTGTTTCTTTGTCTTGATCACTTGTTGCTTTTGGTTTTGTATCCCACATATGAGTGAAATCATATGGTTCTCAATGTTTTCTGTCTCCCTTATTTCACTTAGCATGATATTCTTGAGATCCATTCATGTTGTCATAAATGGCAGCATTTCATCTTATGGCTGAGTAATATTCCACTGTATATTTTTTAAGAAATTAAGAAGAATATCGCATCTCTCCAGTCATCCCCCCCAAAAATTTAAACTACCATATTTAATACTTCTGAGTATTTACCCAAAAGAATTACAATCAGGATCTCAAAGAGATATTATCTCATATGTGGGATATAAAACTGAAAGCAATAAATGAACAAGACAAACAGAGACTCATGGACATGGACCATAGTTTAGTGGTTACCAAAGGGAAGGGGGAAGGAGGAAGGTAGATATAAGTAAAGGGGTCAAATATGTGGTGATGGAAAGAAATTAACTTTGGGTGGTGAACACACAATGCAGTATATATATGGCATATTATTGATTTGTGCACTTGAAACCTATATAATTTTATTAACCAATGTCACCCCAATAAATTTAATAAAAAAAGAAATATTAACAATTGCACATTCATTGCAGCATTATTCACAATATTCAAGATGTGGAAACAATCTAAATATCTATGGAAAGATAGATAGCTAAAGAAAATATAGTATATACATGCAGTGAAATACTACTCAGCATTTTTTAAAAAAAGAAATTATGTAACATGCAACAATATAGATGAACCTTAAGGACATTATGCTAAGTGAAATATTAGTTACAGAAAGAAAAATACTGCATGATTCCCCTGATGTGAAGTATCTAAAATAATCAAGGTGTGCAATAGTATTTGCCAGGGGTTGAGGGGAGTTGAAAATGAGGAGTTACTAATCAATGGATATAAAATTTCAGTTAAGCAAGATGAATAAGCTCTAGAGATTTGCTACACAACATTGTATCATTAGTCAATAATAATACATTGAACACTTAAAAATGTGTTGAAAGGGTAAATCTTATGTTACTTGTTCTTAATATAATAAAATAATTTTTAAATGATACAAAGAAACTATAAATATAATAAATGTACAAATTCCTATCTGTAAAAAATATTAGTCAAACTATAATAAAAACACTTTAAATATTTTGCAATAATATTACTCTTATAATGGGATACAAATGTCATCAGTGAAGAATATAAATGGTTATTCAACCTGCTGCATCAATCTTTTTCCTATTTTGGGGGAAAATAGGAGAATATGCTGGTTATTGCATGGACATATAATACCAGATTTTCTATGCTCTAACTATATCCTATGCCTAAACAAACCCTCTCAAAATCTGTTCCTCCAGAAATGTGCTACCTTTAAAATAAGGCTAATAATATCCGCTTCACAGGAATATTTTGATCACTAAATGAGACAATGGTCACACAATGCCTTGAGTAATTCTTAACACAAAATAGGCACATAAGAAATCAATTTCACTTTTCAAAGACGATATGCTTTAGTCACAGTTCAGTTGAATTTACTATACATTTTCATATAATTTTTTTAAAAAAACTGCTGCAAACCCTTCCAACTCTTTAATTAAGGGTTATTTTGTGTGTAAGCGACCCACGGGGGCTGCAGGGGCGGGGAGGGGAGGTTGTGGAGGAGGATTCCCTTTTGCCATTGAGTTTTATTTAATTTTTAATCAATATTATTAAGATATGATTCACATGCAATAAAACGTGCCCATTTTGTGTACATTTTGATGAGTTTTGACGAATGTGTACAGCATGTAAACACCACAACAGTCAAGATATGAACATTTCCATTTTCCTCAAAAGGGTCTCTGCTACTCTTCATACTCACTTCCTGTACCGCTGGCCCCCGCAACCAGTGATCTACTTTCTATCATTATAGATTAGCTTGTTCTGAAAGTTTATATAAATGGAATTATACAGTATGTACGATTTTGTGTCTGGTTCCTTTTGCTAGGGATAATAATCTTCCAGATGCACCCATATTGTCTCATTAGTGCGTCCATTCATTTTTACTGCCAAGTGATACCCTCAGGGGATGTGCTGGGCTGTGCACCCGCTCTCCTGTCAACCGTGTTTGGTCCCCTTCTAATTCTAGGCTGTTGTGAGTAAAGCTGCCGTGAACATTCCTGTACAAATTTTATTTGGTCGTGTGTTTTTCTTTTTTTAATTTATTTTTCAACTGCATACAATTTGAAATTAGTTTCAGATGGACAACATAGTGGTAAGAAGTTTAATACCCTACAAAGTGATCATCCCATTAAGTCTAGTGCCCATCTGATATACGGTTATTAAGATATTGACTGTGTTCCCTGTGTTGTACTTTACATCCCCATTATTACTTTTATAACTAGCAATTTGTACTTCATAATCCCTTTCACTTTTTTTCCCCAATCCCTTCAACCCCTCCTCCCACTGGCAACCATTCATTTGTTCTCTATATCCATGAGTTTATTTCTGCTTTTTTTGTTTGTTTATTTGGTTTCTTTAGAGTCCACATATAAGTGAAACCATATGGCATTTGAATTTCTTTGTCTGACTTTTTCACTTAGCATAACATCCTCTAGGTTCATCCATTTTTTCAATAATAGAAAGATTTCATTCTCTTTTATGGCGGAGTATATTCCATTATATATACATAACACATCTTCACCTATGTGTCTCTCGATACACACTTAGATTGTTTCCATACCTTGGCTATTCCAGCCCTTGCCCTAAAGTTAGTCAATTTAGTTGCTCCCCATATGTTCCTGGCATATTTTGAGTTGCAGCTCCTGCTCTGGAGCTTAGAGAAAGAGAGTTTGTGAGCAAGTGAGTTTGCAGGCAAGCCCATTGAGAAGCTCCTTGGTCTCCCGCAGCACTTTGTCTTTCTCAGATGCAGTCCCTGCTCATTTTCACAGTCAAATGTTATGGGCACTCCTCTTCCCACTACTGATGCGGTGGCTAGGGAACCTGGCTTGAGGCTGGGACTGCTTGCTCCTGAAGGGGGACCTCCACACTCAAGATTCCCTCCCAATTCTTAAAGGTCACACTGTAGCTGTAGGACCTGCCCATTCTGCATCTCTGCCACGCCCACCAGTCTCAACGCGGCTCCTTCTTTGTGTCTTTAGTTATAGGTGTTCTGTTCAGCTACCTTTCAGGTGGTTCTCAAATGGTTGTTCTATACTTTAGTTGGAATTCTGATGTGGTCATATGAAGGGGTGAGCACAGTATTTATCTCCACTGCAATCTTGACCAGAAATATCCATGGTCATGTATTTCTTGCTTGCTTGGATAAATAACTAGTAGTGAAATTGTTGGTCCTGTAGTAAGTACATATTTAACTTTATATGAAACTGTCCAACTGTTTTCCAAATGGTTTTATTATGTTATTTTTCTGCCAGCAATGTATTAGAGTTCCATTTTTCTCCAATCCTTGTCAACACATGGCATTTTCAGTCTTTTTATTTAACCATTCTTATAGGAGAATAGTGGTATCTCATTATGGTTTCAGTTTTGTATTTTACTGTTGAATAATGCTTTTTAGCATCTTTTCATGTGTTAATTGGCCATTCATGTATGAGTGTTGAAGTGTCTGTTAAAATCTTTTGCCAATCTTTTAAACCCTTAATTAAGATTTGTAAATTATCAGATTCCTTCTGAATATCTGGGACAGGACCCATGAAAGCATCTCCCTTGATGGCCTTTCCAGAGTAAGAATCTCCTGAGCCAAATATAACTAAAATTTAATACCTGAGGTGACTGAAGCAACACAATGGGATAAAGAACAAAAGAGAATAGAAAATATTGATAATTGAATCCAAACAGTAGCTGAAAGAGGAAGCAAGTAAAAACAGCATAGTTTGTGGTGAGGAAGATCAGGAGAGAATCAGGCTTTACAAAATTTGTTAAGGATAAATTCCAGAATAAAGACTGAGCAGTGAATGTAGGGTAAAATTTTTATATATGGTACTGAGTGTTTTTGTGGGGTCAAAAATGGAAACTTAAAGAAGTCAAAGATGATTGAACAAATATGAAAATATCACCTTTGTAACCTTTCATTATTGTCGTTTAGAGTTTAGTATTTTAATAACATGCCAACTTATTTTCACTGATTTTTTGCTCTAATTGAGAAAGCAGCCTCCAGTTAATGAAGCAGGAGATGGTGTCAGGAGACATGGCTTTTACTCTTTGATATGTTTGCAATTAACATCTTATAATTCACCAAAATGCTTCAGCTTTCTTCATCTCAATTTCCCCAAAAATTATGTATAAATATTTTGAATTAAGAAGCCGTATCCTTAATATTTTGTACAAGTAAGAGCAAAAGACAAAACAATTTGTCCTAATACCACGAGCCACAGAAATATTTACAGAAACTCAAATTCTAGTGTTCCCCGTTCATGCTGGATGTGTGGTCTAACCATAAAGACTTTGTGCAAAATTCTTTTTTTACAAAAATTAAATAATATATTTGATGTAAAAGATGCAATATTTGAAAATCCCATATGAGCATGCTTGCCTTCAGCACTGCCACATGAGAAAAGCAATGATATGATCACAATGGGCTGGCTTCCTGGTGTTTCTTTGCTTTCTTCTGTATTTTCAGATGCTATTTCTATTAGCCTTCCTCAGTCAGAGAAATTACAGTGATTTAGGGAAGGTGGAGATATCCTTAGAGCCTATTTGCACATGTCTCTCAGGTGTGTTGGCAGAGTACATCAACACTCATCTCTGAACGTTTTTAGAGAAAGGATTATTATAGTTCCTCTGTTTCAGCAAATGTGTATGGAACACCCACTACAGACACTGCAGCAGCAAGCAAAGCTTATTGGTTTTCCATGATATCATTTTACTTTATGGCAAAAATGTTAGTACCTTTAGTTGGCAGACAAGTAAAGAGCGAACATCTCTATAATGTCTCATCCTTGATATTTTCACTTATATTATTGTGTTGGCAGAGAACTTTTATTAAACCATAGATATTTTCTTTATAGCTTAGGGAAAAAGGAAATATCTAAGCTACCATGATTTCTATATAAATTAGTCAACAAAAAATAGATACCTAAAAACTTAAGATTAAAAATAATTTGATGTGCAATAAAAATGAAATAAAAGTGGACAAGATGCATGATAACATCAAAAAAATAAACAACATAAAATAATTCATTTTTACCACATGTCTTCAAATTTAATCAACTTCACCCACAGAAAAAGGATAAAGAGCTATCAGTACACATCAATTTAAAGAAGAGGAAATCCAAGCAGTTAACAAGAAAATAAAGAGATGCTCAAGTTTATTATTAATCAGAGAAATACAAACTAAAACCAGTTGAAATTTCAGTCTGCATCCTATAGGTTAGCAAAAATCATAAAGCCTTAGGAAACCAAGCATTAATGGTAGTAGTAGGCATAACTTGTGGGAATCATCAGCCACCCTGGAGAAGAGGGCAGTAGCAGTATCCAACCATGTTAATTATTTTTCTGGGTATCTACTCCATTGAAATTCCAACAGATCTATAAGTGGGAAAGTATGAACACGTTCACTAAAGTGTTGCTGGTGGTGATGCAAAGTGAAGGCAATTTGATTATCCTTTCACTACAAAGTACTACATGGTAATTAGAAAGAACATACCAGATAGAGTACTGAAAAAAAATATGCAAAGAAGAATAACAACAGCACAATGACATTTATACGAATTTTTAAAAAATATATACATTAACAATATATGTTTAAAAGAATCCATATGTTCAAAGGGATAGATGTTAAATAAATTTAAATGATTGTCCATAAGAAACAGGTATATAAATGGGAAATGAAAATGAGTAAACAAATATGTGAATAAATGTAACAAGAGAGGGGCCTTGCAGGACCAATGATGGCAAGAACAAAAAAAGAAAATAAGAGAGACTGAGATTGAGATGAGTTTAGACAGAGATTGGGGGCAGGGGGAGAGAAAGAGAGAGAGAGAGAGAGAGAGAGAGAGAGAGAGAGAGAGAGAGAGGAGAGAGAGAGATGCTATTATTAGGTAAGTACCCAAATATGCCTTGTACCAAACACCTTGTTTTTTTGTCTCTGTCTTTTTTGTGTGTGACGGTAACAGGCTTCTAGAGCTTGGATAAATATCTAGAAATATTTTGCAGGAAGAGAAACAAGTTAGATTTGAAGAATGACGATAAAGAATGGGAAGAATTTATATCATATTACTCTTAGGACTCATCTTGTTTTACTTGTGATGTCCAACAGACAAGAACAGAAGCTATTGTAATAGTCAATTTAAGCCACCTTTAAAACAAAGCCCTGCAGAGCACTATTAGCAAACACACTTAGCCTGGAGCAAATGGTAAACACAGTACACCTATGTTAATCCTAGGGAAGAATAGCACCTCCAGTGTCTTAACAGCATGCCAATTCTCTAAATCTGTCATTAGAAGTGTATTTTGAACTATGAAGACTTATCTGTTTCTTTTAAAAAATAGAAACAATCTCTGTAAATCTTTAAGAGAAAATAATGATTGAACTTTACCTTAGAGAGTATATAGATGAACTGGGTGAGAAATTAAAATATTTCAAAATTTTTGTCTTCCGTAAAGAATAATCTGCCCCTTTTATTTAAGAAGAACCTGATGAATTTCAGATTCCCAACAAAGACAGAAAGCATGCCAGCTCCTACGTGTCAAGGAGTATTAACAGCTGCTGTGGGAGAAACTGGGATTGCATGATCAAATCGTTTGATAACCTGAGTTAAACACAGTTTCATGTCTCATAAACTACAGGACTTATTAAAGCTTATACTATGTCAATGTGCACTGTTAGTATTCCAGTCGTGTAGGACCCAGTATTTCCAGATCTCATCTAACTATAGACACCATTCATTACTGAGAACTTTGGGAAACTAGTGTTCTTTCATATCCTCTTCAAGAAATGCTACTCTAGGTCAAGTGTGATGATATCCAGTTCATCATCAAAATCACCTTGATATATATACATATATATAGCTGGATATAAATAGATACAGATATAGATATATAGACATATAGATATGTAGTCATATAGGTATATAGACATATAGATATAGACTGTGGGTACCATCCAGACTGACAGACTCAGAATTTCTGGTGGAGATAAGAATGAGAGCATAGGAAGCCCAGAAATTTGTGTTTTTAATAAACAACCTTGGTACTTTTGTTAATTAACCCAATTTATATATTATGCATGGATAAAAACTTAAGTATATAGGTTGTTCCAGAAGTCTTTATATAGTTTTAAACTTTAATAATGTCAGAAGCATAATACTACACACTTAAACATTCATAAGTTTGTTTAAATTTTTTAAATATTGATAATTCTTATTAAAATGTAATATAACCATTGTCTTGTACTATACATTGCTGTAGCTAATTTTCAAACTTCATAAAAGTAAAAATTGCAGAGGTTTCATTTGTTACTGTAGCCTTAATATCATTCAAGGAATGAAGTATTGAAACACAGAACACTTTCACGTGACCCCACAAGAGTCTCAGGGAAAGAGAACAGGTTACTGAAGCGGACAAGAAAAGGACTTTCCCTACCTGAAATTATGACACGAAAAAAGTTTGAATTAAAAATTTACTTTTTATTATTATCTACTTATGTTATTACCTCAACAATCTGCTATTGTATCTGAAGTATAATAACATTAGATGTTCATGATGAATATAGTGAGGAGTAAGAGGTTCCAAGTTGTTTTCTAAATTATCGAAGTAAATTTACATTTGATATAACTGTGATGTGTGTTATACTTTTAAGAAAATTGGTAATCTGTGAATTACCAATGATTGCAATTTTTACATTAATAAGATATTCGATTAACAAAAATATCCAATCACCATTCATTGCTTATGCAAGCAAACAAAATTCAAATGATAGACTTGAACAATCTATTACGTATTCATATTTTTATAATTTAAATAAATGTTATACTTCTTTTAAAAATGATTTTTAAATAAATGTCAATTAGAAAATATATATATGTATATATGTGTGTGTGTGTGTATATATATATGTATATATATATATATATATATATATATATATATATAATCTGAGTCCTCAGAAATGTGAGATAAATTATGGACTTTGGCAATGAGAAAGTCAAAGGCAACAGATGTTTATTACTTTGTAAACCACCTCTGTCCTTACAACAATCCAAATAGTTTTGTCTTTAGATGAACTCGGAAGAACAATGTTCCATCAAGTTAATCTACCAAAAACCAAAATGTCAAAACTCTAAAGACATTTGTCCTCCCTAATGTAAATTAAACCCTGAAAGGGACAGATTAAAACACAGAAGAGGTCATGAAAATTTCGAAATTATTTCATTCCACATTACTTCCTGTTCCCTACCCCACTTCACCTTACCCCGCAAAAAAGCTTAAAAATGAGTGTTGAGATAGATTTTTGGGGTGTATTAGCCTTCTAGTAATATCCCAACTGTCTGAAAGCTGGGGGGAAACTCTGCTCAGGATTATGCTTTCTTCCTTTTGTTGTTGTATTTCATGCTCTTCATTCTGTGGTTTTGAAAACCGAAAAAGAATAGGCAGCTGGATGGACAGACAGCTCCTTGAAGCCAGATTATTAGTAGCTTAAATAGTAATCTTCTAAGTGTATTGCCAAACATACTGCAAAGACTTCTGTCATAGCTCTTGAGTGAAAAAACGCTGAGGTGATGCGGTAACCGCACACCTCGAACTGTTTTTGACTGCCTGAGACTAAACTGCTACTTTCATCTTATTAAAAATTACCTCAAGTAGAGTAAGGTTTGGAGCCTTCCTTTATTGGCTGTGTCCCGCTGTTTTTTTTTTTTTTTTTAACTGTCATTTGAATTACTCAATTCTTTTCCAATAATAAAAAAAATATAATCTCCACAATACAAGTTGTGTCAACATAAAAACTATAATAATCCATCAGAATTAGGATAAATAAAACCATTTCAGCTGTATTTTTCTTTGCTTCACAAACCAGATGACAGACAAATGTGTGATTGGGTAAATTATTTCAGTTAAGTATATTGGCCTATACCACTAAGATTTCAAGGCAAAAAAACCTCAACAGAACAATAAATTTCAGTTCAAAACTAGACAATAAAAATGTTCATATAAACATCAAAACATAATCAAAGCAGAATAATTACCTTTGCCAAAATCTCATTTGGGAAACAGATATTATGATTACTTTATTGGCATAAAAATAGAAATGGCAACAGAAAAAACATAATTTAGATTTTAGAAAGCATAAAAAAAGATATATTTTTTTGACAGAAAAAAGCAAAAAACACAAAACCATTTATATACTGCACTCTCATCTTTATTTCTTTTATTGTACTTATTTCTGCATTTGGAGATGGGGTGAGTGAGGGGAGCATTGCAAAAATAAAACTTGAAAGCATTTAATTAATATACATTTATTGTGACAAATTGAGACAACGTAAACATATACATTAAAAAATAATATCTCCACCCTTTCCCTACTCCATTCCCTGGATGCCAGTAGAAATCCTTTCCATTTTGTGTGTTTATATAATGTATATATGCAATTACATGATGTATGTATTTAAATACACATATAGCCTAAGAGCCTAACTTTTGAGTATTTTTAAACTTCCTCAAGAGACTGTAGAGGACCACAACACCAGAGATATTAATTTTTTTTGGTCTCAAATAAATAAATTTTTATTAGCTCCAATCCAGGGTATACAGAAGGTATACAAGGTATACAACTATATACGAAGTATACAGTTATACGTTCTGCTAGGCAATTTTTGTGGAAATGCAATTAGAATATTTTGCCAAGTAAAAATGATCAAAGTAAGAACCATGGAAGCCAAGAACCAAATAAAAATAAATAAATAAATAAATCAAGGAAGATAAAGTATATTAATATCTCTATTCATTAACAGACTCAGATAAGCTTAAATATTATAAAATTTTCAAAAACCATGCCAGACATGCCCCTATTTGCAGCTTGCCACAAAAGAGCATTATTAATTCCAGCATACCTTTTGCTGATTTTTTTCTTTTGCTTCTTGTTTTAAAAATGTCTCTCCTTTAAAATTTTAGCAATGCTTAATTTGAAACAAGTTCCTTGAATGTGCTGTTATGAACAATAAAGTGTTTTGTCTAATGTTATAAGCTCTAAACTGTGGTTTTGTTTTTACTTATACCAAAAACCTGAGTGTGATAACAATTAACAATTGCCATGTTACTCGTCTATGTACCATTGACGTGGCAACTGCAGTAGCTGGATTTCCCAGTGTCTTTAAGTGATTTAGATTGGATTTATCATATATCAGGAGCTAAGTGCTAATTGCTGAAATTCGTCATCGTGTGGTTGTATGTGGTTGAAGGATCCAGTGGGATCCTAAATCTCTTAGAGCCAGAGGTGTGCTGGTAAATGGTTAACAATCAACCCAGCCCTGATTTTTAGCATTTGGCATTATCCATGAAGTATATATTCTCACCATGGCCAATTTCAAGATACCGAAAGAGGTCACTGACTTTAAAACTGGGAAGAGACATATGAAACCAGCTCCTGAGAGCCCCTATGAGCCACCTCCAACATACCACACCACTTCATAGCAGTCTTGAAAATAAAATTCTGAAATTCAATGACATCTCAGCTTTTCACTCCAAATGGCCTTGCTCATGATTGCCACGAAGGCACCAAAGTCATCGCCCTTCTTTTCTGTCTTCCCATCACATCTCTCTCCTCTGGAAAACAGTCTAATACTTAAATAAGCTTTTGATCTTAAACCTCTTCCCTTCAGCACAAGTTCTCCTTCTCCACTTTGCACATCTTGATAATACCAGGGTCTAAAATAAAAGAAAAGGAAAGGAAAAGGCAGTTTCCATGGTGTTTCTCTAGGCCCAGAGTGATAACTGTTGTTCTTTCTCAGAATGTGGATTAGATAGAGTCAGGAGGAAGGTAACTATAACTGTTCCTGAGGTACATTTCAATGTGTAAGGTGCTGATTTCAGAACCTTCTACCTAAGTTCTTTCCCACCTCCTCACCTGTAGGGTCACCATGAACGGTTCCTCATGGAAACACACACAGCCAGGGGCCTCGCATAGGATGGGGATGGGGATGTGTTTGTTGAGTAAGTGAGTAAATATTCATCTCTTCTCTCTTTTATCTTGTGATACTCTTTTATGGATAGTCCCTTAGAAGGAAGTATCCATGATATAGTTGCCTTTCCTTAATGTATCCACAATATAAAATGTATTTTACAATATAAGTAATACGAAGGCTACTGATGGAAGAGAATCCTATGGAAGTATTTCTGAATTTAGCAGTGGAAGAAGTTGCTAAACTGCAAGTAAGGGAAAATGCTATATTCCTGAAATTGTCCAAAGACACTGCCATCTGTCATGTCACTATTGTTCCAAACTTCCAGGCCTGGATTCACTGGGGAGAACCTGCCTGCACTCCAGGAGGTCAGGTGAGCATCTGAAAAATAGTAACAAATGAAACCACCTGGCTCAGAATTACACTCAACAAATACATTTTTTTTTCAGCTTTCTATTCTAATAATTCCCCTGTTTTTATCTCCTTACTGGCACTGTAATCACATGCTACCATCACTAAGTGCACTTTGATGTTCAATTGAAAAATGCTCACTTAGAACACATCTCATTGTCATCGTGGAAAAAGTGTACATTTTATATATTTTTATTCAACTCTGCATTTTGTTAGGGGCCAGAAAATATAATGCTATTTCTCAAATGCCAGATCAAATCTTTACAAACTTTGTAGTTATTGTTGTTGTTATAATAGAATCAAATGCCGTCTTCTCTAATAAACTTTCCAAGTAAATTTTAAAGGTGTTGATTAGATGTGTTTTTAAAACTGTGCCTTATTTTTAATCCAGTAATTTCCTTCAGAAATAAAAGTTTCTAACATAGTAGAGAAGCAGCAGCCCCACCACATTTCCTAGGACTATTTTAAGTTTGCCAAAACTCCAAATAGCCTGTAGAGGTCCTTCCAATTCTACAACTATGAACCCAGGAATCATCTCATCTTTATAAAAAAGGAATGGAATCCTTAACAATTTATGGGATAAGAGAAAATTACAGCCCTCCTAGATAATAGAAGTTATGTTTCAAAAATCATCTTTCCTGTTTCTTCCAGAAATTAGCTTCTCAATATAAGAAGACAAATGCAACTAAATTCAATTTACCTTTCAAGTATTTGGTCATATACAAATCTATAACTTGTAGTATCATCAAAATTCCTTCCTTTCTTCAGTAGACACTTACTCACCAACTATCATATCTGGCAATTGAAAATTTATACTTAGAATATATAATTCTACTTATTAATTTAAAATACTGTTTTGCTGGTTTTAAAAAATAATGCTAACCACAAGAACTTGTGTTCTTCAATAGCTAACACTTATTCAGCATCCACTATTGTTTTGTTTTTATTTTTATCTTTAGTTTTAGATTTATGTTTGTCTTATCAGTGCTCTCAGAAAACTGCTAGGTGTATAGTTCAACCTGTCTGTAAAATCCCCAGAGGAGCAAAAGTAGAGCTTAAGTCACTTTACCCAACTGTGTCAGCTGTTCTTGATGGCAATAGTGCCACAGGGTGGGGCAACCTCACAGAGTAATAAATTTAATCCTCTACTTCCCCAATATTAATATATTGCAGCAATTTCTCTTTCCACAGGGTATGATTAATAATTTTTTCTCATTCAAGCAGCTGAGACACAACACTACCATTAGACACTGTTTCTGCAACAGCTGAGTCATCCCTTTCAATTTGGTATCAATTAGGCTAATTAGTGGTTAGCAGCTCAGACTGCCCTTCAATCACTTGGAAATAGCTCTCTACAGAAATGTCAGGCACTCTAAGATTTTCTCACATACTGCTGATGCTATAGGTCTTGGCTGCTAAGACAGAAGCTACCCACTAGAAAGAAATTATTTGGCCGAAACACTTGTCTGACCACTGTCACAAAATAGAGCTTTTTTTTTTGGCCACCCACTAGTTCTAAGGTCTCTTGTCAGCCACAGCAGTTGGGTTACAATTTGTTGGCCACTGAGATAACTGAGATCTGATATCTTTTCATCTCACCAGCTAGGTGGTCGGGGTGTGCTTTTCCCTGAGGGCATATGTACCTGTTAAAACACTATTTCTTTTGGCTCTGATTCTAAACCCAGGCAAAGGGGATTAGGAACCTGGCTTTAATTGTGCTTGTCTTTTTCTTTTGCGAATGGCAGTCATTCTGTAGCGCCTTTTGTGATACGAAAATGAACACTGGATTAAAGCATATTTTTGATTCCCCACCAACCGTTCTAGTCAGTCAGGCACCTTGCTTAAGCCAGTGGGTGTGTATATGGGGCAGCTCAGCTTTGGCAGCAGGCAAATGTTGAGCAATTTCAAAGCAAACATAATTTCTACTCCTAAAGAAGATCTCTGGGAACACGTTTACAGAGATAATTCAAAGAATTATTTAGCATCGTTCATGTACTCATCAAATTAAACCCTGAAAGTTTTGACAGATTGATTTCCTTCATGAGATTTTAAAAGTCATAATATATAAACCAAGAGCCTGTATAAATTATAGAAAAACATAAAGTAGGTTGTTTTCTAAATTATATCTTCACTGGTAAGATATCTTTTCAAAACTTAAGGTAGTGTTTCAACTTTTTAAAAATGTTATGTATCTTTTATATATATTAGATGCTTTTTAGGTTGCCTCATAATGTCAGAAAATTTCAGTTTCATATGAGAAAATACCAATTTAAAATATCCCATAATTATGTTCTAACCTAATAGTTTAGATGTTTAAAAAAAGTTATCTTGTTCTACTAAGTTAGTTATGTTATCGACCTTTTGATTCTAAAAAAATTAATCCTATGTAATAAAATTATACATAAATATACTTTTGAATATGGTAATTCAAAAGAAATTTTCTGGAGTCATTATAAAATTAGAGAATTTGCCAATTAAATATTTATAATGACTATAAAATATCCAAATAATAACTCTCATGTTAGATTTTATGTTAAAAGAAAATCTTCAAAATACATCACTGACATAAAAAAAATACATATAATTTAAGCTTATTTGTGATGCAAGTTAAATATAATCTATACTTTCACTTTACAAATGACACGTTTTTATTTTATTTATATGTTTAGAGTCTATATAATATGTCAAATATATTTACATATCATATAGGGTTCAGTGATATATGAAATTTTTAAATATACATGTAGATTTATATTATATAAACAAATTAAGAGAATTAAAAAAACTCAGATGTTTAAAAATGTGGCATCAATTATAGCCAAAAGGAAATGTGACCAACAAAGCCTGATAAATGAAAAGATCCATTCTGACTAAACATTGTCTCAGGAAATTAAATAATATGATAATTTGAATTATTATAATTTTTAAACATTTTCAATGTATTTTGATAATTTTTCTTTTTAAAATTAATCATCTGCAGACATAAATATTTAAATTTTTATATTGGTAATATAAATACTTGAAATATTTGTGTCCTGTAAGCTGAACTCGTATATAATATGAATAAGTATAGGTTTGAATAGATAAAGCAAGATAGAAATTTCTTTTTATATACTGCAAGTTATGATCAGAAACGTCAGGTTTTTTTTTTTCATTTGCCTACTTATTGACTATCAGTAAAATTCAATCTTAGATTTTTTCTCTTAAACATAAAATGATGCTATCAAGAAATTTTTCTTCAGCAACAAGAATTATATAAATACTACAGAGCCTGTAGTATGTGGGACAAATTTTTTAACTATATTCTATATAGAAAGTAAATTAACTTCTAAAACATGAGAAGTAAGAAGAAAAATTAATTTATAGTACTCGCTACTTATTCTGCTAACACATTTTAAAGCTCCAACATTTTTCTCTTTCATAAAGTTTCAACAGTGGGCCATGCATGCCCCCAAATAGAGGACTTTATCAATGAAAACAATCCAAAAATCTATGGAATGATCTAAAAAATGTAATTAGCTTCTTTTCTATTTGAAAGAAAAATGTTTTTCCATGTAACTCTTTTTATAACTTGTTAAATAAATAATTTCATACCAATAACATCATAATTTGTCATTATAGACATCAATGCAAAAAATTATATTCTCAAGTACACATATTATCCAAATAGTTTTCACAATATAAAACAGTAATAGAAAATAATAAAATAACACCAGAATTTGAAAAAAAGAGGTAGAATAAAATAGAAAAATTATAATTTACAAATCAGACCAGGGATTTTGATCACATAAAGAGTAATTTTTAAAGAAGGAATATGAAAACTGGGGTAAATTTTAAAAATTTTTAATAGTTTCTTTTTCAACCATCTATTTTTTTTTTGTATGAAATGTTATAACCTGTACTGTCCAAAATGGTAACCTCTGGCCACATATCTCAGAGGTTTTTATTACATGTATTACATTTATTACATGTATAGTATTTATTACATGTCAAATGATAATATTTCAGATATATTGGGTTATATAATGTATATTAGTAAAATTCATTTCACTTATTTCTTTTTACTTTTTCATGTAGACACTAGAAATTATAAAATTATATTTTTGCATTATATTTCTAGTGGACAGCACTAAATAATTAGTGACTTTAATCAAAATTTTGATGTGACTTCTTTTTTTCTAAAGTGGCTAAGAGATACCCTAAGGAAACTACTTTGCTTATTCTGACCAATAAGACCAAAATAAGACAAAAGAAAAACAAAAGTCAAATAAATCTAAAAGCAGTACCAAACACAAAACACAGAAAGTTATATAAAAATTAGGTAAATTGAAAATTTTTGACTGATCAAGTCACTCACAGAGCCAGACCATTTGTGCTTATGGATACAGCTTCAATTTTTTATCCTGGTCAATCAGATCTATCCAACTAGAAAATATTTACATTTCTGTTACCCTCCCATATATATTGGTCACATATTAGTCTAAGCTACAATATTAAATTCAAAAGCATAAGAGTGATAATATACCTTAGGCTTATACGTACAAATTGGAATTTTAACTGTAATTTTTTTTTAAATAATACATTCATTTCAGCAACAATCAGTAGCATGGTTATTTTATTGGCAAGTCCATTGGAATATAGTTGTATCAAATTAGATATTTGAAAGCTGAAAATTTTAATCAGTCAATGTTTTATACAGTATTATATAACCATAGTCAATAGAGTGGGCATATCCAAAGAACAGATTGAAACTGACTTCGATATTAAATAACACAGGAAAAGAAATGACAACTAAAACTGAAAAATGCCACAACTAAATCAGAAACAAAACAAAGTTATACTGCATATACTAATCTTCTGTTTTACAGCATGCCTGCTCTCCTACTATTTCCAGTAGATTTGTCACTTAAAGTTCTGTTCACATGGAATTTGATGAAATCCCCAGCAGACCGCAAGATTGGTAAACCTGTTCTGACTGCTCTTACAATATCATGGAACAGAGCTTGAATTACCAATCCACCAGAGAATGCTAATGCAATTATGAGTGTTTACTTACACCATGTGTTTCTCACTGAGCCTGCCCCTCTGTGTCAGGATAAACCAAAGGGAGCTAATGTTTTATAGATGGTAAGACTCTGTTTGTTTTCAGTAGGGCTAAGTCTCCCAAAGCACTCAGACACACTAATTAAAGTAAACTGCAGAGGCCCATAATAAAATATATGTGTTTGGAGACTGTGAGATGAACCCTACTGGCTTATTAAAAGTCAAAAGAAAAATATACATTATTTATGACTTCAAAGGGACACATTGTGAGCTCTAGTTTATTTAAAGGATTAACTAAGCAGTGGTTATTGGTGACCATCTGAACTGAACGGTTCTTCTTTCACAGTTCATTAGTTCTGTCATATATGTGAGAAGTCATCATTTGGGTTCAAATCAAATATTATTAATCAAATAAATTACAGAGGGTACACCAACATTATTAAATGAAATCTTTGTAAAATGGCTGCTAATAAATCTGGTACTTACTTTTAAACAGTTGCCTAGTTGCGACAATATGATTTAGGTTTTCAAAATGTGTTATAAGTATTAAATAATATTATTCATAAATTTGGTCATGCCAGAAATAGGAAGCTAGGGAATACAATTACAAAACAACTTGCTTCCTCACAATTTTCACAAGTTATTCTATAGTCTCTTAATCTAGAAACCTGAAAACTTCGCTTTCTTATTTTCGACACAGTGTACAAGAAAAAGTAATCACACGTGAAAACCAAAGCCTTTTCACAACTTTGCTTCTTTGAATTGTTATTAATCATGTCAAATAAAACCACATTATTCAATCAAAATTTATTGCTTACACTTAACTTAAGGGAATCTGAACTAAGAATGATCAAGACAAGTCAACACTGCTGCACTTGTTCCTCCACATTTATAGGTTCTATAAATGAAAATTTTATTTATTTAACCAACTATTAACATGAGTCTAAAGATTCCACATAACTAAAAGTTTTCAACTATCTCAGGCTATGACACTAAAAAGTTTCTCATATTGTTCTAGATCACCTTGAGATTTACTTAAATTTACACTTAAAAAAAAAATAACGCCCCACCCTCAAGTAAGAAACTAGTTCCAAGATTTCTCTTTTTGACTATCTAGGAAACAGAGCTCCCCAAGTTTTCTGAAGATAGCAGATAAGCTACTGTAGATCTGCTCTTGCCTCCTGATTAGATTATTAGGGCTTTCAATCTCATTTTTTCTTTATTTTCCCTCTCTTTTTCCTTCTCTCTCTCTCTCTCTCTCTCTCTCTCTCTGTCGTAGTTGTCATTTGTTTCTATCTGAATTTGCCCACAGTCATTTATCATCACAAGCTTAAGTGAAGAACATAATAAAACCTGGAGATATAACATGACATTTTTAACATTACAGGGTATATTTTCAGGTAATTAGTTAAAATTGCTGAGAGATAAGAACTAATGATAAAATATATTTTTTTATTTTCTTTATAAATTCACTTTAATATCTCTATATTATGTCCTTCATTAGGCAGGAAAAAGAGAACAACAAAAACAAAAAAACCTAAATGGAATAAACTTAGCATTAACTTAATAGTACTTATTCAAAATTAATTTTATTTCTATAATTTGTATAGCTTCACCTCAACAAGGAGATTTAGATTTATGAACTTATTGGTGGCAAAATTTATACTATAATTTAAATATTCTAGAAATTATTAGTGGTGGAATCCCACTTGGTTGTGAAATTTTTCCCTTAATGTATATTAAAAAGAGAAAAAATAAACAAAAACTATCGAATTAAGGGCTACTTATATTTTTTTCTATCTACCTCTTTTTTTTTTTTTGTCTTGCCCAATGGGCTTCCTAAGTCTATTTTTCTGTAATGCTAAATTTAAAACTTCTTTTTGTTTTCACAATTCTGTAACTGTGGTGCTTTTATGCCTTTTTTCCTTAAAAAGAAGCTCTATAGACTTATCCTATACCATTTAAAAAAGCATAATGATTCTATAAACAAAATTAAACAAAAAACTATCACTAAAGGAAGCTTCATCTTCTTTAAAATTCATGCTCCTTTGAGCGGTAAAATTTGGGTGTAATTTGACGATGTATGTGTAAACTAAAACAAATGACTTTAGTTTGTTTGTTTTTTTAATTTCTTTCGGCCAAATACTATCCCTTGCTCTTAGTTCCATTTTAACTACTCCGCTTTATCAAACCAAGGTGTCCTTATTGAAGCATCAGATGGAAAGTATTTTACAAATACAATAAACTTCCTCCATTTTCAAATTAAACGTTGGTTGAAAGAAGAAAAAGGATAGCTACATTTCCTTAGTACTTATTATGGGGTAGATCTGTTATAGATAAAAACGCTGAGATTTAAAGAGACATGGTCATTTTTGTAGTGTCATTCTATAAGGAAGCAGTTAGGCTTTGATTTTAATATTAGCACAGATCCATCTGAATCTAGAGTCAAGAGCTAAACCACTCTGGTAAATTTCCTTTCCAGTAATAGGAAACCAGTTGTCAATCTGCAAGGCCAGAATTTAGGGCTACAATTAGAATGAATTGTACCCAAAAATCAAGTTGAAAATATTCACAGTAGCTCAGAATATTTCATTAAAGTACTTTCACGTCTTCTACCAAGAAAGAAAGAAAGAAAGAAAGAAAGAAAGAAAGAAAGAAAGAAAGAAAGAAAGAAAGAAAGAAAGAAAGAAAAAAGAAAGGAAGAGACAGAGAGAAAGAAAAGAATCAAATTTATCCAGCAACAACTTTCCTTAGAATTTTCATTATCTTCACAGTGTGTTGCCCTTAAATCAAGCTTCTTAAGAACATCGTTGTTGGAATTTATATAAACTTACATCCACCAAAAAAAAAAAAAATTCATGTATGTATCCAAATTTTGATATATCAATATTTGTTTCTGTCTCCTTCCCAACACTACAACTTTCAGATTGTGTAAAATGTGTTTGAGTCATACTTTGAGCATGAATCAAACTACACTACACTGTGAGAGTCCACTATGCATTCAATAAATGTTTAATGAGTTAACTCATACTACTTTGCAGCATCTATAACTACCCTCACAGTCCTATATACATGGATGGTATTCAATAAATATATATTTAAAAAATGATGACCATTTTATGAAATAAAGATGAAAAACTTACTTGAAATATGACAATAAAATGAATTACATTAAAACTGCAAAACTTAAAACACCAGGTGGTCAAAAAAATCTCCTAGATTCAAAATTAAATTGCATGTTTTATATTAATATATTTAATTTAATCTAATTTCTGCTCAGCTTTGAAATCAGTAGGAAGTAGAGTAAAATGCTCAAATATTCTCTGGTCTAGGACAATCTTAGAGATTATTTTTAATGTATAACCTCAAATTTAAAGGTTTAAGCATTTCTTTTATTCTATAAATATTTATTTAGAAATGAATCAATGATGTCATAAATTTATATAAAATTTTTTTCAAGTTTATAACAGTATAGGGGCTAAGATTCAAACAGTAGAAAAGCAAATTAACGTGTAGTAAAACTTTTTCTTTCACACAACTTATCTCAATTTGTATAATTATTATTAACTATCTCAACCGTGAGACTGTAAGGTTCATTTGGAAAGAGATACTATTTATTTATTTATTTTTTTACCCCCAGTGCCAAAGAAAGTACCTAAAAAAAGAAACATGTACATTAAACAAATATGTGCTAAATGTTTATTACAGGGTTGTAAATATAGTAAGTCCTGTAGGATTTCAGAGTGGAAAAGATTGCTTCCAGTTGGAGTAATTGTAGAAGACTGTGTAAAGGAAATAACTCTTGGTAGAAGACTGTGTAAAGGAAATAACTCTTGGGTTGACCTTGAAAAATGAGTTAGAATTTCAGTAGGAGGGGTTAAAAATGTATACTTGAGTTCTGGGGAGCAGGGAGTGGAGTGGGGGAAGGAAGGATATCAGGCTATTAGGATAATAGAAGATATGAAGGATAAAATACAAACATATTCAATTATAGCAAGCAAACTGGCTGAAACGTGGGAGTGGGAAGAACTCTGTAGAGAATAAGGAAAAGGAAGCTAAAGTCAAATAAAAATTCAGGAAGCCTTGAAATTCAGACTTCATGTGGAAGATATTTGAACAGAGGATGAGGTAGCATTTTATGAACCTAAGTCTGGCAATGAACTACAGAATAGTTACTGCATTAACATAACAGTAGCATGAAAATCAATTGAGACAATTGCAAAAATCTAAGTGAGAAGTAAATAAAATTCTGAAAATGTTTCTGCTCCTCAATTTCTGAACGATGTTTCCTTTATATCAGCAAATTGTTTAATTTGGGGGCTAAAGTGATTTTCTAGATCTTTTTTTTCCAAACCTTATATTTTATGGTTTAGGAAACTGAGGACCAAAGAGATTCAATGATCTGCCCAAAATTGCAAAGCCAAGATTGGATGTAGATCTCCTCACTGCCAGTCCAGTTGTTCTTTCCATGATGAAACTATGCCTCTTTCAAGATAACTCTTTAAATTGAAGTGAATTAACAAAGTAACAAATACAGAATTAGGATCTTTATTGCTATTTCACTAACTGAACAGTAACCTTATTTAATAGATCTTCCTTGCCACACAGACATCCTGCTAAAGCATTGTAATAAATGTAATAAAAGAGGAGATTAGGCCAAACATTGGCGGGAAGACATTAATTAGAGGAAGACCTCATCAATTCTCAGTTGACTAATCCTCAAACCCTATAATTCTCATAAGAAAACTGGCAATCTTGCTTTACTTCTTATCAAAAAAAGCTTCCAACCAAAGAGAGTGGCAGGCTGAATCTCATTAATTTTATTAAATATACTATAAAATCTCATAATAAATAATTAAGCCCTGTTAAACAGATATTTGGTAGTACGTTTTATCCCTCCTTATATATGGACATAAATAAAATGACAGTGTTTACAATGAAAATCTTAAAACATAATTGTTATTGATGTTAATAATACCTTATGTTTGTTTTAGATATTTTAAAGCTTTTCAATCATGACTGTTGCATCATAATTGTCCTACAAAGCATTTATGCTTTAATCTATATAAATAAATTTTCTACTAGCTGTTACAGCATCACTCAAAAATGATTAGACAGATTTTCACTAAATTTGGCATGTATGTTTGTGATGACCTGACTTAAGACAGTAAGTAATTATTCAGAAATTGCCACAGTATTTGAAGTTACACTAGGCAGCATCAACTGAAATAGAGATATAGTCTTCACTTATCTTATTAAAGTACAGATTAAAGCTTTTTCACTATTGAAAATGTTAAAGACTCATGAAATTGGTTTTTTTTTTTTCTGTTACCTGTATTATTCATTTCTGTTTATGTAAATAAATGTTTTCGGCTACTAGTAAAATTCACAGTACCAAAATTTTCTTTATTTTTGACTGTAACTATGATACAAAGGCAATAAAGAATTTACCAGTTTCAATTGAATCACAATACTTTCATACAGACATTAAACCAGTTACCTTATGTGGTAAGCAGAATGCCTCCCATCCCCAAAAATGTCCATGTCCTAATTTCTGGAACCTGGGAATGTGTTAATTTGCATGGTAAAAAGGGCTTTACAAATATAATTAAAATTATGAATTTTAAAATAGAAAGATTATTATGGACTTTCCAAGTAGGTCCAATCTAATCTCGTGAGCAGAGAACTTTCTGTGGCTGTAGTAAGGGAGACACTGCAAAAGGAGAAGTCAGAGAGATTCAGAACGTAATAGAAAACCAGCTCACCATTGTTAGAGGTGACCTTGTGGAAAACATAAGAAGTAATGCAGGCAATGCCTCAGAGAGAAGTCTGACCCTGGCTGACAGCTAACAAGAAAATGGGTCCTCAGTCTTACAACCACAAGGAACTGAATTCAGCCAATAACCTTAATGAGCCTGGAAACAGATCCTTCCCCAGAGCCTCCAGTAAAGAATGTGGCCCAGTCAAAACCTTGCTTTCAGCCTTCAAAACCCTAAGTAAGGACCTGGCTAAATTCACCAAGACTTCTTACCTACAGAAACTGAGAAATAATATTTGGGTCATTAAAACCCACTTAGTGTGTGATAATTTATTACAACAACAATGAAAAACAAATATACCTGAGTACTCTGGTTGATTTAATCATTTGAGAACATTCTACATATAAAGTGCTAGAGTAAATATTTCCTCATCTTGAGTGGCCCACAGTCTAGTTAGAAAGGTTAAGATGCCTAAATTAAGGGATGATTAGTAAGTCAAAGCAGTAGCAAATGATATGATAAATAATAAATGTATATCAGTGTTTAAAAAAAGAAGCAATGTCTATCTAGGTCATTTAGAGAAGGCTGAAAGGTAGTTTTATCTTTTTTTCCTATACATAGGGAAATGTGTCTCAAATTACAGCTTATATCAGGGTCACCTGGGATTTGCTGGTAAATTTATTTAAAAGATCTCAGTAAAAAATTATTTTCAAATTTATGAAAATCAGCAAGTCTCAGATAGGACTTGAGAAGTTGCCTTACCAAGATTCCAGGTGATGCTGATGCATCAAAGGATCAAAAATGGGGAATTACTGTGCAGAAGAAAAAAAGAGATTGGTTTAAACAAATACTTAAGGCTTAGAAGTTCAAAAACTGATTAGAGACCATAAATAGTCTATTGTAAAAATAGTGCTTTAGAATTATTAATAAGACCATAATTACTCAGAAAAAAAATTGGAGTCAGGAATGAATATAAAGCAGAAGAAAAAAAATTTTTTTATTGAAGAAAAGAAGCCACTGCAATAATCTAAGCATGAAAAGCCTAAGCCAACATTGAATGCACACAAATAGAAAAGGGAAAAATGGTTAAGAATTAGTAAAGGACTATGAAATAAGAAAATAATAGTTGATAATCAAAAGAGTAACCTGACTTGTTATACTAAACATAATTGACTCTAAGCTTTTAAGCATTTTATATTTTATTTTTTCTTCTATTAATTTTGGTTGTGTTTTTAGAGGTATAATCCATTTCTTCAAATAGTCAGTTATTAGTGTAAATGTCCTCTTATTACCTTATAATGTCATTAATATCTGAAATAATATTGCCTTTTCATTATTAATATTGATAATTTACATTTTCTCTCTTCATCAGTTTTACAAGTTTTTCAATCATGTTAATTCTTTCAAGGAAAAAAATTTTGACTGCCAATTTTTTTTCATTTCATGTTTACTTCCTTATTTAGTTATTTTAGTTCTTATCTTTTTATCTTTTTTATATTTTTTCAATTAAATGTGTTGTAGTTTTTTTTTTTTTTAACTTACTAATATAGAAGCATTAGTACAATAATTTTCTGTTGAGACCTTCTTCTACCCAGCTGGCAGGCTCAAGAAAACAACAAATCTGAATACTCCATTAATTCAAGTAACACTGTTTACCCTCCCTGGTGATTCACCCTGCCCTAAGACTCCCTACCACCTAACTCCAGACAAGCCAGAAACTCATTCATGCTGTTCCAGAAAAACAGCAGGCCTGGGCTCATGCTGTGGACTTTCCTAACATCTCTCAAAGGTTCACAAATCCCAAATAAGCAGTGCCTGGCCTCAGCAGTACCTCTTGATAAGTGGCCGCAGGCCTTGCATAAATGGCACCTGGCTGTGGTTCACAGCTTACCCTCTCCCAGGCATCTCTGAGCCCAGTACAGTCAGCAATAATCTGGAGACCACTCTGTAGCTCCTACCAGTGGCCCTGAGCCAGGCATACCAGTGGCTGACATTGCCCTGCACCAAAGCCCCTCGCAAGAAGCCCCATATCCGACATACCCAGTGGCCAACTTCAGACCGCACAGGAGCACCACTCAACCACCTCTACAAATAGCACACAAAAAGGGTGAACGGGGAAGGCACCAGAGCCCCATTAAAGCAAACCCCACTCCATGAGGTCAGCCCCTGCACAGCAGCTCCTCCACTGTGATCATGACCAGTCCTCATGACCAATCAACCTAAGGGTCAATTTCTCCCATTGACATGCCAACAGCAATCAAGGTTCAATAACTACAGGAGGGCACACACAACCCATACAATGAACACACCTAGAGCACCTGACTCATAGAAACAAACACAGGGAGGCAGCTCAAATGAAGAGGCACTGGTTATAAAGATGCTCAATGAACTTAGGGGAACAGTAAATGAACTCAGTGATAACTTCAACAAAGAGATAGAAAGCATAAAAATGGAGATAGAAAATATAAAAAGAATCAGTCATAAATACAGAATGCGATGAATGAAATGAAGAATACATTAGAGGAATCAACAGGAGTTTAGATGAAGTGAAGGATTTAATCAGTGATTTGGAAGACATGGTAGCAGAAAACATCCAAAAGAGGAGCAAAAAGAAAAAGAATTTAAAAATGAGGATAGTCCAAGGGACTTCTAGGACAAGTGTACCAATATTCATATCCTAGAATGAGAGAGAGAAAGGGAATGAAAACCTATGTGAAGAAAAATGATGGAAAAATTTCCTAACTTTCAAAGGAAACAGACATACAAGTTCAGGAAGTGCAGAGAGTCTCAAATAAATGAATCCATAGAGGCACATGACAAGACACATCATAGTTAAGATGCCAAAGGTTAAAGACAAAGAGATTCTTAAAAGCAGGAAGAGAAACACAGTTACCTACAAGGGAACTCCCATAAGACTATCAGCTGATTTCTCAACAGAAACTTTGAAGGCCATTAGGGATTGAAATGAAATATTGAAAGTGATGAAAGCAAGCACCTACAACCAAGACTACTCTACCGATCAAAGCTATCATTCAGAATCTAAGGACAGAAAAAAGCTTCCCAGACAAGAAAAAGCTAAAGGAGTTCACCACCACCAAACCACTATTACAAGAAATGTTAAAGGATTTTTTTAAGAAGAGGAAGAAAAAAATCAAAAATATGAGAAATAAAATACAATAACTACATTTCTATTAACTTTAAATGTAAATGAATTAAATATGCCAATCAAAAGACTTGGAGTGGCTGAATGGATAAGAAAACATGATCCATAAATATGTAGCCTACAAGAGACCCACTTCAGGAATAAAGACACACAAAGACTAAAGAGATGGGGAAAGATATTTTATGCAAAGGAATGGGGAAAGATATTTTATACAAACGAAAAGTTTAAAAAAGCTGATGTAGCAATATTTATATCAGAAAAACAAAGGCCATAAAAAAAGACAGAAAAGATGTTTCATAATAATAAAGAAAACAATCTAACAAGAGAATATAATCCTCGTAAACATTTACACACCCAACCTAGGAGCACCTAAATACATAAAACAAATATTGATAGACATAAAGGGAGAGATCAACTATCATACAGGCATAGCAGAAAATTTTAACACCCCATGGACATCAATGGATAGATCATCTAGACAGAGAATCAGCAAAGAAATAGTGGCCATAAATGAAACATTAGACACAGTGTATTTGATTGATATTTTTAGCAAATTTTGCCTCAAAGAAGCAGAATATATACATTCTTTACAAACACATATGAAACATTTTCAGGGATAGACCACATGCAAGAACGCAAAATAATTCTCAATAAATTTAAGAAGACTGAGTTTACATCAAGCATCTTCTCTGATCACAGTAGTATAAAATGAGAAATCAATTATAAGAAGAAACTTGAAACATACATAAACATGTGGAGGCTAAATAACATGCTACTAAACAATGAAGGGGGGAATCACAAGATCAAGTAAGAAATCAAGAGACACCTTGAAACAAATGATACAAACACAGACCCAAAAATTTATGGGACACAGCCAAAGCAGTTCTAATAGGAAAATTCATAGCAATACAGGTCTACCCTCACAGATTTAAAACAAACAAACAAAACAAAAGACAAAAAAACTACCTTGAACAAGCCCAATCTCATCTGATCTTGGGAGCTAAGCAGGGTCAGGCCTGGTTAGTGCTTGGATGGGAGACCACCTAGGAGGACCAGGTGCTGTAGGTGTAAAAAATAAAAAAATAAGAGATTGTAAGCTGACAAGGTCCTTGAAATCTGTAAGGTCAATCAAGAGTTGCCTCACCTAAAAATAATAAATAACTAGGAAAAAAGATTAGAAGGAAGGTAATACTAAAGATCAGAGTAGAAACAAACAAAATAGAGTCTAAAATGACAATACAAAAAATCAATGAAACCAAAAACTGATTTTCTGAAAAGATTAAATAAATAAATTAAATAAATAAATAAATAAATAATAGATGATAGATAGATAATAGATAGACCTTTAACCAGACTCATCAAGAAAAAAAGAGAAAGTACACAAATAAGCAATATCAGAAATGGAAGAGAAAAAATAACTGACACCACGGAAATACAAAGAATTATAAGAAAATACTACAAAAATTATATACCAACAAATTAGACAACCTGGAAGAAATGGATAAATTCTTAGAAACATAGAATCTTCCAAGACTGAATGAAGAACAGAAAATCTGAACAGAACAGTAACTACTAACAAAATTGACTCAGTAATCAAAAAATTCCCCTCCCCTCAAAAAAAAAAAAAGTTTCTGGACCAGATGGTTTATCAGGCGAATTTTGCCAAACATTCAAAGAATTAACACCTAATGTTCTCAAACTATTCCAAAAAATTGAAGAAGAATAAAGGTTCCCAAAAACATTTTATGAGGCCAACATCAAATCAATTTGAAAATCAGAGAAAGACACTACAAAAAAGAAAATTAGAGGCCAATATTTCTGATGAATATGTGTAAAAATTCACAACAAAATATTAGCAAACTGAATTCAGCAGTACAGTAAAAAGATCATACACCACAATTAAATGGGATTTATTCCCGAAATGCAAGTCTGATTCAATATCCACAAAACAATTAACATGACACACCACATAAGCAAAATGCAAGATGAAAATCATATGATTATGTCAATATATGTAGAGAAAGCAGTTGAAAAATCCAATATCTATTTATGATTAAAAAATATATATCAGCAAAGTGAGAATAGAGAGAACATACCTTAACATAATAAAGGCTATATATGACAAACCCACAGCTAACATATTCAACAGTGAAAAGCTAAAAGCATTTTTTTTAAGTCAGGAAAAAAATAATGACATCCACTTTTACTACTTTTATTTAACATTGTATTGGAAGTCCTAGCCACAGCAATCAAAAATTAAATAAAATGTAAGATATCTAAATTGGCAAGGAAAAAGTAAAATTGCCATTATTTGCAAATGACATGATACTATATAGAGAAATCTCTAAAGATTCCATCAGAACACTATTATAATTAATAAATAAAATTAGTATAGTAGCAGGATACAAAATATTCATAAATTGTGTGCATTTTTATATACCAATAATGAACTGTCAGAAAGAGAATTAAAAAAAAAAAACTATCCCAAAATTGATTGCATCAAAAAATAATATGCCTAGAAAGAAATTTAGACAAGGAGGTAAAAGACCTATACTAGGAATACTATAAAACATTGAAGAAAGAAATTAAACATGACACAAATAAGTAGAAGTCTATATTGTGCTCATGGACAGGAAGAATTAACGTTGTTAAAATGTCCATATCACCCAAAGAAACCTATAGATTCAAGCAACCTCTATGCCATTTTTTCATAAAATGAATAAATAATCCTAAAATTTATATAGAACCACAAAAGACCCCAAATAGCCCAAGCAATTTGAGAAAGAACAAAGTTGGAAGTATCACACTACCTGATATTAAACTATGCTACAAGTCTATAGTAATCAAAACAGCATGGTACTGACATTAAAACAAACTCATAGATTAATGGAACAAGATAGAGAAACCAGAAATAAAACCATGCCTGTATGGTCAGTTAATCTGTGACAAAGGGATCAGGAATATGCAATGAGGTAAAGACAGTCTATTTAATAAATGATGTCGGGAGAACTGTACAGATGTGGGCAAAAGAATAAAACTAGATTACTTTCTTACACTAATGGAAGAACAAACTTTAAATGAATTAAAGACTTAAATGTAAAACTTGAAACCATAAAACTTCTAGAAGAAAACATAGGCAATAAACTCTTTGACATTGCTCTTAGTAATATCTTTTTAGATGTCTATCCTCAGGCAAGGGGAACGAAAGAAAAAATAAACAAATTGGACTACATCAAACTAAAGAGTTTTTGCACAGCAACAAAAACCATCAACAAAATGAAAAAAACTTACTGAATGGGAGAAGAAATTCACTAATTATACATTCAATAAGGGGTTAATATCCAAAATATAAAAGGAACTCATATAACTTAACACCAAAAAAAAAAAAAAGCTGATTTAAAAATGGGCAGAGGACCTGAATATATATTTCTTCCAAGAGGATATACAAATGACCAGAATATACAGCATATAAAATGATGCTCAACATAACTGATCATCAGAAAAAATGCAAATTAAAGCCACAATGAGATATCATCTCATATCCGTCAGAATGGCTATCATCAATAAATCAACAAATAGTGTCAATAAGGATGTGGAGAAAAGGGAATCTTGTGCCCTGCTGATGGGATTGTAAACTGGTACAGCCACTATGGAAAACAGTGTGATGTTTCCTCAAAAAATTAAAAATAGAATTACCATATGATCTAGCAATTCCACTTCTGGGTATTTATGTGAAGAAATCTAAAACACTCATTTGAAAAGACATGCACCCCTATGTTCAATGAAGCACAATTTACAATAGCCAAGATATGAAAGCAACCCAAGCAAGCGTCCATCAATACATAATTGGATAAAGAAGTGGTACATATGTTCAATGAAATATCACTCAGCCTTAAAAAGAAAATGAAATCTTGCCATTTGTGACAACATGGATGGACTTATAGGGTATTGTGTAAGTGAATTAAGTCAGACAGAAAAAGATAAATATCATGTGACTTCACTTATACATGAAATCTAAAAAACAAAGTAAACAAACAAAACAGAAACTATCTCATAGATACAGAGAATATTTTGACGATTGCCAAATGGAAAAGGGATTTGCGGGTGGGTTGTGAAAAGGGGGAAGGGATTAAGTATTCAAATTATCAGTTATAAAAACAGTCACAAGATATTATGTACAGCATAGGGAATATAGTCCGTAATATTGTAATAACTGAGTATGGTGTCAGATGTAAGTTATATAAATGTTTAAAAACTATGTATGGTCACCACTTTTCATGAGAGTACTAATAACATACAGAAACACATTTGAATTTGATTCTGCAAAGCACGTAATTTAAACTCTAAGTAGGCCCATAAAATTTATGCTGTAGGACCTAACATATAAGTGAGACCATGTTATAATGGAATTACTTCAATTAATAAAGTGATTTTACTTCAAACCATACTATAATTACTATACTATTAAAGTGCTATTGTCCAGTAAAAGTGCTATTTTGCACTGCTATTTGTTATTTTAATTGTAAATAAATTCAAGAGCACTGCAATCACATATGAATCAGTACATTTTAATGTTTTACTTAAAAATCTGTGTTTAAAGTAATGCTGGCTTTCTTATTACCACTGTAAAAATGTTTAACAACTATGTAAGTAGTCACATCTTTTAACAAGAAAGACATGGTTCATAAATACTTTAAAGACAGACCAATGCCGCTGAACCAAATATAAATCATGTGGGCTAAGTTTATGGTTTCCCAGTCAAAACAGTTGCCACCTGCCATGACGCCTGGTCTCTATTCTTGTATTCTTTATAATACTTTTATAAAAGCTTTTGTTAGTCAGACATCTTTATCTACAGTTTTCTTCTAGAAAACATGTCCTATTTAACAAGTTAGATATAAACTTCTTTTAAACTACTTTGGATGTTATTTATCTTAAATAAATTTTGCATAAAAATCTAAATCAGAAGAATTTCATTCAAGTGAAGACATAAAATAAAATGCTTTCTCTCATTTAATCGTTCATATTTCCCCTTACCCCTCTTAGATATAACCTATTTCTGAGATAATACATATAATTCTGTGACAAATCCACTTCAGCCTTGGTAATGCCCTTCGTTTTGACTTCAAAACATTCACTGGCTCTCATGGATTTGTACTATTTAACACCCAGATAAAGGTAAGCTTCCTTTTTTAATAACGATGGATTACATTTTCTCGTTACATGCTCTTATTCAATTGGATTTTTTCAATTTAAACACATCTATTCTAGGGGAAAAAATGTAATGTCAGTCTGAGAATAATTGTAGTTATTAGAAAAGTAAACATGATGAAGCACAAAGGAACATAAACTGAAATTATCTGATTAAACTACTGTAAAAGACTAGTATTTCCATAGAAAAATGAAATATCTATATGCTCTATATTTTACCTCTTTTTTTTGTTATAGGACTATGTTATAACTTGCAACTTCTTATAATCAAATACATATGGAAGATGTGGGGATATTTTAAATAGAAAGGGAAATTTGGGGCATGTGCAATTAAAGATACTACAACATCATATGTTTGAGCCTTGTCTGAGAGTTTCTAGGCTAACAAATGTCTTACTGCTTTTATAGATGTTCTTTCTGAACACCAATTCCAGATTAAGCTTCAAGATTTTCAAATGCACTAGTCCTTACATTCTGATAATATGGCTAAGTTCATTAAATTTATTTTGATTATGTAGAGTTCACATAAATGTAAATAAAAACTACTTGATTGAGACCTATTCCACTCAATTTGAAACTATTAAATATGTGTTCCTATATCTTTGATAAATGAATATTTTAAATTACTTACTTAAAATAATTAAAATTAATGATGTTCTTAAAAGTAGAATAAACCAGTAACAACCATAATAATAAAACTATCTTTGATTTTCTCAGCATCCATATGCCATACTTAGTACCAATCATTTTACCTAAGTTTTCCCTAAACCTTACAGCCATTCTGTAAAATAGGTATGTTGTGCCCTTTTCCAGATGAGAGATCTAAGACACAGATGTGAGGTATCATACCATAACTGCTCAACTAATTTTTAAAGTAGTATTTGAATTGGGATTCTAAAATATATGGTCAGTCCAGTGTACAACCTAGCCTCTCACATTCCTGTTATTTAATTCTGAGACTTGAACCCAAGCATTATCCCTGCTCAAAACCTGGCATAGTGTCTGACATCTAGTGGGTGTTTTGTCAGTGGTCAATGAAAGAGTTAATGAATGGATATGTAAACAAAATATAGGCTTGGTAAAGTACAAAACATAATGCACAATTTTGAAATGTACTAAGTATTAGTTTCTTAGAGCCAACATGCAAAATCATGATATAAGTCCATGGTATAAATTTCATTAAAATCACATTTACAGAAGCTTATTTCTATTTGAAGAATTGATGTTACCCACACTTTAAAGTACCAGAATATGTTCTCTTTTTATATATATTTATTAAAATCTGATGAATTTAGCATATGGAAGTCTTCCACTGTTTTCACTCGAATACAAATTTAATTATGATTTATTAATAGAACATTCTCTTTTTTGTATCATAATTAAAACAATGCATTTCATCTTCATTCTTTTTTCAGAGATACCAATGTTTAAATCTGATATTTGGGTTTTAAATCATGTTTTCTGGACAAAACTCCTTGGAGAGCAGAATGCATTATTCACTATTTCCAGGCATGTTGTTGTTGAACAAATCCTGCAGCAATAAACCTGAAAGATTAGAAGAGTGGAAGAGTAAGAGTTCAGAAGAGACAAGGTCAAAATGCCAAGAAAGAAGGTGAGAGAAATATGGACAGGGAGAAGAAGAGGGAGAGAGAGAGGGAGGGTGGGATTAGGAGGGGAGAGGGAGCGGGAGAGGTTTGTATTTGTCCTATTACGTTGTGACAGACATATAGAATGATATAATCCTGTTTTTGTAGGACTATTTTGTTAAAATAATAAGAATATTGTGTTTGTCTTCTTTAAAACATTTCATAACAGTGCACCAAAAGAAGGATATAGAGACCCTCTTGTTTCATTTCCTGCCTTCATAGAATGTTGTGTTACTAAAATATTTTTATTACAGCAGAACCTGAAGCAATATAAAATGTTTGCTTGAGGATTTATTTTAGTCCCTTTAAGCTGAACTTCTGTAATGAAATCTATTTACAGACATTCCACAGTGCCCTATGGTTACTAGCTTATGCAAATGAAGTATGACCCTGGGAATAAACCTCTTGCCCCTGCATCATCCTCTCTGGCTTCAAAGGTCTCTAGGCAATCACTTTTTTAAGTGAAGAGATTTTAAGCTGAATTTAAATAGAAAGAGAGGGAACATAACTTGATGTCCAATACTCATACAACCCAACCATTTACTATCTACTATTTTCCCATAAATATTTAGACACTAATTTTAAATCCATTTAAACACATTTGGGATAAATGTGTTAGTGTATAATGATTTTTTTCAGCTCCTTTTACTTTGAATCCTAGAAACTAGAGACCAATATCAATCAATAGTCATTTACTCTAACTTCATTTCTTACTTCTTAAACTAAGGGTCACTAGATTGGGACAGAATTGGTTTTGTGACAATAAAATCTTCTCTGATGATTATATTTTCACTGAAAATATATTTGTACTGAGCACCAGAATAGTCAAAGTCATCAGAAAGATTTCTATACAATAGGAATCTTACAACAACTAGATGTATGTTTAATGCATTACTTGAATATATTAGTATTAAGGTTAGAATATATCAGCATTTATATGCAATTAAGAAGAAAAATAATGGATTCAATTTTTAGAGAAGAATAAGTAAAACTAGATCATGGATTTTATTTTCAGATATATTAGTGGGAAAGAGCTATCTAAAATTTTGATTGACAATCATCGTAACAAACTATATAATTTTAAAAGGTTCCTTCCTACTGAATGATACTATAAAAAAATTTTAAAAAACTGTTATTTTGTTTATTTGTTTGTTTGTGTGTTTCGAAATTGTTTAAAGACCAGATGGCCAGTGGATTCAAATTAGCTTTTGGAGTCTCCAGGGATCACAAGGTCAAAGTGTCATCTCAGGATATTGCCAAAATTTAGAAATAATCCAGGATGACCCTGGGACTTGTAAGTCAAAAGGTCTCCTCTGCAGTATTTCAAGGGTTGGCAAACCACAGATGACTAACTTAGTAACTTGGACAAATGGCATGATGAAGTTAGAGTGCAAGAAGACATTGGCAGTTTCCTATTAATACATATATATTAATTTCTTATTTAAGGCTAATGAATCTTTACTATTTTTAATAAAATATAGAACTTTATTAAAATTAAATGTTATAATTTAAACTTGGTCATGTACTGCTTTTTGCAAAAGATCATCAAATTTATGTCATAAGATTTTATTTTAGGCAGTTTATATTAAATAATCAGTATTTTGCATAAGTGACTACTTACACCTTGAAATGCATAAGGCTCTGCAAAACCCTTACATTCAAAGGGGTTGGATGTCAAAACCCCAGCCATCTGCCTGGAAAAATCTGAATAGGATCCAAAATGGGGCTAACAGTCTTGAATGTCTGGCCAGCAACAAATGATCTTAATACAGGGAACTAATAAATGACATCCACTAAATAGGTGGCAGAAGTGGGTCCTAAATCTCTCAGCTCACAATGAGTAATGATTCAAAATAAGTTTCCTGTAGTTGTGAATAGTTTTGAGATTAAAAAAACAAACATACATGGAGACCATAAAAAAGGAGAAGGTACAACACAATTAAGAATGGATAATTCAGGAGAAACAGCAGCATAGCAAACCAAAATCATAGCTAAAATACACTAACAAATTATAATGTGAGAGAAACTACGCTTCCAATAGAAAAAAAAATCAAGGCACCTAAACCATGAAAAGTAGGAAATCCAGTGGAAAACATACAAAATAAAACACTCCTGATATATCTATATCTAATCTATATCTAGATATAGATTAGATATAGATATAGATTAGAAATAGATAGATAGATATATAGATATAGATATATAGATATAGATATAGATATACAGATACAGATATAGATATAGATACAGATATACAGATACAGATACAGATATAGATATATAGATATAGATATAGATATAGATATAGATATAGATAGATATCTATATATATTTTATATCTATTTTATATATATATATAAAATAGATAGATAGATGATAGATAGATAGATGATAGATAGATAGATATAGATAGATAATTTAGCATTCATATAGACCAAATATTCCTTTCAGAAGCATTTCCTTAGATACTTACCTGTCAAGTTTTTAAACTTTAAAAACTAAGACATATTTGAGAATAATTTCAAACATATACACTGGTCTTCAAACTGAGAAGGGAATCGTAGGATGCTCGAAATAAAGAGCCATTCCTACAAATGCAGGAAAAAAGAGAGAGGGGGAGAGAGAGAGAGAGACAGAGAGAGAGACAGAGAGAGAGAGAGAGAGAGAGAGAGAGAACAGAATAAGAAATGGCAATAGCCCTTTGAAAGATGGTAGGAAGTCTAAATTCAAGTTCCACGGCATGGTCATGGTCTGTAACTTCCTTAAGATACTAGCCACTATCACAGAAGACACATCTCATTTCTTACAGAGTTTCAGATAGCCTGCTCTGAACCATACTTAGAAGTCAGGTAGCAAGGCAGGATCTGTAGAAGCAAAACCCTGAAACAGCTTTACCAACAGCTTTCCATACTGCTCATCCTCACACCATTCACCAAAGAATAACATGGTATATTTCTCCTTAGTAGCTTAAAAATCTCAAAGAGCAAAGGCAGAATTTCACAGAAATGTATCAATGTATATGGCCAGAAAATTATGGCAGTAAACAGAAGAGCATATTTGAGGAAAGGATTTATCTCTTTTGATTAAACCATAAATGGAGAGGACAGTGTGCCTGAAGCTCAGGTATTTTAACCCAGACCTCCTCAGCAAGCCAAGAACATTTTGCTAATATTAAGTCCAAAATGGGACTCACAGAAACCTAATGCTTTTTTCCCCTATGGAAAGACAGATGCAAAATACAGTTGCCTTTTGGGAAGTTAAATTCTGGCTAATTAGGGTATGATGTAAGATGTAAATATAGAAAAAAATATAGAGAGATCCTAGGAGATTGATTTTTAAAGTAGCTTATGCTATAAATAAATAGATAGATGATAGATGATAGATAGATAGATAGATAGATAGATAGATAGATAGATAGATAGATGATAGATAGATGAATGATAGATAAATGGCTTGTGATTTTTGACTATATTATTGAAAAGTGCCCCATTCCCTTATAAGTAAAGCTGTTACTAAGAAGATGGTTGATCATTTTCATAGCAAGTCTAGAACCATGGTGGCTCCAACCAGGTCTGATAGGAGTAAAGAAAAATGAGTCTCTAAGCAAAGGAGAAGTCTAGGCTATTAGTTCAGAGTTGAACAAGGACTGAAGTCATTCCTGGGAGTAGGATGTTAGACACAATGTGTGATTGACATGGGAAGCCTGTCAGACTCAGTCACCCTAGTCCAGTGGCTATGTTGTAGTGACTGGTAACTAAGCACACAGGCATAGGAATTCACTCTTGTCAAGTGGGCAAGCATCCTGTAAAATGTACAGACAAGTCTCTGACATTGAAACCATGTGGCAGAGAGGGGCAAAGGCATTAGTGAGCTTTCCTGTTCCCTCTTTGCCTGGTATTTAAAGAAAGACTTGTCTCCCCTTTAGCCTGAAAGATCTGGGGAGCTTCTTGGCAATTAAAGGGAAAGTGGACTAAGAAGGCAGGTAAATACTTGAGTAATCGGTATATGTTCTGAGTTTGTGGAGTGGAGCATGCTACTTACAAAAGGAATACCAGTCCCTCTCCCAGGCTTTTATCAAATTCATCGTAGAGTTGCACTTTCATTCTCACATCTTTTTCTTTTCAAGGTTGTGTTATATTGTATTATTTGAAATATCTTTATTCAATTGTGCTCCTATTTGATTTTCTCCACACATACTCAAATATGTACTTTCCAATAAAAAAATGATGATAAAAATTTTCATTAAAAGTCATCTTACCTGGTCACTATAATATTTGCTTTCAATTGATAAATTCAAAAATGTAAAATATAATTCCAGTTTTCAACTAATAATGCCTTTCAAAAATCTTGCTTAACCTGCCCACACAATTAACTTACTATTCACTTTAGCTTGAAACCAATTGCATTTTCAGGAGATACTGAAACAACAGATCCAATGAGTTTTTTTGTTGGGGGGACAAACCTATTTTAAAATTCAACTTTAGAAGATATTTTTACTTTTTATATTAAGATGTTGAGTTTTACTTTGATATCTTTGAGAAAATAATTTGTACATCCTTTATATACACTTATTTTCATTTCATTATTAAAATTTTCATCTATTTTAGCCAGTTTAGGCTAAACTGTGCTGCAGTAACAAATTATCCCAATTTGTGTGGATGAAAGAATAAAAGTTTGTTTCTAGCGCACATTTATGCCAGTCACAGGTTAGCTCTGCCTAATGTCCTCTTCATTTTGTATACAAGTCTAAGTGGGCCTATGTGGAATGTGCTGGTCTGGAAGCAGAAAGAAAAGAGATAAAAATGAAATAATGGCTCTTAAAACTTCAGCATGGAAGTGGTATGTCACTTGTGCCCTTAGTTATTTCATCGTAATGACTTACTTCATTGGTCAGAATGAGTAACTTGGCCAAGCTTGACATAGTCAAGTCTCCTGGTAAAAAGGGACCAAGTAAATAAAGGTACAGTAAGAAGGAAATACTAAATATTTTAACAATCATATCCTTTACCACAAATTTCTTCTTTGTCTGCTATTCAATGATCAGTATTTACACAGAAACACAATAGAAGAAAGATTTTTGAATTTCGTATGCCCTATAATAACAAATGTAAAGATTAGAAGCCTAGAATCACAATAGCTTCAATTTCAAACTTCTTCAGTTTTACAATAACACCACGGTGCCTGTTTTCTACATTGAATATCTGAAGCTGTGACTATTAAATGTATAAATTTCTTTAGGAAAATACCATCGGTCTGTTTTTGTTTTGTTTTATTTTTTGTTAGTGTTTTTTTTATAGTCCACACAGAAGTGGAACCATACAGTATTTGTCTTTCTCTACCTGAGTTATTTCACTTAGCATAATATCCTCTAGACCCAACCATGTTGTCACAAATGGCAAGATTTCATTCTTTTTTTGTTGTTACATAATATTCAATTATATATGTGTGTGTGATATATATATATGTGTGTGTGTGCATGAGATATATATGTATGTATATTACACCTTCTTATCCAGTCTTCTATTAGTGAACATCTAGTTGCATTCACATCTTGGATATTGTAAATAATGCTACAATAAATATAGGGATGCATATATCTTTTTGAACTAGTAGTTTAGTTTTCTTTGTATAAATACCTAGAAGTAGAATTGCTGGTTTTATGGTATATCTATCTTTAGTGTTTTAAGGAATCTTCATACTGTTTTCCATAAGGGCTACATCAGTCTGCAGTCCCATCAACTGTGCACAAGGGTTCACAGTGACAGACGATAACTAGAATTAGTGGGGTAATCACATGCTAAGGCATAGAAATGTAGAATCACTATATTATACACCTTAAACTAATATAACCAATATAATAATGAAAACCAACTATAGTTAAAAAAAATTTAAATAAAGAAAAATATCATCAACGTCATGATTATTACATGATTATTAAAATACTTAATATAATTTTTTAAATAAAAATTATAGTTTAGTAAATAATTTTTACCTTTAAAAATAAAAAAAAATATGATATGCACTACTTTTCATCTTTAGATTTTACTATTTTCATTGTTTTTATCCTCATTTCTTTCCAAATATATGACTTTGTTACACTAAAATTTATAACAAGAGCAGAGTTATATATAGACATATAACATAGCAGTGTCTCTCTATAAAATAATTAGAAACCCGCTCACCAAAAAGACAATTTTTCAAAGACTATAGCCTGTCTATTACAAAAACTTATCATGCCTAGACAGATATAAATTATTGTGATTGTTCTAAAACAATTGGTTAGTAGCTATTATATCAAAATGTTGTATATTTGGGTGTATGCAATACACACATTATAAATAATTTTTAACATGAAAAAAGGAATATAGAAAAAAGTTACAATTTGAAAAAAATTATTTACTTAAAGCAGATCTCTTCAAAATAAAATAGAGAACATTAATCATATTACATTTTAAAAGCTCAAAATATTTTAAATACATTTTAACTTTCCATTTCTGTGCTAATAGTAAAGGTCATTCTTAAAGAAATTTTTTTCCTTTAAGTATGTATGTTGATAGACAAATTATAACCTACAAAAAATTTACTATTTCAGGATAACAAGCTATGTTATGTTTTATAAACTTAATAAAATAATACCCTGGCATAATATCCTCAGTGCTCCTGCATCTCTCTGTAAATTCCACCATCTTAGTCGATCAATACAACTTTCAAGGGTCAAAGTTTTTCAATGCCCCAATGCTAGGATTACCTCAAGATTTAACACCTCAGTTAAACATGTTACATAGATTTCCCCTTCTTTTGGCATACCCAGAAAGGAATCTTTTAATTTTGATACGAGAACCAAGAAGAAAGAGTACAACAGCCCCCACATTCTTCCCAATCAGCAGACAAATTAATCAAGTAAACTAAGGTGAAAGAATTATGTGAACTAAAGTGTATACAGGTAATTACATCACTATCATTATTACTCAACAGTTACTGAGCATTATCATGTGCTAGATATTGTGGTAGGTGGTGATGGTACATACTTCAATGACAAACAGAGGAGGGAACGTTCAGGGGACACTTTCCAAAGAAGTTTAAATTTTAGAAAATAAATTTTAGAGAATGAATAAGATTTTGCCAGGTGAGCAATGAGTGCTGGGGAAAGAGGAAGGAGGTAGAAAAAAGAAGGCATTCCAGGCAAAACGAATGTCATACGCAGAGGAACAAAGGCAAGAAACAACATAATAAATTCTTGAGCTGCACTTAGTACAGTACAGCACAGGCTGTGGGAGGTGAGGTCACTGATGGCATGGGCAACAGCCACTTCATGGAGGGCCTCATGTGATTTGCTAAGATTTTTTGATTACCTTATGGGCAAGGTAGTATCAGCAAAGGGTCTTAATGAAAGAATGCATGTAATAAATCAATATCTTGGAAAATAATACTGGCTGGAGTATGGAGGATGCATTGGACGAGATTGGGCTGAAGGAAAAATATCTGGAGACTTTTTCTTTTTTTTTTTTAAATTTTATTTTATTAGTTTCAAGTATACAGGAGCTATTTTTCATGTTTGGGGCAGAGAGATTCGTTTAAAAGATTCCAACAAAGGTAGGAGTAGTGAGTACAAAGAAGACAGAGAGCCCGAAAAAGTACATAGAGGTAGAACTGACAGAGCACAGTAGTTATTGGATGTGGAGGTTTGATGGTAATGTCAAAGCTGACTAGGAGATATGCAAATCCAGGAGGATGGGGGATAAAGACAATGAGTCCAGTTTGGGGTTTGTTACTCATGAGGGGTCTATTGTACATCTAAGCATCTATTGAAGAGAAGATGGCATTTTTCAGGATTCAAAACTTCTCTGTTTAAGTTTCTTTTCCCCTGCCAGAAACTTTGAAAGGAATCATACATATTCCCTATCTTCTTATAAGATACCTCCTTACAAATGTTACCTGGAAACTGTTTAGATGCCTATATATGGAACTGCTTGCTCCTTCACTGAGGAAAACACCCACAAATCTCTAATTCCTTGAACTGGGTAAGGTTCACACACCAGGTCATGATCTTTCCTCTTTTAAGTGACATATAGTGGTATTTCCCTCCTTGATTTGACATCTGACTCCTCCCTCCCACTGAGAGCATGTATCTCCTCCATACTTACGCTTCCCACCAAGATCTGACTTGCCCATTGACCTATGAAGTAACCTGAACTGTTTTGTACTTTTAAAGACCAGTAGGGAGACAGCAATGATTGGGTGTTTTCAAAATTTTGCCCAGTGATCTGACATCATAGATGTTTCTCTGGGCCCATTTCAACATTCAGCCAATTTTTTTTTTCCTACTGAGTCATGTTAAAACAAAATATATTATCTCAAAAATTGCTATCTTCAACAACCTGAAATTAAGCATATTATCACAACACGTGGTACAATGAGAAAGAAATTCTCTTCTTTAAGAAAGTACAGGAGATTCTGGTGCTAGAGAAGTTGTACCATACATGAAGAAGAAATTTTCAAAAAATATTTTTTGTAATTTCAAGAAAAAGGCCATCATGCTTTGTCCACAATAAAGTCCCTTTTATCATTTACCACTTATAAAAAAAAATAAAAGCAAAACTAAGCATAGTTCTAAACATTGTCATTAAAAATTGTATTTAGATTTTCATTTCTGCTTATTTAGCAGTGTATTCGTTCTTAAAATGCATAAATGGTCACTACTGAAAATACAGCATCTCCCCATAAAGTGATTTTTAACAATGAATAGCTTGTTATAACTAGCTAATGTTTCTTTGTAAACCCAAAACCTTTTAGTAAGTTTAGACAAAAACTCTAATAAGGTCTTAAAAACATCTGTGATGAAGATCACACAATGCAGTAATACCCAAGGAGAACTGTCGACAGTAGCTTCTCGCTGCCTGCCAAAGTCCACGGTTCTTTTTTAAGATTATGGAAGGCCATTTATTTTGTTTTCATGAACTTAAAGATGATTTAACCAAATCCCCTAACAGTAGTTAATGGTTCCTAATTATATGATGTGATAAAAAAGAAAAGAAAACCTTATTCACTGAAAGACAGCATTATTACAAAAATTGTTTAATTTTATATGGCAGTAAAATTAAGATGACACAGCAAAGATGGAAAAATGCCCCCATGAAGTGGTTGAACAGCATTCAAGTTTTCATTCTCTGTGCCAAGTTCTACTTCAGAGAACAAATCTCAGTTGCATACAATTTCAGGAAAACACATTAAGTTTGGAAGAAATTTTATGGCTAAAGAATTTTATCAAAAATCAATTCTTTATTTATTTATGAAGAAATACATTTTGCATCATCTCTTGAATCTTTGAATCTTCTGCCATTTCCATGATTACAATTTTGACTTCAAAGATGAATGGCAATATTGTGAGTAATCCTCATCATTATACCAATATAGCCAATGACATTTTGAACAAGAATAAAAAAACAAACATCTGACTTGAAGGATTCTAGGATTTGGACCATGATAAGCGTACTTGAGATTGCCTACACCATTTCTTTTGGGAACAAGAACTCCATTTCTTTCAAATCTATGTAAACATATTAGCTTTTCAAGAGTTTCCAGTCCTCATCTGTCTTGTAATCTCATATAATTACTATTTATTGAGTGTCAAGTATGTGCTCAGTTAAGTTTTTTTAATTTGGTATTCCAAAAACTCTATGAGATTGATATCATAACCCCTACACTACAGATGAAGAATATGCAGAGGAATAAAATTATATCTACAAGACACATAGAATATAAGAACACAAACAGGATTCAGATTTCTCTTCTGTTCAACAGCAATTTGAACGCAGATCTATCTGGCTCAAAAACTTAGGTTCTGCCATTACACAATACTGTTTTCCATATACCTAACTCTCCACTTAACTGTTCCACCTTAAACTAGGGTTACTAAACATACTATATTACTTGTTTATTGCTTTATTATTAATAGTAATTAGACAATAAAATTAATGCTTTTAAAAACAGAATTAGCATTTGAGTGTTTTTTTTTTCTTTCTTATAGAACTATATGAACCTAGAAAGAGGACTATTATCCTTCCAAATATCATGTGTTTTTTTGTATTTTTTCAAGTCATATCTCTTCTTTTTTAAGTTTTTACCTCTGAGCTATGTTATAAATAGGTCAGTATTATTGCCTTCATACCGAGAGAAAATGACCAGCACTATGGTCCAGGCAACCATCTTTCCAACTCTTCAAGACCTAGGTTTGTCATTTCTTTCCCACAGGACTACACGTTTGCAATCCAGGGATTTATATTCTCTCAATTATTATATAATAATCTCACAATGGGAACTAGATGAGTGTAAGGAAATCATCTGACTTAATTCAGTTCAAAGCTCTGTATTAATTAATGCCTACTATGTGCCATCATTGTGTTAGGTATGGAGTAACAAAAATAGAAGAAAACTATTTAGTAATTTACAATCTAGAGACAGGTAAATAAATGGGTATAGACATAATGTGTTGAGAACAAAGAGATAGCAATCTGCCAAGAGTGCTATGAAACTATAGAGAGGTTTGTATGAAACCACTTGTCCCGTCTATGAGTTGTTCTCAGATTTCCTAGAAAAGATAGACCTGAGCCAATTTCATTTATTAGGGAAGATGAGTAAGAGTCTGGTCAGCAGAGAAGGTGAGAAGTTTCTCCTTAACAATGGACCAGACTGCAGTAAAATACAAAAGCGTGGCCATAATTTGGTTTCTCTGATGTGATGTTTCTTAAGATCAGTACCGGTGGAAGGATACAAGAGGAAGCTGGACTAGGCAGAAGAGGAAATTGAACTGGGTAGGTGATCCAAGTCTCCTTCACCATAAGGAGCTCTGGAGCCAGGTCTTTATATCTTTGCCTGGCTCTGCCACCCAGAAAGGTGCAGTCTTTGGCCAGGCAGCACCCTAAAGCTGAAGCAGTAAAAGAAGGGGCAGCTGGACAGCAAGTCCTTACTGGAAGGTGGTCAGTGCAGAGCATCTCCGTGTTCACCACAAATGTAAATCTATAGATGTCCAGTGTTATTAGACTATAAATTTATGTGTAAAGACGGGTCAGAAAAAAAGCTGAAGTATTGACTTTTAAAGACATGTTCTCACAGTGATGTGCTAGTCCTGCTGACAAAGCCAATAGTGCACATTTCCTCCTGACTCTGAATTCAGTGACATCACTTTGATATCTTAAAATCATCTTTGATGAAAGTATTTCCACCATAGAAACTGGCTTTATTTTTCTGAGAGCCAGTTTACCAACACAAAACTTCACCATTTTCCTGCCTGTATCCATAAACCCAGATATGAAACATGATAAATAAAAGCCCCGAGTCAGACAGCACTCCATGACCTTGGAATAAGAAAGGTTATAGGCTAGCAAGTCCCACCTCTTTATGCTGAGAAAAGTCTCTTTTCTATTTCTTACTTCCTCCACTTTTCTGTCTTGGTAAATTACAGTAGTCTCAAAGAATAATTAATTTATTACAAGTATGCCATCTTCACATGTATTCAAAAATACATCCTGAAGGCCTACTATGTGCCAAGAACTAAAATAACTGCTTAGAATTTAATGATTAGCAAATGACAGACTTATTTCCTGTTCTTAGATTTTATAGTTGAAATAAATACTAATTAAATCATGAAATAAATGTATAATCACAAATAGTGATTAATACTATGAAGAAAAGATAGGCATTAAAGATACTTAAATAATATCTTTAATGTTTTAACTTTCTAGATCACTTAAATGCTATAAAATTAAACATCAGTGTTACTAAACACTGTGAATTAAAGTAACAATAAGAAAGCTAATTAGAATCATTTATAAAAAATTCCACCTTATCTTTTATTATGAAAAACCCAGATGAATATTGATTTTTTTTTCCAAAATGTTCACATATGTGCCTCACTTTTTTTATTTCCTATACCATCACACTTGTCTGTTGTACCATTACAAAGATATAGACACAAAGAAACTTGAATAGTGTCTCTGGTTAGGACAAAAAATTTGGCAAAAAAAAAAAAAAACAGTAACTAAGCTTCGAATTCCTACACCTGGGCTGATTATATGAGGGAAAAAATATGAATTCTTTTTATTAATATTATTTAAGAGAAAAAATATTTTTGTTATTTGAAAAAACTGAGATTTATGTCTGATCTATATCTAAAAATATATGAAAGAGAAATTTAATATCTCTCATGTATTACATTTCCTAGCGTATTCTTACCCATTCTGAGTATGCAGTTAAAAGCACATATCAAATGTTCAGTCTGTCCTGTTTTAGAAGACTTAAAAAGGAACGCTTTCTATTTATGACATTTCAATTGTGCTTTTGATTTCTGATGATAATCTCAAACAATCTGCCTCTACTTCTTATGGTCAAGATTTGAACAACATTTTGCAGTTTTTAATACTTATCTTTACCCCAAAGTCATTAAAAATACATATCTAGAATCATTTTTTTAAAATTTAAGTGTTTCCATTATGTATTGCACCAAAGAGTTAAAACATTACTTCAACACATTCTACATATATTTATACATATGACCAAAGGGATACCATTCTCATTTTTCATCATAAAGGCATTTACAAGACTTCTATCTTCTCTTGCTTTTGTGACCTCTAGCCAGAAAGGCCAAAGCAAATAAAGGTCAAGATAGATGTCAAGTCAAGCAATTACTAAACAGGGAACTTGGCTGTGACCCTGAGATTAGATATGGTGACCTGTCACAGCAACAGGGAAAAACCATCCTGCAACTCCTCCTCTTGTCCTATGAAATACAATCCAGATTTGCAGCCTAGACCAAAAAAAAATTGATATCTTTCATTTGCGTTTTAATCTTTTTTACCCGTCATATTAGAGTTGTCCTCCTATTTTCTCCTTGGCTATAGGCTCTGAATTGTAGGCATTTGAGAGGAAAAATTAATGGGTCTAAGGGCTGGAGAGGGACAACATACCTATCATGAAAAATGAGAACAAGCCAGCACAACATAAAATGTTGTAATATCATTTTTATTCATATAACTTTATTTGAAACTGCATGAAAATTGGATAATTTGTGTAATAGCAGTGATCTGAATCAAATGCTATTTTTTTCTTCAATGAGTCATTTGTAAAAACACATTTTTGAGATATTCTTTGAGAGGTGACTAAAATGGAAAATGCTGCCGTTTTTTTACCCATGTTAATAATACAACCCACATCCACTCCTGAATTCCTCTACTCCTTAAACTTTCCATCCTTCAAACACCTATATTTCCATTATTTCACTTTTCATTGTCAAGAAAATAAAAGAAAAAATTTACTTATGAATTTTGGGTTGAGGTAGAAATAGAAGTCATAGCAGTAGCTCAATAATGGTGTCTTGCAAAGAGATTCCTTGCTTGTTCTTTTCCCGCTTGACTTCCACAATTCACTAGGGAATAATACCAATTAAATAAAAAATCTCAACCATGTTTCCTAGTAAATTACAAATTCAGTTGAATTAATGGATTTCGACTGTTAATTTAAGTAGTTCCAATAAAATTCTTTAAGTCAAAGGGCCTCATTTGAAAGTCTTACTTTGAAATAAGCTAAAAAATAAGAGGGTGAAGACAAAACAAACAAACAAACAAATCAAAAAAAAAATGACATAATCTCAACTTGTTATTGAAACCAAGTCCTGGGACTCCATTGAGGAAGAATTAATCTAGAAAAAGAGTTTTTAAAATGAAAGTTTTACTTTTCAAAGATTCTTACATTAGCAAATTAAATGTTGACTCCATGGAAGAATGTAAACACATTACTTTAAGGTAAGTTTCATTTCAAATTCCACTCAATTCCAAGTCATTATTTAAAAAGGAAGGAAGGAAGGAAGGAAGGAAGGAAGGAAGGAAGGAAGGAAGGAAGGAAGGAAGGAAGGAAGGAAGGAAGGAAGGAAGAAGGGAAGAAGGAAGGAAGGAAGGAAGGAAGGAAGGAAGGAAGGAAGGAAGGAAGGAAGGAAGGAAGGAAGGAAGGAAGGAAGGAAGGAAGAAATAATTTGAAGACTTTCTTAGCTGCAAACCTTAAAAAAATAAAACAAAAGGAAAAGTTTCCAAGATGACAGCCAAAGTAATTTAAATTCTACGTAAACCACACTTAAGCCTAATCGTTTTCTGCTTCTGTGCTCACTGCTTTCACTTCTTTGTTCAAGAATTCTAATCAGAGGTCTTATCGGAAAGTTTGACATATTATTTTTGTTATTATAACTGGTTCTTCTAGTCACTAATAAAGCTAAAGTAGTGTATGTGGTTTGAATGGTCAGTTTAGAAAGCTTTATAGTCTCCAAGGCTTCCTTCACAGATTATATTAATTTTGGAATATTATTTCTTCGCAAAGCATAAACACCTGGGGGTCATAGTGTAGGCAGGGGCAGGATGAACTCCTAAAAATTCTACATTCTTTCTTTGAAAAAATCCTTTTCATCTCTACTGCATGCATTTTTATTTACAAAATTTCCAGAGCTGAGACTAAACAAAAGAACCCAGCTAAACACCACTTTGAATTGCTACATCTTATTTCCTCATTGTATCTGTGGTTAACAAAACTGTGAATGAATAAGACCGAAGATGCAACCTGTGATGGCATGATGTGTTTTCTGTTTTCCCAAGTGGTGTGGCCAGATTTAGGAGGAGGAAAAAAAAAAAAACTTATGTATTAAAAAAACATTGTCTAGGAGTGAGAACCTGGCATTTAAGTACAGGTGGATTCCCTCTAAATTTTACCCCAGTGGCTGCAAGATATGAATCACAGAATATGGGCAACTCCCTATGGCTAGCATTCCTTTTACCCACCTTTAATAATGCCAATTAGCCTGGGTGGGGCCAACTTGAGTGTGTCATTTTTATAATAATTTTTTCCTTTAGAAAGGGGTCTGTGGGCTTCAGGCAAACTAAAAATAAAATTATACACTTTAAGGATAGGGAAAGGTTATATTTTAAAGTTAGAAAATAAATTTTAACTTTACTAGTGTTTATTCTTAATGTTTTCTTTATTCCTTTTGAAAACTTTAAAATAATTCAAGAAAGCATAATAATCATCTCTGGAATTATCACTAAGTATCAATAATGTCAAAGGTTATTAATATGTTTCTTTTAAACCTCATATTTTCTAGACATTCTCAAGGACCCAGGCAAAAACTAATAAATGCAAAATGAATTTAAAAGACTGAATTTCTTCATGATGAGTCATTTTAGTATTATTCTAAAGAAACATATTTGCTAAATAGCATCTGTAATAACTATAATTTTCACAAATGGTTATTTTCCCAAAAATCTATAAGCATGACACAAATCAGTGCCTAACCTTTACGAAAATGTCCTAATGATTATATATAATAGAATATTATTCGGCCATGAGAAAGAAGGAACCCCTGTCATTTACAACAGTATGGATGGACCTCGAGGGCATTATGCTAAGTGAAATAGTCCAGATGGAGAAAGACAAATACTGCATGGCATCACTTACATGTGGAATGTAAAAAAAATAAAAAATAAAAAAAAAAGTCAAACTTATAGAAACAGAGAGAAATAGGAAGAGGTTTGTAAAGGGTATAAATTTTCAGTTATAAGATGAATAAGGTCAGAGGATCTAATATACAATAAGGTAACTACAGTTGATAACATTGTATTATATAGTGGAAATTTGTTAAGCGTAGAACTTAAATGTTCTCACCGAAATAAATAAATAAATAAATAAATAAATAAATAAATAAATAAGTGAGGTAATAATAGATATATTAATTAACTAGAAGAGAAAATTATTCCACGATGCTTATGAGTATCAAAATGTATACTTTAAATATCTTAGAATTTTATTTGTCAATTAAACTTCAATAAAGCTTAAAAAATCTTATTAATCAATATGCAGTGAAAACTACACATGTAATATCCAGGCCAATTTCTGAGGTAAACTCATGTGAACCTCCAACAACCTTCTAAAGTAAAAAAGCTAGTAATTTTCCCATTTTAAAGGAAGAAAATTGAGATTCAAAATGATTGACTATGGTCCTGAGCTAATTATTAGAAGAGTAGGTTAGATTCCAGGCCTCCTGGATTCTGATATACCACTTAATATTTACCCTCTCAATATGTAATTCACTTCCAAATTTTTATGCAATCTGTCTCTTCCTTAGGAATTCAGAGAAAGCACAAGTAAGTTTGTTAAGGCCTCAGAGGGACAAAGGGCTTTGAGCAGAGCCTTAAAATTGGGACCAGTTGAGATAGGTGGAGAAATGTATGCCAGGAGGGGGAAAATAGTCACTAAGTAAAAATAGTTTCAATAACATTTATTAAGCATATTATTATTAGATATTGCACTGAGCATTTAACCTACTTTATCTGGTTTACTTCTCATAATACACAATGAGTTAAATACTTCTCTTTAGGAAACAGTAATTTCGCCAATTTCCCCCGAGTAACAGAGCTGGAAGAGGAGAGAAGCTTGAGCTGGATTCCAGACCTGTTTGACTCCCAAACAAAAGCTCTTAACCTTTATTCTCTACTATGTCCAGAGCAAAGGCATAAGAAGAAGCAGAGTATGTGTGAAAATAGCCCAACTAGAGAAGAGCCATGCTGAGAGTGGAAGGAAAAAAATGGATAAACAGACAAGGAACAAGTTATAGAGTGCTTGAAAATTCATTGTTAAATTTGATGTAGTAGGTACTGGGACTTCTTTATAGATTTTTGAATAGGAAGAAAGATGATAAAGAAAAGTATTCAAAGAATCTTTGTCTTAGTACAGGAAGACTGGGAGGAAGTAAAAGATAAAGATAAAGGAGCCAGTGTAGAAACTAATCTAATAGTTCAAGTACAAAATCATTAAAGTCTAATCCAGAGTGGTCAACATGATCATGAATCAGAAGAAAAGGATACAGAAGAAAATTAGAAGGAAGAATCAACACAATTTCATGACTAATTAGATACAAGGACCAAAGCAGAGGAATGAGTCAAAGATGACTACACAGTTTCAAGCCTAGGAGACTGAGGAGATGGCGCCACAGAAAGTAAAACTGAGGGAGGAAACTGTGGTGGGAGAGCATGAGTTTGTGATTAGGCATGTTGGATTTTAAGACTGATGAGTAGGGACTTAGAGATGGGACTTGTTTTCAGATATCAGAATATATAGCCATTAAAAACATGGGTGCTGTGCAATGATGAAAATTGCAGATATATCTGAATTTGCTAGTTAAACATGGAGAGAGAGAGTAGAGCCCAGAATTTAGGTTAAGGTGTTTCCATAAGTAAGAATGCCCGAGAAGAATAAGGAGACATTCAGGAAATAAGAAAGAACAGTTTCTTCCATTTAAGAGGTTTACAATCTCAGCGAGTCACATTAACATTCATGAAGCAACATCAGTATATTTATTCATCTCCACCAGAATACAAGCTCCATGAGGGCAGGGACCAGCCCTTAAATCAAGACTTGGCATATTTTAGAAATTCAATAATATTTCTCGAATAGATGAGTAAACCATTGTATCCCATATCTCAGCAACTAGCCTAGTGCCTAGCAAATAGCTGGTACTCCATAAGCTTGTTCATTTGAATAATTCTATCTCTATTCTTAAGGAGATCTCATCTTAAAGTTGTTAATTATGAGATTTAAGACAAGCTATCTAAGAATTCAGAGAAAAGACATGTTTTTGAAGCATTACAAAAAAAAAAAACTATAGCATGACTTTGAAAGAAAGTGAAAATTTAAATAAAGAGAGAAGGAAACACAGGAATAAAAATAGTCAGTAAGGCACAAAGGCAGAAGTGAATTTGAGATATCTGTACATCAGTTAAAAATTTAGATATGAATGAAGGATATGAATTATGGAATCATGAGAATTATCATTGCTTAGGTTGTGGTGCTAGTAACCAAAAAGTATACCACAGTCCTCCATAATTGGCTACAGACAATAAGAGAGAAATGAATTAAAGACTATGCCAAGATTTACAACCTGAGTGATTGTAAAAATAATGGCAACAGGGAACTCAAGTGGAGAGGAAGATGTTTTGGCTTTTGAATACAGATGCCCCCAATTTCTCTGTTAGGCACCATTTAAATAACATTAACTCCAATCAGCTCAAGTAAAAATAGGAATCATTAAAGAAAGATAAAATACAAAATTTTGTAGACATCAGAGAAAAGAAAAAAATGTACAGTATGGCCAGAGGGAGGCAGCTGACCTGGAATGTAAGGAAATAAAGCTGATAGCCCTTTTCTTGGTAATTATACTGCATGGTCTCTCATGATTTGGCATCAGATCCATTTTCCAGCTAGTATCTGTAGACCAGCTTCTTCTTTTTCAAGTCACTTCTGCTCCTCCAAAACTTTTAGCTTGGGTGTGCTTGCCATGATGCCAACTTTACACTGTGCTTTCATTCTGAAAAATGTAAAAAAAAACAAAAAACAAAAAACAAAAAACAAAAAACAAAAAAAAAAAACCACCACATATTCTTGATTTCACAAGAAAAGTACTATTGCTGCTCTACTTATTTTCTTTACAAAACCAGGTGAAGTCAATAGTTAATTGTGTAAGAAAGTTTATTTGTTTACAACCAACTTCAAGTATACATATTGATTAATTCTTCAATTTTATTTGTCGCCTAAAAGGGCTTAATTTTTACATCATATATTTTCTAATATCAAAATCAACAGATATCATTCACTGCATCAATGACCACAATGGCCTAAAACTTATTAAAGAAATTGGATAATCAATGAAATGTACCCAAAAGAGATGGTAAGATATAGAAGAAAAGTGGCAAAATGGGTTAATTCAATTCACCAACCAGAAAATCAGACATTGAAGAACTCAGAATTTGGTTAAGTAGGATAGGCCAATAGCACTGAAGATTCAATAATTTCATCTCTATTGTCTTAGGTCGTTTTATTTTTTTATCATTCCAATAAATGGAGCTAACTATTTTATAAGGTGATGGTTAAAACTCTCTGGTGGTCTCTGAAAAAGCCCGGAAAGAAACAGCAAATAACCTGAATAAATATTTCTGAACTTTTACCTAATAGAAATTGATAATTATTCCATGATGTATGACTGAACTTAGCTGATGTGTACATCTGTTTTTTGAAGCAAAGCCAAGACAGACTTTAGACATCTAAGTGAGCAAGATTTGAACATGTTTCAGACTTCAAATGAGTTTGTGTTATCATTTAATAGGCACTATAATAAAGTATTGGTTGACAGTAAAAGAAGGAAATAGATATAAAATCAAGATTTGTCTCTAGAGAATCACTTCTTTATGATACTTTCTTTCTATCATCTTCAATAATTGAGTTATTTGTTTTACCTTTCAATCCTTCTGGAAATATTTTAGTAGATGATCTGCCAAATATAAAGCAATAATCCTAACCTGAGTGCTACCAAGTTCAGAGCAACTCAGATTATAAGAAACAATATATATGAAGCACTTATTCAATTGAAAATGGCTTTTCTGACAAATACTGTTTTCTGTTCCTTTTTATAGATTTATAAGGTAGATCTTACGAACTGATCTATAATCTCTAAAAGGTAAAAATTTGTGCTTTACTTAACATCATATGGATCAGAACCAAGATATTATTTCCACTAATTGAATAACTAAATTGTTCTAAGCCAAATAGTCAGTGCTTGCCAGTTTTTACTTGATGAAAATTCATGGTTCTAGGAAAGAGGTGAGGCTTCCACCCACACAAAAATTCTCTCACTAGTGAGCCAATTATCTGAAATTTCATTACCAAATTTTTATCCTTTTTGTTGACAACTTTAATCCTTGTGAAACTGTTTATTCTTCTGTTGGGGCAAATATTCTCCTTGTTCCCAGAGATAATTTCTGACTACTTCATTTCACCAGGTTTAGCTTTCCTGGTAAGCTCTTTTGCATATTACATGGTCAGGTCCAGAAAATATTTTAAGAAAAAAGGTCAAAGATATCATTGAACTATAGGCCAGAAAATAAACTATGTCAAATGTTAGTCAGAAATAGTCTCTTGCAATTTACGTAAATTTTTCATAAGGACCTTCTGAAAAAGCAATTACAAATTGCTTGCAAGAGTATGTTTTTGAATTATTTTATAATTACGGTACATAAGAACACTGGTCCTAAATTTTAAACTAAAAGAAAAAACATCTCCCTTTAAAATGTTATTAAAATTTTACAGAAAGGCAGAAGTCACTACTAATGTATAATCTCCCTTCAAATAGGCTTTTTTTATTCTTCAAATACATGCTTAATAATCTATAAGGAAAGATTGGAAAAGCCTACATTGATGTTTCCTGTATCTGAAGTAAATAAAGAATAATTAAAATCAGTAGCCCTACCATGATCCACAGCCCAAAATATACACATATACAGGCGGTTCTCTTCATTGTTTCTTCTAATTCAACAGTAAGGAATGCAGGCATGCATTCCTATTTCTAGCTGCGTAAGTGTTCAAATATGGACCATGATATAAGATCTTTTATGTGAGATAGTCACCAGTGTGAGACCAAAGATTGACTTTCCATACTCCACCAATATTCATATATTACTGACAGATTTAAGGTAATTACTCAACATGAAAATCTCACATTATCTGATACTATTTTAATTAAGGACTTGAGTTAAGTAGCTCTACGAGAAAAACATGTATTGCTTTGATGGACTCATTCAGTTTCAAGTAAACATTTGACCAAGTTATAGGATTTTTAAAAAATATATTGCATGTTTTTAATTCGATAAATGTAGCTATAAAGTTTTTTAAAATCTTTGCACCTAGTACTTACAGAAATTGGAAAAGTTATGTAACTTCTCTGACCCTCACTTTTCTTATTTGTGAATTAGAGATTAATCATAACTTTTTTTCTGTAGATTAAATTAAAAGAGATATTAAAGTTCTTGGTACATAATAGATTTTTACTAAATGTTTACCTTTATTATTGTAACTGGGAAAATACAGTATTTCAGGGATATTAAAAAAAAGTGGCATGATAATACACTTTTAAATCCAGGCATTGAAATCACATGTATTCTTGAACTGTCTTTTTTTTTCCTTCCTTACTACTACCCAGTGGCTCATGTAAATCCAGTTGATTCCTGACCTCTTAATTATGGATTTGCTTCTACAGGCAGATACCAAACCAGGAATACCAAAATTATACTCAAGAGCCAAGTTGATGACTTTTGTTCATTTCAACTTGGAGAACACAACTACTAAACGAATTAAGCCATGCTACTAACCCTCAGATAGAGGTGATTATTTGTTTTGACCCTAGGATTGCTAGGAAGAAGGTTTAGTACTATTCCAAGACTAGGCCCCATTTTCATGAGATAATAAATACCTTTTTGTTTTCCAGTTCCCTTTCCCTGCCACTCCAATTTTGCCTTCTGATATAATGCTCCCCCTCGAATCGTACTAATAATCCACCTTCTCTGCCTCCCATACCCAACAAGAGCCCCCCAAGCCCTTATTATACAACTCGGTCTTTTCTTTCAATATTTCAGTAAATTTAAGACCTCACTTAGAAGGATTTGTCTCTAAATAATTTCTTCCCCATCTTCCCATTGTCATGTCCTACAGTCCAAGCTGGGACCTAAATGGCATCTAGAATAGCAAGGCTGATCACTAGAATTCTGGTATTTTTGAACAGCCAAGTGAAAATAACATAGGCCAGGATAAATCTTAACAATTTAAAAACAAACAAAAGTATCTGTAAGCATAATGCAAATGTTCTTAATAATAAAGCTCAAAGAAATTGAAAATGAAAATAATTTTTATCCCCTATAATTTAACACTCATTCCAGGCTTTAACCAAAAACGTTTTTCTTATTGTATAGCTTGGTCAAACTTTGAAGAAATAAAACAAAACATTAAATGAAATGTTCTCAGCAAGAGCTAATTACCCTCAATGGTTTTCCATTGTTCAGAGCATTAATCTAATTAACCCATCTTTCATGCCGTGTTGCTTAAATGGGGCTAGGCAACCACCCCTGCATATGTACAGTTGCCTGAACATGCTTGATCTTGTGGTTGAAACTCAAATTCTTCCTCTCACACAATGGAGCAGAAAATACTTTCATTTCCTGGAAAAGATTAAGTAGCTGCAAAATGTCACAGGTATTGGATTTTTTTTTGTAACATGTATTTACCTATTTAATAGATTTCTTTTCTATTCTAGAAGTTTACATTTATTTAAGTAGTTTCTCTAAGTTTGCTGAGTAGCAATTACATATCATTCAAAGCTACTCATCTATACAAGTTCTCTTGTTTTCACCTAAATTCTCTAAATATTTCATGAAAATAAACAAAATAAACTCAACTAAACTATATTATATTTAGTGATTTGTAGACTCAGTCCGATATATATTTTGGGACACAAATTTGGTGGGAGTATTTATAAGTTTATGTTTCATGCTACACATAAAGAGGCAACGTTTTAACATTTACTTATTTAAGCCCCAATATAAAGAGGATTTGAGTAGATTTACAAATACTTGAGCAATGCAATGACATGATAATACACGCATATTATATATCAGGCAGTGTTCTAAGTATTTACACGCATTATCTCATTTATTTCTCATAACAACTGTATGAGGTCAATCTAATGTCATCCTTATTTGCTACAGATGAGAAACTAAGGCTAAGAGAGGCTAATGAACTTGCCCAAAGCTCCAAAATTGAGGAACAATTGGAATTGGGATTTGAAACCAGGTTGTCTGACTGTAGATCTATGTCCTTGTCAGTAGGAAATAAGAAAGGAAAGGAAGCCATAATTATCATCAACAAGAAATATGTATTGAAAATTTTGCCTAATACAAAAAAAATGAATCATAAATTTGGTTCTCATTTTCTGGGGACCAAATAAAGAAAATAACACAATTAGAAACAAAATTCACAATGCTCATAAAATAAAAGGCATACCAACAACTCAGAAAATACATGGCTTCTCCTCTGGTGAACATCATGACAAAAAGCAAAGAGTATTCTAAAAATATAAGAACAAACAGCAAAAATATATGGCACCTTCTCACATTGCCCTTAGAGTCAAATCCAGAAAATAACAACAGAACCTAGCTCAGAAAAAGCATGTTTAATGCTCCAAAGCAATATTATCCAAATATGTATGTCCAATGGTGTGGTTTGATTTCAGAGTAAAATTTAGAATATCTCAAGGACTAAAGAAACTACTATGGCAATCTTCCCATATATAAGAATGTAATATCTTAGAAGTTACTAAACATTTAATGAGACTTAAGAAGCAAATACTAATATTATCTTGGCTGGTAAGAATCTAAGATGGACCTATATTATTTTGCTGATTCAAAATGTATCCATTTATTTAACTTTTCAGTAATGTAGAAGGTAGAAAGGGTACAAATTACTTAACTACTCTAAGCTTTGGTCTCCTTAATTGTAAAATAGTGATAATAATAGTACCCTTCATTGTGTTGCTTTGACAATTAAATGAGATAATGCATAAAAAGTTCTTAGAACAATGTCTAACTTGTGCTATACAGTAACTAAATTGTTGAATGTTATCAATTGTAGTACCACTCCTAAGTCCATATTTAGAAACTCTAAGGTGACCCTTCAAAACTTTCTAAAGCATTGCAGTAAATTGAAACAATATTATCACTTAAGAAATTAAAACCAAATTTTTTTAGTCAATTTAGAATTCAACTCTTAAAAAATATATGTAAATTTTGTGCTCTTTGTCTCTTTTTCAAAATGTTTTAAATTAGGTTTAAATTTTTGTGGAGAAAAAATGATTTTTTCTTTAATTTAGTTATGTAGATAAAATTGAATCCTTGGATCTATTAATAAAGTGAAGATATATTTCTATTCAAACTGGAATACTGCTGAGAATAAATGGGGTGCTGAAATAACTAGCAGCATTAACTGATCTAAAAAGGGTGTAATCCAGGCAATTTTAGCAAATCTAGAACATAGGGTCACCATACCAGTGCTTTCTTCTATATTTCAAAAACACAGAGAAGAATTAATGGGTATGCATTGTCTTTAAAAGGTATTTGCAAAAACCACTTTTAAGGCCAGTATTTTTTGCAAATTCATAATTACATTTCATTTCAATATGCATTAATTTCCAAAACAAATCAAGTAATACCAGTAGTACTCAGAATTAAATGTATTCTAACACTTATGCAAAAGTTGCAACCTTATACAGGCTTACCTCAGAGATACTGCAAGTTCAGTTCCAGATCACCACAATAAAGTCAATGTCACAATAAAGTCACAAATTTTTGGTTTCCCAGTACATATAAAAGTTATATTTATACTATATTGTAGTCTATTAAGTGTTTAATAACATTATATTTTTAAAAATGCACATACCTTAATAAAAATATTTTATTGCTAAAAACTGCTAACCATCATTTGAGCCTTCAGCGAGCCATAATCTTCTTGTCTGGATGCTGATGGCTGCCGACTGATCGAGGTGGTTGCTGAAGGTTGAGGTGGCTTTGGAAATTTCTCAAAATAAGACAAGAATAAAATTTTCTATATTGATTGACTCTTTCCTGAATGATTTCTCTGTGGTATGTGATGCTGTTCGATAGCATTTATACATAATAAAACTTTCAGAAATGGGAGTCAGTCCTCTCAAACCCTGCCAATGTTTTTTCAACTGAATTTATGTAATTTTCTAAATCCTTTGTTGTCATTTCAACAATCTTCACAGCATCTTTACCAGGAGTGGACTACGTCTCAAAATATCACTTTCTTTACTCATTCATAAAAAGTAACTCCTACTTCATTCAAGTTTTATCATGAGATTGTAATAATTCAGTCACAGCTTTAGGCTCCACTTCTAATTATAGTTCTCTTGCTATTTCTACTCCATCTGCTGTTAATTCCTCCACTGAAGTCTTGAACCCCTCAAAATCATCCATGAAGGTTAGAATCAACTACTTCCAAACTCCTGTTAATGTTCATATTTTGACCTCTTCTCATGAATAACGAATGTTCTTCATGGCATCTAGAATGGTGAAAACTTTACAGAAGGTTTTCAATTTACTCTGCCCAGATCCATCAGAAGAATCACTATCTATAGCTACAGACTTATGAAATGTATTTCTTAAATAATAAGACTTGGAAGTCTAAATTACTTTTCAATCCATGGGCTGCAGAATGTTTGTTGTGTTAGCAGGCATAAAAACAACATTAATTTCTGTTGTACATCTTCATCAGAGTTCTTGGGTGACCAGGTTATTGTCAATGAGCAGTAATATTTTGAAAGGAATCATTTTTTTCTGAGCAGGAGTTCTCAACGGTGGGCTTAAAATCTTCAGTAAACCATATTGTAAATCTTCAGATGTGCTGTCATCCAAGCTTTGTAGTTTCATTTGTAGAGCACAGGCAAAGTAGATATAGCGTAATTCTCATTTTAGAATGGTAAATGAGCACTGGCTTTAACTTAAAGTCACCAGCTACATTAGCCCCTAACAGGAGAGTCAGGCTGCCATTTGATGCTTTGAAGCCAGGCACTGACCTCTCCTCTCCAGCTGTGAAAGTCCTAGATGGCATCTTCTTACAACAGAGGTTGTTTCATCTACACTAAGTCCTCACTTAATGTGTGGATTGTTCCTGCTACTTTAAGTGAAACGACAATGTGTAATGAAACCAATGTTACCATAGTTTCATAGTTAAGTTCTTATGGCATCTCGTCAATGTTAGAATGAAACAACATTGAATAAAATGGGGTTATTAGAGGACTTGCTGTACAGTGAAAGTCTGTGGTTTAGTATAGCCAACCTCATTAATTATCTTAGCTACCTTCGTTAGTTATTGCTGCAGCTTCTATATCAGCGCTTGCTGCTTCACCTTGCATTGTTGTTATATAGTGGAAACGGCTTCTTCCCTTAAGACTCACGGCCCAACATCTGCTGGCTTCAAACTTTCCTCTGCAGCTTCCCCACTTCTCTCAGCCTTCCCAGAATTAAAGAGAGTTAGGGTCTTGCTCTGAATTAGTCTTTGGCTTAAGGGAATGCTGTGACTGGTTTGATCTTCTATGCAGATTACTAAAACTTTCTCCATATCAGCAATAAGTCTGTTTCACTTTCTTCTCATTAATGTATTCACAAAAGCAGCACTTTTAATTTCCTTCAAAACCTTTTCCTTTGTATTCACCACTTAGCTAACTGACACAGGAGGCCTAGCTTTCTGTCTGTCTCCACTTTTGACATGCTTTCCCCCCTAAGCTTAATTATTTCTAGCTTTTGATTTGAAGATGAGATGTGTGACTCTCACTTGAACACTTAGAGGCCATTTCAGTGTTATTAATTGGCCTATTTTTAATATTGTTGTGTCTCGGGGAATAGGGAGGCTAGAGGAGAGGGCGAGAGAGTTGGGGAATGGGGAGTGTGGGAAACAGACAGCCAGTTGGTAGAGCAGTCAAAATACACACAACATTTATCTCTTGATTTTGCTATCTTATATGGGCACAGTTCATGGCACCTCAAAACAATTATAGTAGTAACATCAAAGATCACTGATCTCAGATCATCATAACAATATAATAATGAAAAAGTTTAAAACATTTTGAAAATTACCAAAATGTGCCACAGAGACACAAAGTTAGAAAATGTTAAAAAAAAAATGACCAATAAATTTGCTCAATGAAGTGGGGTTTGCCGCAAACCTTCAATTTCAAAAAAAAAATCGCAATATTTGAGAAGCACAATAAAAGAGGTATGCCTGTAATAAATTCCAATGGATTATGTTGCTCATTAATTTGATATTATATCTGGTCATTTAATAGCATTTAGATTTATTTTTTACATACATTTTTTTATTTGTGAAATTTATGAACAAATGTCTAGTATATCTCTTTGGTGCCTGTGTACACATACATAATAGAATCAGACATGTCCCACACATTATTATCTTTTTTTCTTTTGGAGGACATGCTATTAGAGGAGTAAAACATGTTTCTAGATTCTTTAAGTCAAATATTATTTTCCTCCCATAAAAGATTTTTTGTTGTCTTGCCATCCCCTGGTTTATTTTTTTTATGCCTTTAAATTCTCATTATCACCTAAATAAATAACAGGGAGAAAATAACAAATATTTAATTAATTTATAAGATTAATAATTTAAAATTATTGTAAAATAAATATAAATGGGAAGGATTAGAAAAGAGAACAGTGAGAAAACTAATAAATATAAAACCCCTGAGCATACTGAAATGTCTCCTGTGCATAGTTTAAGAATGTAATTGATATTTAGAAGACTGTCTTTGTGCAGAATATCAGTAATAATAGAATAATGTCCCAATTGAATGAAATTTTATTATGTGTCAATAGAAATTAATTGATAGATTTCTGAGTGAAAAAAAGATGGAACATATTTTAAGGAGATAAAAAAATGTAACAAGGGAAGAGTTACTATGAGTTATTCTTGTAAACCATGGATGCCTTTCCCCACTTCACTTCTAATCTTTGAACCAAGTAGCATAATTTCATGCTCATCCCTTGTACGCTTCTCTTCTCTGATTACCTAAGCACCATGAGAGCAGAGACTGTTTATTCACCACTATATTCTCAGAACATTATACAGAACCTGATAATATTCTGTATAAGGTGCTCAATATACATTTATTGATTGGTAACTATAAAGCTCATTATTTAGGTTCCACATATAAGTATTTAAAGCCCAGGATAAAAACAACCAATTAAAAACAATATTAAGAACTTGAATTAACATTAGATTTACTATGTTCCCAGAAGTATAAGGTAATTTCAAAGTCTAATGCAATCATTGATTATATTGGTACAGATAAGGGCCCGATCAGGAACTAGTAATTCTTTGTTCTGTACTCATCAGATCACATGTTATAGGAAATTTTGCCAGAGTAGAGTCAATTAGAAGGGGGGAAATTATGGTACTGAAATTAATCATTCATGTACCATTAAAGTCATTAGGGAAAGACAAGGTGAGATATGATCACTCTTTAAATATAAATTCCAGTGGCATACAAGATATAGTGAGATGCATTATATCAAGTTCCATTTATAATGTCAGAGATATGTATCAACCCTCCGCCCTCCCCAGAAAAAGAGAGAATTCTGTGACTCACTTCAAAAAGACATCTATATTTTTAGAATGCTTACTACATATAGTTAGTTGTTAACATTTGTAAGAAATTAGTAAATGAATAAACAATTGCAATACACTAACTCCCTCTGAAGTATTTGTAGAGTTTATATCTATTTAACTGAAGACGTTAAGAATTTGTGAGCATACGAAAAGATTCCACATCATATGTCATCAGGTAAATGCAAACTAGAACAACAGTGAGATACCACTACACACCAAAATTCAGAACACTGACAACACCAAATGCTGACAAGGATAGGGAGCAATAGTAATGCTCATTCATTATTAATGATATAAATGGTATGGCCACTTTGGAAGACTTTGGTAGTTTCTTATAAAACTAAACATACTCTTATGATAGTATCTATTAATCACATTCCTTGACATTTATTCAAAGGAGTTGAAAATTTATGTCCACACAAAAACCTGCACAGGGGTGTTTATAGAAGCTTTATTCATAATTGCCATAACTTGGAAAAAACCAAGACAAACTTTAGCATGTGAATGGATAAGTAAAGTCCAGTATATCCAGATAGTGGATTATTATTCGGAACTAAAAAGAAATGAGTTATCAAGCCATGAAAAGACATGGAGGAAACTTAAATGTATATTACTAAGTGAAAGAAGCCAACCAGAAAAGTCTACATACAGTATAATTCCAACAATATGACATTCTGAAAAAGGCAAAACTGTATTGACTGTAAAAAGATCAGTGGTTGCCAAGGGTTGAGGGTCTGGGGACCAATAAATAGGTAAACACAAATTTTCAGGTTAATGAAAACACTCTGTACAATACTATAATGTGGATACATGTAATTATACATTTGTTCAAACCCATAGAAGGTACAACACCAAGAGTGAACCCTAACACAAAGTATGAACTTTAGGTGATTCTGATGTATTAATAGAGGTTTATTGGTTGTAACGAATGTACCACTCTGTGGGGGATATTGATGATGGGGAAGGCTGTGCATGTGTAGGAGTGGAGTGTATATAGGAAATTGCTGTACTTTCCATTTTGTTGTGGACATAAAACTGCTCTAAAAAACTAAAGTCTTAAACAAAAAAGAATTTTTGCTGGCTCTACCACTCTGTCAAATTTAGCGAAATTGCCTACCTAAAAGAGTAGGGCAGAGTCTGTGTTGTAGAACAGCTACCAGCAGAGTTTCTCCTGCAGCCTCAGCTCCCCATTGAGCATGTACTACAGATCCAGGTCAATAAGCCTGGTACAGTACAGATGAGAATGTCTTTCAAAGAAATTGCCAGTCCTTTAAGTGAGACTGATAAACTATAAATATTTACTTATCTAAATAACCTGTTAAATAATAAAAAAGATAATCTAATTGCATACAGCCTCCTCTAACCCTTCATCTACACCAGTAACAAAGATGCTCTTGGCTTGTTCGTCTTCTCTTCCCTACTGCTTCCTTCCTACTTCTCCAAGATTAGGCACAGGGGCACACACTATGCTCCCCATTTCATTTTCTTTGAGACACACACACACACACACGTGTATATATATCTATACACACACATATAGTGATTATATAATTTCATACAAAAATTATTATTAATAATGGTTTTACATTGACAAATTAGTAATACAAGCTACTCACCTTTTTTAAACAAGCACAGTTTTGATTTGATCAGATTCTAAATGTATTATCTAAGAAATACATATATATACATATATATCTTTTGAAATCTATTTTTACTTTATATATAGTTGTATAACCTATATATATATAAATATATATATATATATTTATATATAAATATATATATATATATAAAGTATATACACTCTTCATATATAATCTTGTTTCACTTCCTTCTTCCCACTCTTGTTCATTTACCCTAAGAAAACAATTTTCCACTTTATTTTAGATTTTCTTTGATTTGTAAGTTGCAGGAAGGACTCTAATCCTTGGTGAAAAGTGTTGGTGGACTAATGATAAATTGCCACAGGGAGAAAACATCTTAAGTATATAGTTTAGATTTTTAAAAATACCATCACCATCTAAAGTGCTCAAAATTGCCTTAGGTTGCCGTCAACATCATCGTGCTTCTCTTACCAAGTTGCCTCTCCTCACACCCTGACGTGCAAAATAAAGAACCCAAAGAGTGATATGATTTCATTGTTTTTCTGTTTTGTTTAACTACTTGTGCTGTTTTTCTCTGGCTGACCGCAATCCACTGTGAATTAACTCTGATCTGGATTACTCTAAAAACTCAGCCCTGTTTTCATGTAAAAATGTGTATATTTCATTTTGGAACAAGAATGCTCACTTAAATTCTAACTATAGCCTACTATTCCTTGCAAATCCTTCTTTCTGCAAAACAATGCCTAAGTTAATATTTTTTATTTTCTATCTTTGTAGTTTGTTTTTTGCTCATAATGCGTCCTCCTATTTTACCCTAAATTATACCAAAAGAAAATAAAACTTTGTTTTTAACATTTTTTTAGAAGAGAAAATATTATAGTGTTCAAAATCATCCCAGCTATCTGAGTATTTATATAAAAATATAATTTTCATTTAAAAAATTTCATGTATTACTTTAGGCAGTCTAATTTTTCAGCACTTCCTCATAGAGACTCTTAATCTGCTGGGTTAGTGAGAGCTCTATGAATAGTTCTTATTCATCAGCCTCAAACAAGATAATTGACTGCAGAACCCAAGTCAAAAAGGGTTTGGAAGAGGATGTGGCAAGGTGGTAAAGGAAGTAACTAAGATGTTCATAGGGCTCTTGAATAACAGAATTTGAAAGCGGGGGTGGAAACACCTTTGTAGGTTTCTTGGATAATCTCTTAAACATGCAAATAAGTGACTAAGTTAGAGGAAACCAACATACAATGGATGGGGCATATTTACATGGCATTTTGGGATCATGTTAAAACTGGTGAGAATTAAACCTAAATCTCAAGGGTCTCATCTACAAAGGAAGAAATAAATGAAGAAGAGACCACAAAACTGAGAAGGCTACAGACTGCTGGGATGGGATTTTAATCACTGGCACCATGTAAGATTCTCTTTTGCTCCATCATGCCATAGTGGGATTAAATGATTTCTCTGTCTTCTGAATTTCACGGGCTCCAAGTGGATTTTAATGGATTTCAGATGATTTATTACAGTGCTGAGAAAACAATCCACATTACTGAAAACATAAAACCAAATGGACAGTTTTACAACATATTTCCACTCATTCATAAACTACTCTGACAATGCCACTCATTGTTATCTCCCTAAATTTCCTATAAAATAATTATTCATGACAATATTATATTGACAAAGTAATATGAGAAGCTATTTACCTCTTTAAACATATATTTTTAAAAAAATTATATTCTAAATGGAATATCAAAAAATGTTTTTAAAAATATACTATTATGGAAAAAAAAACAACTATGTATTTTAAATTGTCAAAAGCCAAATTGCCAATAAAAAGATTTTCAAACTGACATTACTGCTAGTTTCAGGAAAAAAGATTCAAGTTTCTAAATTTACATATATAAATGAAAGTATACAGAAAGAGTAGTTGCAAGACTGTCTCACTTGTGGGCTTGCTGTTTTGAAGACTATGTATATGCAGCCAGATACTATAGAAATCTGATGTATTCATTAATAATAATTGGGTACCAATATGTGTTATGCACTGGGTTAATCTTTGTAATAATATAAGACATATTTTTGCTCTTACTCTGTTGAGGGAAAGGGAAGTGTGCAATAAACAGATAACAATGCAGTCTTATAAGTGGTATGGAAGAGTTAAGTGCAGGGTACTGTGAGGGCAACTGAAGGATGCCTAGCTAGCCAAGAATACCTAGGAAAGGGGAAAGATTGGAAGTTCAGGCTTTCTGCTGAAACAAAGAAAAGAATTACTTACAGAGAGTTCCGCATTTCCTGTCTGTCACACTTCAAATTAAACCAAATAGACTCAGTCTGGATTTAAAATGTTAATGCTAGGTTGACTAATTATGTGGAAGCACTAGTGTAACCCAGGCCATCAATGTTTAGTATGTCTGTGTCTTTGTCAAGAAAACTCGGTGAGTTGATCTTCCCTAATGATTCAGCTCAATACCGAGAAAACTATTAATCTAGTGGTTTCTATATAATAAAAGACTAATAATTATATTTTAAACGACTGTTTAAAACTCTATCAAACTGTAAAAATTTCATATTTTAAAAATATTCATTGTATAATCTGCAACCATTTGTTTTCTGTTTATTTTTCAAAAAGAAGAAACAAATTAGTTACTACCATTCATGGGGTATATTAAACATTGTTTTCACTAAACTGTAATTAGACATTTGTTGTTCTTTAATTTTTTAAAAGTCAACCAAATATTCTGACCAAATTTCATCCTAATATGTGTTTACACACACACACACACACACACACACACACACATATATGTGTGTGTGTGTGTGTGTATATGTATAGTTAAAAACAAAAAACATGTATAGCAAAGTGATGGTTATCAGCAACACCAAAATATCCCCCCTGAGATTTGTATATATTTTAGTTTTTGTTTTCACACAGTAAAGCTTTAGGATTTCAGTTTAGTAATTAAATAAAGATAATATTTTTCAGTATTTATACACTGCTCTTTATAATTAACATTTTTTAAGGAAATGATCAAGCAGCTTGCTCATAACCAGAAAGGCTGACAAGATTAATTCTTACCATATCATCTTTAAAGCTTGATTATATATCTCAATTAAACCACCACATAACAATGAATTAAGGTACAGATATGACAGGATGTGTTTTACTCACATTGGGGACTATCTCACCTGCAATTTAGAATAACTTTTAAACTAGTAACCTAAATTTTAGACTTAAAAAATATTGCCTTTATTCATCAGAACTGATTATAATTAATTGAGTTATCTGAAGCAAAGCTCAGCATGCAGCTTAAAACTAAAACAGAAAAGAAACAGAAAATATTGAAAACAACTTTTTCTTGTAGAGTTCACACTGAATCAAATAAGATTTTTAAAAGTTAATCTATTCCCATCCATCCTAAAATTTTACATACATAAATTT
>CM053513.1:70813936-70997034 GCA_028627145.1 Eidolon dupreanum
ATAATCAGAGAATTAAATTATGTAATAGAAGCCAAAATTTGAGGACATTAAAGTAATTAAGTAATAAGCAAAAGAAGAAATAAAAGATTGGTTTTCTAAGTTAAAAAAATATTGAAAAATTTCTCAGAAGTGAAAATATACTGAGCTATCATTAATTATTGCCTTTGAGTATACTTCACATATAAACCTTTAAGGGGAAAAACAATAAAATATAAGAAAGAGTTTCTGTTAACCAATATTCTAATTATTTTAGTTTTCTAAGTGAAATAACATAAGTACATAAATGCCAGTAGTTTAAAAATGAAATAAATTAATTGAGAGCATAGCATTATTATATTCTTTGTTACTTAAAACAGTAATTTATTTTGAGAGCAGAGATGTATTTATCCATTTTTTTCATAATTATTAAAAAACATAAAATTTAACTTTTAAGATTAATTTAAATAAACTTAAAAGTTAATTTTTCTTGCCCTCTGTTAAGAACATTTAGCCATTACCTCATACTTTTGAATATATGTATTAATATACATTATATATGTGTGTATACACACACATGCGCACACACATAAAATGATACTTGTGAAATTTAAATTTTCTCTCTAAAGTTGCACTCGATAAGGCTATACTTTTTTTGGTAGCAATCAGAATTGTCCTGACCCTTAAGAAAGCAGTGAGCAAGGTCTTAAGGCCCATATTTGTAAAGACTGTTAGTCTGAAATGTCCCCTCACTAGGGAAGAGTGGCTGACTCATTTGCATTTGCCACTAGGTGGAGTCAAGGCACTGCCTCAGTGCAGGCGATTGCTCCAGTCCCAAGACAGGCCTTGCCAACGTTTCACCCAGAGCCCTAGTGTGGAAAAGAGGGTCCATGCTTGATTCACTGCCATTTGCAGGCCCTGTGCCCTCTCAGATGCCCACAGAGATGCTGACAGCTTCATGGATCCTCAACCTGCCACCTCTCTAAATTTTGAACCTTGGCCAGGAATGTCAAAGAGTGAGCATCTTATTACCACAGCCAAGTTCATGACGGCCTGATCACTCCAAAGCCTCAAAATCATTCTGAAGACTATCCACATAATCAGTTTTGCAGATAAGCTTTCTTTTTTTAATCCTTTCTGCCAAGTATATGAACAGCTCAACAGCTCTTGCTGTTACTCCTTGTTCTAAGCAGCCCTCCTGATACTTCAGATATCAGTAGTTTGTTCAAGAGCACTGAATTTATATTTCTACTAAAACAGAGTAAAGATACATGTCAAGGAGCTAGGCACTGTGGGGGGCCATTTAATGCATTCGCCTGAGGAAGGTCAGCCACTGTGAATTTCTGTGCAGAACACAGACTCAAGGTAGCACACCCAGCCATCCTCACGAAAAGGGGCAAGCTTAGCAGACTGACCATAATTACCAGCAGAATCGTAACTACGGTAGGGTTTGCCTAGTCCAGATTAGAAGCTCAAGGCACAATAGTCAAGGAACCATCTAATTCAGACTTCATACAGAGAATAAAGGGAATTACTGAATAATCACTAAACCTATAGTATTGAATGAGGTCTATTTATAATTATAGCTAAGTAATAGATAATTTGAGCATAATTATATGTGTATACCAAAACTACAATTCATTTAAAGTAAAACTCCAACAGAAATTTCCAGTTATCTTCTGACTAAGAATTGATGAAAATTCTTATCAAATTGATCCAAAGTGTGGTTTCTGTTCTGGTGTATTCTGTCTTCTTTGTCTCCTTGCATTGCCCATGTTTCTTTAACCTCTTCTCTGTACTTCAGTTCTTTTCATGTCATAAGAAAGCACCAAAAACTGTGCGTTTATTTGTTTTTTATATTAGAACCATCAATCAGCGTGCATTTCTAGTGAAATTATTATCAGTAGATCTTTATTGGGGCTTGTTTCCCCTATTATATTCTTTAAAAAAAAATTGTCAAGCACTGTTTCCTCTCTGTTAATATGACTCTGTGATCTAAGACCTAGGACTCATGGGATCTTCATCAAGCATTCTACAACTCACTACTTTTATTCAGCATACAGCATGGTGATGCAGTTAAGAATAGATTCTAAGGCCGGCTTCCTGGGTCTGAGTCCTGGTTCTGAAATTAACCAGCTATGTGGCCTTTAGAGATCTATTGTGCCTTTTTCTTTTTCAGATTCCCCATCTGTGAATAACTGGACTCACTCCTAGGGTTCTGTAAGGATTAAGTTACCTAATTCATGTAAGGCATTTGCAACTGAGCTTGGCATATTGTGAGCATTTTATGAATGTTTCCTACTTCCATTCTACCCAGTTGACACCTAGTATCCAATACTTTAAGAGCAAATTTCTGAATGTAATACACAAGTGGTGACACTCATTCCTCTAACTTAAAAAGGGAATGTTTCTCACCTAACTAGCTAAATGGTTTCAACATCAAGAAAGCATAACCAAATTCCAACCTTATTCCTACTGGTTAATTCACCAGTTTTGAGAAACTATAGAGCTCAGTCACCAAAACTAAATCATTGTACAATGTTCCCAGAAGCCATCACTAAATTGCGGTGACAGTATAAAATTTTTTCTCTATAGCTGCTGAACTAAAAGACAGAATTTTGTTGTATTTCAACTCATCTCTATCCTAGGAAAGCTGTCAAATTATATTAATCCTGGTGGGAAACCAAGAACCTGTGTAGACTTTTATAGAAGTGACTTCCTGATTGAGGTATGGAGAGTGTCTACTATTAGCCATAACAGGGAAAAGATAAGAGAAAAATAAAACCCTGCTTGTTTCTTCTGGGAACTGTAATATCTAGGTGTTTGTATGTAGGAGAAAACTAATGAAGTTTGGATTAAACCTGAACTTTCTTTGTGTTGCTGACACTAAAGCTAGTAGGTACCCAAAGGAAGGAGTCAGTAACTTGCCTAATATAATGGTTAAGTTTCTGTGTCAACTTGGCTAGGCCACTGGTACCCAGATATTTGGGGATGCCGTATTTTTAATTAGATTAACATTTTAATCAGTAGACTTTGAGTAAAGTAGATTACTCTCCATTATGTGGGTGGGCCTCATCCAAACTGTGGAAGGCCTTAACAAAAAGACTGCTCTCCACTGAGGAAGAGGGACTTTTGCCCGCGGAATACCTTCAGATTCAAACTGCAACATCTCTTTCCCTGGGCTCCCAGGCTTCTGGAAAATCCTGAAGGTTTTGAACCTGCAAACTTCCACAATTGCATGAATCCTTAAAATAAGTATGAGAGAGAGAGAGAGAGAGAGAGAGAGAGAGAGAGAGAGAGAGAGAGAGAGAGAGAGCGCGCGCGCACACACACACGCTAGAGGGATATGTATATACACACCCTATTGATTCTGTTTCTATGAAGAAGCCTAACTAGTACACTGAGCTTCTGACAGTAAATTTCTGAATGCCAACAACCTATACTATGTCCAGAAGGAGAGTCATCCACGTTTTTCTAAATTTCCCTTGGGTGGATATCAGATGGAAAGTTATTGCCTTTGTAAAAGGTCAGGCACTGCCCAGCTGGTGGCCCTCCATATAGTGAGTACTCACCCAGAACAAAAATAGTTTGCTTAATTTACATAAAAGTCACTGGATTTACAAAAACCAATACAACAATATACTTTAACTCTGCCTCTTTTGAAAAGCATGAGTTCTTAATGCACTGAACATCTATGAAATTTCAGAAGTTGCTGAACCTTACTTTCTATTCTGTAAAACACAAACTTTCATACAATTCTAAAATACCAGAGATAAATTTTAATTGCACAGCACAATACTTTTTTTAGATTGGGTCCTAAATAAGTAAAAAATGTATTTGACCGCAAAAACCTATTCAATGTGCTGGAGATGAGTTACAGGTATGCTGTGACTGTATTGCTCCCATTAGCTCTTAGGTCATCTGGGGAGAGTCTAGATGGTCAAAATTCTTAGGCCCATCACCTCCAGCCATAAGCAGCCTTTTCAAGAACTCCTCAAAGGGCTGCTTCAATAGAGTAGATGGTATGCCCCATAGTCTCCATGGGCAGCAAAAACCCAGAGTGGCATCCAGCCACTCATTCTTCTACCACAAAATGCTACACACAACAATGTATACTATGTTACATAAACATCTGCTTCAATGGCCAGTGGTGCACTGCTGCCCACCATGGACATGGAGCCCAAGGAGCTACTAAAAGAGGTCATGTTCTAGGCCTGTGCATCCATGGAGCCCATGTTTCATAGAGTACAGCATACAGCCCAAGGTACAGCTGCAAGAGCTGGCTGGTATGTTGAGAGGGAAGCTGGCAAGCACACCTTCAGGCAGCGGCCCCAATCACTACTTCTTTTTGATTCTTCTTTTCAATGTTATTTACATGCTCTTGTATTCTACAAGTGAGTTATAGTGTGGCCACTCTAACTACCTATGCATTTCTACAGATTATAGCTTTATTATTTTAAATACCTGATACAAAAAAGCCTGATTAGATTCTATATCAGTTTATAGTATCACAAGATACTTTAACATCATGTTTGTCACTGAATTAAAATGAAAATTTTTTGGATGCTTAGATAATAATTTAAACTGGTATAAATTTTTAAGTGGACAAATACATTTTAAAAATATTTTCTATTTATGCAGATAATTTCTCGTCCGTGATTATTATCAAGAAGATGAATAGATCATAATTTAAAAGTCTTACCAAAATGTTTATATATTTATAAATTATCAGTAGGTAAAATAAAAGGAGACAAAAGAGCAGAAAATATATACAGAATTCTTATTACAAGAGTCATAACAAAGAATTCAGTTAATAAAGTAACACTGAATAAATTTCACAAGCTTCCCGATGCACCTATTACCTTCACCATGATCAATTAGAATCAGAAATTGCAACACCTTTAGATATTTTCTCTTCTAAGTGTAGCACCTACCCAGAAGTAAAAGCTGCATTTTAGAAAAATTTTATTTTGACATCAAGTAAAGATTCCCATAGGAATAAAATAAAAACATTAGGCAAACACACAAGGTTGCAGCAGTGAGGAAATGAAATGGCTTTGGCTGTAAGGCCAAAGTGATTTACCATCTCACCCACCTGCATGTTCCATATTTTAATAGTTGGAATATGTTTCATATGTTTAACTATCACTTTTGCTAAAACCTATGGCCCACTCTATCTCACATAGCAGTATGTCAACATAAGAAATGCCCAAACCTGAAGAGAATTTTTATAAGAATATATTTGAGCCAAACTGATGACAATGTTGGGAATCAAAATCGCTAATGCTCTGGAAGAGGACAGTTCTTTTATACATTTGGAATTAAGGAGAGAATAAAAGAAAGATTACATGAAAATGGGAGAAAGCATGGTGTGGATTGTATTACAGGATATTTAAGATTATGTGCTTTCTTGAGGGTAGTTACACTTCTAAGGGGTCTGAAAAAGAGGCATTTCAAAGGTGTGTTAACCTGTATGCATGAAACAATGGACAGGGCTTGGTAAGGCAAAAATAAACCTTTTACTAAAGAAGTTATATGCCTGGGGCGTGACTACCCTCCATGACTTGCCCAGTTAGGAATTTATAATCAGACCATGCTGTGAGGTTATTTTCAGTTAAGATTTATTATAGAGCCCCTTTTTCATCTACAAGTAGAAGTCAAAATGGTATGCCACCTTAAAAAATACCAAGGTAATCTTAGCAAAGCCAGATCTACCATACTTAATCAACTATACATACCTGTGTGATTAATCTGTTTTTAACTGAGCTTAGTAAACAAATGAGCATAGGTGCAAACATCATGATTGTTTACAACACAGATATTATGCAGCTTGCAGTTTTAGAAGACCCATTGGCAAGATTTAAAGCCAGTGTTTAATGTTCAGACATATTCTTTTCTTTACACTTTTGTTCATGATTTCTGTTTTCTGAACATCACAAAGCCAGCTGTTCAGCTCATGTGACATGGCAGGTGAATGGACATATGATAAAAGCTCTTATTCAACAGAAATTCTCTCTGGTTTCCATGTATTTCCCTACTAAACAAAAGGCAATTTCACACTAACTTGAAGAAGATCACTTTGATTACTTAGCAGGAAGAAATTCTTTATTATTTTATTGACAAACAGTATGTTGCGATTCTCTCTTCATGCACAAGTGTTTTTTGATTTTCTCTCACATAAGAGGTCCATCACCAAAAAAAAAAAAAAAAAAAAAAAAAAAAAAATCTGGAATTTGTTTTTGAAATGTCAGTGTAAGAACTTCCAAAGCTGCAGATAATTTTTATAAGAGTTTATTATGTTTTACTTGAGCCAAACTAATGACATGCCTAGAAGCAAGATCTCAAATGCTCCAGAGAATGACACTTTTTCAGTTTATCTTTGTACATTTGGAATTAAGGAGGGAATCTAAAGAAGATTACATGAAGGTGGGAGAAAGCAAGATACAGGATAGTTAACAAGATTATGTGCTCCCTTGAGGGTGGTTATGCCTCCAAGGAGTTTGAAAAGAGAATTACTCAGGCTTTTCAAAGACACACAAGAAAAATGAACAGGGCTTGCTTAAGGCAAAGCTAAACCTTTTACTAAAAAAGTTATAGGACTGGGGTATGACTACCCACCATGACCTGCCCAGTTAGGAATTCATAATTGGATCACCCTGTGAGGTTATTTTTGGTCACTAGACTTGTCGACTTATCACAGAGCCCCTTTTGTGTTCACAAGAATTAAAGAAAAAAATTCTAAAGAGTTAAATGCCCATTGTTCCCTTCAATTTCATAATTATCTGAGTTATATGCCCTCTTAATAAAAATAGTCATCATATCTAACATTTCTCCAAAATCCTATATTCCTCAGAAAAAAGAGAAACTAATAATACATGCAGAAGATAGTTACTCTTTTATCTGTCATTCATGAATATCTTGGAAATATGGCTAAAATCACAAAAGGTCATCACTACTTGCATTATAAGTCTAATAAATTATTATTAAAGGTAAAGGAAGCTTAAGACTTAAAAGCATAGACAAACATTACTCTTTTGAATTTCTCTTTACAAAATAATATGCAGTTACCTGATGACTCCAGCCCAACAAACAGTTTACTGGTTTTTCAAAATTTCCCATGTCTTTTCATTTTGTTAAATTTCACTGACTGTATATTTGTGTAACACAACATGATACAACAGAATCAGAGGCTTTTAGAGCCACAAGGCTTTTAGAACTCACTGTTGAATGTAAGTCATGGGCAAAACAATGTCTTTAATACTTAATACACTGGAGGTCTTAAGGGACTTGCTCAAGGTCATACAGTTTGTTAGTGACCAGAGCAGGAACAAGACCCAGCCTCTGAAGAATTGGTGCAGTGACAAATGTTTCTTCTTTTCTGCTGCTTATTTAGCATAGGACAGTTGGGGAAGAGAGGTGTCAATTGTCATCACTCTACTACTGAGGACAAATGTTGCATCGCTTAATCAGAATGCAATCCATCATCGAGCAAAATCTCAAAGTGACATCTAGTGGAATACTCAGTCTCTATGGAAAAATTTAATTAAACTTTATACTAGCACAAATATTGTGAGGGAAAACAACTCAACTCCTTTGACATTTTTACAAATAGATTTAGTGAAATCCATTCTGTTTACATTTACTGATATTTGTTTTTCAGTCAATTATCCCATATGGTTATTTTTTTTCTTTTCCTAATTTATTGCTAGCAACTTAGCCATAAGAATAAATACAAGTAATTCCTTTCTTTGGTACAAGCACCAGACTTAGATTAATAATAGTTGAAGAAAATAAACACTCTTTTTCCCCTCCCCATTTTTTTTTCTAATAGTTCTAGTTTACTTATAAATCAGACAGGTGACAACACCAGATTCCAACTAGGAAGAATTTAATCTCAAATATATCAGGGGTTTCTCTTCACATAGCCCTAAAACCTTAGAAAATAACGTTTTACTGAATTAGTCATCTGCCAGATAACTAAATATGACAAGCATTTTTTTTTTATCTCTTACTCTGTCTCCAATTTTTGCATACTTTTATTTTGAAATTTTCTTTGCAGTCTTGAAAGTTTCCAAAAGCCTCCATTAAAAAAATAAATTATTCCTTTTTTATTCCATGGGATCTCATTGAGTTGACATAGGAAAACTAATTTTTAAGAAGGTTGAAAAATATGTCGTGTACAGCAGTGCTGCTCAGACTCTAACAATCACATGAATCACCTGGAGATCATGTTAAAATGTAGGTTCATGTTCAGTAGATCTGGTATGAGGCCTGAGAGTCCATGTTTCTAAAATATTTTCAAGCCTTGACCTTAGCATTTCAAATGGAAAGGGTGTAGAGAAAAGGGTGTTTACTTTGGAGCTGGGGAGATCTGGAATGAAATTTCAACTTAATTAGTTCCTGGCAGGGAGAACTTGAGAACCCACCGCTTTGCCAAAGCCTTCCCTCCCCTACAACACTCCCAGGCTCACCATTGCCATCTGCCTTGGACCCACTGGGACTGACCTCGTCATGCCCTTTATCCCATTCCATGTCTGGCTACCCCTAGGCCCCCAGGCTGCCTCTCAATTCTCATGATTGAATCCTTATTAGCCTCTGTTAACCTGTTCTGTGTCCTGTTCTCATCCCACCCCAGGCTCTGCAAACCTCTAACACTCAGTTAGCCATTGCCAAAATTCCCTGTGTTCATTCTCTAACTATTACCTGAACTCTTTCCCACTTCTTGCTTCAAATGAAACATGGCTCTCCATTGATGAAACCGCTATCCCTGCAGTCCTCTTAGCACAGTTTATCGTGCCTCCCATGGTTCCACAGACCTAGGCCTAGAAGCGAGCACATGTCCTCCTTGCTCCTTATTGCTGCTTTCAGACATTTTTCCGATTCTCCATCATTTCTAAAAACTGCCCATTTTGAATCTCTGTCATTATATTATATCACCCATGAGTCCTCATGATCGTTATTACCAAAACACTGAGAATCCCCTTCGTTTCTTCCACCCAACCTACCCACTCGCTCCATGGTCATTACCCTCATTGCCATCAATAACTGCATAGTCTCTTTAGTGTAAATTTCATACATCCCACTCTCCACCATCACCTCCCATCATTCCATCTCATTCTCTCCATATTCTGTACCCTACAATTCTTCCACACCACTGACAGAGCTAAGCCATCGATTCTGTCTTTTCACCATTCCTCACTCCCTCAATGTCCTTATTTCTTTTCCTCCACAATTAAACTCTATCATCAATGATTATTGATTTCATTACCTCTCTATAGTTTTGTTGCTCTTGCTTTGCAAAACTATGATCCTATTTGAATCCACATTTCTTCCTATTCTATACAGCCAAACATTGTGGAGAAAAATACAAACCAGGATGACTGGTCTTGCTTTAAATACTTGGCTGTAAACCTCAAGTGATCTGACCATTCATGCTATATATCTCTAGTCCATACACTCTTTCAATCATATAGACTGCTACTTTATACTCTCTCCTCGAGTTCTCAATACCTCTTTTCTCAACATTATCCTCAGCTGATAATCTTGCTTCCTATTTTACTAAAAAAAGTAGAAACAATGAGAAAACAATTTCCGAATACTTGCACCAACACACCTATCTACATATTTGCATCAGCAAACATCCTGGCCTCCCTGCCTGTTACCATTGTTGAATTGTCAAATGCTCCTATCAGAAATCAGTCCTTATGCACTAAATCTCATCCACTCTCACTAGTCCTGCCCAGGCAAGCCTTCAGACAGCTATAGCCCAAGCTAACATCTGAACATAACCTCCTGAGAGACCTTTATCCAGAACAACCCAGCTTGCAAACATCGGATCCTTAGAATTTGTAAATTTTTTTTAAAAAAGTTTATTGTTCTAAGCCACTAGGTTTGGGAATGATTTTTTATGTAGCAATAAACATAAGAAATAATGAATGAAATGGCAGATCATAAGGTCAGCCTCATATCCCCTAGTTAATTATGAAGGATTTATACACCAGTCAATTGAGGGACTAATTTTCAAGTACCAGATGAGGAGGTATCACAGGTACTACTTTGTCTAGATAAACGGGGTTTGTAAGAGAACTCAATAAGGAGTAGAGCCTTCTACAGAACTACAAAGTATGATTGAAAAATCTTTCATTCTTTTGAACGCTAGCGAGAAGGAAAGAGAAAACTCTCCAGCCTAGCTGAAGAGAAAATCTGACAGTTATGGATGCTCACTCCCCAGGCAGAGTTTGCAGCTGTTGTCAGCATAGCAGGGTAGGAGAAGAGGTCTTAACAGATATGTGGCCTCAGGAAACCCAAGTCATTTCCTGCCTCTCCTGAAGATGGACAGCATTTCAAACAGCTGGTTCCAGAGAATACAATGGTGGCAACTTGGGCAATATGTGTAGTGTGGCCTAGGCTGTCCCAGAGAAAAGGTCACTATGGCTCCTTTTATTGGGCTAGCCAACTTATATCTTATATGAATTATTATTCAAGTGGCCATGAAAACCACAATAAGGCAGTTTCATCACATTGCAAGTGACAGGTGTTTAGGGATCAGGCTGCCCACTCATCACAAATGGCCAGATATTCAGATCTTGGAGCTCACAGGTTTAAAATAACCCATCTTGCTTTTTAAATTACATATTAAAATGTCAATGATACTTTCACATTTGAAAATAATATTGGGGTCTAGATTCAAACTCCTCTTAGATAAAGAATTCCTCAGCTAGTTTTATATCTAAGGCCCATAGGCTTTAATTTCAGAAAATTGTTTGATCATCAGAGAGAAACAAAGTCTCATTACAAAGTTTTTGTTTCATTTTATTTTGTTTTGTTTTGTTGTTTTTGCATGAGGAAGGGTTTTAGGTCCAGAAGCAATTGCCTGCAGGAAACCCTACCAAGACACTGAGAGAATCTATTGATCAATTGATAAGTAGATACACACATGCACACACACACACACACACACACACACACATTTAGTTAAATACATATAAATATAATTTTTTTTATGTTTTAACTTAGCAAGAAAAGGTATTTTACAAAACACAAGTAAAAAAATATCAAGTAATCAGAAAATGTTTCCAGTTTTTAAATGTTTCACATATCGCCACTTCCAAAACCGAAAGACATACGTTCTTCTAAGCTTTACAAAGAATTAAACAATGAATTTGGTCAATTCTTACCCTTATGGTTCAGATGTTCTGATAGAAAAGTCTAAACAGTTTTTAAACATTTATATTTTGTTTACAGAAAAGATGCATCTGAATATTCAGTAGTCTAAGTGAAAGATCTTTACTACAGTGAAGCAGTTAATGCTTTCATATAATTCTAATATTCTAAATATTAGTTATATTTGTGGCTGTGGTTAATATAAAATATATCAGGCCATTTCTACTAACTCCTACAAAACATAGTTATTTGAATATCATCTTTCCTCTATCTATACTTACTCCCTTGATGATCTCATCTAGTTACTTGGCTTTAAACATCATCTATACACCAAATTCCCAAATTTATATCTAGAGCCCAGACAGCTCCTCTGAACTCCAGACTCATACATCTAACTGCCTATTTGACATCTCCATTTAGAAGCCTAATACATTTCATATTTATCCTGTCTAAACCAAACTTCTGATTTTCTTTCCCAAACCTCCTCCAACAGTTTTCCCTTTCTCAGTAAATAGCAGCCTCATCCTCCCAGTTGCTCAGGTCAAAATCTGGGATTTATCCTTGACTCCTCTCTTTCTTTGACGCCTGATATTGAATCTATCAGTAAATCCTGTCAATTTTATTTTCCATATCGCCCAGAATCTGACTTCACACTGCCTCCCACTGCAATTGTGTTGATCCAAGTCACAATCATCTCTCACCTGGGTTACTCAGTAGCCTCCTAATTGGTCTTCTGCTTCTTTCTTCCTTGCAACTTGTAGCCTATTAGATATACAGTGATTAAGTAAACCATGTCCTTACTCTGTTCCAAACTCTAAAATTGCACCTCATTTTAGCAAACTAAAAGACAATTCTACATAATGTCAAATTCACATCACACTCTCTACTTTTTCCACCCTGTTACATCTCTAACTCATATCCTACTATTCTTCCCCTTGTTCACTCTACTTGAATCATTCTGTCTTCTTTATTGTTCTTAAAACATCAGGGTCTGGGCACTAGCTTGCCTGGGATGCTCTTCACCCAGTTAGCCACATGGCTCATTCCCTTACTTCCTTCAGGATTTTGCATCACTATAACTTGCCCAGGGCCTCCTGTATTGAAAGCACAACCCCTCCCCTGTCACGCAATACCTATTCTCCTTTGCTTCATTTTTCTCAATTACCGTTTTAAACTGACAGTACAAATATTTTATTTGTTTGCACTGTTTTCCCTCCACTAAAATGTAAACTTCCTGAGTAGGCACTCAATAAATATTCATTAAATTTATGAATATTAAAAAATTAGAAAACCAGTTACACAACTATTTTATGATCAGTATTTCAGTAACTGGTCAATCTCCTAGCTAGTAGAAGGAAAGCTTAATATAGTATTGCTCATTCTTCCTTGAAATATTCTTTATCATATAGTTAAATATGTAAGGTCATTTTCACTCTGGCTTTGTGAATCTCTGTAGCAAGCCTAAGCTCCAGTGTTATGACTCTGTTTCTGGAAACACTCATTTGAGAGTATCTCAATATTTTTTTTGCATCTGAGATACTTATTAGAACTGATAATCATATTACTACTTAAAACTTGATAGACAAAGTATGAGTGTGCTTACCCCACCACCAAGTGCAACAAGATACAAGAACTAAATAATTATGGAATAGGAGTCTGCAAACTATGCCCTGAAGACCAAAGCCAGCTGTGTTGCCAGATCAAATATAGAATGCACAGTTAAATTTGAATTTCAGATAAACAAGAAATAATTTTTTAGTATAAAAATATGTCCCAAATACCAAATGTTGGACATCTTAAGTCTGCCCCACCACCTATTTTTGTATAGCCCACAAGTAAAAGTTAAAAGTCTAGAAATTAAAAATTTTAAAAGATAGAACCACATTTACACTACTGTAGAATACCCCAGATCCTCAAAGGAGTCAATGAGGGAAGCAGCAACCATAGCCTCTTCAGCCTCATTCGTTCCAATAATTTCTAGACCCCTGAGTTAAAATTATCAAGCTCTTGTTTTTAAAGCCTGGAAAAACAGGAACTATATAAATTGAGAGCAAATTTTATGAGATCCATCAAGTGACTTTATCTTGACCCATGACCCTCAGGAGTATTTCTGATCATGTGAGCCTCACATGTAAGACAGTCCTAAACACAACTTCTGACATGAGATAAATGCACTTCACTCCTAAAAGGCATATCAACATAGGAAAATGTGAAAGTGATGTTATCACAGTGATAACCTGGAGGCTGTTCTAAATATATTTTAAACTGTAAATTATTTGCAAGCTTCAATACTTCAACTGTGTTGCTAACAAACACATGCTACGCCTCACTCCTGACCTGAGGCACAGTACTGTGATTGAGTAGTACTGTTTCATGCCACTTTCCAAGAATGAAATTTTCCCAAAAGTATAGAAGTCCATTTAATACTGATCATGGCAACAATACTATTAAAATGCCTATAACTAACCTCAGGACTACTTCGAGAGCTGTTCTTTTAAAGTTGATTTGTGTTCATTGAATATGTTGATGTACTTCACAGGCTTATACTCAGAGCTGCCTAAGACACTCATTAGTTCATCTGGTAGTCCATTTATTCTCAACATATGAAGCTCACATGATGAGAACCAGTGACCTAATGTACGGATCACAAATACAAACTTCTGATGCATTTCAGTCAACCAATACACGATAAGACTGCTCTTTGCCAGGTGCAGCTCTGAGGGTGAAGATAAATATTCAGAGACCAGGCCCTCGAGGATCTCATTGTCTGGTGGGGGCAATAGACAAATAAAACAATTTCAATGTATTATAATTCAATAAAATGATGGACATGAACAAGCATGTTAAGAGTTTATGAGAAAGGAACTGAATCAACTAGGGAAAGATCAGAGAAAGCTCTGTAGGAGAGATAGTACATTGAGCAGCTACTCAAGTGTCCGTAACTGTACTGAGTATCGTGAGCCATAGGTAGCTGTTAAAAAGACAGCATGGTGCCTGATGTAAGTGAGCTTATAGACTAGTGCAGAGGGCAGATCCATTAACCTGAATGTCAAAGGCAACTGGAAAGTCAGTAAACTGTGTTGACACCCTTGACCCATCTCCCTTCTAACCAGGGTTCTCACTTACATCGATCTGTACTCTCTTGTTCCTCTGTGGTGGATACTTGAAATAACTCTTTAGCACAACATTCTCTTCTCTTTAAGAAAAGCTACCAACATAGGTGCAAATATGAGAGTCATATCTTTATACGACCCTGACCTTTAAAAATAGCTGATTATTCCAGAAGTATACATCTGACCCAAACTGGACTATTTAGTGCTTTCTCATTAGAATTTGAAATTCTAAACTTGAGATGCACAGGGACTTGGAGGTGGATCACATTAATGGCAACACTCTATGAAGAATGATCACAAACTCCTGTCCCACAGGAGACCCACAGCCACCCTGCCTGCTACTCTTTTTTCACATGTTGTTTATTGGACTCCCTTCTCTAAGAAGTCTCTCAGTTTCCTTTCATCTTCATAGGCTGGCCAGGGTCAGTTCTTATACTTGTAACCCAAGAAACCATCATATATGTTGCTTGTCCATATAGTCTCTCAGTTCCTGTACTCAGTCTAACTGTATCCCTCTGATCAATTTGCTAAGAGATTAATGGCCCATGAAGCTTTATATGTTATCCACCCTCCAGAGAGATAATAGTTTGGAAGGACTTGTGGAGATGCAGTATTGGAATTAGAGAATTTACTCTACTGCAGGGGTTTTTCAGGAACTACTGAACAATGATAATCCATTAAAGGAGTTGTTTGGGCATATGGAGAATTATCATTAATTCCCCTCAGATTCTACTTCCCAAGAACAAAACTTAGAATGTAAGGTATAGTTCCAAATCTTAGTTCTGTCCTTCAAGTAACCAAGCTAGCAAATGACAGCTAAAATTCAAAATCAATTCTGGCTACTTCCAAATCTCACACATTTTTCATAACACAGGTATATCTATTAATACCTCTTTTATTCTCCTTTCAAGTCAGTGCTTCTCAGTTTGGGGCACTCACACACAAACACTCCAGAGAACTTTGGGCAGTGTTGGAAAACATTTTTGGTTGTTAAAACTGGTATCTAGTGGATAGAGGCCAAGGATGCTACTAAATATTCTGCAAAGCACAGACCACCCCCACAATATTAACTACATGACTAGAAATGTCAGTAGTGCCAAGGCTGAAAAACTACTTTAAATCAGATAAATATCAAAGTCTTCTGAATAATGTATGGTTCAAATGTCCAAAAACAAGAAATTAAGTAAAAATCTCATTTTATGAAAGATATAAATTGAAATAGTATGCAATCAGCAATTATAGACAGATCTATTGATATAAAAAATATATTTATAGTGTATTTTTAAATGGGAAAGACATGTTCCAAAACAGTTACATAGCATATGATCCCATTTTGTAAAACAATTTATATATGCATAAACATGGGCTCACACACACATGCAGGAAAAAAATTAAAAGGCTATGCTCCACTGAGCTAGTAGTGTCTACCCTAAGGGTAGAGGAGTTAAGTCATATTTGTTTTTCTTTTTTTTTTTCTTGAGATGCTTTTCTACATTAAAAGTTATTTGTTTTTATTTTAAAATATGACTCTTAATGTAAGCCTCATGCCTGACCTCGGCAGATTCAGATCGATTCACACTACTGGATGTCTTGTTTCACTCACCTGTATACTCAAGAAAAGAAGCATTATTTCATTTAAAAAAGCTCAGGAAGTACATTTCTATTTATAAGGTTCTAGTACATCCTTGATAATATTATTAACATTAACTCAAGTTCTCATATTTCCCCAAAGCCTCCTTGCTTCTGACTTTGGTGAATCTTTAGTCCTAATTCATGCCGATGACACCCCCCATAGCACCCTCTTTTTTCTGTTGAGTTGTTTCTGCTTGATAAGACACCCTTACTTTTGAATAAACCCCTGAATAAATGAAACATTTTTCACAGCTCTTTTTATACCACCACTAGCACTTAATCGAGAGGCTGGAAGAAGAATTTTAGAACTTGTTATTAATCTAAAACTCAAAGCAAAATCGTTAGTGGTAAAATAATTTTGTACCCAAATATTTCTAAATACTCTTAGAATTGACCCTCCTATCCCTTCTAGATTCAGTTCTTCATCAGACATAGCATTATTATTATTATTATTATTATTATTATTAGTCTTCTTTATGGTTCTAACAGAGCCATAGAAAGAGGGACTCAATTTTCATTTGAAATGTTAAGTGACAAGGATGGGTCAGTCCAGAGCTACCTTCCCTCAAGCACTAGGAGACAAAGTCCTTTGCTATATTTACATTAAAAAAAAAAAAGTAGAGAACTAATTAGGAAAACCTCTTTTGTGGGGCAAAGGAGAGAATTTTCAGTAATCGAACATTAGCTGACAGATTATTAGAAAAACATTTTCTATAACTTCTCTCCTCTGTTCTCAGTATTTGTTACTACTGGGGAGACATTTCCATAAAACTCAGAATAAAATAGAATTGCATATCAAATTAATTATACACCAAAATTTAATTCTTTTTCACAGATTGAGAATTAAACCCACAGTACATCTTTAAGACCTTGCCTCAAAAAAGTTCTCTTCTTTTATCCAGTTACTACACACATCAATAAGAAATGTGTATGCATGAATGTGTGTTTTTGTGGGGGTATGATTTATGTGTGTATTGCTTTATTCCAAAGGAGTGAAGTAAGACATTTACTGAACACCTCCAAACTGTAGCTGACAAAGAATAATACATGTTCTATACATGTGTTGAATGAATGGCCAGTTAATGAGCAAGGTCTATAACATTTTCAGTAAAATTAAAAATAATATATTATCCTTCTTCTTGATAAGCTCATACCCTTATGAGAGGGAGAGAACTGGCATCACCAACAACTATTCCTGAAAATTCACACTATATAGGCCATTTCAATAAATACATTAATAGCTTGAATCAGTACCATGCTTTTCCATGAAAGTGTCAATGCATTTGATGTGTTTTAGCGCCCAAAAGAATAAATTAAGTTTAAAAAAATCTGTCTCACTAAGAAATTAGTCTGCTAATACTTCATCTTTATTAGTAGTAATTAAAGATTCTATATAATAGGAAAATGTTACTTTCACCTAAACTGAGAGTAGGATTATAATGAAACAGAGATGATATATTTAATTTTTAAATGATGAGAGTGCCTTATTCTTGGGTTAAAGACCCAAGTTACTTTTCATTCTAATATCTTTCCCATGTAATAGCTTGGCACAAGCTACTTTATCTCCTGGATGTGGCAATTTCTATGATTAAGGCTAATTAATTTTTTTGGCAACTATAATTAATCATTTCCATCGTACTGTTTCAGGAAATTTCATCCACAAAAAAAAAAAAAAAGAACTGCACATTACAAATAATAAAGGTTTTCATATATGGAAAGATTTTTCAAAACAATTAGCAATTAATGAAAAGTACACAAGTGCCCAGAAATTGCATATGCTCACTCAATTTCCAATGATATGGCCTTTAGCTACCAAACCAGCAAAAGGAATAACAATAAAATAATTAGTTTTAAAATCTAAAAACTATGAGTAAAGAAAATTATAAGAAGGAAATCAGTTACTCATGTATAAAATCCAAAGTAAATGTTAGAAATATAAATTAAAGTAAGGTGTAATTGCAGAATACATAGAGAAAAAATAAATTGAGAGCATAATAGAGTTTTGTATTGCCTATTTCCATTTTTTTCCCTAAACCCAAAGTGAATAGTTTAAAATCAGAATATTTTATACTTTACATTTATCAGAAGGAGGTGATCTGGTTAGAAAATTGACCAAATCTAAGCTGCCCATTCTGCATGCACTAAAATCAGATTTTAAATTTTCTGAAATTATAATTTCCCAAGTACTAGAAATACTTCCTGATCACTTGAACTAATTGTCACCTCTATTCATAAGGTGGATTTGGCTTACAAATATGAGTTTATATTATACTAGAAATGTTGACTGACGCATTTTTAAAAACTGACTTGCTACCTGAGAAGGTACTGACAGCACTGTGATAGATTGGGTAGAAAATGATTTTTACCATTCTCTCCGACCCTTTCTGCAGTATCCTGGGTGGACCTCCTGTTGATTGATTCTCACACAGGCTCTGCTAGTCAGTCATAAAGTTTCTCTTTCAGTTCTAACTATTAAAAATCTCTAAATTCCATCAAGAATCAAAATTAGGTAGTGATGGTATGAGAAAATTGCTCAAAATCAGATTTTTGTATAATGATGAATTTCTTTCTATAATAGGCAATAGTTTGTCTAATATGTTATCAAGATACATCTTATATCTCTTGAATATCTCTGAAATTATATCTTATTCATCTTATCTATCTAGCCATCTTCACAGGCATGAGTTTAAAGCTATTTTTCTCCTATGTGGACAAGTGCATCATCTGTAATGAAAACTAAATAGGGTATCCTCGCAGACGTTTTGTCTGCCCCATACCTCATCTTAGATATCCATTCTAATGGGTCCTCCTGACATTCCTCTGTTGACAGATCATTAAGCCACTGATGAAATTAAATTGTCACTCTATGGACAAGCAACTCTAACCATAACTCTGGAAACCAAATCATGGAACACTAAGAATGAGAACAATGAAAATACTTTAACAAGCTGTATATGATACACAAAGTAGAGCATGTATTTCTAATTAAAATGGAAAATTTACCTTCAGTTGGCCAATGCCAATTAGTTATAGTTAAGCCACAGTCTTTTGTGATATGTGACATGTCTCTCAATAGAAAGAAAAGCATATCATAAACCCACTTCTCAACTGTGGCATGCTGTCTAGGCTCTGGTATGCCTCAAGTTGGAGAATATGTCTTTCCCTTCACAAAGAGGAATACCACATGTCACAAAGGCCATAGCCCCTGTGAGTTTGCTTACTCTTGGTTTTCTGAAACTAAAAATTACCTGTTTTAAAATCATGTTATCAAAATATATCTTAATTTAATTTTTAAAAGGGCATTTCTCTAATAGTAACTTACTGAGTGCTGAAACAATTCAAAACAACTGCTATTCCTTCAACTACTCTATGATATTTTATTTTTAAATCTCAGGTAACATAACCTTGAGGTGAATCGCTACAGCTATCTGGCTAGCTTCTGACTTTAGACTGAATGTCTACAGCAGTGATTCTCAAAATTGTCTTCACATTGGAATCACCTGGGAGATTTGAAAACTACTGATGTCTATGTCCCACTGCAGAGATTGCAAATTAATTGGTCCTGATGTGGCCTGAGCTTGAAAATTTTTAATATACTCTTTGTTAGGTAACTAATCAGACATGAGCGACAAGGGGAACAAAGGAATAGGGACCAAGCCTAAAGACTGCCAAAAGAACGTTCCTATGGTAGTAGGATTCTGGGTACATGCATGCACACAAGGCAAAGAGTTATACAGCAGCCAACTGTCACTCAAAGTGACCTCACTTGCCAATCACCTAGGAATGCCTTTGGAATCACCCATCACAGCCCAAATATAATGCCTACATTCCTACTTCTGAGCCTTTTTTTTTTGCATTGGTTATTGTGGTGGTTATTACAGCACTCTGTTATAGCTCTTCACTAAAACCATGCGACTCCTTGGGACATACTTTGTCTTTCTAAAATATACTTTTAATAAATCTTTTCTAAATCTCACTGACCTGTGATCCTTCACTGTATTCATGAGAAAGAACTGAGAAAAATGCTAACTACACTTCTGTGCCATTATTCTTCCCGCATCCCCACCCCCACCTTTGGGGTGAAAGTGAACTCCAATCAGCCCCAATGGTAACACCCTGATTCCAGTGTGCAATCAAGTTTCAGAACCACTAGTCTATAGGAATATTAATTAATATACCACTATTTTGGCATTAGATGAATATTCACTAGGACGCCATTGTTATCTGACAAGGTCAGAGAATGATGTTCAGGCTAATTAACCTTACTAGTAATTTTTACCACATATTAAAATGCCAGGCCCTTTACCAACATTACATCTGATCTTCACAGTCTTCCTGCAAGATAGGTCTGATTTTTCTTACTTCATAAATGGGGAAACTGAAGGTCAGAAAGTTTAGGTTGTTTACTGAAAGCCACCAACTAATACATGGCAGAGCTGGTGTGCAAATCCAAGTCTGTTTGATGTTAAAAGATCTGTTCTTCACACTTAGCAACACATATTTAATAAGGGTCATATCATCTCAAAGGAAGTGAAAATTAGTTCTTGAAGGTCAAAAAATTATTAGATATTACAATGGTTTGTGGCCCTCCAAAGTTCAACCCAGTTGACAAAATCTTATTCTTTAAATGTTTAATTTCTCTCATTCGACAAATTTCATATCATTTAAATTTCATATCATTTCTCTACTTAGGAAGACAATAATGAGAAAAAGTTTGAGAAACACAGGATTATATCTTGTCCATTTTGATTAATATTAAATTAACATACATACCATTCAAACACCACATATATATTATCTACTATACAGAAGACCTTTACAGAATATTACTCTCTTCCTAATTGCATAATTCTGAAGTTGTACTTAGAGTTGAAAAGAATCACAGTATAAATAAAGCTCTATTTGTCATTTTGTCCCCAGAATGCTAACAACAGGAGAGGAAGTAGTAAGGCCAAAGAGTATTATCAAAATGTCTTTATGAATGTCTATTCAAGCTACTTCAGCATCACAACAGGAGGTAGGTTCACAAACTTGGGAGTTTCCTAGGTGATATCTGAAACTGGTCCCATATACAGACAACAGGGAAAGAGCAAAGAAAGAGGCAGGCCACACCAGACTGGTAGGCAGTGGTTTAATAAGCAAGGGAACTTACATGTAAAGATTGTCTTAGATGCCATAATATGAGTAGATCTCTGCACCTGCCCACCAGAATTTTAAAAGTTCAGAGTCCTTAATGAGGTTCAGCCATGTGTACTTTACAGATGATTTCAATGATACATTACTATCTTAAGGCTGTGTCTTTGAGGCAGCCTGTAGTTTGAGAAAAGCAGGCAGATTGCACATTCCAAGGACAAGGAAGGGGTGAGGAGCCTCCAATTGCCTGAACCCAGCTCATGGGTCAACCAGGGGTCATTGTTACTGGGGCAAAGCAGTCCATCTGCCTGCACATGCCTAAGTCAATGAGACACGTACAGGTTTTGTGGCAAAACAAAGTAAAGGTTTATTAGCTGCAAATTCCAGAGACACCGGTGAGCAACCTACTGCTCGAAGGTCTGGTTCCCCAGGTATTTCAAAGGGAATAGACTACGTAGGGGAAAGTTCTTAGTCGTGAAAACTAAGGGAGTTGGGGTCATGGGTGCTACTGATTGGATGGGGCTGGGGTAAATGATCATCATGTCCAGTTCTGGGATCAGTCATGGCATCATCCCATCATCCTCTCATCCTGTCTAAACCTGTGGCTGGTGAGGTTGTTCTGCCTTGATAGGCCTGGGGCTGAAACACATCTAAAGCCAAGATGTTATCCTTAGGTTAGCCCAAACTTATTATCCTCCTGATTGATAGACCTGAGGCTTTATTCTTAAAGAATTTGACACTGACCACCTTATGTCCTAAGGCCAGGGAGTTGACATACAAAGGTGGAAGGATAAGGGGAGTTGGGGAACAAGTAAGTCACAATGCCACTGTCCAGGCAAAACCAGCTTGAATCAAAGAAAAAGCTATAAGTGAAATCTGGATGCAGTTACATCATGTCCTCTCAATAACCTCCTCCACCACAGGTAAACACTAGAGTAAGCTTTCTCTGACTTGACATGGTCGGATGTCAAAATAGTACAAAGTTTTAAACTTCTGGGGGCAAGAATCAAGTCATTAAACTTTGAATCTTCAATAGCCTTGGGCTTCACATAAACTAAATAAATATGTGTGAATATAAGAAGATAACAGAATATTCACCACTATACAGAGATTACCAATTGCATAATCAAATATACATAATAATAAAACAATTATAAGCAAGTTTTAATTAGTTATTAGTTCAGAAGATGTTTTTTCTATTTTTTTTAGAATTCTTGTGAGCAAGGAAAGTGGTTACCAAAGTAACGCCCTTGGATATGTTTGTGTCTTTCAACAAGGCCAGAGTTACTGAGTGGAACTTTCTCAGATAAACTGATCGGGTACCTACGCAGGTTAACACACAGCACACAGAGAGGGGAAGCGCAGTCTTACCTAACAGAGCGAAGGGATGAAAGTCAGTGTCTCCAAAGCAAGTTCTGTTGCCTGGCCACACGTAGCGCTGTGCGTCGGTCCCAAGCCAGTGGCTGCAACAGGTCAGAAGGTCAGAATTTTCGGCTCTCAGCGCACCTGTTCATGAGGCTCTCAGTCAGCATCGTCTGACTGAGGTGTTCAGCTTACATGGAACTTACTAGGTGGGATCCTTTTGCTTATTAGCCCCTGCAGATGGGGGCTTGTCTAAGACAGTTGTGGCTGACTTTTTGTGGTTTGGGGTGGTACAGTCACACCCTAAAGGTATTCCCATTATGTGCTAGCTGACATTACTGTCATGGCACCCATGAAACCGATTTTGTAAAGTCCAAAAAAATCCCCATTTCTTTATGCTTTATACAAGAAAATTTTTTTACAATAATTATACTCTTTTTTATTAATCATGACAATATACACAATTTAAACTTTTTCTTCTCTTTTTTAACTTATTTTTTTAATGGAAGAAATGATTTAAATTTTTTCCCTCATCTACCTCTCCCTTTCCCCCTGCCCCCCATCCTCTGGTAACCACTAGTCCATTGTACATGTCCATGAGTCTCTGTTTGTCCTGTTCATTTGTTGCTTTTAGGTTCTTATCTCACATATAAGTAATGTGATTTCCGACTTTTTCTGTCTGAATTATTTCGCTTGGTATGATTATTTTAAGGTCCATCCATATTGTTGTAAATAGCAGTATTTCATCTTTTCTTATGGCTGAGTAATATTCCATTGTATATATGTACCACAGCTTCTTTAGCCAATCATCTATCATAGGACACTTCAGTTGTTTCCATGTCCTGGCCACTGTGAATAATGCTGCTATGAACATCGGTGTGCAAATATCTTTTCAGATATGAGTTTTCAAGTCTTTGGGGTAAATACCCAGTAGAGGGATTGCTGAGTCATATGGTAGATCAATTCTTAGTTTTTTGAGGAACCTCCATACTGTTTTCCATAGTGACTGTACCAATTTGCAGGTCCACCAGCAATGTATGAGAGTTCCTATTTCTCTGCATCCTCTCCAGCATTTGTGATTACTTGTGCTGTTGATTATAGCTATTCTAACAGGTGTGAGATGGTATCTCTTTGTGGTTTTGATTTGCATTTCCCTAATAGCTAGCAATGTTGAGCATCTTTTTCAAATATTTGTTGGTCATTTGTATATCCTCTAGGGAAAATTGTTTGTTCAGGTCCTCTGCTCATTTTTTGATTGGATCGTTTGTTTTTTTTTTTGTTGTTATTGAGTCCACATAAGAATATTTTTAAACATTTTTTTTATTCTATAAAGAAAAGTACAGGACAAAATAAGCATCAAGCTTTAACCTAATGTGGTCTACGGCCACGCTACCCTGAATGAGCCTGATATCTGACCTTGGAAGCTAAGCAGGGTCAGACCTAGTTAGTGCTTGGATGGGAGACCACCTAGGAAGACCAGGTGCTGTAGGTGTAAAAAATAAAAAATAATAAAAATAATAAGGGATTGTAAGCTGACAAAGTCCTTGTAATCTATGAGGTCAACCAAGGGTTGCTTCATCTAAAAAATAAAAAAATAAAATAAACTTTAATCTAATGTTTTCTCTATAAAACTGCTCATTTATTTATCAAGATGCCACCATTGCCCTAAGAAGGAACATGTAAAAAGATATTTGTGGGTATTGACAAGTGTTCAAATACCTGAGCTCAGACTTTGGCTGAACCAGTGATAAAGCCTACCCTACAGCAGCCTGAGAGGACAACTTTGGGAAGATGTGTCCCAACATAAACCAGAGTCAGTCTATGTTTATGCTTGCCTCAAGGAAATGTAGAAAAGAATTGAAGTGACAATGAGAAATGAGATTTCACAAAGCATATGTGCCGAGACAAGACTAGAGGGCTTCTCCCTCGAAGAAGCAGTTTTGAAAAGTTTGACAGCCCAATAATCAAGAAGGATTCCATTATGAGCAGCATTGCAGAAAAAAAAAATACCTTGAAGTTTTCAGCTACCAAGACAAAGAATAATTGAAAATGTTCCTGGGTGCCAATGACATCAAGAGAGGAGTCACTGTAAGCAATAACTGAGCATTGTTACTAGTGAATCCCACAGTGGAAGAAAGGTGACCTAGAAGAAGAACATCCAAGAGGAGTTGCCACTCTTGGTGGTGGCTACCACTGGAGTTGTGAGAGTGTCTGTTGAGGAAGGAACTTCACTGCATGGAGGACTCTGGCACTGTCTTTATTCTCTAACCCTTCTACGCACCTAGAGCACCCACCCAGCCTAAGTATCTTTTGTTATTCTTCCCACTGAGAAGAAATTTAGGTTCACCAAAAAAAAAAAGTAATTAAATTTGCATTTGCATTGCAGAACTCAAGCCAGCTACTGAGACTCAGAAGGGTAAAGTAGCATCTAGATTCCTGGCCTAGAGGGAGTCTGCCCCATCGAAGACCTGTATGAGGTAATCATAATAGTAGTAGTAGTAGTAGTAGTAGTAGTAGTAATAGTAGTAGTAATAACAATGACAGTAGATGACACTTATTGAATATTTGCTATATGTCCATCACCATATTAGGTGTTTCATATTCTTTCATTTAAAACTTTCAAACATCTTATGAGAATTTTTTCTTTAAATATATAAAAATGGCTAGAGAGCTTAGGTTAGTAAAATGTTAGATGACAGAATTTGTTTTGATTTTCTTGTGTTATAAGCTAGTACTTGAACTTGCAAGCTTAGTCCTCTCACAATAACCTTTCTTTTCTTACATCTGTTAGTTTTATGGAGGATCTTTGTTTCCTTTGTGAGGAAAAGAAACTTAACAAACTCAGAAAAGCAGAAAGAATACTTTATGAGCTTCTAACACCAAAACTATAGACGTGAATGAGGCCTCGGTCTCTGTCTCTTGTGATTCTTTCTCACTGGGCACCAGTCTCTTTCCCACATATGGTGTACATGTATTCTACACTCAGATGGGAAATAGCCATTAATGATTGCAAGTTTACCTCTTCTCAGGCCCATGAATCCAGAGAGAAAATTACTTCTGCTTTCAATTTCAAAGGAAAAAATACAAGTTAGAACCCCTGTTAAACCAGGTTTGGTTCTGTGTGGCCACCCCTGACCTATCATTGTGCCAGACTTAAGTGCTCATCTCAGGGGCCAAAAAAAGACAGATCTCTGTGATTAGCAGCCCCATCAGAATCACACAATTAGAGGAAGAAAGAAACAATTCTTTTAAAGAGAGGAGAGAGGCATGGAGAGATTAAGGAATAAGGACAGACAAAATAGCAGATGTCGACTACACCAGTGTTGTGTATGCAAATAATCTAGAGAACTTGTTAAAATGTAGATTCTGATTCAGAAGGTCTGAGGCAGGGCCTGAGATCCTATCCAGTGCCACAGACCACACTTTAAGTAGAAAGACACTAACCCTTTCCATGCATTGCCCACAACTACCTAATGTTGCAGATGCTCTAAAGCTTTGGGCTCACCAACAGGGACAGACACAATCTCGCATGCTTGTCTGAGTGTGGTGCCTTCTCGGGGCCAGCTGTGTCCCCGTCACAACACTGAAATAGCAGAGGTGTTGCACGTCAAGATCGAGACATATTGGCAGAACTCTGTGATAAAAACACTTTACAATTTCATAGCACCTTCCATTCCAAAGTGTTTCAGAAGCTATATACATTCAGCACCACAGAAAGATGATAGAGGTGGCAGATTCAGGAGGGGGGAGGGTGAAGGAGGTGATGAGGGATAGAGTGGGGGAGGAGAAATATGTAAGTCAAGGACAGTGAGGCATTTCTCTGTTAAAGACAACACAACACCAAAAATTTAAGAGAGAGAGAAAAAAACTAAAGCTTTTAAGGTTCGTTCTAAACAAAATAGTGCATAGTTTCATGTTCAGAATTATTTTCATAGAATCATCTCTCAATAAGTTGCCTCTAGGTATAGATGCTCTGTAAGCACAGAGGAAAGGAAAAGGAAATTCAAATGAGCTAAACAAACAAGAAGATTAAAAATATTATCAGGAAATCTATAAAGTCTGAATCTAGTAACTCCAGCTTTTACAGGCTGTCGGTCGTCTTAATTAAACAATTAAGTCCTAAAATGTTAAAGGGCAGCTTTCCATTACATATTCTTTAGTATGTGAAGTAGCTTTTTATTTGTACAGCATTTAGTAAAAGTAATGACTTTTCTAAGTACGACAAAATGTGAACATCTAACTTAACCTTAATTTACCTGATGACAATGTGGGTACTTCCTATATGTTCTGGGGGTGGGGGGGGAAGGTCACTTTATGACAGAGCTTGAAAATGGAAACTTTTTATGACTCCTGGAGTGTTTGCCTTTTCAAAGAATCCATTTTTTGTCATTGCTGTTTTCCATTTGTTACCAGGGACCCCTGGGAGCTGCCGGGGACTTGGAAGGGGTTCTAAGTTCACTTCTTCTGACTCCTTCTAGCTGATAAATGAAGACCCACAAGATCCCACAAGACAGTTTCAAAGAGTCTTGCTCCAGGCAGTATGTGGCCATCAGCCAGGGAAGCACATACCAAATTAAAAGGGCAGAGAGAGAAATCATTTGCTCTTTCATATCTCTTGAGGCTTCCAATGAACTCACTGCATTTGTCTCCTCTGTGAAATGTTTTAGTAAATGAGCTTATTTATGAACATTCACAAAAACCTCAAGATAAGGAGAAGAAAGAGAGCAGGGATTCTTAGACCAAAAATTCATCTTTCCGCTTTTTTTTTTTTTTGATTCACTATCCTCCAGTTGTTTCTCCTCCCACTTTCCTTTGAGACAGGTGGTGATACCTTCCCCAGCCAGCAGATAACAGTGGTTATTCCATCAGGAGAATGTAATCTTGAATCACATCCTCACTATTTTGTCAGAGAGAAAAATCATGCTACTCATAAATACCACAAAGAGACTTTCCAGTATATGCACTTTCCTTATAACTGAACCTGCATTTCCATTAGGAAATACATTAAAATGACATGTTACTCTTGTGCCCCAATATTGTAATTTTGGGCCCCTAACAGTTTTGCTCAAAAGCCTATTTTTATAAATAGTGGTGGGAAGTAACTGATGTATCTGGTTATCTCTTAGGATTCTGTCAGTTCCACAACTAGAAACAGCAATGCCACGCTCACTCCAAAGGAAGGTGGTGGTGAAGTGGAGCCTTCAGATAAGGATTTACACTGAGAGGCCAACTCCAGAAACTACGCAAAAGATTATAGGCCAGAGACAGGCAAGGAGAAAGGTAGTCATAAAATTAGAGTTATTGCAATCTTGCAGATAAATGAATATGCCTCATTTTGGTCTGCTGTACATTTGACAACAGCATGAAAACAAAACTGAATACATGCTTTATGAATGATAATAATCTAACACGCCAGTTTAGAATGAACAATATTAAAGAAAAGTTGCTAGTTAAATGGAGTAATTTTAAGCAACGGAATTATATCCTTGTTTGACTCATCATGTGACTTACTGATAGCCCATTTGTTTCTCAAAAGATGTAAGATGGCTCAACATTTAAGTAATATCGACCACATAAATATGAATAGAGGAATTACTGAATCCAGGCACAGTTCTAGGAATTGGGGATTTGTAGTAATCAAGACAAGTGTGCCTCTGCCCCTCGACCCTACCATCCATCACCATAGTCTAGTTTAGTGAGAATGTAATAGTTTGAACAGGACTAGTGAAACTAGAGTAGTGCTATTAAGACCTGCATGGTCATTGTATCGCCAGCCACCTTGTAAACACCTATTGAGTGGAAGTGCTTCTTTTTAACACAAAAGTTACCACAGCCATCTTTAAATTTTAATAAGTTTTCTTCTTTCTGAGTCCACACTCCTCAAAGACACTTTAATATGAATAATTCACTATTTTAAGAGCTCAGATGAACAGTTTAGTGTTAGTTAACTCCATAAACATCCATGGTTGTCCTGAAGTTAAGACAGTTAACCAGTTAAGACATGGCACCCTCTCTTGGGTTTTCTACAATGACATATAAGTAGAAAGAATATAAGTAGAAAGAATGAGGTGGACACTGCAATAGAGGTTTAACTTAAGCTCTAGGTATATGTGGGATCAAAAGTTTAACTTCACCAAGACAACTGGAAAAGATATCTACTGAAGTTGAAGTTTCAAGAATACCATTAAAAATGAATGAATCTTATCAGGCATGTAGGGTGAGGGCAGAAGAGTCCAATGGTTCAGAATTGGCAATACAAAGTGATGGTCAGAATTCTGGCACTCTCTCTCACTAGATGTATAACTGACTATGACTGCATAACAAAAGTTTCTCAATTGTGAATGGGACTAATAAGAGTACATCATAAAGATGTTCTGAGTTTTAAATAGGATGATTTACATAAAGTACTTTTCACAGTGCCTGTTACATAGGGCTCAATAGATATTAGTTGTATTATTATCGTAGAGTAAGAGTGGAGGAAGAAAATAAGAGAAGTATATATGATGTTCAAGCAATAGCTGAAGAGGTACATGAGAAACCTGTTGAAGAATGAGGTGAAGGGACAGATTGCAAAGGGCCTCAAAATATAAGAAATGTAATATGGTCTTATTATGTAAAAAACAAGAAAACAGTCAAGGGTTTAGAGTAAGGAAGTAAGTGACCCAACCAGATCAGAATTAAACTGTGTCTCACCCTTATCAATTTTAAGATAATATTTTTAAAACCTTTTAAAAACAAGTACAAATAATAATAAATACTGTTCACCAAGCACTTACTATGCACAAGCATTGTGCTAGGTACTCTGCATTTTTTTCAGTTAATCCTTAAAAAAGAATCAATAATCATGTATAATTACTCATATAACAGAAGAGAATACTAAGGCTCAAAGAAGTTAAGAAAAGCCCAAGGTCACACACCTAAAAGGAAAATGAATACTGTGGAATGATTGATCAGTCTTTCAGCAAACTTAATATACTGTTCTGGTTTGTCTTATCCTAATGCTTATGAAACCCTATTACATTCAAAGGCTTAGTTGTGTGCTACCCCAGGAGAAGAAAAGCTGCTTGAATCGGAGACTACACCTTAGTCACTATCGTGCTCTAGGCAATCAACAACCATGCTGCGAATGAACGAATAGATGAATGACTATAATCTTATGGCAGAATTTTTCTTATATAGTATGTGTATTTAAAAGCTTCATCTGACTTATTGCAAGCCTATTAGAGCTGTTACTAGAGTATATGTGTATAAGATTAATATTTTTACTTTTTTTAACCTTATAATACAGTTAGAATGGTTTGAGAATTTTTCTGATCTGATTAATGTATTCAACCCTTAAAAATGTGAGCAAAACAAGACTTATAGAGTATTTCATTCACATACACTGTATTTGTCCCCTAAACAAACCCATACATTTTTTAACATTGTTTATATTTTTCTACACAAGGGAAGTTTCATATTTCTATTCTATGAGTAATCTTTTCCATGAGAAAAAAAAAGGTATTTTTTGAAACTAGTCTATATTTAGAGTCCTCTAGAGTCAATTTGACCTAGATTCAGCACAGTTAAAGAAAAAGTATAAAATGAAGATAGAAACATGAAACAATTAATAATGCTGAATTAAAATGGGCAATCGATAAGGTAAAAAGAATACACATACTTCAGATCATTTAAGCATGGGTTTTGTCTGGCTGACTGATGTTGATTCTCTGGCTCCAGGAGAACAGGATCAGAACAGGAGCTATATTGTCATTTGGCTAATACATTAAAACTGATATTATCTATTAAACATTACTGTATATAATCTTAAATGGCTTGTGATTTAAAAGAGGAAAGCCCTTAAGACAATTTGATTTTTCCAGAAGATTTACAACCCAAATGGCCTTTCCTTTGGTTCAACACACACAATATGAGGCTTAAGATGATTCATAATGGCTAAAGAGTGACTAAAAATCTCAAAATCTAGGACTTTAAAAGTACCAGGAATAAACCAATTAGAGACTAACGCAGACAGAAAATATACATGCAGGTACATCTGGAATAGATGATTACCAAATATTTTAATTTCTGCATTATGATTTCTATATCTTCCGTGTTTTCCACAGTTGTAATATAGACCCTGATTCCACTTATGATGTTTAACCACTTATAGTTTTTGAGGCCCATCATCATCTTCCCTTTCTGCCCCTAGATGGGCCAGCTGACAAGAAACCTTGGTACTTCCAGTTTTGGTGCTGGTGGGAAGTTCACACCACACAATTCTTGTTCCATGTGTAGGATCAACACTCTAAACACATTTCCTAACTATAGTGAAAGCTGAGCCAGTCTTCTTTCCCTGCTCTTTCAAACTATATCTGTACTTGTTTGGGAGCCTCACCTGTTCTTCACAGAAAGACTAATAAATCTTTTCATGCCCTCTTGGTTCAAGTGTGGCATCAACTGTCTTGACATCTGAATCAAATTTGGGGTTGAGGTTCATCTACCTCTACAGAGTAGAGACAATGATCAATATATATTATTTTTATAATTTAAAAAGTACATAAAAATAGACAACATTTAAGGGTGTTGATGAACCTTATCAGCAAAAACATCTCTCTGTCTCTTCCTGTCTGTCTGTCTCTGTCTCTCTCTCTCTCTCTCTCTCTCTCTCGCTCTCTCACACACACACACACACACACACATGGACACACAAACAGAGCAAGGTAAAACATACATCACTTTCAATGCACATTTCCTAGACATTTCAAAAAACATGTTACATCAGATTATGGAAGAAATTAAACTACTGCTTTCAAATAATCTATGGAAATATTATGTGGTCTTAATAACTGATAAAATGGACAGTGAGGGAATTTTGATCAGAGTATATTATGAAACTTAAAAAACTATTAAAAGGAAACATTTATCAAGTACTATTGTAAACTAGGCTCAGTTATATGCATGAACTCCTTTAGCTCTCACAGCAACTTTATGTAGTAGGTATTTCAGTATCCCATTTTACAGATGGGGAAACTAAAGCACAGACTAAGTAATTTGCTCAAGATCACAAAGCTAGTAAGTTGGAAAGGTGAGATATGAACACCAGAGAAACATGTTTTCAAAACCACATACATTAAAATATTTCCTAACTACCTCTTCTCCAAAATTTAATAACACCAACTTTTTATCATAATTACACTTTATACCAGACTTATTATTTATTCCTTTTATGTGAACATTTTCTAAGTTTTTAGCATTTTTCGAGTGAGTAAGCTCCAAACTAAACACAAACTCCAAATTGTCACTTATTACGAATTAAATTTGTATAGCATCCATTCCCATGTTTCCTTTTCCTAATAATGGTTTGATTTTCCTTCATGCATATATCTCTTCTTCCATACAGCCCATATGCACAAAGGGACCTGAACCATATCTGGAGCTCTAGGAGCAAACTGATTGGTTTAAAGGTAATCCCAATATGTCTGTTGCATTGGGTCAGGGACATAGACATAAGCCAGTCAGCACAGGACATGGCACTGGCCACAAGGACTAGTTCAAGAATGGACATGTGATCTAATTTAGACCAATGAAATGCAAAGAAAGATTTACATAGAACTCCTGGATAATGATTTTTCTCATTCTCCATAAAAAAATTATACCAGGAAAAAAATTCTCACTTTCTCTGTAAGTCATGAAACAGAACTGTGAAGCTTAAAATAACTAGTCATTTTGCTTCCATGAAGGAAGCCAGCCTGAAGATTAAACCAATACACAGAGGAGGGTACAGCTGAGCAAACGGAGAGAACGAGCCAGAGTCACTGGATTAAGCCAGGCTGAAGCTTGCCTCTTCTAAATTTTTGAGCATGGGAGATAATATTTATTTATCTGTTCAAGCTAGTTTAATTTCTTCTGTTACTTGCAGTCCTAATTCACACACACACACACACACACACACAAAATCAGACTCCCTCTGGTGATTTATTCTACTCTATCTTTTCAACAAACATCTGTACAAAATACTTACTCTCTTGATAGCAATATAACATTCCTTATTCATGTAGAGTGAGATGTCAATAACTTTTCTCTGAGATTTGTGGCTGTTGGTTTGTAGTTTTCATTTTCAGAAATGTTGCTAACCGCCTTACTTCACTATTTCTCATGATTGTTAATCCCAGGCTTTCTCACAGTTTGTTCCTGGGTACTACGTCATGCAGAGATCGGTGGAAGGAAGTTCATAACAGCCTGAAGATTGTTTTTAGTGTTTCATTCCCTATATTCCCTGAGTCATCACTCACATAGGACTCTGAGGCAGTGACTAAGGTTCACATGGAAAGTCATTGAAGTATGAAATAAAGTTTGTCAAGTTGAGAACTTAGAGCAGTGAAGCTTCACATATTAAACAGTAGGGAGTAGCCAACAATTGGCAAATGATTGAATAAATTATACTCTAGGCACTACAAGAAATATTATGCAGTTATAGAGTTTTTATTAAAAATCGTCAGAGTGACGTTGATTAATAAAATCAAGTAAGTTTCAAGTGTACAATTCAACAATATGTCGCATATATATGATGCACTATGTGTTCACCACCCAAAGTTAGATTTCCTTCAAATATTTGGCCCCTTTTATCCCGATCTATCTCCTCCCTCCCATGTTATGAAGGTTTTTTTAAATTATGATTCTAGAGACTATAGAAAAACTTAGCCAGTATCCTGAATAAGAATAAAAGATACTAAATTGTACACACAACATTTGCAATTATAAAATAGTCACACACAAAAAAAGAACAGCATTTTTTTAAATCTGAAGCAAATAAAAAATAAACGAAATAAAACACCAAAAAATATTAACAATATTACATTGGGGACTATAGAAAATTTTCCTATTGTTTTCTTTTACTATTTTTAATGAACATAGATTATGTTATAAAAATTTTTTAATGTTTTAACATAGGAATATTATATATCATTTTCATTAACTACATCTCTAAATTGGGCAAATTGTTTGAGATATACAAAGGTAAGAAAGTTAAGAAGGGAACATTTAGCACTGCATAGCTTGAGAATCACAATGTCCACTTTCCCAAAGAGGTTTTCTAGGCCAAAGGAGATGCATAGTATCCAAAATAAGACCTCGTACCACAGAAAATTTAAATACTTTCCTTGAGTTCTAAGAAACAAAAGACCATCAGTCAGGTTTTCTGGGTCACTCCTCCAAAGCAGTAATATCATGTAAGAAATAATATAGCTGGGGAAGGGGAAGAAGGAAAGGAGGAGAGAGTTGTGAATCAGTTCAATTCAGTCAGACTATGCAAAGGGAAAAAGGGAAAGAGGTCGGGGATTAGATAACACCAGGTCACAAATCTGTATACATCATTACTTTCCAAATGTGAAGATCAAAGTAAAATGTCAAAATGAAGAGGAGACGAGGAAAATAAAGTAGAAGGAAATAGGATTGGAAAGAGAGATGCCAGAGATATGTATATAAAAGGACAAACAATAAACTAGAATAATGCATAGAGATAAAGGAGTTAACAGAAAGGACAGAGAGAAAGTGAACAGGCTTCCAAAGGTGACAGGATAGTCCCAGTGGCATCAGAACTTGCTGATGGAGACTTCAGTAAGGCCCTGGGAAGAGAAGGTGGATGCGAATGACAAATGTGCAGCATCAGAATAAATCATTTTTTCTAGACCTTCTGCAGGTTCAAATTTTCCAGAGATTTAGATTTGGTAAACAGACCAAGCTGGATCACAGTGAGGAACTTAGAGGGGATTTGAGATGTCAAACACACAGAAGCCAAGGTTTGCCTGTAATGTTGAAAATAACACCACACACGGCCTTTTAGTACCAGGCTCATTTCAAGTAACTGCAATTCAGAGAGGCTTCTCCAAAAAACCCCAAGATAATATATTAGTTTTTCTTTAGCAGTAAAATATAGCAATAACCATTTATACTCTATATAGCTTTGTTAGTTCTTCCTCAGACTTGAAAACTATGTATCATATGTATGCATGTTTTGTATTATTTAACAGGTTTACATTTAATATTTAAAATCAAATCATTATTTATTAATGGTAATGTGATAGAATTGTCAGACTGAAAGGAAAGTACATTTGAAAATAATCTATATTTTCTGATTTTTTCTAAATTAAAATTCTTCAAGCATAAAATCTTCACTGGGAGTGAATTTTGTGCTTAATTTGCTTTATTAATTTTCAAATCCAGACAGACCTTAAGCATGGTGATTAAGAAAATGAGGTTTAGAGTGAGAGGTGCCCATCTGGGTCTAGGATCTATAACTCGTCAGCATGTCTGACCTGTTCCCTAGCCCTCTGATTCTGAATTTCCCTCTCTTTGAGAGGGCAGTATCAGTACCTGACTCATATGGTTATTGTGAAGATTAAATTAAGTAATACGTATGACATACTTAGCACAGCACCTGGCACATAATATTCAGTAAATGCTACCAGTTCTAAAGGTAACCATAATTGTTAACTTTATTGTCAATATTATTGCCAGTACTGTTTGTAAATAAGTGTAAAAATTTTATTTAAGACAGAAAACAGCTTTTCTTATTCCTTGAGCACTGTAGTTCAGACATTCTGAGGTCCTTGATCTTTTGTGTATGATTTCCTCTGCCTGGAACATAGTCCTAGCCTCCTACATGCCCTCTTTGCCTGGCTACTCCTACTCATCCTCCACTCTCAACTAAAATGTGGCTCCTCCTAGAGGTCTGTCTTCTGACCCTGGAGGATAGGGCTGGTACCTAGGAAACCCATCTTCCCCTTTGCTCTTGCCATCACATTACACTATAATTCCATGTTTGTTTTATTGACCTGCATTTCCCCTCCATACACACACACACACACACGCATGCACACACACACACACACAAATATTAAGCTCCATGAAAACATAAATCTATCTGCTTGGACTTCATTTCTAACCCAAACTAGCTGTCAAAGTGTGCTTGGCACATACTAAGTTCCTAATAAATGTACTTTTTTAATAAATAAAAGACATTTAACAAATAGATGTTAAAAAGTTTTACAAACCCTATCTATGTGCTAGACTAAATTATAAAATATCTCCTAACTGGAAGCATCCCAAAATTACCAAACTATTAACTTCATTGACTACTTGTTTCTCCTAAACAAAGAAACTTGACAATAAAGTACCTTGACATATTTATGCAGACCTTTGAAGTAGTCAGCTGAAGAAATCAATTCAAATAATATGCCCTCAAGCAGTTTTTTACAAAATTTCATCCTTTCCTGAGCTGAGCTGTTTTAGTAACTCCTTGGATAGAAGCTATACTTATGGGAAGAGTGATGAAAAAGAGCGTCAGACTGCATTAAAAAAATTCAACTAATAAACATTTGTGATTACCTCCTATTGGGTGCACAGGCAGATCAAAAAAAAAGAAAATGAAATACAGCCTTTCCTCTCAATAGGTTGACAGTCTAAGTGACATATCAATAGTAGAGAATTTTTCCATCCACTGACTTCCTCCCACCAAATTCATTAATAAATGATATCTATTTGTAATTTACATACATTTATCTAGTATTAAATCTAACAAAGGTCATTATTAAATATAAATATGTACAATTTATTTTCTCTGTGACTGATATGAACTGGTGTTTTAAGATAAATTAAGCAAGCCAGGTTATATCACAACTTTATGATTAATTCAGTCTTTTGAAAATAAAACAATTTATCCAAAAGCATATGCTCATAGCATCCATCAAATAGACAAGATGATTTGTATCTAGCTTCTGAAATTTTACCCTGCAGCATCTAATTATTTTTCCTTTTGGCAAAAACTTCTGAGCACCTGTTGAAGTCATTACTGTTCTGTCCTTTGGGGGCAATAGGAGAGCTCAGCTCCCTCACACACTCCATTTCTCAAGATTCACCAGGAACCTCGCAGACTTGCTGCTGCACAAAACCTCTAACAGGTGGCTAGGCCTGCTTCTCCTCTCTATCTTCCCCACCCCAAGAATGATATAACAATTTTTTTTCCTTTATTTTTTCCCTTTATACAAATATCCAAAGTAGTAGGGACATTCTCAGGAGCAGACAGAATTTAACCCAGACTAATTTCATGAACCTGCATGGAGCAAGAGTTTTGCTTATGAAACAGGAGATAGATGGATCTTTTCCTCTTTCTCAAACCTGAGAAAAATGGGTAAAAACTATGAAAATATCAGTCCTTCCGTAATATGATAGGTCAATAAAGGGGAAAAAAATCTCAACAAAATGATAGTGACTAAGTGATTTACTGGAAAAACACTGTGACCATTGCCCCTTGAAAGTTAAAAACATCTTAATTTTTTATTACACATCTGCCTTCCTCTCAAAAAGGCAAACTTGGAACAGCACTTAGGCTGCTTATGTGTATAAAGCATTTGTTTTGATGTGTTCAGGGACTAGAATGTGGTGATTCCAAGCATCCAGCTGTTGAGTACTCCCATCTTTCATTTCTACAATGCAGTTCAATCTCAATTAGTGACAAAGTCTTATTTCAAATTCTGAGACCATAGTACTATTTTCCATAACACTCCGGCTTTCTATTGTGTCTTTCAGTATTCTTGTAGGAAACAGATTCACTCCAAATCATCATATGAAGAGACTCCAATGCAGCTAGAATTTACATAAATTTTGGGCAGGATTAATGGAATGAACAAAGAATGGCAAAGCATCCAAAGACTTCAGTGGTGGGATGCCATTGACACCTGTAGTGCTGAAGGAAGAGGGGAGGAAATAGTGCTCCATGATTCCAGGGAGATTAGACACTGCAGAGGAGGGATCATGTGGCAGGAGCTACAGCCATAGGAGACATAATAGGAGATGAAGAAAGTAAATACTCTGGCCTATCCTTTCATCTTCCCATTGATCTCTTATTGTCCAAATTCATCTGGAGGTAAGAAATCAGCTGCAAGAGAATCCAGGTGACAAAATATGTAGGGAATTGCCTCCAGGAAGTACAACACAGGCTAGAGAAGGGTAAAGAATAGATTTTGGACTGAAACAAAATATAAAGAAAAAAAGGTAGACATGTCCAAATAGAACTATGTAGCAAATTACCAAATTAGTTCACCCATTTTTAGCCCCAGGGGTCTAAGAGAACCACTGAGAGTTCTCTAGGTGAAGACTTTGTAATGCATTTGTGTGTAAATAGCACTACCTCATTCCTCATCTCCTCATTTCTTCTTAAGCTGAATAAGAGTCCTAAGAGAACTACTCAGCAAGATTGAAAAGATGCTCTCCAGAAGGATAGAATCTCGGGCAATAATCTTGCTGAAGGATCAAATCTCATAAGTCAACCCTATACTAAAGTGTGAGCCTTTGTCCTCAAGAGTTTTGGGCCATAGATCTTTATACCTGGACTTATGTGGAGAAATGAAGACAGGCTACTGGCCAGGACATCTATAATAGCTGGGTAAAGAGAGAGTAAATTGATGGGATCATGCCAAGTTCCCATGGATTAGGTTGACACTAAGGAAGAGAAATAGGTGTAAAGCAAGTAGGAAAACATTTCCTGAGATGGCTACTTTCCAGGACCATGGGATACTAGCACATAGAGATTCTGTAGGTAGACGACAGGATGGGGGTTGGGAGGTGAGGAGGCCCTCACAGAAGAGGCATGATGTTATGCCAAAGTCCTTGCAAAGAGAGCTCCAAAGCACCCATAAAAGTGTCCCACTAGATAGAGTAAGCACTTGGACTCCTGCCATGACAAAGGGCATTTGAGAGCCAAGATAGAACTACTAACAGTCTATGTTAAATAAAAAGGGCTTTTCCTCTCATCTTCTTCCCCTACCTTAAAGGAACCTAAAGTAATAAGAGCGAGGCAGGAACAAGAAAAATGGAACATTTCACCAGATACCCCTAGCCCACTGCTGGCCAATGAGCCACTGAGAGAGAAAGGGGAGAAACTTTGATTTCAAAGAGAGATTGAAAAAGTTTCCTTTTGGATTGTATTGGGCTATTTAATACCTAAAAGCAAGACTGGGACCAAACACCTGAAATTGACTGTTCAGAAGACTGCATAACCTCAGAAAGACTCTGAAATTAAAGGAATCTGATTCTTCTAAATTCTAAGGTAAAGGCTGGGGCTGAAAACTGACAGTTATATTGAAAGTCTCTATAAAAAAAAAGTCGGACCTCCAGATTCCCTTTATAAATCCTGTCCCAGTCATGTGACTGTTTCTTCCTGATCCTAGGAGAAGACTGGAGTAATAGCCCTCTTAGAGAGGCTTTTAAAATTACACAGCTAAGAGTGGGAGTGAGGTGTCACAGTGAAGAGAGGAAATTAAATAACGATTGATCTACCTGACACTGGAAACCTTTAGCCCCTTTGCCCACCTGGATCCTAGACACTAGCAGCCAGGCTTGCACATCTTCCAGCAGGAGACTAGGATTCTTGAGGAGGATATTTACCAGCCTATAAGAGAAGGCCTTGGTATTGGGAAATTGGATGGCAAGGGAGGAAAGAAGGCTCACTTTCAGTGAAGATCTTTTTATTCTTTGAATGGTTTACTATGTGCTTGTATTGCTTATTAAAAACAATAAATACATAGATATTTAAAACTAAACATTTATATAAATACTTACTGTGTTGACTGTCTCAAAGAAACATAAAAAATATTAAGTCTGTGGGACAAGAAAAGGATGCTACAAGAAAAAAAAAGAAAGAAAGAAAATTTCTAAGACCGAAAGGAGTTATTGGAGATGAAAACATGATTATGAAAGTAAAATGTAATAGAATAAAAGTTTCAAGAGAGAAAAATCAGATTATAGAAAAAATACACAGGGATCAAAATGTCACCTTCTCAGCAGTAAAACTGGGCAGTAGAGAAATGCCTTCACAGTTCCGAGGGAAAAGGTTTTCCTACAAAGAATTCTTGACCCACTCAAATTAATGATCATTTCAAAAGGCAAAATAAAAACATGTGAAGTACCAAAACTAACTTAATTCCCATTACCTTTTACAGAAAGCTTCTAGTGGATGATACAGCAAAATGAGAGTAAAAATCAAGAAAAAGACACAATCCAGAGTAATTAGAACTCCACGTGTGGGTCTAATAGACCATTTAACCCACAAAGAAAAGGAAAGCCACAAAAGTCACAACCTGCAAACAATGTAAAGTATAAAAACAATATAACACCAACAAGAGAGTTTCCATCTCTGGCTGCAGGGCTTTAATTATGTCTCAAATTAGATACACCTAAGATATTTACAGTTACAACCAATCAATTTTCGTATAAGATTTTGGCCCTTTCTTATATGTGGAAAGGGTTAGATACCTGCTGATGTAGCATTTGTATGAAAAACTGAATGCAAAATCAGTGAACGCTCCACAGCTCCTTGAAGACTTGGTGTAAGTTGGTGGTAAAGGCCTTTTAACTTGCTCCCAAAGGTGTAAACCAAATAAGAGCTAGTGTCAAGATGATCAGAGGCAGAGGAGCAGCCAGTCACAAGCAAAAGGATGAAACAGAGTTGCCCCTTTCAAAGGGAAGGACTAGAAAGAAAACATAAATGTTTCTATTTTTTTGCTACTTATCAGAAATGCACAAGAAAATATTTTAAAATCTGTATGTTTCTTTCCTAGTTGCAATAGCTTTGCCAACTATAGGTTAACAAAATAGAGATTGTCCAAAAGTATTCAAGACAAAAGTATTAAACTTCAAGGTGCATTAGAATTATCAGCAGCCTTTCCTAGAATTTTTTTAAGTCCTAACATTTGTTTCCTAAATTATAGTCTGATAAACCTCTAGACAAGAATTTTACAAAAAGCAATGACAAAAGTTTCTCTTGCAAGTTCAGAGACATTTTATTTCCCAAACTACCCTTGAGCAAGTTAATGTAACAACAACAAAAAAAAGCATAAGATTTGGAGTCAGTATTATCAACCTCAATATTTGTCAACATTGTGCTAATATTTCAAACCTCAGAGGATTCTTGTAACAATTAGAAATAATCTATATTAGCAGTTTGGCATATTTTAGATTTGTAAGAATTGTCTTTATTATCATTATTTCCAAAATAGCTTAGATTGTAGTCAGGTATCAATCAAGGAACACTAGAGGAAAAGAAAAAGTGCTGAATATTTTATGGCTACATTAGAACCAAGAGGGAATTAGAGAAGAATAAGACCTTTGTCCTCAGGTGCGGTAGCAATTGGTGCTATTTACCAAATATTCCCAATTTAGGCCTTTTCTGAGCATATGGTCGAGGGGAGGGGCCCTTAATTATTTTTGGACCATGTGTTATGAGTAGAAAATTGTGTGTGTCATCTGGGCCAAATATTTAATTGCAAAGTAAGATGATCCAAAGCTCTCTTTTCTATCTGGCATGATGACCAGCAATGTTCAAAATGGTGGCCACTCACTCAGCCCAGGTCCCTGAGTGACTGCAATGTACAGAGCCTCCCTGATGACCCAGAGCTGACATGCAGTGTGAACAAGAAATAAAACTCACTGTAGATTTTTGAGCTTATTTGTTACTAGCCTAACCTCATAAATAAGGAAAGATATTCATTGTCTGGCTAGCAACCTATCAGACTCTGACTCACTCACTCTCTCTCTCTCTCTCTCCCCCTTCCTCCCTTCTTCCTTTTCACTATTTCTTATTTGGTCTAAAATAAATAAATAATAATTATATGGCCCTAGATGCTCAACTGGAATATAACATGGCATCCAGGATGGTTATGTGCATGATAATGAGTACATATAGAAAGACAGTCTGCAGAGAAAATCAGAATAAACTATATGTCTGCTCAAGTAAAGATGATACCCTCATGGGGATAAGAAACAAGAGTAAGTGACGATTTTGTTGTTCCTTTGAGTTGTGTTGTCCTTCCTATATTTTACTTCCAAGGAAAGTCATTATATTCTCTCAGCAATCCTTTTTATTACTGAGCTAGTTTAAATAGCTTTATAGTGCTTGAAATAAAAAGAACACTAATTAAAACCGGGTCTTGGACCAGAGCAGGGCACACGGTGCCCAGTACCCATACAGGTAGCATATTGCTAAGGAGAACAAGGAGATTAAAGGGATAATCACTTGCTCCTCAGCCCAGAAGACAAACAATGCAATCGCCAATGGCAAACTCAGCAAGCCCACGGATAAGCCTCAATGAGGAATCTATATCATAAGGAATGTTCACTGCCTGCTTGATGAAAGAGAAAAGAAACTGCTCATCCTCCAGTTTAAACAAATGCTTATATTCTAGGAAGAAAATATCTACATAAAATATGTCATCAATGAAAAATGCATACATGCAGAGATCTTCACTCAAGGAGGATGTACATCATGCCCAGTCATAGCTCATCTGGTATAAACAAGTGCTGCAGGGAAAATGAAAGCACCTGCATGAACATTTGATTACTTTAACCAAGACTTTTGTCTAGTCTGTCAAATCCTTCTGTTAGAAAGCCCTCTTTCTGACACAATAAGAGAACCGGTTTTTCAAATGAACGTTCTTTTACTCCAAAGAGCAAGCCAGGACTTATACTCACCATGTGTGTCACCATTTCCTTTCAAGAGAGAGTTGGTGATTACTGCAGGGCTTTGCTCTGGAGAGGGTTTGCTCCTGCAACTTTCATTAATTTGTTTAACTCACAGTGAAATGTGATTTACATGCTTTTCTCCCAAGGTGGTCTTCTCTAAAAACCACAGCAAAATGATCATCTGCAAGCTGAGCTTGTGGTAAATGAAACTAGGTTCCTTCTTTTCCAAAGGAGAGGGTCTAATCCTGTAGACTTGATTGCTTTCCTAATTACAGACTCCAATCTTTGCCACAGTACTCAGCGGTGGCAAAAACTCTGTAACCAGTTATATATCTCATCCTCATCATGAACCTCCTCATGTAAATCCAATAAAGAGCAAACTCAAATCTGTACCGTTGCAGGTACTGAAAACTTCACTTAAGTGAGAGTTTCAATCCCCTTTCCATTTGTTCTTTCTCTCCACTATACTTTTATCTTTCTCACTATTATGTCATCGGGAAAATATGCGGTTTTTTGATTTAAAAAAACACAGTCTAAAAACGAGCATCATATCCTGTGAATAGAATATAAAAGAATAGCAAAGTAACCCAGATCCTAAAATTACAAGGGACTTTGTTTTCTCAGCTCATTTCTCAAATATAGAATGAGTGGAGACAAGGAAGGTATGCATCACAAGCAGATTTCCCCCATTTGCCTGGAGAGTAGACGGATACAATTCTACCAAGAATAAAAAAGTCCTATAATAAAATGAGAGATGCAGATAACTTTCCAGGAGAAAAATTCACAGAAAAACATAAGTACATCCCAGAAGTTCTCATCTTAAGGAAACACTGGCCTCCATCTGCCCACACTACTCTTGACCATATGAAGAACTCAGATTCCCCTGAAGATATGCCTTGGTCCCAGGCACTACGCCAACTCAAATCTAGGAGGAAGAACAGGGAAAAAAAAAATTAAGAAACCTAGATATAGAATTTAGTACTTTGTAATTTACCAACATTTCCTATTCAATATGTCTAAAATGCTTTACAAATATAAGTTTTTATTATGCTTCTTTTCAGAAAACAGAAAAGCAAATTGTGATATAATAAAGGATCTAAACCTAACCTCAGCCAGCAAGGCAGTAAGAAATAGAGGGAGAAGCCCACAAGCCCATACTGTGAACTGACCCTCTGCCATCTTTAAGATGCTATGTGTCACCCAGTTCTGAACCCATTCTAACCTCAAGGAACAAGGCAATACGGCTACTGCTGAAGAGGATTACAAAGGTGACAAGAGTCTCAGCAGTGAAGAGGGCATGATCCACCAACCAGCCTTGGAGATTAAGAAGCCAGGAGGGAGAAACCACATCAGCTTTCTGCCCACCCCATCCCTATCACTGCCCCTGCTAAAGGTCTATTGCTTCACTGAATAGCAATAGCAATATTGTGATGCCAGTTCAGCTCAGCTAGACAAAAAATTCAGTGTGTGGGTCTTAGTGGTAAGGTTAAGTTCTATAATCACTAAGTCAGGCAAGAAATTATCCACCAACCCATTTTTTTCTCACAAAAAGAGAGCACGAATAATGTCATAATTTCATTTTTATTCTCTCCAACTACCTCTGCAGTTAGTTATTATACATTCAAGGTGTTTTCTAATTATTTAAAAATATGGTAAACAAGGGATGCTTTATATTTTTAAGGTAGAAAAATTATAAAACTACTAACATTAAAAATAACAGGCCACGAAGTGCACTAAACTCTCCCTCTTGTCCCCAGTAAACTGCACTAAACTGTGCAGGACACAATGCCCTAGTGGAGGCCACACAGAAACAGGAGCTCAGGAGCACCCGCTTTCAGTGAATATATTTACTTATCTTACATTCTTGCCTTGTAGGCAGTAATTCCTTCTCTAGCCAATCTAGAGAAAACTTTTCTTTTTGAGAAGCAATAATTGGCTCACCTGTCCAATATCAAGATCAAATTTCACCTGATAGGACATATCAGAAAGATCAGACATATTTGATGTCTGGTTTATTTTCAAGGTCTTTATTGTCCAAATCAATGACCACTTATACATATACATATAGCTTGAAAATTTTATATATATATATGTATATATATATATATATACATATATATATATATATATATAGCTTGAACAAGAGAGTATACGAGAGTATATAATTTAACCTTGTTATCTAGACGTTCTGAAATGTCTAGATAACAATGTTTGTATTTTACGATCTTTTTACTCTTAAACATTTTGTATTTCTGAGCATCACATACATTCTTTAGAGATGAGCTACTCCTAATATGATTTCCAGTTTACAGATAAAGAAACTGAGTCACCTAAACAGAGGCTAGGTCTATCATTATTTTTCACAGTTAGGAGAATACTGTTGACAGTATTAAGAGAGACAACAGAGCAAGCCAATTATCGAGCTGGATTAAACCTTCAAGTTCTCCCAGGTTTATGCTTGATCAAGGAACCACCTTGTCATTCCCACATGGTGGGTAAATTTTTTATAATGTCACTGACTTTAAAGGAGTCCTATTTTTATTCAGTTGACCCTTTATCTTGGTCCTTCTTATTTCAGATCAGCTGTCTGCATATTTCCATGTTTTGAATATACTCAAGAGTAAGATTGTAAAGAATACAAAAATAAATCAGTGCACAAAGATTATCAGCTCAAATGCCACTAGGAGACAAAAGAAACTGCCACAAGGAACAAGGGAAATTAACATTCTTTCCTGTCCACCTGGCAAGAACTGAGATCAAACTAAACTCATTGGCAAGCTCTGTTAACATGGAAGCATTAGGAGAATAGAGATTCCTCTAAAATATTCTGGAGCTATAAATTCTGAGGTTTCCAAGGACCTTTTTATCACTTATCATTCTTCTCCACTAAAGCCATGTTTTATGAGATGCTCTTTATCAAACTGCTTTGAATTCTTTCTAAAAATAAATAAAGAATAAATTAATGGTCAGATGAATAGTACAAAATGTGCAAGCTTTATAATCAGAAAGACCTTGGCATTGAATACCACTCTTTACATTTATTAGGAAGGTGACATTGAACAAGTTACTTAGTTTCTCTGAGCCACCGTGTTCTCATATGGTTTTAAAAAAAACAGATACTAATGCCTTCCTTTGTGATAATTAAGAGAGAATGTACATAAAGCACTTGATATAAAGCAGACATTCAGTAATTGGTCACTATGAATTAAACCTTCTAATCAGGCTGAATTGCCATAAAACCATTCTGTATGGATGTAGAGAGAAAAAAAGAGGGATTTAAATTAGCCTAACCTTCATCACATACAAATAATTTCTATTTAGGCATTTTGGAAATAGTTTGGGCCTGAAGGCACTACCAATAAACTAAATACAATGTTGAGATTTTTTTTTTTTATCTCTCTGTGCCAAGAAAAATACATTTCACCAATATCTTTGGAAAAAAATAATGAACTTCAAAATTTTCTTGATCTAATTTTCAAAGTGGTTTAATGTAATACTGAGTAATTTAATGTAATATACAATATTAAATTCTATTACTGTATTTTTAAAGAAATTAGAAATTCAGGCTTCTAGTCAAGATGGTGGAGTAGGTGAACACTGTGCTCTCCTCCTACCATGACTATCTCAAAATTACAATCACATTACGGAACAATCATTGTGAATCACCTGAAGTCTAGCTGAACAGAAGTCCTGTAACTAAAGAATAAGCCAAATCAAGACTGGTAGGAGGGGCAGAGATGTGGAACAGGTTGGCTGAACACCCAGTTAGAGCAGTTAAAAATTGGGATGGATAGCTTGGCTATTGATGTCCCCCCCCCCCCCCCGAGGAACGAGGAGTCCCAATCCCACATCAGGGTCCCCAGTCAGAAAAGAGACAGGTTCCAGTGCCGGAAAGAGACGTTCCCACAACTCCTGACTGTGAAAAACAGCGGAGCTTGTGACAGAGTGAGACAGAGGGCCTCTGGAATCTCAGGTGTTCCTTTGAAAAGACCTGCACACTGATTTACTCACTGATGGACTCACTCATTCCAAGCTCCAGTGCCGGAGAAGCAGCTCAAAAGGGTCCAGGGACACACAGGAAGGGTCTGAATTGTCTGGCTTCAGGGAAAGGGCTGGACAGGAAGCTTTCTCCCAGACAGACGTGCTGGCAAATACCATTGTTTCTTTATTAAGCCCTCCCCGCACCCAGCCAGCACACGCAGGTGCAGATGGGCACCAAGTCTGAGTCTCCATCAACCTGGCTAATGCTATTTGCCTTTCCTAGGTGATTCCCTGAGACCCTACCCCACACAACTTGCAGGCCCACCCAAGCCACTTCAAGTGGTTTTTCATACAAACGGACTGTCTTAGCTCATGCTGTGGACTTTCCTAAAAATTTTTAAAGGTTCACAAACCCCAAATAAGCAGCACCTGGCCACGCCATGCCCTATAACTCTTGCTAAGCAATCCCAAGCCCAGCACTAGTGGCAGCTGGCCTAGTTCATAGCTTAGCCTCTCACAAACACCTGCACGCCCAGCACAAGTGGCAACCATCTGCATATCACTTTGTAGATCATACCAAGAGGCCCTAGGTCAGGAACAGACAGTGGCTGACCTTGGCCTACAACAGAGCCCCTCCCAAGAGGCCACAGAACCAACACCCTCAGCTTTAGACTATACCAGAGCAACACTCAACAACCTCCACAAATGACACACCCAAAGGGCAGACTCAACAGGCACCAGAGCCCCACTAAAATAAATCTTAATTCTTTAGGCCAGCCCTTGCACAACAGCAACTCTGCTGTAGTCATGGCCAGTCCTCACAATCAATCAGCCTGAGGGTCAATCCCTCCCACTGACGTACCAACAGCAATCAAGGCTCAACTACAACAGGAAGGCACACACAACCCACACAAGAGACACACCTGGAGCACCCAGATCAGGAGATCAGGGAGACATAAGGTCACTCTACTAAGATTATAACAGCTTTATCTAATACATAGGAACAAATACAGGGAGGCAGCCAAAATGAGGAGATAAAAAATATGTCCCAACTGAAAGAACAGAACTTCTCCAAAAAGAGAAATAAACCAAGTGGAGACAAGCAATCTACTAGATGTAGAGTTTAAAACACTGGTTGTAAGTATGCTCAAAGATCCCAGTGAGAACTTCAGCAAGGAGATAGGAGACATAATAACAGAGATAGAAAACATCAAAAAGAACTGAAATGAAGAATACATTAGAGTGAATCAAAAATAAATTAGAAGAAGCAAAGGATCCAATCAGAGATTTGGAAAATAAATCACTGCAAATTCTGAGACTCCAAACAAACATCTCCAGAGAGGGCAGAACTCGGTCCTCATCAACAACGACTAGGTTTTACCTGAAGGTGAAATCATGCCAAACATCATTTTTCATAGTGAAATTGATTTTAGGATGGATGAAACTAAAATGACAAGTTTCTTTGCTAGACATAGTTCAGTAAAAGAAGTGCAGATAATCATGGACCAAACTGGTGTGTCCAAAGGCTATGGATTTGTTTCCTTGTATAACGACATGAATGTGCAGAAGATAGTAGAATCACAGGTAAATTTATATGATAAAAAGCTATAACTGGGCCCTGCAAATAGAAAACAAAATTTATGTGCTTATCATGTGCAGGTAAGTCCTTTGGCTTTTAATCCTCCTCATCCACCACGTCAGAGTGTCTGGAGCAATCCAAACACTCAAACTTATAGCATTATAGGCCTACCTTGACAAATAAGAAAAATCTCAAGTAAGCAACCTAATATTTCACTTTAAAGAACTAGAAAAGGAAGAACAAAGGAAGCCCAAAGACAGTAGAAGGAAGGGAATAATAAAAAATTGAAGCAGAATTAAACAAAATAGAGAACAAAAAGACAATAGACAAAATTAATGCAACAAAGACCTGGTTCTTGGAAAAGATTAGTAAAATTGCCAAACCTCTGGCTAGACTCACTAAGGGGGGGAGAAAAAAACTCAAATAAAATTATAAATGAAAGAGAAGTTACAATGAGACACCACAGAAATACAAAGGACTATATAAGAATACTATGAAAAGCTACCTACCACCAAATTTGATAGCCTAGCAGAAATGGACAAGTTCTTAGAAATATCTAAGCTTCCTACACTGAATCATTAAGAAATGGAAAATTTAAATAGACCAATCAACAGTAAGAAAATTGAAACAGTCATCAAAAACCTCCCAAAAAGTAAAAGCCCAGGACCAGATGACTTCATTAGTGAATTCTACCAAATATTTTAAGAAGACTTAATACCTAGTCTTCTCGAACTCTTTCAAAAAATTGAAGCCAAGCTTTTTAACTCATTTTATAAGGCCAAGATTACCCTGATACCAAAACCTACAAGGACAGCATATAAAAAAGAGAATTTACAGACCAATATCTCTGATGAATATAGATGCAAAAATCCTAAACAAAATACTAGCAAATTGAATACAACAATACAACAATATCAAGCAGACTTCATTCCAGGGACCCAAAAATGGTTCAACATATGCAACTCAATCAATGTGATACAGTACATTAAAATTTAAAAAAAATTATACAATCATATTGATAGATGCAGAAAAAAGATTCAACAAAATTTAATATCCATTTATGATTAAAACTCAATAAAATGGATATAGAAAGAAAGTATCTCAACATGATAAAGGCCATATATGACAAACCCTCAACTAATATACTCAATAGTGAAAAATCAAAATCTTTTCCTCTAAGATCAGGAACAAGACAAGGATGCACACTCTTACCACTTTTTTTCAATATAGTACTGAAAATTCTAGCTAGAGCAATCAGTCAAGAAAAAGCAATAAAAGGCATCCAAATTGGGAAAGAAGAAAGTGCAATTGTCAATGTTTGCAGATAACATGATTCTTTATATAGAAAAACCCTAAAGATTCTACCAAAAACCTGACACTAATATAAGATAAACATTTTTTAAAAGACTCCACCAAAAAACTATTAGAAACAATAAAAAAAATACAGTAAAGATTCAGGATACAAAATCAATGTACAAAAATCCATTATATCTTATACCTACAATAAAATTTCACACAAAAAAATTTGAAAACAATTTTATTTGCAATTGCAACAAAAGGAATAAAATATCAAAGAACAGACTTCACAAAAGATGTGAAAAACCGATACAATGAAAACTACAAGACATTATTGAAAGAAATTGAAGAAGGCACAAATAAATGAAAAAATATTTTGTGTTCCTGGATTAGAAGAATCAACATAGTTAAGATGTCATCTTACTTAAGCAAGAAAGAGATTTAATGCAATACCTATCAAAATCTCAATGGAATTTCTCAGAGAAATAGAAAAAATATCATATTTGTGTGGAATCACAAAAGATCTTAGGCCAATAAAAATTTGAATTAACTAACAAATAATATTTGGATAACATAAAAAAAGAAAATAGTGGTAATGCCGATTGAGTGCAAAATGGAAGAAATTGTAAAATTTATTCTAAAAAGGAAACAAATGACATTTTTTGAGTTTCTGTTTCAAATAAAAGCAGTGGAACAATCAGCAAAATGCCAAGAAAATTAATTCAGTGTGATGGAAGGTAGAGTACCAATCAGCTTCAGAAATCAGAATAAATCATGTGGTAGAGACCCAACAGCAAAAGACCACGGACTGCTGTTTTAGTTTTACACCTACTTTGAATAAAGCCACAAAATTTGCAAACCATGTGATTGATACTTTCTGCTGGATATTTTTAATTCAATTGAATTGTTTTCAACAGTTCCTTTACCACATCATGCATTATGCACATTAAAAATAGCCAATAAGTAGATTCTCTCTCTCTCTCTCTCTCTCTCTCTCTCTCTCTCTCTCTCTCTCTCTTTGTCTCTCTCTATGTCTGTCTCTCTGTCTCTCTCTCTCTCTTTCTCTCTCCACCGCCTCCCCACCACACATACACACACACTGAGGAAAGGTCATGTGAGAACACAGTAAAAAGGCAGCCATCTGCAATCCAGAAGGAGAGTCCTCACCAGAAATATAATTGGCCACAACCTTGATCTTGGACTTCTGGCCCTCAGAACTGTAAGAAAATAAATTTCCTTCATTTAAAAAAAGTAGGCAGTGGGTAAGGAAAATTATTCAAGTGGGAAAGGGAAATAGAATAAAATATTATTTTTCTTTAAAATTGAATTAAGCTCTCCAGATCATACTAGGCTACATGATTTTACATATTTAAAAAAAGGAAATAAAGTTGACAAAAAATCAGATTACATTTAGTGTTGAGACTGTTAGCTTAATTATGTCTTGAATAATTCAATAGATTATCACACAGTGCATTTTATGTTTTAAATTATGTTAAATCAGTAGTCAAATTTTACTTAGGAATTAAAGCTTTCATTAAAGTAAGCTGCATTTCACTGTGGAATCAGAATGAGATTTATTAACACATCTATACTCCTAGACTTTGTCACCCTCTCACCTCCTCACTTTCTACCTGTAAGGAGAGTTGGCTTAGCCCACTCAGCTTCACCTTCTCTCCTATCTTCTAAGGAGAGTTCCATCTTACTAGTCCAATGCCTCTGTCATATTTTCTGAGAATCTTCAGGGGTTCTATCAGAATTCCCTGAATATTCCATGAGCCTCATTATTTATGGGTCCCAGGTAATATTAATGTCTTTCTAGTTGACCCTAGGAAGATGAAAACCAGTGACCAATGACGTAATAATTGAATCCGCTGCTTGTAGTTCTGAATATATCCATTAACTTATTTAATACTGCCTTTTAGATAGGCCAGTATATGTTTTAAGTGGCCCAAGTTTTGACTCCAAACCTAATAATATCCTCTATTAAAATAGCTAAGACATTAAGGCAAGCTAGCATTCTAAACCCAAAAAAAGGTTTCTAGAGCTAAGCAGTAAATAATAATAATAATAATAATAATAATAATAATAAAATAATTAATAACATTATTAAGAAAAGCTTTGATGTTGAAAGATCAGGAATTCAAAGTTAAATGTAAGTAAGAGAGTAAATAGTGAATAAATAGAAGACATGGCTACAATTATTCAAATGGATTTGGTAAAAGGCATTGTATAGATGTTGGTAGATGCTAAAGAGTAAAACATGAGGTTAGAGCAATGGTTAGCAAACCATGACCTACTGGCTTCTTCTGTAAATAAAGTTTTATTAAAACAAAGACACACTAACTCATTTGTATACTGCCTATGGCTGTTTTCCTATCACCACAGCAAAGTTCACTAGTTGCAGTAGAAACTACAAGACCTACAAAACCTAGAATATTTATTATCTGGCTCTTTAGAGAAAAACATTTAGCAATTTCTCTCTTAGACTTTAGGAAATTGGTAACTATATAGTGAGAAAAAAAGTCTCTAAGTTTATACCTCTTGTTCACACCTCAATTTATTTTACACTTTAGGTTATATTTGCATAATCTCAATCTCACCATTTAGTTGAAGTGATAAATTTAGAAAGGTCTATGCTTTTCTATAGATCATTTCTGTAATTTTTCATTTATAAAGCTATTTAGATAAAGTATACCCTTACCTACTCTTGCAAAATATTAAGGAGCAATATTTCTTTGCATATTTGCATTGTAACATTTTCCAAATAAAAACTGGAATACTATAAAAGCATTTGAGAAGGATTAAAAAAGAAGAAAAGAAAAGGGCTTTAGTGATGTTTTAATGCTGAGCGAAACATTCTGAAGGAACCTAAAGAATGAGTAGGTATTGTTAAAGATCTCCATCATCAAGGATTTCTGGTAATCATCTAAGTATCAGGTAATTATAACAACCACAATACCTTACCTCTGTTAAGTGGTGAGACTGAATCTTGCCTCTCCAGAACCCTGTGATCCTTACTGAAATCAGGAAACCCATTTCAAAGGCAGGCTCTCCCATCTTCAATTCTAACCTAGAGAGAATAATTATTGTACTTTAGAATGCTGCAATGCCGTGTGTGTGTGTGTGTGTGTGTGTGTGTGTGTGTGTGTGTGTGAAAGGAGTAACCTCTAAACCTTCTTGGATCCTTAAGACAAATAGAGGGACAAACCAATAACATCTGTAGAATGAAAAAAAAAATTTTTTTGTAAATCTGACAAATGGAGATTTGACTTGCATGACCACGGGGGAATGTCTTGGCCCTTTATCCAATTATTATCTCTAATTCAACTTCCAAACCCAGAGCCTCTTGAATGAAAAGGATGCCTATAATAAGCAGAAGGACAAAATGAAAAAGTCAGTGACAGCATCACCTGTTACTTCTGTAAATATCCCTTCTACCTTCCTCTAAAGAGAACTGGAGCCATTTACACATCCCCATTCATCCCAGGTTTTGTTTACTGGCTTGGTGCTAGAATGGGACTATTGATGGAGTGGAGAGAGCAAGAGAGAGAAAGAGTTGTAGCCTCTGAACCGGCACCAAATATATTTTACTATTTTTCATATAGAAATGATATATGAGTTCAGGGACCAAAGGATAAAAAGAGAAGTAGCAACCTTAACTCTAACTACAATGATTCAGTAATAAAATTTTTGCTTCTCAAAAGTAGAGATCTCTGAGACACGTCCAGAGGTACATGAGGTCCAACTATTTTCATAATGATGCTAAGACATTTTTTTCACTGTGTTGACATTTGCACTGATGGAGGATAAAACTGCTGGTTCCTTAGCATGAATCAGAGCAGAGGTACCAAACTGTACTATTAGTCATTATGTCATTCACTACCTTGTACTCACAATAAGAAAAAAATGTCAGTTTTTTCACTTAAGAATGTTCTTTATGAAGTTATAAAAATGTTAATATTATTAACCCTTGACCTATGAGTACATGTATTTTTAATATTCCATTATGATGAAATAGGGTGGTTGCATAAAGCACTTTAGCTACATATCAAAGGACAATAATTTGAGGAAAGGCACTTGCGTTTGACTTGTGAGCTAAACTAGCCACATTTTTCATAGAGTACTATTCTTTTTTTTTTTTTTTAATGACTGACAAACTTGGCTATTCTGATTGTGATTTGGAAGATGTTTACCTGAAGATGAACAAAGTGAGCTAGCTTGTCACTTCAAGAAAAATAAATATGTGCAGCCAATGATAAGATTTGAACTTTCAGGAGAAATTCAAATTTTTAAAAACCTGTATCCACCACTGTTGAGCCTTACGGTTTTCTGAAACTTAAAGACTTTCTGATGAGATCAATGGTAATATTAACAAATGTAAATTTTTGATTTTGCATAATGAAATAAGTCAACCTTTAGAAGACCTGAATAACTCAGAGAACCAACATTTTTTGAATGACAAATGCAGAACATTACAAAATTATAAAAGATCCATTAAAAATATAAGACACACTAATGGATTTTAGAGCAAGTACTGAAAGTTTATTGATATAGTATCAGATTCCACTTTGCAACTAACCCAGAAAAACCTACAACTTGTCAAATTTTAGTGGGTATCAAAAAGATATCCACAATTATATGACAAGACTGTTAAAATACCCCCTTTTTCCAATCTATGTATTTCTGTGAGGCTAGACTTTCTACATATACATGTCACAATAGCGACTATAGAAATCTAGCTGCCTTCTGTTAAGCCACACATGGAAAAGATTTGCGAAAATAAAAAACAATAACACTTTCTCCTCTACAATTATTTTTCATTAAAAATATGTTCTATGTGTTAACATTATTTTTAATGAAGTAATAAATAAATATGTCAAAATTATCTTCAGTTTAATTTCTAATATGGTGAACATCAATCACTGCAATACATGAAAAAATGTTTTTTGGAAACTTCAATACTTTTTAAAAGTAAAAAGGCACTGAGACCAAAAGTTTGATAACTTCTACTTAGAGTCTCTTTACTCTTCTTCTTTTTCTTCTCCTTCTCCTCCTTCTCTTTTTTCTTCGCCATAATTAAATGCTATCTGATAATTCCTAACAGTTTGTGACAAGAATAAAGATTTATAAGATAACTATAAATTGAATTGTAATTTCAAGAAGCTAATAATTTCATTTATTTTATAAAATCATTGTTATAGTTACTGCTTTGTCAAAACTAATGTCTTCATTGAAAAACTTTTGAGAGGTATGTTCTAATAAGTTCCTTACAATTTATTTCCTTGAAAATCATCTCCTTGTTAGTTATGAGTATATTATGCTAAATATGTCTTGTCTTTATTTAGGTTTCAAAATGGAATATCATCAGAGCCCACTTACTTAACTGAACACACTTAGCTTCCTGAATCTCTCCTCTTAAGTCAATTCTTCAGTTATTTTTATTAATATTATTTCTCATTTCTGGATCTCCACCAATGTTTTTTTTCCTAAGAATTGACAAAACAGCAAATTGAATTCCAGGTATGATCTCTCCAAAACCTTATGGATAGAAGTGATATGTTCCTTGCTCTCCTCATGCAAACCCCATGCAAACTGGATTTCTCAACTATCACTACCAGACCTTATCTAATTCTTTTTTGCCCTGAGTCACCTTGAGATTTCTATAATATACATTGGCTTCTAGATTGTTCTTTCCTACTGAGTTTCTAAATTGGAGATCAATTTCCCACATTTCAAGTGAAGTATCCATAAAAGTAATCTTTTCGACAGCCTCAGTTCTATAAGATTATAAGAGGGGCTGTGATGAAAACTAAGTGTAGTATGGATAAAATTAGCACTCAGTCGCAATACAGGTGTATTTAGGTTCACAGATATTGCATTTTTTATGAGTTGAAGGCGAGACCCTCCACCAGCAAAAAGATTATCATTTCTTATTGCGATACTCACTTTATTGTGGTAGTCTGGAACTGAACCTACAATATCTCTGAGATATGCCTGTAATTATATGTGTATGTCTGAACACGTGTTTAGGAGTTGTAAAAGATAACTATTTTAGTCATGTAGATTTAGCCATAAAAAAAAAAAACATATAATACGATTCAAATATCTGATCTTTCTTATCTTTGGGTTTTTTCGGTCTTTCCAGCATTTCATATTTTCCATCATTTTTTATTGCTAGTGTGTGTGTGTGTGTGTGTGTGTGTGTGTGTGTGTATTTAGCAAAGCAAGAAAAAAGTATATTTTAGAAATTATCCTGCTAAAGGGAAAAAAAATCACATATTTTATGTGAATTTTTTTTTCACATAGCAGGGACTCACAATGTACCTTTGTATATTTAGCACTTCATCTAATCAGTGGGATTTTAAAATTCTCAGCATCTTGGGAGAAACAATAACTATTAAGCAGAAATAAGCCAAATTCAAAAACTAGAGAAGAATTAATTGAAAAAGGATATGCAGTTACAGTTCTTTTCTGAGACACCATTAAAAAAATAATACAGGAGAAACATTAATGTAAGTGTAACCAGTTTTACTCTGATTATTTTTGAGATACATTTTTTTAAATGCTTGTCGGAAGAAAAATAAACTGGAAATTAGAATGGAGAGATTACAATGAAGCATTATATTTGATGTTGATGTCCTTCTCAACAAAGAGAAATTATCCAACCATAATTGATACCTCTTTCTGTTTTCCAACATCGATCAGTTAAATGAGTTTGACTTTCATTAGGATCTGTGCACTATTCCAAGATCCATAAAAACTAAAGTTATTTTCAAAAAGCTAATGTTTATAACTTTGTAAAGTTAACGTTATTATTAATTAGAAGCTAAAGAAAATAAGAAAATATAAATTCTATGTATTCTAAATTCTTTTGAAAAGAACTAGGACACATGATTAAAGAGATTCTGATTTTAAGTATTTATTATTCACATTGAAAATTCTGGAATATATGCTTTTATTTCTAAGGAACTACCTTTAAAAGTTGAAAAAGTCCATTCCCTTTAAAAAATTGATGGTTGTCATTTAGTGAATATTATTTATTTTGTAATTTTTCCATTTGTAGAAAAAAAATTAATTTTTCTAACCTTAGTTTTTGAGTCAAGTCTCAATGAGTATAGAGAAAACCCTCAAATAAGCATAATTTAGTTCCCCATAATTTTTAAAATAATAATAATCCTATAGAACTTTGGATATTTTTCTTAGTTGAACAAATCAAAGATTTTAGAGTTTATTGTAAAAATTCCATTTAAAAATCCCTATAGTAAAATAATTTATTTCTTCACTAGATTTGTTGCTATAGTATCAAACTTCTAATGACATTTTTCAACATAATGATCAAAAATCACATCTTATTATCTTTACACAATATTTCCATCAACTTCCCTCACCCCAAATAAGTATTGTCTTAATGTGGTTAATACACAAAGTTTTCTCTAACAATATTTTGTTTTTTCTTGATCTGAGTCCTATTGTCAAAGCCCCACAATTCAAAATATATTTAATGAGCGTCTCGAGTGTGCAAAGCTCTGGGTTTAGCTCTATTAAATCCCTGAATCCTATTGTAAAATCCTGTTTTGCCTGCATCAACGATTCCATTTCAGAGGGTAAATAACTGCAATAACCTTCTAACTGGTCCCCATACTTCAATTTATCCCTCTTTTAATGCCACCTGAAATTACAGCCAGATGAATTGTACAATAGAAATTTAATAACTCAGCTGGAAAAAAACACAAAAGCTCCACTTTTCTAAAGTGCGTTCACATATTGTTTTTAGCTATAGAACTCTTTGTTTAACCAAAATATTTGAAAAAGCTCAATACACCAAACAGATGCAGGCAGAGTTACTTGGGTTAAGATAGAGAAGAGAGAGCAAAAACCACAGGTTCAAAGGGTGATGTTTAGACTTCTTGCCTTGCATTAAGGGTTTTCCACAAAATAAACTCTGTGTTCTTTAATCACTATCTTCCTCAGACTGTCTCCATTACTGAGATCATGCAGGCATTTTGATCATCTTCTCTCAGATACACTCTAAACAATGCTACCTCTGTTACCTTTGTTTATGCTATTTATCCTCCCTGAACTACACCTTTCTCCCACCACTTAGGCTATGTAAGCAATTTCTAACCATTTTTCAAGGTCTAGTAAAAGTCTGCCTGCTTTCACACCTCCCCTAATGCCATAAGAAGTAGTGAAAATTCCCTGTTGTGTTTATCACACGTACTGCCATTTAGCCTTATGAGGTAGCTATGGTAGGGTATATTTTATATGGTCTAAGGTGGATTTCCAAAGATTTCCTCATTGATTTATAAACATCTCAGTTAGATGGCTTCTAGGCCAACATTCTTATGATCCAGATTCTCTGTGTTTGAAGATCTGTCAACCACCACCAGTCTCGAGGATCTAGTCTTTTAGTTATCGATTGCTATGTATCTAATTACCACAAACTAGCAGCTTAAAACAACCCACATTTATTATTTCATAATTCCTATTGGTCAGTTTGCTGAGTTCTCTGCTCAGGATCTCACAAGTCTGCTATAAAGATATTGGTCAGGGCTGCAGTCTCATCTGAGGCTTAACGAGAAAGAATCTGCTTCCGAGCTTATGTGGTCGTTTGTAGTATTTGGTTCCATGCAAGTTGTTGGACCAAGGGCCCCCATTTCTTGCTGGCTCTCAGCCAGAGGTCACCCTAGTTTTCTGCCATGTGACCTCTACGTAAGCAGCTCACAATATGGCAGCTTGCTTCATCAAAGCCAGCAAGGGTGAGAGAGTCCCCCTGCTAGACAGGCATTATAATCTCATGTAACATAATCACATACACATGATCATCCTGTCACCTTTGCCATAATCTATCTACATTGCTATGAACAAGGGGGAGGGAATCACACAAAGGCCTGCATACCAGGAAGCAAGGATCATGGGAGCCACAAATCTATCTGCCAGTCTGCTGAAATTACTATATCAGTGAAAGGATGCTTAGATTATATAAAGTCAAGGAAACTTTCAAATTGGTTCCAAACATCTGAAGAATCTGCAAACACATCAGTAAAAGATATACACATGTTGCAGTACACCTAATAGTTTTACCAATAAATAGAGTCAAGACATAGAAGGAAATTTTTTTTAGTATGTACACCAAATATCTAGCTAAAATCAAAAGGGCTAATCTGACTTTGCTCTGTTCAAAGGACTTTTCTAGGAGACTGGTTAAGGAAAGGATATAAAGCTTTGGTAATGTTGGAATACCATGAGTGTTATTTACCAATACGATTGGGTTTCGAAAAGACTGATTCAGGACAGAGTGTAGCATGTCACTATCACCACCTCACAGAAACATGATTGTAGATGTTCTCGTCCAGAGAATATGGCCAAAAACAGAGGACCATGATTTTTTATAACTGTAGAAAACTAGGTTCAGTGAGAGTCTGTGTCAACTTCAAAGGCTGGAACGTTTGCAGAAAATTTGCGGGGAATTCAGAGGAAAGAAGAGAGTAGAAGAACTGTCTCAACAGTGTCATCAAGTTAGGCTCCACATATCATTTAAAGTTCTCAATGTGCCGAGTAAATTAAGCAGAAAGACAAAGAGATTCTTTTGGTTAAAATACTATCCCAAAAGAAAACTGGATTTAAAGTCAGGTTCCAATATGAATTTTCTTTGGCGTGTCTAAAATACATGCATGCAGGTCATCTAGTCATTCATCCTTAGGGAGACATAGGCAAAATATATATGTCAATAGGGTGCCTGGTCCCAATCAGCTTTTCTTTAACTTTCTTGATAAGAGAAGAGATTTGGAAAATTTCCACACTACGGCACTTTGGAAAAGCTACAGTGATGTGAGGTCAACAAATTTACTCAGATATGTTTCTAAAAATGAATTCTAATGGCTTATTTTTTACATTTATTAATATAATTTAATATTGTTTCTCTCTACAAAAAGAAATTTTTCTTTAGGTTCATGTCGAAGTTTCAGGACTCCATGATCATTTTCTAGAAATAAATCTATGCCAAGATTATGTTGATAAAATTCATAGAAAGGAATCTGTGAATGCTGTTTTTCCAGATGTATCTGGAATATCTAGAACAACACTGAATATAGTTCAGTAAATATTAGCTGAGTGAATGAACAAAAAATTAGAACTGAAAATGGTTTCAGAGGTCATGTATTCCAATTCATGTCTCATTCAGTGTAGTCCTACAGTTTTCTAATCTTGAGTCTCTTACATTTGCAGAGCACCTTAATGAACAAAATTTATTCATATCTACTATTTTATTTCATCTTTGAAAAATTGCTATATAACAAGTATAGGTAGCCTTCACTTAACAGATGGAAAAACAGACTCCGAAAAGTGAGGTTATATGTTCAAGGTAACACGAACAGAAGGAGAGTTACCTATTAGTTTGTTCCATTCATTGCAATTTAATGTACAACATTTTACGTACCCATATGATAAATATCACCTTCACCTACTTCATGTCAGCCTCAATCCTCTTCTGGATTATAAAATTGCCCCTTTGCAGGTAAGAGTAGAGTGAGCCAAGCAACCCTGAACAACATCAAAACCACCAATTTTCTGGAAAGGCTGTCAGTGTACCATAGCTGCTCTGTGCCAAGCCACTCTGTGTTGGCAAGAATCCCTGCCCTCCGTCCTAAAGATTCTGACAAAGATCTCCCTGTAGTGGTCCACATTATCCCAGCTGCTAATCAGAACAGTGTCCATCTAAAGGAGAAACACTGTAGTTGTTTGTTAAGCACTGCTTATGTCAAGACCTTAAACCTAAAGCAAGAGTTATGAGAGAAAGAGCTATAGTATACTCACAGTGACAGCAAGACAGTAGATACTCAGTGAATACCTCAATTAATTAATTACTTAAGTACTTGTCAACTTTATCCAATATAGGTTTTTCAAAAGCTGCTTTTACTAATAACATTCTTCTTTCACTCTCATCAAAAATCTAGGTGGCCTCCTTAGGAACACAGATCAGAAGCAACACAATACAAAACAATACAACCTTTTTTTAACTGTGCCAATAGCATGAAACTAAAATAAACTAAAATTCATTCAAATGTAACCTAGGTGTCAGTTCCCTGGATATCCCCAAGTTCTCACAGCCATTCAGTCATCCTGCTCTTGATTTGAATGTTTCTTCTGCCTAGAATAGGAAGTTTAGAGTCCATCCCTCTACTTCTCTAGGGTTTCAGGCTAAGGGAGTAGATGATATGGTTCTAATCACCTCTGGCTCCCACCTACTGCTTTGTCACAATCTCTCAATTCAATGCATGTTGCAACATTTTTATGTTCCATTGTCCTTTTGAAAATTTCCTTGGTCCAAATCCTAGGGTACCAACAGAATTCAAACAAGGCTTTACTGCAGGTTTAGGGCAAAAGAGCACAGCATAGCAACATAAAAACTAAACATGTATGTATCCTTAAATACCTTATTATTGGGGGTTTTTTGAGCTTTGTAAAATATGTTATCATTTAATATAATTTGAGATTTGTTTTTCTTCCTCATATTTCTAAAATGTATCCATACAGTTACGGCTTCAACAATAATGATAATATTCTGGTTTTAGGCTGAATGCCGAGTTCCCGAGAGTGTCAGAGTGTCGTTTCATATGTGTCAAATATGTAATTTGGAAAACATCTTAACTAAATATTAGCCATCTGGTTCTTTTAAAGTTCTGTTAGCTGTTAACACCTCTAGGAACCTCTCCTGATTATTTATTACAACGAGCTCAGTTGAAGACCACGTTACTTGACTCCAACTCCCATCCTTCCTCCTTCCTCTCAACTGCTTTCTTTCAAATGCAGCTCTTAATTCTTTGATTCCCGTTAATGATTTTTCTAAATGTATTATTTGACACTAATTTGTAATAAACAACCTCAATCCCCATTATCATAGTAGCTTAATACAATACTCTTGTTCATATGAAAACCAGAGCTGAAATTCTTAGCCAGGAGATCTCCTAAGAAGCAATTCCAACTGGGCACTCAGGATTCGGGCTCTTTTCATCGTGCTTCATCATCTTAAAGCCCTTCTCTTCCTGCTGTATGGTTGGGGCGAAAGCTCACACTGGGACTTTTTATAATCAGGCCTGAAAGTGGCATATATTACTTCCACTCACTTTACATTCAAAGAGCTCAGTGTCTTTCTGTGTGCCCAGGAGAAAAATTCATTTTGTAAACTCATAATATTGTCTCTGGTCTTCTTTTGCTTCTCCAGCCTGCCCAGGCTATTATAGAAGCTAGGGAGGCAGAAAGTAGAAAGGTTTTTTTTTATATATATCTGTTATACACAAACAGAATATTAGACTTTTTTTTTCTGAATAAAATCAGAACTCTTTACATTAATGAATTTGCTACAACCATATAATAGGGACGGGGGTATTTTAAGATCATAACAAATTTCCTTGGCAACAAATTTTTATACTTTGATTTTAATTTTTATTAAATTTATTGAGGTGACATTGGTTAATAAAATTTTATAGGTTTCAAGTGTATACGTCTTTAATATATCATCTGTATATCGTATTGTGTGCTCACCATCCAAAGTTAAATCTCCTTCCATCACCATATAGTTGACCCCCTTTACCCTTTTCTACCTCTCCCCTACACCTCCCACATTTCCCTCTGGTAACCAACAGACTATTGTCTGTGTCTATGAGTTTTTGTTCATATGTCTCATTCATTTGCTGCTTTCAGTTTTATATCCCACATCTGAGCGAATTCATATAGCTCTCATCTTTTCTATCTGACTTAGCATGATCTGTTACTGACATTCTTTGTCATAAGAAAAGAGAATATCAGAATAAAGAAATGAACTAAGGTTCTGAACCCACTTCTTTGTTTCAGTTTGTTTCAGAGTCAGTTGCCTTGAAAACCAAAATAGGAGGTTTTAAAAGAGAAAAGGGCATCTTAAATTACAAAAACTTGGTTACATATATAAAGAGTCACAGACTGGAGGACTAATATCATGAAGTTTATGCCACAAGCCTTGGAGTAAAGAAAATTTAATCAAGAAGATACAAAAGTTTCCCCAACCCAACAGGAGATTACATGTCAGACAGTGGATGGGAAAGGAAAAATTAAAGGTGACTTACTGGAGTTTAAATATTGGTAGCTACTTAAGAAATGTCTAGTACTTCATCTCCTTAGGGTAAAAAAATGGTTGGGAAGAATGACGGAAGGGAAGGAGGTATCTCTGGATATACTGATAGGAATCTGAAATGAGTTTGAAGAGATCTCAGAAAAGAATTGTTGCCTCGCTACAGTGTAACCACAGAAGTTCTAACTTGTATTCACTTACAACTTTATCCTTCTCTAAACAACACTTTTGATGGCATATTGTGATTTAGGTTTTGTGATAGGTATTAAGTATGTAAATATTAATAAATCTACTTTCTATAACTCCTTTTATAGTCTTATAGTAGAGTGGGCATGTTAGCCAGGCTACAGGACTTATTGCACCTGAATATTTGTATTAGGTTATAAATATCCTCAACAGGGGCTTAAACAATGCAGTTTATCTTTAACACACAATAGTCTGACTATAGGCAGTCTAGAGTGGATACAGTAGCTCCACAGTATCAGGGATGTAGGTCTCTTCTGTCTTACTGCTTTGCCATTCCAGGGTGTTACCTATCTCTGCATAGTCAAAAATTGTCCACTGTACTCATGTTCCAATCAGTGGATGAAAAGGAGAAGGGGGTAAGGGAAGGGCATACCTTTTACTTTAAAGAACGTGTCTCAGAAGTTGTACACACCATTCTGTGCATAAAACATTGGTAAAAAACTCAGTCTCATGGTCACACATACTGCAGGGATGCTGGGTAATTTAGTTCTCATTTGGGCAGCCATATGCCTGATTAAATCCTTTTGCTAAATAAAGACAGACCAGACAGTGGGAGGCAACTGTAATATCTGCTTTAATCTGCTCATCCTCTGTCTTCTTAAATATGCACAATATGTGATCCAACAAAGGAAAGAAACTAACTTCTAAAGGGAAAATAGAGGAAAGGATAAAGGGAAGAGACAGCATGCTGATCAAGTAGACCTTCAGATAAGAACTGATGCTTAAACTGAGTTTCGTAAGGTAAGTAGAAGTACATGAAGATGACTGAGAAGAATAAAGGCCTTTAGGGTGAAGGAAAATGAAAACATGTTCAGTATCACAGAAGTGTGAACTTTGCTGTTGCATTTAGGGAATTACAAATAGTTTTATAAAGCCAAAGCACCTGGAGGAATAGATGGAGATGAGACCAGCTAGATAGGAAAAAATCAGTCCATAAACAGCTGTCTAGGGCCAGCAAAAAAATTGGCCATTGTTCTGCAGGTAAAAGGGAAATGCTGATTAATTTTAAGTGAGAAAGTGACATAACCACATTTATAATTTAAAAGATTTTTCTTGAGACAATGCAGAGAATAGATGAGCCTGGAAACAGGGATAAGATTTAGGAGGCAGCTACAATTTTACAAAAGCAAAATTACAAGGGTATTACTCATGGCAATACTCATAAGAAATAAGAGCTTTAGGTGACAGAATTAACTTGGCAATTAATTGGCAGTAGAAGTGAAGAGACAGGAAGATTACTGGATGACTGGGTACATGTAGCTTAAGGTACAAAATTCAAAATAAGATCATGAATATGTTGAGTTTGAAAATAGTAGATACCAAGAAACACCTGAGTGAAAGTGACCAATATTCACATAAAATAAGGATCTGGGATTCAGGAGGGAGGTCTAAAATGGAAATGTCTATTTGGAAATCATCAGTGTGATGTGGTAGTCAGAACATGTGACATCAATCAATGGGAATGCATAGCCTGAGAAAAGAAGACATATGAGAATGGGAGATCGGTTACTATGCAGTGCCAAGTAGTATCACAGACCCTATAAAGCATTTTTGGAAGTCATATTTCAAGGCTCTGAGCCACATAGGTAGTTATTGTATTCAAATACATAAAAAGTCACTGTAACCTGGAGCTAACAGTGAATAGGTGAAGGGACTCTGTTGCTTTATGTTAGAGGAAGGACAGAACTTTAAAACCAAGGTCATAATAGAGCATGAATTAGAGAATATGGATGCAAATCCCAGATCTGTCTCTTCCCGGCATCTTGGCCTTGGGCACAGAAGAAACAGCTCCTTAAAGAGAAAGAAAAAGCATGTCAGAAAGAAGCAATGACTGAAAATTGAAAGAAAACACTGTCTGTATTTCCATGTTCTTAATTCCTAGCTTGCCTTGGAATTCTTTCATTCCTACCTTTGAGTTCCATGAAATATTATTATAGTTTATTATAATAGTTTTCCCTTTTTACCTCTAGTATAGAGTAAATTGATTTGTTTCTTGCAACAGTAAGATCTTAATATACAGATACAACATCCTTTTAGAAAGAGAAATGCTATTTTCTCCTACATGGGGTATGTGATTTTCTTAGTTCAAGGCTGAACTTTTGGATTCAAGGTAAGAGAAAAGGAAATGTGAGGAGGAAATGGGGTAGGAAAAAATAACCCTATCTATAACAGAGATGGTTAGTTACCATCCGATATACATTACTCTCTTTCCTCAATAAAAGAATGCACATTTTAATTGATAATTGGTAAAAAAAAAAATTAAATTAAATTTTAAAAAAGCATTTTGCAGTCTTCCCTGAAGCCAGGCATGACATGTGACAAAATTCTGGATGAGACGTGAGTGAAAGATGATATGGAACTTCCTAGAATGAATTAGTTCTAAAAGAACACTAATTCATTTAGAAAATATCTGTTTGTCCTTTCTCCCTTTATCCTTCCTGTATTCTGAACAGCTGACATGAGAGCAGGAGTTCCAGCAGGCATTTTGGAACAAGAGGTGATCTTCAGAATGAAAGTCGTTCACAGGATGGTGAAATAAGATGGCAGAAGGAGCCCAGGTTCCTGATGACCATAGAGCCACCTTGAGAGCCCTGTTCTCTATTCTGTTTCTTTCATATGGAAGAGAAATAAATTTTATCTTATTTAAGACATTTGGGGTTTGCCGTCAAATAAAGCTAAACTTACTTGTAGCAGACACTTCAAAAACTCAATATGGCTTTGTATTATTTATACAACTTTAATTCCTAATATTAGTACTGCATTTATCACAATATTTTCTTATAAAAAATATTTATGGACTCTTTTTTTTACATTTATTTGTAGAAGTCAGAATTATGTGATGAAGGGAAAAAAAACAACCAGAAAATTAAGAAACCTATATTCAGAAACTAGTTATACTATTTTATTAAGTAATAGAACTTCAGGACATTTTTTATATTTTTAACATGAAGGATTTGAACTAAATGATCCCTAAGGTCTCTTTCAACTGCAAAAATTTCTCTTATCCTGTATGTCCTGTTTTCATCATAGTTATTGAAAAGATCAAATGTATAACTATTACTTAACAAATATATACCATTATGCCAGGCACTTAGCAGATGTTATCATAACAGACCAATCTGGTAGGCATCTCCCATTTTACAGATAAGAAAACTGAGGCATATACAAGTTAATTAATTTACCCAAGTCACACAGCTTATACTTGGCAGAACCAGGATTCAAACCTAGGACGTCTGACTAGGTCCCTGATTTTAATCACTGTCCTATCCTGCCTCTGTAAACAGGGTAGTAAATGAGCTCCACTTAACCAAGAGACCACAGTCATCCCAGGACAAATGACTCAAAGAATCTAACAGGACCTGTCAATTCTATATATAAAATATATCTAACTGTGATTTTTCCCAGCCCTTCAAACTCAGTATTGATGGGAAGCTCATAGTGCAGCAGCGACTTCAGAAGGGTACATGTGCTATGCTGTGGACCAGATGGATGCAGCTTCCCCAAGAAACAAGACTGAAGAAATTTTCTCAGAATAGCCTGGGGAAGGAGGGTGTTCACACTCTCTAATTTTTATTTAAATAACTAGATAAATGAATAAATACACCATTCCCTAACCTTCTTTCAAGCTGGGTGCACCATTGATTTTGCCATTGCTGGTATGCTACAGCCACTGAACCTCCTCGCTTCCCTGGCATGTGAATATTGGGTTTCACATAGAAAAGTGAAAAATGACTTTAAGCTAATTTCTACATGAAATACAATATATTTGCCAGATTAGCTGGACCCTTATATTATTCATAAATCAATTATGTTTATCCATAGCCAAAAAAGTACAAAAATATTCTTTCCTCATTTTGAAATCCAATCTGATATTCACAGCCATTATACTGCCCTTCATATGAATCATTGTTTCATACTGTAGTTGTTAGTACTGTGGCTGATTCATTTTCTGCCTTATAGTATTCACTTGTGGTAGGATTTGGGGAGTTATTGAAGTAAATCCTTTTATTCACTAGATTTTTTTTTTATCTCATCTTCAGTCTCTTTGTTCAGATTTTACACCAAAGTTTTCTGAAAGCTGTAACAAGGAGGAGAAGAACAAACTGTTAAATCCTACTAAAGCCGGCAAAGCCATACAAATGGATGGCGAAGCCTCTCTCTTCACTACTTCTGCTTGATCTTGCCTTTCCTTCCAGAGTCACAACACACCTGTCTTCTTATTTGCCCCTTTCATTCCTCTGAAACACAGTTATGTTAATATTCTGTGCTGAAACACTTTAAAAATATCAGTCTGTATTTCTGATCTTTATTCAAATACACACAAATAAACATGAGTTATTTTATAGGCATCACATATATCACTATTTTGGAAGAGCCACATTCAAACACAGATGTCTGCTGTTCTGGTACCTCCAATATCACATTATTCCGTGCATATTTAGAAGGTGTCATGGGATCAGCTCTGGTTTAGACTCTTTGGAAGTCATGGTTTGGGGATTATGCCCTGCTGCCCTTTCCACATTAAATGCTCCACTGAATGAGTGGAAACAGATGGACCCAGCAGAAGGAAGACCATCTGACTCAAACTGCCAACCCCCAGGTGGAATGTAAGGAGATGGAAAAGCAAGAGTCTTTTGGACACTGTCATTGCTATAAGAAAATATAATAATAAAAGAGAGGATTTGCCATTGCAGATATTAGTGAGGGTCATTTCAGTGAGAAATTCTTTTCCATGGCCATAGTCACAGTATATTTTATTTCAACACTCATGATAGCTTTACTCAAGGGATCGTTTACCTTATCCCGCATTTAAGGACTATTCCTTGCCTGAGAAACTGACTACTAAAGCTTATCCTTTCTTTGCATTTGAAATATTGGGCTTTTCATTTTAAATGTTAGGCATGAAATTTCATCTTCATCATGAGAGTCCCTTTCATTAAATGTTTACAACATGCAGTATACTGTGCTAAGAGCTTTATAGTCACCATCCTATTTGAACCTTAAAACAACTTTTTGTGGTAACTATTATCAACTCGTCTTTATAGATAAGGAGGTAAAACGTCATATAAATATTAAAGGCAAGATCCATATCAAATCCTAGGCTTTCAGGACTTCAAATCCATGCTTTTGACTACCATATTACGCTATGTCGCCTTTGCCCTCAGGCATGCATTGCCCAAGAGCCATGCCCAATTTTTCCCCCATATCTTTTCATTAGCCAGTATGTCTTGCTGTTATCAGTTGGTTTTTAGAACTTCCTTTTTGTTTCCCATTTTCTATGTTCACAGGATTATTGTTCATTTTTTTTTAATGGAGTTGAAGTAAATATAGAACAGTGACATTATTCAAAAGCAGAATTTGTTTTGAATGGTTTCAACCATTTTCTTTATAAACACATTTTTTTCTATCACCACATAAAAAGACCCAAAACTAACTGCATTTTTACACTGGCTGAAAATGATTCTGAACTTTTGAAAATGCCTAGTTTTATAAGATACAGAATGACACACCTCTGCATATCAGAGCAGCTGGTCTTAAAATGGGCAGGCAATTCAGCCAGCAACGGCCCCGCCTTTGGCTTCTTATATGGAGCTGCCATGACATCTAGTGGCCAAAGATTAGGGAAGACATTCTTTATCTATAAAGCATGTAGGGGTTCTAATTTAGAAGCATATGTATAAGCATAGCTAATGAAAATTTAAATTTATGTAGCTTTAAATTAATACTTTATAGTTTACAACTCACTTTTCTATCAATTATTGGTGTGTGAACTTGAATGCAATGTTTTTCCTGTTTTGTTTAGATTGTTAAAATATTTATTCTAATTGTTACATCAAAATCATGGTTTATTCTGAGTACAGGAATGAAACATAGAATTTCATTCTTTGTGTTTCATTTCTACAAGTGTAATAGTTCTTTACACAAAATTTACATTTTAAATGAGAGTATAAGTAGACAAGTAATGAATTTGTATTATCTCAACTAAATTATAGTTAAATAATGATTAATATACAAACAAATTTTCTATGTCTTTTGCTGACTTAATTGAATATGATTTTTGCCAAATTTTAAAAAAATATTTAATGCTATTAGAGGATGAAATAGAAGACCAGAAATTGACTTTAAAAAAAACTAAAACTAAAAATGAACAGCTTGTGGTCATTTTCAGCAAATGTTTAATTTCAAAGGACTATTCTCTAGTAATTAAGTTTTCTGTAGTTGAAGCTAAAAGAAACCACCATATGTAAATGACCAGAAAGATTTTTTAAAATATTTTTTTCTAATGTGATTTCTCAGCCTAAGAAACTCCAAAAGCAGAGTCTGAGAGAAACTCTGACTCATGAGCGGTTTAGTAAAAAAAATACAATTTCAGGAGCAAGAACAAGAAACAGGAAGGGCCAGGAGGAACAGCAATAGATACATAGGGAGAGGCAGGTGATGCAGAGGTGCAGTATGCAGTTGGCCACTCCTGTGTACAACTGGTGCTAGATCTGTGAAACCTGAAAAGACTTATTGAATGTGCTATTTCTCAAAACCATCCACTGGAAGGATGAAAGGGTGGAGCATTTATCTGTCAACTCATATCCACATTCGTCAAGTTTTGTCACATGGGTCACAAACTCTCCCACATTTCCAGGATGTTCATGTGTGTTCAAGCAGCTCAGGCTGCAGGTGTCAAAAGAAGGCTCATATGGGCTGAGCTAAGAAACTTCTGGTGACACAATGCTGATCAGTATCTGTGCAGACCTGTTCTCTGCAACCATGCCTGGAAAGAATGATGAGGCAAGTAGATTTGCAATGGTACAAAGAAATGTCCAATATATGTATATATGTTATGTTTTATATTCATAATATATAGGTCATTCAAGTTTATTAATATGGATATTTTTATATTTTTATGGACATTATTAAATATGTTGATTGGTTCATATAATCATCACTCTGGCCAATACAAAGAGATCTTGAATCAGGAGTAAAATCCATTCTTCCTGATTAACAATTATTTCAGCAGCATTAGTCCAAATAATGTTCGCAGTAGGAATTATGTAGAAATATTTTAATCTTGTAAAAATTCAACATTTCAAACCAATTTTCTCAATACTAAATCCTGAGATGATGGGAATAACAGACTCCTGGGAAGAAACTCTGTTAAGTTTTTATAGGAGTCTCAAAAACCGATATTTTCCAGAAAGAAGAGAAACATAAAAGAAAATGAGAGTGAGAAATAGGAGAAAATTAAAATCCTACCTCAAATTATGAAAAAGATTTCCCAAAAGATAATCTTGTATTTTGCTTGCCAAACAAAATTGGAAGTTCTAATGTTGTATATATGCTTCATAGTGCTTAAACTGATCATTTTATCATCCTCAAAATGCAAAACTTTTGTTGGATCCTTAGTGCTATCAAATTCAATTCAAGATAGGTCAAAGACTTAAATGTGAAAAATAAAAATCATTAGATTCCTAAAGATAGTATAGTAAAGTTTTTTATAATCTTTAGGATGAAGAAGTCTTTTCTAGTCAAAAGTCTTAAATGCTGAGTAAATTTTATTACTTAAATGGTAAAACCATATATGTTGCAAAGAAATACCAAATAAAAACACAAAATACTTGCAGCATGTATGACAGATGGACAAGTCATTAATATCTATAACATTAAAAGAGCTATATCAAATCATTAACTAAAAAATGAACACCATAACAAAGTATACCAAAGAACTCAAATATATAATTTTTTTAAAAAGTTAAATATTAAGAAACATGAAAATATATAATAACGATTAACATTACTGAGAGTGAGTTTACCAGGAAGTATTATAGGAACTCTATGTGTATTAATTCAGTTAATCCTCACAACAATCCTACAAGATTATTGTTATTATTATCACCATTTTGCAGATGAGTAACACAAGACATTGAGAAGTGAAATAATTGGCACAAGGTCAAAAAGCTGTTAAGCAGTAAAGCTAGAATTTGAACTCACATAGTCAGACTTCAGAGCCTGGAATGCTAACCAAAAGTACACCCTCATTATTAATAAAAAATGCAAATGAAAACAATTATTTACTACTTTCCACCTAGTCATTTGATAATGATCTTAAAGATTATCAGTGCTTGTGGGCACTCATATATTGTTGGTAGGACTGTCAAATGACACAGTCTTTCTGGAAGGCAGTCTAGCAATATGCATCAATATTAAATGTCTTCCCTGTTTCACAAATACCTTTCCTTTTATAGCACATCCCAAGGAGATAAAGAATCAAACGGATGCCCACCAAATGAAGTTATTCACAGCATTGTTAATAATGGGAAGGAGAAGGAAATGTAAATAATAGTGTTCATCAGCAGAATAATGGTTGAATAATTAAAGTGTAGCTATACAATGAACAAATATACAGCCTTAAAAATGGATGGTCTATTCATTGACATGGAGAGGTCTGAAGATCACTGAGTATAAATTCTAATTAGTAAGCAGGATATAAATAGTGCTTTTCTACTTTTTGCTGTCATAGATCATGAGAGTTTCTATACAGCCCACAATTAATGTGTCTCAGTGAGTCACTGATTCTCAATTGAATAGGTGAGGGGAAGCATAGTTCCCAATTATGAACCATTGATGTACAGTATAAAGATATACATAGATGTACATAAATAAAGATACATGTAAATATATCATGCATATGTACACATACATGTACAACTCTGTGTGTGCTTATTTGTCATAAAATATCGGAATGGATTTTCACAAAAACTTGAAAAATTAATATTAGCCTAAATAATACTATTGAGAGGTATTTATATTTTATATCTTTATATATTTTCTGTTTTGTTTGAATTTTCTATACAATTGTGCATTATCCAGCAAATCAGAATGTAAAATAATTTTTTATCTTGAAAAAGAATTAATGTCTTTGATATGTTATTCTTAAGCTGTAAACATCTTATGATCAAATTTCTCTTATTTCATCTGTTACGTTACTGCTGTGCTTGTGGTCCATTAAACAAAGACCAATAGATGTAAAACCCATGCTTCCTTTATAGACAGCACTCTTAAATATTAAGACAGAAGGAAGACATGTTAACCTGCTTTAATTTCGAAGATCCAACTGCCTCCTCCCACAAGAAGTAACTCCTCACATTCCTTAAGGCTTTAGCAGATCCCTATTCCCTGGAGGAGAAGCAGAGTGCACCAAACTTCAGGAGCTAATGCCTCCCTTATACATTAAGAAGTCAGTAACTCACTTCTACCAGGATTAAATCATTCATTCCAACATGATCTTAACAGAAGTGTTTAATGCCAGCTCCCTCCCTGCTAAACCTCTTAGTACAGTATGTTCTTAGGACATATCCTCCCAAGAGAGCAGCAGCGTAGATTCAAGGTAGGAAGGTTAAATCGACTCATCGTGGTCAGTAGTTCAGCTACGCAGCTACTGAAAAAACATCTATGTTGCAAAATGGGAAATCTTGTACACTGGATATGTATAATTCCCGTACACTGAACTATCCACTGATTTCTACTGGATTTAATAAAAGCTGTGAAAATCCTGATGTGGGATTCAGAATCAGGAATCATGTACCATATAAAAATCAACCATGCTGTCATAATCTCAATGAAAATCCAGAGCTGGGGCTTCTTAAAAATTATCTAGTTTTTCTGTGGAAATATTCATTTTACACATACACACACACACACACACACACACACACACGCACACATGGATAAAATTAAAATGACAAACAAGTGTGAAAGTAAATACCCCTAAAATTAAGGGCAACCTCCTTTTCAGGAAACTATACATAATTCAACAGGGTTTAGTAAGGATAGAAATGTTAATTATACTAGAAAGTTATTTATCCTCATTTAGATGAAAGTTCAATTACAATATAACTATTTATTAAACGTGTTTGTATTCTACACATAAAAATCATTTGGCCTTTAAAACAAATGATCTAGAAATAAATGTAACTAAAGAGATTTAATTCTGAATCCAGGTCAGAATTTAGGCATGACCACATGATGTACAACTATTCTGGGTAACAGGTATTATTAATAACAATTTTATGGGTAAAAAAAATCTAGACCAATAAATGTTAACTGACTTGCACAAAGTCAAACAGTAAGTAACTGGAAGAACTGGAATAGTGCCTAGGTCTTAAATTTTAAGTCTGATTTTTTTTTTCTATATCATGCTTCTTCCTTGACATTACAGATAAGTTTATTGTTCAGGGTGGCCAAGAAAGAGTCAGTTATTCATTTAATTCTAAAATATATAAAAATGCAATGTAAAATTTCTTCGAGAGAGAAATAATATTAGTAGGCTGAAACTATATTTCATTACATATGAAGTCGTTGATGCCTTTTGCATGAGTTTAATTACTAAAGTAGTAAAAAAAAATGTCGTTATGAGTTAATTCATCTACGTAAACCCTGAGGATAGCACAGCAGCTACTGTGCTCAGGCTCCACATTGTAGCAATAGTTGACAGTGAAGAGTGATATGGGACAACCAGTCTTACCTCAGGGAACTTGTCTCAAGTTAACTAAAGATAGAATGTGTGAGTCAAATACAAGCTTTCTAACAAGTCTGTCTTTTGAGGGGGAGAGAAGTGTGTGGTGTCTACTAAAATCATTGGAACTATGGTGGAAAAGGAGACCACTCAGAAAACACAAAGAATCATGCTTGGAGAAGAAAGGAGAAGAAATATGTATGATTCCTACAACTTTAATGTATGTAGTATATAATGCATAGTGCATATTCAGTTTCCCCTCAATAAATTGCTTTGTTTTATTTATGAAATTCCAAGTTAGTTGAAACCCAGAAGGTATTATTTGGGTGCTGTGTCTGAACCAATGCCCAGAATAGCAGGAAGTAACCCTCACATAACAGAGCCTACACTTTGACATAAAGCACATTACTACAGTGTATATTTTAAGTGTCTTACTTTTAATAATTGGCTTTTACACATCTACAATAATCTGTGGGAAAAGCATAGATCATCTTGATAACTTCATATTTTTTCTACAAGAAAGAGGACCCAATTCAAACAACCCCTAATTATACAAAATTCCTGGTTGAAAAAGTTTCAATAATATGGCATACAGTTGCCTTACTAAGTTCAACCTTTGGAATACTGATTTGTATTAAATCCATTCAAATAAATTATGTGCATAGACTACCCTAGAGACAAAAAATGAATATCTTAAGACCTGTTAAGCAGGGTATTTTTAAAGTTTCAAAATTTTAATACTTAAGAATTACCTTTTCAACCAGTTAATTACATTTACATTAAAATTACATTTTAATAAAATGATTCTAATTAACATGATTAAATAATTTTGAGATTATGTTGAAAAGAAACAAATTTGAACAAACAGGGATTATAATACTTAAGCTACAGATACTCAGAGCCAAAGATCGTTTCAAGTGAAAGTTTCTCAGTTTGTTTTCTTGAGAAAAGCCAATGTATGATAGCAAAAGAAGATCTATCTAAACCCATCAGGAAAACATAAAGTATACAAAATAGAAAACAATCCTTAGAAGAGAAGTCAGTGAAGTATCTGAATATAATACTGAGAATCTGTTCCAATTAGTATCTATGTAAGATTTTTCTTAAAAAAAAAAAATCTGAGAGTTTTATTTTTCTGAAAGGTGTCTCTACACACAAAACAGACCAGTTTGGTGAATTACATGTACCACTGCTCATCCACCAAAAAAGATAATCAGCCCAGCAGCAAAACAGGCTCAAAACACACAGTGTCAGCAAATCCTTGATCTTAAATTTAAGGAGAGAAGAAGCAGACTCAAGGACAGTTGTTAAGGAATTCTGGCAGAATCTCTTCAGAGAGAAGTTAATAGACGTAATAAATGACCCAGGGCACTGGTAGGAACACATTATATAAATAAACTTAAGAAGAAGTTATACAAAAAATTTGGACCCAAACAAATGAGAACCTGTAAGTTACCCATGCAAACTCGTAATGGCACAGCCTATTCAAAGCTGTCTGACCTGTGGCTCCCCTATTTTTTGTCAGTTATGGGAGCATCTTCTTAAGCTGTCACTTTTACAGATGCAAGCAGAATAATTTTATAAAGAGATATTTTGTCTTATTACACACTGCCCCCAGTACATAGTCCAGACTTCCCTCTTAGCTTGAAGGAAAAGTCAATGAATATTGGAGCAGAAGGTTTACATTAGAGTTTTAATTTAAATTATCATTACCATGGGTTCTTAAATTACCTAATGATTAGTTTGCTCTGTAAACCTAAAACAGAACTTTTTAAGATAAACTTTAACTCACTACAAATCATATAATTATTTCCATATAAAGTCTGTTTATTAAATATGTTAAACTGTGATATAGTCCCTTTAAATTTATGGAAAGACAAAGAATTGCCTGGCAGGAATACCTGCAAAAGCATTAAACATCATTTAAAAAAAAAATTTTTTGTACTATAAAAAATAGAGAGTACACAAGGAATATCTAAACTATCCAAGGCTGAGAATTCAGTTGCTAAGTCTAACATGAGCCAAGATGATCTCATTTTATGTGGAGCCATCCTTAAGGCAAAGATTATAGCTCTTAACTTTATCTATGAGACTTTCATTATTTTGGCTAATTCTAAAAGGAAACATTTCAGACTTCTTCATCTCCTGATTACAAGGAATTTAATGACTGATTGGGGGTTCAACAGCACATAGCTCTTTCCCCATTTTGGATGCAAAAAAATTCCTGAAAAAGATATGGTTACAAATTACTATAGCCCCCACCAAAAGATCATAAGGTTAATGTTTTAACATCTCTGGAACATACCTGTTAATTGTAGAGACTTTATCCATAGACACAAGCATAACCCTCCCTGAAAGGAACTATGTGTATCTAGTTTAGCTTTGTAACACCTCACAACTGGCACGTTAAGCCATTAGGAAAATTATTAGCGACAAATGTCCTGTTTCTGTCAAACAACAAAGATTCTCTGAAGTAAAATTGCACTGCTGCATCAACAACCAGACATTATTTTTTTTCCCCTATGACAACGTTAGCAGGAATTAACGACAGTAGGAACCCTGTGAAGCTTCAGAGCTCCAAGGGGACTATCTGGCAGATTCTAGACAGGTTCCTTTCTGAATGAATAGATGTAACCCCTATTAACTCTTCAGTTACTATTCAGGCAAACCATATATAGATATTTCCTATGATATTATTGATGCATGTCAGAGGGTTACCAGTTTCAAAAAGATATAACTTCAGAATATTTTGTGGCAAGTCTTTAGCCTGTCAACCTGTGGGGATTAGACATTGATTTTCTTTCTTTATCTTCACAACCACACCTGAAAGTGAAATTATTTCTAACCTCATACTACTCACCAAGCCAAATATCCATGAACACACACAACACAGATAGCAAGCAGTGTAGTCATCCAGAATGTTTTCTTATAGATTTATCATCTTAAGTTATTAATTTAATCGCAGCCTGGAATATTATACTTCTCCGATTACATCATGAGGTTATGATAAAATATCAAGCACTTATAAGTCTCTAAAGAACCCTTATCTTTTTAGATACAAAAACTACCCAACATGTGATATATCTAAAATATCTTCCATTTGTATCATGCAAGCTACATAAGAGATAAAAACAACATTATCTATGACTGCTTTGAGGCAGTGACGGGTTTCTTCATTGTCCATGAGGAACAAAGGAAAAAATATTTATAACAGGCTTCCATCTGGATTTTACAGAGCCCGAAGTCTGTGTTGCTCTGAACAAAACTGATCTTGGAAGTGGTTAGGTTTTTCTCATTGCTTTCAGTTTTTGACAGGTGTGGCATAACACTGCCAAGTAAAATATATATTTAAATGAAGTAATGCAAGAAAAATCATCAATTACATGGTTTGTATTTTGCAGACTCAAATCCATTTGATATGTATGTGCTCTCCTCATCAAGATCTTAAGAGGAGAATAAAATGCAATTTAAAGTTTAATTAAATTAACATTTTTTCACTTGCAATATAGTATAATCCTCAGAAACAATCATATGACAAATATTTTCCAGTACCTTGACTGAAACTCAGATGTTGAGTGATTTGCCCAAGATTACAAAGCTGGTAATTGATGAAATCTGCTTTTCGAACCCAGGATTCAAGACACGACATAAAATGTTCTTTCCGCTATGCCAGATTGCATCCTTACACAACACTCAATACTCTTTTTTCACTGAAGAAATATGCTGAGAAAATCTCTACATGTGACTCAACATACAACTCTGAGAGGTACCTGTGTGGATTTCCACCTTATGAGGTTCATTAAGAGATAAGGAAGCAGCCAGAACATCAATAAATCCCTAAGTGTCTGTCCTTCAACAGATAACACCACAGAGTCATTTATTTTAACCTTGGCAAAGGTTCATTGACTTTTGGTTTAGTTTCCTTGTCTGGATTTCATTAAATGGTACATGTGTAAATCAAAAAATACAAGAAGAATGAAAGTTGGTAAAAGATAAAAAAAAAAAAAACTTGGTAGATAAAGGAGATCAGTATTTATTTTACAGATACAATACTCTTTATAAAACAAATTGCCTGTGACACATTTTGTGTAATTTATGTAAATTGAATATTGTTTTAAGTTCCTCAAAGGCACTCATTACTCAAAGGAACACTTTAGTGTAATTTTTGTAAGCAAACGTTAATCTTGAGCATAGCTGTCTATAGGCAATATAGCACAACGCCTTACAGCAGGGACTTCAGAGACAGACTTTAGCGATTTAATTCTGACTCCTCCATTAACAGCCATGTAGCCTTAAGCAAGTTACTTAACTTCTCCATTCCTGCATTTGTAAAATAAGGGGATGATAAGAATATCCTTCTCAAGAGTTACTATGAGAGTTAAATACACACACACACACACACACACACACACACACACACACGTATATGTGTGTGTGTGCGCGTGTGTGTACAGTTGGGGTTTCGTATGTAGCAGAGCAGCTCCCCTGCTGCGATCTATTGAAAGTCAGCCCTCGACACAAGGGTTTGTAAGAAAAATTTTTTAAAGATACACATATATATATTTATATATATAAAGTACTTGGAACCTTAAGTACTGGCACATAGTAAGTACTAAACATGTTGACTAAAAACATTATCACATTGCTTAAAATAATGTACATCTCTGTTACAAATTGCTACTTATGTAGGATCTGAATAAACATTGATGGTGATGATGATTATATAAAGTTATCATAACCATATTAACTACATTATGGACCTCTATAGTACATAGTGTATAGATTTGTAAGCCAAATCTCTATAATTAAAAACAGTTAAGCCAGTTTTCAGATACATGGGAAAAAAGTATTGAGGAATGCATAAGTAGAGTTGTGAACTGAAATAAAGAGGTAGATAGATAGATAGATAGATAGATAGATAGATAGATATTGTATACTTACAGAGATATATACACAATAAGTGCACACACACACAGAGATGACAATGTGAAATGACAGTTTGTCTTACTGAGCATAGCAAATATTGTTGATGCCTTAAAAATTATTCCTGCCCAGATGCCAAAAAGTCTCAAGTTCTTCTATTGAAAGACTCATCCTATTGAATAAACTTTCCTCAATTCATTTTTTTTTTTAACAGAAGTATTCCTGAGAGGGTGTTAGTCACATATAAGTTAATTCAGCCAGATATAAGTGACTGATTAGATTCTCTTTTCTAGGAAAATGGATGTGCACAGGACTTAAGAGTTCAATCCTGTTTAGTAGTCTGCTTGGCAGAAGAAGAACAGACACAGAAAGGAATAAAACTAGTATAGGAGATGCTAAGAGTGTAGAACCAGCCCTTGTTTGATTTTTTTCTATTTTTTATCCATTAGACCCCACTTGGTCAACTTCTTCTGTAAAGGGTCAGATAGTAGATATTTTAAGCTCTGCAGTCCTTATAGTCTCTGTCACAGCTACTCAACTCCACCGCTGTAGCACAAAAGCAGCCCTAGATAACACTGAAACAAATGAGAGGGCTTATGCTCTGATAGAACTCTATCTACAAATATAGGCTTGGGGCTGAATTTGGCCCTCAAGACATAGTCTGCTATCCCCTGCTCTAGACCAGTAGCCCTTGAGATTTTCTGATAAAGTCCCTGCCATATCCCTGCCCCATGTAAAATTTAATTTGTAATAAACAAAAAGATATTTCTGTAAAGAGAGTAAAAAGAGCATATATATTAACACATTTAAGCCTTTACTTCAAGTGACGTGCAAAGTAAACCCAAAGCTCTGTTACACATATCTATGTATTGTCAACATAAGACCATCCGAACCTGTAGAGAATTTTTATAATTTATTTGAGGCAAACAGAGAATATACCTGAAAGTAAGATCACAACAGACTGAGATAAAAGCTTCCTTCAGAGAATAACAGTTTGCAGTTTCTTTTACACATTTGAGATTAAGGAGTGAATGTAGGGAAGATTACATGAAGGTGGGAGAAAGCAAGACGGAGAATCAGATTAGAGGGTAGTTAAGACTACATGTTCTCTTGAGAGTGGTCAAGTTTTACAGGAAGGAGTTGCAAAGGGTGGTCATGCTTTAGAAAGAGGGGCATTTCAAAGGTATATTAACCTGGATGCACAGAAACAATGGACAGGGCTTGCTGAAGGCAAAGATAAATCTTTTACTAAAGAAGATATACGCATGGGGCATGACTGCCTGCCATGACCTGCTCAGTTAGAAATTTATAATCAGATCACTCTGTTAGGTTACTTTCCATAGAATCCCTTTTTCATCCATAATATAAACCCTATAAACCTTGTAATTGAGAGAACACAGAGGCCCAGGCTTCCTCAAATTGATGTTTTGAAATCCACGGACACTTCTGTCTCAGTGTTTTTCTGTTCTGGAAACTAAAATTACCACAAAAAAAATAAACTACTAATACCTTTGTAGATACTGGGGCTACTTTACCTGTTCTGGACACTATCCAATTAAGTTGCCCTCTCCCTCGGAGTAGAATTTCAGTATAAATGGTAGGGATATCTACCTGTTTTTAAATCAGAATGTATTCCCTTTCAGCTAAGGAATGTTATAGGGCAATATATATATTTTGCTATTCAAATCTGCCCCAATTCACCTGATAAGGCGAGACTTTCTTGAAACTCATGGTGCCCACATATTTTCTCAGAAGGGTGAAATGTATTTAGAACTAAATGAATCAGATGCTGAACCAATTGAGGAAATCGTGATTTTAAAGGAAGCTCCACAAGAGAAAACTAATTTTGAGACTAAACATTTGCTGCAGGACACTCCTATGGAGCTATGGGCTCTTTTCAGTACAGATATTGAGAAGATCAAGTCAGCCACTCCTTTAAAAACAACTATTGACAATACTTTACCTCTACCTAATATTCTCCAATATCCTTTAAGACCTGGTTCACTAGCTGGAATTAAGATCATTATACAAGATTACTTTAAAAGAGGGCTTATAATTCCATGTACAAGCCCTTATAATTTTCCTACCCTTCCAGTAAAGAAACCCAGTAGAAAAGGATGGAGATTTGTACAGGATCTCAGAGCTCCTAATAAAATAGTTATTCCTAGACATCTTGTGGTTCCAAACCCACATACCTTATTATCAGTCATTCCTGTGGATTGACAGTATTTTTCAGTAATGGACTTATATAGTGCCTTTTTCAGCATTCCTGTAGAAAATGACAGTTAATATATTTTTGTCTTCACCTGGGAAGATCAACAATTTACTTGGATTGTAATGTCCCAGGGATACACAGAGAGTCCCACCTATTTTTCTTAGATAATAAAGTTGATTTAAATTATAATTTTCCCAGAGATTCCACTCTAATTCAATATGTGAATAATTTACTTTTATGCTCTAAGACATTACTAGACTCACAAAGGGAGGCAATATACCTACTACAACAGCTCTCTATAAAAGGACATAAGGTTTTAAGAACAATTTGTTTTCAATTCTGCATGCCCCCAGTAAAATACCTTGGCCATCTTATAATCTAAAGGTTAGCTACTAATTAATCCTGAAAGAATTAGAGGAATCTTATACTTTCCTCTTCCAAGAACTAAGAAGCAGCTTAGAAGATTTGTAGGGACTGACTAGATCCTGTCACAACTCAGTTTCAAATTTTTCATTAATGGCTCAACCACTATATGCCTTATTAAAATCAGATCGACCTGATCCAATCCAATGGAACCCTTATGAGAAATAAACTATAGAAGCTCTAAAGGAAGTATTATCTAAAGTTCCCGCTTTGGGACACCCTAATTATAAACTTCTTTCTTCCTTTTCAAACATGAAAATAAAGAACATGTTTTGGAACATTTTCTAAACATGGATTTAAATTAAATGAAGTAACCTATGAACCAATATTATTGAAAGGAGACATCTAACAATATTGCCAAGCTAAAGAAGATGTATAACTTTTAATATTTTTTTTATGGCTTATGTAAATGTTATACTAGATGCCAAATACAGAAAAATAAGACAGAAGGCAAAACTCCGATCATGATAGTTAGAAATGATTCAGAGTGTTTGCTGTTGGGGTGATGATGGTGGTGGTTTTGTTTTTGTTGCGAAGGCCGTAAAAGCTGACTGCCTTCCATTTCTCTACCCTTCCCTTTTTGGGAAAATTTAGCCTCAACTCACATCTCATGATTATTGTTTTGCCCTATACCCATTGGTTCACCATTTCAACAAAATGGTGACGAAACTGAGACTTCCTAGGAATGAGCCTTCCCAGCACTGTGAAACTACACTAGGCAACCTAAAGGTTGGTCCTCAGTGCATCCTTCAGATTGACTTATGACAAAAAGGAGGGACTGTGAATGAAAAGGGAGTAACTTCACAGGGTAATCCAATCATAAATTCTTAACTGGGCAAGTCATGGTGGGTAGTCGCACCCCAGACATATAACTTCCTTAGCTAAAGGCTTATCTTTGCCTTCAGCAAGCCCTGCCCACTGTTTCTGTGCATCTAGGTTAACACACCTTTGGAATGCCCCCTTTCAGACTTCTCCTTCTAATACATGATCACCCTTTGAAACTCCTTTTTCTAAAGCATGACCACCCTAAAGAGAGCACATAGACTTAACTACCCTGTAATCTGACCCCCTACCTTGCTTCATGTAATCTTTCTTACATTCCCTCCTTAATCTCAAATGCATAAAAGAAACTGCAAACTGTTATTCTCTGAAAGAAACATTTATTTCAATCCTTTGTGATCTTGCTTTTAGGTGTGTCCTCTGTTTGGCTCAAACAAATTTTTATAAAAGTTTTCTACAGGTTAGATGTTCTTATGTTGACAAAACAAACTTTAAAAATGTTAAAGAACTAAAGTTGACTTTGCAAATGGCAGAATCTGTATCGAAACCCAGATTAGTCTGATTCCAAAGCCCATGCTGGAAAAAAAAAAAATTAACTTATTTCCATCAATGGGAAAAGTTTATTTTCATGGTGAAGATCAGAGCCCATGCACTCAGTTCTAATAGGTAAGGCAGGGTCATTGCAGCAGAGTGTTCATTCTGGAGGTTCTTGATAAACATTCTAAACAGTAGCAAGACTCTAATAGTCACTGTTGAATATTTCAGGAAAATGTAGAATATACATAATCAACCTCTATTTTTGTTATTCTAAATATTTCAAACAATTCTTTTATTTTGGAAGCATAAGAAACACAATTGATAAATCCAATTCAAAACATTTAGTGGTCTCTTACTTAAATAACATTACACATACATACAAATTAAATGTTTGGAGAAATTTCATAATGTAAATTTTAAAAGAGTAATAAGAAAAGGCAGACAGGGCTTCAAAAGAAAGAACTGCTTCTCGCAAAAGAATCCGCTATGATAATTCACACAGTGAAACATAGGACATCACAGTGTACATTTTATTTATGAGGGATTAGTTAGTTATACCCTGAGAACAAATACAGTGTACATCAGATTTTACCTAGGCTGCTGAGATTATGTTACGACATTGATTTCTGTATCTGTCATCATATCGGAACCTTAAAATGCACTGCCAAACTAGTATAGACTATCTCGGATCTTTTAGTAGAGCTACTATAGCACTAAGATTGCAAAAGGGTCATGACAAAAAATTTGCCGTTTGTTATTACTGAAAAACAATTTCAATTTTATATATTTTCTTCTTTGATATTCAGATAGTTTCTAATGGTTAGATTAAGCACATTCTAAAAACATGATTGTAGGAATCCAGTGATGATGAAGCAGGTAGTTTGGACACTGAGCTAGAAAAGCTTTAAAAAATACAAACGACATATCTTCCAAGGTATGTCAAAATGTAGTAAAGAATTGCCGGGCCAAGATTGGTGTGGGGGCGGGGGCTTGAAGACCAAGGAGATGGACCTGGAATTTGCAACTACTGACTTTCTGGGGGATTCAACAAAGCAGGAAGGGGTCGTTCAAAGGCTTAGAAGCTGACAGTGGTGCTGACAGTCTCATAGAGCTAGAAGGAAAGGGGTTGGAGTCCATAGTTGCTAGCTGTCTTTTGGTTAGTATTTGCATGGCATATCTGGATTTAAACCCAAATTGATTAGCATTTACATTAAATAAAAAGTAAACTCAAAAAGAAAAGATTGTCAGAATGAATTGTTTCAAAAAGTTATATGCTATGACACACCTAAAGCAAAAAGATACAGGAAGTTGAAAGTAAAAAAAAAAAAATGACAAATATTATGTCAAACAACTCTAACAAAAAAAAACATAGTATAACTACATTAATATAAAATTCAGTAGGTTTGAAGGCAAAAAGCACATTTCATACAAATAAAAGTTCAATTCACCGGGATATAATTATAAATTTGTTTGCAATTTACAGCATTGCCTCACAATATATAAGACAAAAATTGACAGCACTGCAAGGAGAACTAGATAAATCCACAATCATAATGAAAGAGTCCAACATATCTCTCTCAGTAAACTTTAGAATAAACAGCCAAAATGTCAGTAAGAACTTAGAAAATTTGAACAATATAATTAACAAGATTGAACTAATTGACAGGCACAGAATTCTGCTCTCAACAAGTGGAGAACATGCACCCTTTATAAGCACATATAACTCACTTATAAATATTGACCCTTTTAAAGCATAAAACAAATTTTATTAAATTTTATTATACTGAAATCTACAGTGTGTTTTCTGACCAATTAAGGTAAAATAAATTTTAAATATTCTTAGAAAAATCCCCTACACTGGAAATTAATCAGTAAACCCCAAACCATTTATAGGTTCAATGCAATTCCAATAAAAATTCTAGCAGGCTTTTGCTTTATTTTGTTTTATTGAATTTGACAAGCTGAGTCTAAATGTATATCAAAATAATAAGCCAAAATTATTCTAATATCAAGATTCATATAAAACCATACTAGTTAAAACAATGTGGTACTGGCACAAGAATGGATAAATAGATCTACAGGACAGAATATAGAGTCAAGAAATATTCACTAATCTATAGACAGTTGATTTATAACAAAGATGACATTCCAAAAGAACAAGGAAAGGGTGACCTTTTCAATAATTTGTGCTGAGACGATTAGATGCTCACGTGGAGAAAAACTAAAAATTGACATTTACCTCATACCATGTACAAAAATACAAAAGACAAACTATACTAGCTTCTAGAAGCTTATATTACAGAATATATTTGATACCTTGGATCAGAGGAAGACTTGAAAGAAGGAGTTCATAAATTGGACTACATTAAAGTTCAAAACCTCCATTTTCCAAAAGGTACCGCAAAGAGAGTCAAAAAGCAAGCCACAAACTGGGGAAAATAACCACAACACTGTAACCAGCAATAGACTCAGATCCACAGCAAATTAGTGAGAAAAATTCAATGCAGTAGTAACGTGGGCAAGAGACTTGAACAAGTGCTTCACATAAAAAAGGACATCTAAATGGCCCATAAATATGAAAGGTGTTCAATATCATAAGTAATGAAGGGAATGGAAATTAAAGTCATTATGAGATATGGCAATATCCCATCACAATGGCCGGAATAAAAACATCTGATAATATCAGTATTTGAAAGTAGATGGAATAGTAGGAATGCTAGCACTGACAGCAGGAGTAATGTTAGAAATAACATGGAAAACAATTTATTACTATCTTTTAAATTTGAAGATACGTGTACTCTGTGACCCACCATTTCTACTCCTTGGTATATAACGAACAATAAATGTGTGCATATGTGCTTCAAGAGACATATTTAAGAGTGTCCATGGCAATATTATTCATAATATCAAAAAACTGGAAAAAGCACAAGTGCCAATTAATAAGAAAGATAAATTATCATATATTCGTGCAATGGAATTCTATGCAATGATGAAAATGAATGAACCACACCAGACAATAACATGGATAATTCTTACAAACAAATCTATTGAGATAAAGTCAGAAACAGAAGAATTTATGTCAGTTTAATTTATATGAAGTTTTTTTTTAATAAACAAAATTAAATCACAGGGATTATAAACAGGTGTGTGAGTACATCTATAAAGAAAAGCAAGGAAATGAATACAATATTAGTCTGAATATTAATTAACTTCAGGAGGGATAGAGGGGGCTATGACTGGGAAGGAGTGTGGAAGGAAGCTTCTGCAGAGGTGACAATGTACTATTTCTTGACCTGAATGGATTTCACAGGTGTTCATTTCACAATAAATGATTGAGCTATATTTTTATTTTGTGTGCTACTCTGTACGTGTCTTACATTTCACATTGAAAGTATTTTTTAAAAATTACTTTCTACATTAGGACTGATATTAAAATTCAAAATATTATCTTAATAGCTATCTGATATTGCAGTGATGTGCTTAAAAATGAGTAAAAGATTCTGACATTGCAGATAAATATTCCCCAACAACTGAGCCAAGCGAATAATAGTAACAATAACAAATATAATATTAATAATGGCTGAAACATATAACAGTATGTATCAGCCACTATTCTAAGCACTTATGTATATTAACTCATTCAATCTTATAAATACTATAAAACATACAGAACCAAAATATCTGAATATAGTATATTCATGCAATGGAATTCTCTCTTCTAATCTGAATCATAGGAATACTATTTGTGAAGAAATACATAGAACAAGAAAAACTTCTTTGGATATAAGAGCCACCACTGCTCCCACGGTACATTCTTTCCCAACGTCACAGGTCACAACAAACAAAAACACATGTCAAGTAGTTTATCCCAATACTCATGAAGAGATTAGATATTTTTTTAAAAGATCAAGTCTGTCCTTCAGCTAAGGGTTGGGCCAGTTAGAAAGCATTGTAAATAAATGAGTTAATTTAGCAGATTTTTTAAAATTCAGGTTGTCTACCTAATCCACCTATTTTGGGACTTCTCTTGCCTTAAAATCCTCCTCACTAGAAGACTGTGATGTAGAATACCTTCCTTTTTAATTTTTAATAGCCTAATAGAATGTTGAAATAAATTCTTATATTAGCAAATATCCCAAATGAAGTTAAACTGACCTTGTAGAGTAGTAATGAAAAACAGCCATCACACGCTACATGGTTGGAAGGATGTGTTCGACCAAGTAGAACACCATTAAATATGTAAACACTACAGTGTCTTTGAAGTGTTAGGAAGATCTTTTGATCCTTTTTAAATTCTGAGATTAAAAGCGCACTGAAAATTGTGTTTTAGCTTTGACAATTTAAATATCCAGTCTAATATTTGGTAAAATAAAATCAATTTGCTTAGGTACACAAAATGGCATGGTCAACTAACTTAGAGTTGGTTGAATATTTTACTTTTCAATTCTCTGTTTAGCGTTTGTGTAGACATACTGCTTGTTTGAACTTTTGGCTCTCTCACCATGTAACTGCAGATGTAAAAAATCATTCTTCCTATAACTTTGATCAAAAAAGATCAGTGGAGAGTTCTGCATGGTGATGCCACCTATGGAAGAGAATAATAGATAGCCATCAACACATGCAAAGGTTCTTCTGCTAACTTTGACTAAAAGTTAATTAGAGAACAGTTCTGTTTTACCTGGATTTATTGAAAAGTTTAAAATAATATTATGAAGGTACACACAAGATAAAATCACTTCCCCAGTGTCTATTTTCTTAGTGATTAAGTTATTTACATTAGAAAATATTTTTTCTCTTTACAAAAAGTAATACAACCATTTCACAACATAAATATTACAGTGATATGATAAAACTATTTTTTAAGGCTAACAGTGCGTTAAATTGTATCTCTATCATGATCAGGATTCTGTATAGTATGAAGAAACTTTTTAATGTTAATAGACTTAATTTAAATAAGAAAGTTTAGTATACAATCCTGAGTGTACATTCATCAATTCAGCATGAAATCATCTTTTGTAAACCCTATTACATATTTTTGATTAATCTTTTATTTTGAGATTTTATAGATCACATGCAGTTTTGAGAAGTAATGTAGAAGATCTCATATACCACTTACACTCTTTCCCCAATGGAAACATCTTGCAAAACTATAGTATAATGTCACAGCCAGGATAGTGTATTTATTATAGTCAAGATACAGGCCATTTCCACTACCACAGGGATTCCTCAAGTTACCCTCTTATAGCCACACCCACAACTCTTCTGCCTTTCCTTCATCCGAAACAACTGGCAGCTACTCATATATTTATCTCTATAATTTTGTCGTTCAAGAAAGTATAAAATTGGAATCATACAATATGTAACATTTTAAGATAGCTTTTTTTTTGGAGATATCAATCGTCCATTCTCTTTATTGTTGAGTAGTACAGTATGGATGTAGCAGTTTGTTTAACCATTCACCTATTGGAGAACATCTGGGTTGTCACTAGTTTCTGGCTATTATACCAAAAGATGCTACAAACATCATGTACAGGTTTTTGTGTGTGTGTGAACATAAGTGTTTATTTCTCTGAAATAAATGCCAGAAGTGCAATCACTGGGTTGTACTGTAGCTGGATGTTCGGTTTTCTAGGAAATTGCCAAACTGTTTTCCAAAGTGTCTGTACCATTTTACCTTCCCACCAGCAATGCATGAGTATTCCAGTTTCTTTGCATCCTGGCCAGTATCTGGTGAACCTTACTATAATTTTTAATGTCAATACATTGCTAGGATACAAATATTTAATGTATTTGCATAAGTAAGTCCATTTTCTTATGAAATATTTCATTCAATTACAGATAAATAAAAGAGGACCAATTAAATCATTTAAGAATAAAACTGAAACCAATAAATTAGGCAACAACTACATATCCTATATTATTTCATACGGTTCTCTAATATAATTTTTATGAGCCAAGGACTTATCCCCCATTAAAAAAAAAAAAGCTTTTGACAAGCTCATCTTCATCAACCACATCTTAAGCTTACCACTTTAACCAACAGTTTTTTGTGTTTTTCGGTCAAAATCCAGTCAAAAAAAAAAAAATTAGCCTACCAGTATGAATAATTGGCTAAAAACAGAGCTTTACCAGATGTATTTACTTCATTTTTTACTTTTCTTTTCTCTTTCTTTTTTTTTTTTTAGATTTACTTTTGCTTTGCTTCAGATTATTTATCTAAGCCAGTTGTTATCTCTCAAACACAATTGTCCACAGAAGTGTAGCTAATCATGTGAAAAGACTAGGGGGAAAAAGTCATAATCCATCTAGACTCAACTCACTACCTGAAGAAATCCATAGGATTATATGCCTATTTAGTTATTTGGGGAGTTAAATCCTGGCTTAGGTATAATAAAAGTTTGCTAAAATGTCTTTTGTCCTTTTACTGGAATACGCAGTCTCACGTGCAAAACAGAGAAGCAGGAAGCAATCACAGGAAGAGGAAAGATAGCACTACAAACTGAGAATAACCAGAACGTGTTCTCTTGTGTTTTGAGTTAACCTCTGCTTTCCATACCTTGAGAAGCATCAAATTAAAAGAATGTGACTTGAGATGACAAAAAAATAGTAACCACATAGATTTACAGACATGCTCATAAGTCCATATAGTTGCACAGCTCCAGGCAGAAGGTTTATGTTCATTTAAGAATGGAAAATTTTTAAGTTCTTCCAGAAGCACCATCTGTTTCTACAGGCTGGTCTTGGTTTGAATTATTTATTACAATAATCTCAGATTTATCAGGTTAACCTTTGGATTGCCTCCTAAAAATAACTATGAAATATTTAGAATTTTTTGAGTAATGTAGTAAAATATAAGAATTAATTTTACCTAGTAAAATATAAGAATTAATTTTACCAGTTTATTAAAAGGATTTCAAAGTCTTTATCTTAACAAATTGACCCAAAAAATACATATTGTTTATCTCAATAGGTTTGATCTCTACAGATATATAATTAATCCACAAGATGGCGCTAAGGTAATTAAAATTTTTAAAGGGTTATGGGGGGTGGCAACTTCAAATAACTGAAAAAAATAAGTAGATAACCATGGTTATCTAAGATATTTGCCTTATTGGTCTGTTAAACAAAGTTCCCAAAATCAAAGCCAGGATTTTAAAAGCTGACAAATGGCTTTCTATGAATCTTTATGATCTGGTAAGTCTCAGTATTTTAAGAAAAATATAAGTGACTTCTTACAAGCAAAGTTAAAGATAAACTGCATGCTATGAAAGGATTAAATATAGAAACATTGAGAAAAACACATTTCTAAAAGACAGCAAAGTTTTCCCTAGTGCAAAGTTACATTAATCTCAATGAGAGTTATTTTTAAGAAATGAGAGAGAAAATAACAATTTTTCACGTATTTGTTGATGTAAGAAATGGCCAAACCTGTAAAGAATTTTCATAAGAGTTTATCTGAGCCAAACTGATGACAATTGCCAGGAAGCAAATGCTCTGGCAAAGGACAGCTTTGCAGTTGTGCATTTGAAATTAAGGAGGGAATGTTAGGAAGATTACTTGAAGGTGGGAGAAAGCAAGGAAGGCTTGGATTACAAGATAATTAACAAGATTCTGTGCTCTTTGGAGAGTGGTCATACTTTAGAAGGCAGGTTCTAAAAAAGAGGCATTTCAAAACTATCTTAATCTAGATGCACAGAGACAATGGTCACAGCTTGCTTGAGGCAAAGACAAGCCTTTTACTAAAGAAGTTGTATGCCTGGGATATGACTACCCACCATGACCTCCTAGTTAGGAATTTATAGCCAGATCACCCTGTGAGGTTACTTTCCACAGAAAAGTAACCTCCTTTCCTCCTTTCCTTGGAGGTTACTTTTCATAGGTTACTTTTCATCCACATATTTAAGAACTTCACTTATAGCTTCTTGGGTTTTGTAGACTGGGACAACAGAACTTCAGTTAAAAATAGACAAATTTAGCAAATCAATTAAGAGCCTTATTGCCACACCAAACCTACTAGTCAATTTCCAGCCTCCTGAACTAAGTCACCAAGTTCAGTGCCTGTAGACCATTAACATAGTCTAATTCAACCATATTTTCTCAAGATCTGGCTGCAAGTTTGCAAAATGGTTGGTAGCATTAGGAGCGGTGGAGGGTACAAGCTACAGGTCCTTCGCAGAGAAGGTATCAGCTTTTCTTTCTGTGTTTCTCTTGATTTTCTTGAAGCTGTATTTTGTAGTTTAAGCTTTTTCCATGCTCATACCTAATTCTTTATTACTCTTTGGGACTAGCAAGAACTGAGAAGCAATTATTTCTCACTTTTCTTGGTTTGAAAGTGTCACTTTAGTGATTATTAGCCATTTGGAATAGCATGGATAAAATTTTAAGTTTGTTAGCACCAAGTTACACGTGAAAAAATAAAATGAAGTCTTTATGGCTTTCAAACACACAAAACACACCCCAAAAAAGAAGTTCAAGTCCCATAAGATCAATATTTTCCCTAATGGGAAACATTTCAGAGTATGAGTCATGTGTAACTTAGCTAGGAGCTTTAAATCTTTAAATCTTAATCCTTTGAATCTTCATGGATGAGAACCCTTAAATGGAAAGCATCCATACCTAACTCCTAAATGGCCTCTTTCAGATTAAAGTATAACATCAATTATGCATGGCCATATTGATATTCTGTATTACTGAGCAACATTTTCAAAATTTATTTCTTAATTATCAAATTAATAATCAATGGAGGGAAAAAAATATCCCCTTCTCTGGGTATGATTTCAATACGATGACTATTTGGTAATATTTATAGCCACGGGGAAGAGGGAATCATTGAAATGTATTCTTTCCATCTTTATTTCTTTGTTCAATAAACACTATCAAATCCCTAGGATATGTTGATAACAAATGAACCCAGACAAGAAGCAGAATCCCAGAGTCCACTGCCTGACATCCATGGCTGAAGAACAACCCTGCAAAGAGGATTGGCTCAGGAAGACAGAGAAAGCATGACATTGGCAAGAACTCAAATGCAAATAAACATGACAGACGTTGATTTTGAGTCATTGCATATTCAAGGATGAATAAGACACCATTCTTGTCCTGAAAAACTTCATAACCCAGTTGAGAAATAGACTCTTACAGAAACAATCACAGTGGCTACTATAATTGTACAGCTCATCACATCACAAAGAAGTAGGTCTGAGATGCAGTGGATATAAGACCCTAACTCATGTCTACTACACTCAGATAAGAACTGTTTAGAATTCTTTCCTGAGCATTGGCAGAATACAAAGAACATTGGACAGAGCCCTAGCGAAGATGTAAATCCAACTAACATTGTAACCTAGTAAATGTAAAATCTATATCTGTGTTTCATTTTCAACATTCTCAACCCCGTCTAACTCTAAATTACAGATGCTCAAAAGGTGAGACTCTGTTGGAGCAGCAGCAGTCTAAGAAGGAAGTTTGGAAGAGAGGGAATTTAGCTTCTGTTCTTCTGACTCTATTGAAGCTGCACTTTTCAGGTTTACAATGAGTTAAAGATCCAAACACTTTTCTGGACTCATATCACACTTTCCCATTCCTTATGTCATTTTTCCTCCATCTCCTTCACCCTATCCAGCCAGATACCAAACCCCGTAGTTATCACTACAGTGTCTCTCCCTTCCATTCCTTCTTTTCCATTCACGCTACCTATATCAATCTGAGTTACCCCCCAAATTACATGCACACTTAAAGGATTAACTGATTAAGGGACTATTTACAGAAGTGTAAGAAATGGTAAAGCTCCCAGGATTTACGACACTGGAAGCTATCCTCACTTCGAGGCCTGAAGGAGCAAGATGAGGAAGTTGTGTTACTGAAACCCAGAGAGAGAGCTGTACCTCTGAGAAAGGGCCACCCAATAGAGAACATGGCTTCAAGGAGAAGGACGGCAGCAACGGGCAACACTGTGGCCCAGAGGTATAAAGGATTTGCAGTAAGAAATAAACTCTCCAGCCTCTTTCTCCTTCTATCCTCTAATCTTTGGCTTTTGGTCCCAATTGGCCAAACTCAGTTGAAAATCAGACACAGCAGAGCCCAGGTGACTAATCCACAGAGCTCATAAGGGCAGAAACTAGACCTCCAAGACCTAGAAACAGCAGCACATGATAGTTAGGAAACTCAAAACCCAGGACACCTCAATTATGGCTACTGTCTGACTATTCTCTCTCCTCCACAGTCAGGTATTGGTTCCAAAAACATTGTTTAAATTCTTTTTTAATTGGAGTTGCACAGCAGAAAGGCATTCTCTAGCTACCTTCTAATCCCCCTCTATCCCTAGCTGTTTCATTGTTTCCTTAGTAGTTACATCTCTCTAAAATTATGTTTACTTTTTATGTTCACCTGCTTATCATCTACTTCCTCAAATAGAACTCAGCTCCCTGAGAGCATTGGACTGTGCCTGGTACAGAACGGGCACTCAATCATTAATGAACAAAAAAGTACAAGTGAATGACCACTGTATGCTGCAGAATGAACCAGCCACAGAACCTGAATGCAAGGAAGTAGAAATTAATTCATCATTTCAAAGCCCAGCATCCAATATCCTTCATCTGTAGGGGAAGTTCCCCAGCTTTGTATCATTGTCAGGATACAGAATCCTCACATTTTATTACAAGAGCAAAGAGGAGAAATCATTTGTTTCTCTGACCAATGACAGCCAAGTCGTGGGCATATGACCTATACCCAGTCAATCAAAGGTTTCCACTTTGAATCTTGGAGGAGTAACAAACAGAAACATATTCTAATTATGTAACTTCTTATCTCAAGAATCCATCAGTGATGCAGTTTAAGGTAGTTTCTGTAAAGTATAAATTTCCTAGGCTGATATTTCAGATTTTCCAAATCCTTCTGGTCTACGATTAGATTATTTAAGAGCTGGAATTAGAGTTCAATGGCAGGTCTGTCCAACAAAAAACCCACGTTCTGCCCATATATCCTACTGTCTTTTCAACAAATGTTACCTGTGGCACTAATAAATGCATCAGTCAAAAAAGAATTGGTGAGTTGAGCAGATGTATTTTTATTTTACCCTACAATGCACAGAACTGATAGTATAGTCACAAGGTGTAACTTCTAAGTTTTCTAAACATTCCTTTGAAATAAGAATTTATTCTCATTCATTGCAAAGGTGTCATCACAACTTTTAACATTAAGAAGTTGTTTCTTTTTATTTCTTATAAGGAAAGCAACTAGAAAAATCAACAACAGTATATAAGTCATGCATTTGTCTAAGCTGTTTCAGGAAATTGATTTTGGTATTTAATAAAAAGTCTTCAAATCACAAAATAATAAACAGTGTATATAAATGTTCCAATGTTTTATCTGAAGTGTTTAATTAAAAATTCACAGCTAATTTATCGAAGGAGAAGAAATACAGCCTAGAAACAGAATTTAAAAGAGTCTTTAGAGAATGATAACAATCATTTCAAAACCAGAACCTCAGAATTTCCAGTTCAGTTCAATCAGGTGAGTATAAAAATATAAATTACTATTGGCTGGTCAGTCCTTAGGTGCGCACATGACCTGAGACACCATCCTCACAAATAGAGAACAATGAAGCTACAGAGTGAAGGAATATTGAGAGGGAAAGGTTATATTTAGGTGGGTCATATCTTATATTAATGATGGTATAAATAAAATAGAAATTATAACTCACCGTTCATAGGTCCTATTAGTCTTATATTAATTAGCCTTTGGTTAAGAGCCTGATTCTAGGTCCAATATTAGCATTTAAGGAATTAATAATTTAGTAGATGATTTTAGAGATATTTTTCTGAAAAAATTTTCATTGGTAGAAAGTGATTACAGAGTACTAAAAGTTAGATAGATTATAGATAGAAAGAGATAAATGAAAGATGATAGATATTCAGGTAAATTAAAAGCTTTATAATATGGTATTAAAAGTAACACTAATTTTCCCAGATGTAGTTATCAGTACAAAACACTAGTTAAACTTGAGAAATATTTCAATATACACTTTCTGCAATTTATCTCAAGGTAACAGGAAACCACCAAATGATCCCCGCTATGAGAAGAGTTTAAGTCATGTCTCTACTTATCAAGGTTATATGAAGCACATGCCAGTAGCATATAATACACCTACTCCAGTAATTACTGGTATTGGTTTGCAACACTCCAGGATTTCTCTACTTATCTTGAAGGTTGTCATAAAATTATCAAAATTAACACTCTTAATTTTAAAAAATATGTCTTAAGACTCTACAAAAGAACTTAATAAATATAACCAAATAACTAATAAAATACTGCACTTCAAAACTGCAGAAAGTCAACTACTTTACCTATTATAGCTAAGTAAATTGATGACTAAGAGTCAGAGAAATTACTTCTTAAATTTATGGAGAGATTATTTGCCTGGTGCTATACCTCCACCCAGTGGCAGTTAATGCTAACTGGACTAGCAGGACTCCCGCCAGACAGGAGCAAAGAAAGAACAGATGCTCACAGTGGGTAAGGGACTTCTGCAAATGGTCAGGTTCCAGCCACACTAGAACTGCCTTGTAGCAACATGTGTTATTTCAAAGAATTCAGAGTCTCAATACTGCAAGAACTTTTAGAATGAGGAAACTAAAGAATCCAGTGAAAAGTGAAAAGCTAGGTCAGCTGTCCAGATATTTGACTCTACATAAATTATAACCCAATGACTGACTTTTCCACTGTATATTCTTCGGTAACATATGTATGATCTAAAATTAGAATCTGAGCATTTTGCCTTCATTGTGTTTTGACCTCTGATTTCCATGACATTTCTTGTGAAGTGTTACTCTCTTTGGCATGTAAATTCAATGAAAGAAGTATCTGTTTGTTTCATAGCTGTATCCCAACCTCAAAATAATGTCTGTCCCTTATCATGTTCTTGATACATATTTATTAAATTAATAAAGAAATGTGATTTCTCCTATAATACTTTAGTAACACAATCTTTTATGTTCATAAATACCTTTGAGAGTCTGAAAAAAGCAATAAATTCTTGTTCCTGAAATATGCATATATAATTATGCATACGGTTTCATGGGTTCCTTGGATTCAATCTCTCATATTTATGGACCACAGGTTAAGAAATTCTCTTCTAGCCAATCAGATAGTGTATTATGTTTTTTTTTTCTTTTTGCTCATCGGTTGCAAGCAAAATCCTATAGTTTTTAATTTTAAACACTGAATTTAATTTTAAACACTTAATGTTCTAGAAAGAATATTAAGACCAACTTCATAATTAGGAAATTGAGATAATCAATTGCATACATTATTTTTGTCTGCATTGTTTCAGCTATTATTGTCTCAGATCATGTTCTGAGAAGAACTGAATATATTGATGGTAAAATTAAAGCTAATAGGAAAAATCTATTCTGTTTGAAAGTCATACTAAACATCAAAAAATATGTGAGAAGAAAAGAGAAAAAATTCTGAGAACAGAAAACATTCAGTCTACTGTTGTATCCCTTCTGTTCTTCACAGGGATCATAATGATCAGCAGTCTAAAAAGAATGAGATGCATTGGGTCCAAAGACCCTAAAGGAGGCACTCCTGGGATCTCACCTTCATTCTGCCTGAAGAGTCAATTCAGTGCCCCAAATTTCCCCTATGAGGCAATAATTCCGTGGCTCAAAATGCATTTGACAGTAAGATAGTGTCTGAGCTCTGGGCTCTGAAATCTGTACTGTACCAATAGTTACACAACCTCCCTTTTCTGTGACTTAGGTTTTGCAAGCTTTCCTTATCTACATCTTTGTACTATAACATAAGATTTTTTAATTGTTTTCTCCAAGGACATTTTCATGAGCAGATTTGGTGTTGGTTTGCTAGCTCTTGGTTTGCAACTTTGGGAGTTCCTCAGATGAGATTTGACACTGGCTCCCATATGTAGGGCAGGGGGATAGCAAAGAAAGAGGCAGACCATGCCAGATTGGTAAGTGAAGGATTTAATAAAAAATATAATATATATTAGGCTCGTTTGGGGTGGCCACAGGATCAGTAGACCTCTGACCCTAGAGCCAGAATCTTCAAAGTTTACATAGAGATTTATATAGAGGTTTGGTCATATATATGGTCCAGATGGTCTCAACAACACATTGTTCTCTCAAGGCTGCATCCTTGAAGTGGCTGCTAGGATGAAAATAGTAGGCAAAACATACATTCCAAGGACAGGAAAGGAGCGAGGAGCCTCCAATTGCTCAGATCCAGCTCTCAGATCAACAGGTAGTCACGTCCTCTCAATGACCTCCTTCAATATTTGGCCATAACTCATGATGGCCATCTACTTTAATTTAATTGAACCATTAATTACAGACAACTCCTATGTCCCAGACTCTTTACTAAACATTGCAGGGATGAAATATTTTTTTTAAAACTCCAGCAATTCCACACCTATGAATATACTTGAGAGAATTAAAAACATATGCTAACACAAAAATTTGTTTATAGTAGTATTAATCATAACAGCCAAAAAGTAGAAATAACTCAGATGTCCATCAACTGATGAATACTAAATAAAATATGGTATATTTATACAATGCAATACTTATTCAATTGTAAAAAGGAATAAAGTATTGACACATGCTAACGAGATGATTGAATCTTGAAAGCATTATGCTAAGTGAAAGAAACCAAACATAGAAAACCATACACTGTTTGATAACATTTATATGAAATGTCCAGAATGGGCAAATCCACAGAGACAGATAGTAAAGTAGTAGTTGCCAGATAGTGTGGGAATGGAGAAATTGAGACTAACTGCTAAGAAGTACAGAATTTGGGGGGGGAGGGGATGGGAAAGTTCTAAAATTAGTGATGATGGTTATACAATATAGCATTTATACTAAAACAACTGAAGTGTACACTTTAAAATGGTGACTACTATGCTGTGTGAAGTATATCTCAACAATAAAAAGAAAACTATTTTAAAAAGTCAAGACAGAGAACCCTAAAGATTCCACCAAAAACCTGTTAGAAATAATCAATGAATTCAGTAAAGTAGCAGGTTACAAAATAAATATTCAGAAGTCAGTGACATTTTTATACATTAATGATGAACTTTCAGAAAGAGAAATTGAGAAAATCCCATTTACAGTTGTGCTGAAAACTACAAAATACCTGAGAATCAAATTAGCCAAGAATGTAAAAGATCTGTTCTCAGAAAATTGTAAGTCATTGAAAAAAGAAATTGAAGAAGATACATATAAATGGAAGCATATACCGTGTTCATGGGTAGGAAGAATAAACATCGTAAAAATGGCCATACTACCCAAAGCAATCTATAGATTCAGTGCAATCCCTATCAAAATACCGATGTCATTTTTCAGAGAGCTAAAACAAATAAACCTAAAATTTATATGGAGCCATAAAAAAACCAGAACAGCCATGGTAATCTTGAGAAAGAAGAATAAAGTTGGAGGTATCACACTACCTGATATCAAACTATACTACGAGACTACAGTAATCAAAACAGCATGGTACTGGCATAAAAACAGATACATTGGTCAATAGAACAGAATACAGAGCCCAGAAATAAATCCATGCCTATTCACTCACTTAATATATGACAAAAGGGCTAAGAATATACAATGGGGTAAAGACAGTCTCTTCAATAAATGGTGTTGGGAAAATTGGACAGATGTATGCAAAAAAAAAAAAAAAAAGAAGTAGGACCACCTTCTCACGCCATATACAAGAATAGACTCAAAATGGATTAAAAATTTAAATGTAAGGCCTGAAACCATAAAACTTCTAGAAGAAAACATAGGCTATAAACTCTCTGATGTTACTAATAGGAATTTCTTTTCAGATATAGCTCGAACAAGGGAAACAAAAGAAAAAATTAACAAATGGGACTACGTCAAACTAAAAAGCTTTTGTACAGCAAAGGAAGCCATCAAGAAAACAAAAAGACAACTGACTGGGAAAAGATATCCGCTAATGATACATCTGATAAGGGGTTAATATCCAAAATGTACAAAGAACTTACACAACTCAACAACCACAAAAAAATAAACAATCCAATTAAAAAATGAGCAGAAGACCTGAACAGATACTTCTCCAAAGAGGAAATATTGATAGCTAATAGATATGTGAAAAGACGCTCAAGGTCACTAATCATCAGAGAAATGCAAATTAAAACCACGATGAGATATCACGTCAGACCTGTCAGAATGGCTATCATCAATAAATAAAAAAACAACAAGTGTTGGTGAGGATTTGGAGGAAAGGGAACCCTCATACATCACTGGTGGGATTGTAAATTGTTACAGCCACTATGGAAAACGGTATGGAGGTTCCTCAAAAAAATTAAAAATGGATACACCTTTTGACTCAACAATTGCACTTCTGTGTATTTATCTAAAGAAAACTAAAACAATAATTCGTAAAGATCCATGCACCACTATATTCATGGCAGCACAACATATAATAGCCGAGATATGGAAGCAATCTAAAAGCCCATCAATAGATGATTGGATAAAGAAGTTATGGTTCATATATACAATGGAATATTACTCAGCCATTAAAAAAAAAGAAATCCTACTATTTGTAATGACATGGATGGACCTAGAGGTTATTATGCTGAGTGAAATAAGTTAGACAGAGAAAGATAAATACCACATGATTTAATCTAAGGAACAAAAAGAACAAATGAATCAAAAACAGACTTACAAATATAGTGGACAATTTGGTGACATACAGAGGGGTGAGGGTTTGGGGGGCTGGGAGAATGGGGTAAAGTATTTTAAAAAGTACAAATTAGTAATTGATAGAAGGTCACAGAGATGGAGAGCATGGCAGAGGGAATGCAGTTAGCATTAATATGATGGCTAGGTGGAGGGCCAGGGGAGGGAGAGAGCAAATGAGGGGATCATTTTATGAACTATATAGATGTCTAACCAATGTACTGTATACCTGAAACTAATTTAAATAAATAAATTTTAAAAAGAATCAAGACAGTATCTCTGGAAAGGTTGATAATTGGGAAGGGGCACATAGGGACTTTGGGGGAACTAGAAGCATTTTATTTCTTGATTTTGGTGATGGTTACACAGTGTTTGCTTTAAAATATCTTACTAAGTCATGTATTTATGTTTAATGCACAATTCTGAATGTACATTTCACAATAGAATTTTTTTAAGGGAAAGTATGAGATGGTACATTGATATCTATATGGTATTGTTTCCAAAAGGAAACTAAAGTAACAAAATTAACAAGCAGTCTCAATTTTTTTTGGAAACGAAATAACTATATTTAAGGCAATGAATTTTTACACATACTATATGTATTAGTATCATTACATATTCTAATATATCAAATAGGTCTCTTAAGAGATGTGCATTGTTGGGTAAAGGATTACTTAAACCTGAAGCAAGATCAGAGAAATAAAGGTCTTATACAAATAGAAAACACTGACCTTAACAAGTTTTCTGAACTGTGAGAAAAATCATCAGGGAACTAGAGTTTTGTTTGAAAAAACAGTTAAAAATAATCTGTAATATATTCAACTTGTATTCTTTGCCATGTATACTAACATACATAAAAGATAAAAACTCAAGTTATGAATGAATTCATAGCTGAAGTATAATTTTAACTAGTGGTCTACAAACAATTCTCCCTCTGATGGAGCTAACATTGTTATCACTGCCCGATATTCCCTCTATACGCTAAGTATAACACAGAAAGGAAAGCACGCATGTCACAATAACCATATTAAACTATTGTGTATAGGAGAGAATACATTCATAACAATATATTTTTTGCTCTTCCTACTCCTATTCACCAAATGAACTCGAAATCATTTTGGCAACTTTGTAACTGTAAAGATAGTTTAATAAAAACATTAGATTCTAAATCTAATAGCGGAAAGTAAAAATTGTTGTTTACCAAAAAAGTATATATAAAACATTTTTTTTCCGAAAGTTTAAAAGATAGAAGTTAACCATTTGTGTTAGTAATTAAAATATTGGTGGAACTCCAAATAAAAGTAATAAACCTATTTACTTCCTCAATACTAATTTTACTATTTATATTAAGTCTGCCAATCACAGCAACCACGTATAATATTTACAAAAGCAAGACATCCACATAGCTATAATTTCACATGCCTTTGTTACTACAGTAATCCCAAGAACAAAATTTATCCATTTTGCACTTGCTGGTTGCTTTACTCAGAATCCATATGTGAAGGCGCATCTTTTTCTTTACAGCTTAAAATTTTTCTTTTTAGTGCTTTACATTATTTTTGGATATTTGGAGTTAATAAGATGAAAAAAATTTTCATTATTCTTAGCTTAGAAAAAGCCTATAGCTATATGTCCCTAGGCAAACTCACTATGCAAAAAAGGAATACATTCAAGATATCCAAAAATATCAAGGACATGAATTATATTTTGAGATCATCACAATAACTATCTTCCTAAACCAGATTAGAAGTCAACACATAATAAATGCAAAGGTCAAGTATATTGAAGTAAAATAGTATCTGATTTAAATTACTGCTCAATTAGGAAGTATAATTATTATTCTCTGGTTAGAGACGGTAAGATAACAATGTTAGCTCCATCAGAGAGAGAGAATTGTTGATTGGCCACTAGCTAAAATTATACTTCAGCTATTAATTCTTTCATAGTTGGAGATTTTATCTTTTATGTATGGCATGGGTAGCTTTGAGTTCATCCTAATTGGAATATGTTGAGCTTCTTGAATGTCTTTCATCACATTTGGGGGGTCTCCAGCCATGACCTTCAAATATTGTTAACTCCTCTGGCCTGGGCAGAGTGTAGCCCCGCCCCCCCCCCCCCTCTTCTGGGGATGGTGTTGTGAAGGGGTCTCATTGTGCCCTTGCTTGCTGGTGTTCCTTTTATTTCAAGAGTGGAAAGTACAACTTCCTCTTAGCCAAGCCCATTTATTTGATTGGTCGGATGATATTTTTATATATGGATTCATATATGGATTCACTTATGGATCTATATAGGCAAAGATTTATGTGATGTGTCTGCTATGTACATTTTTCTGGGGAGTAGGTTAATAGTTTTTCTTGATTGCTTAAAAGATCTAATGACTCCACTTCTCCCCAATCGAGTATTTCTAAGCAAAATTAAGAAGTAGATATATTTATTTTTGGAACTATCTCCCGTGATAATACCCGGCCTTGTGTAATAATAATTATTATTATTGACTTAAAAATTATCTGCTTATGTGCCAGGAACAATTTCATAACAAGCCTAGGAGATAGTACTATTAATCATATTTTACAGATGAGGAAACTGAGGCACAGTAACTTGCCCAAGGTCACACAACTAGAATGTAGTGGGGTTGGGAATCCTAACATACTGGCTTCAGAGGGACCCATACAATGAGGCCCTGTTCATGAGTAATAGTTCACTCCTTTGTAACAGTAGCTAGTGTTAGGTGGGGATTAAATGAGCTAAACTAGGCTAGCCCATAGTTGCAAGCCTGACACAGATTACAGTGGGCCTTTAATAAATACAAGCTCTCCATGCTTAACCATTGTTACAGCCCAGAGGCTTTGCTATCTTTCATTGCAGAGATATTGGTGTTATACAGTCAGTGCAAGTCCTAACAGCAGTGGGTGATTAAGGACTTGGAAGTTTAGGGAAGAGAATGGAAACATTGCTCTTCCTACCAAACTCCTTAAAGTCTCATGTTTTTCTCTTAAAATATATGCAAATGTCGTTCTATTCCACAATCTTAACGCTTATCTATCGATACAAAACTTTTTACTCCGAAATCTTTGGAGATCATTATTTTTCTATGAAGATGCACCTAGTTTATGGCTTGGCTTTACACACACCTCTGCTTTTTAAGGAACTGAGCAGCGCAGGTTTGGCAATTGGGAGGTCTAGATTCCTAGTCTGGTTCAGTTGTGGAATAAAGCTGAGTCCCTTAGCTTTTCTGAGCCTCTTCTTTTTCATTTGGAAAATAGAGTAGGTGGTGATGACTAGCTGATTTTATGAGTCTTTTTTTCGCTGTGAAATTATACAACATAAAGATTGTCCTTTAGCCTAGTCATTTTCAAACCGTGAGTCTCCACTTGAGAGTAAGTGGCGGGGGTGGAGGGGGGGAGGAGTCAGTGGGTCAAATATTAAAAAAATTAAAATCAGGGTAAATACTGTTTGGTGAAACTCTTGTTTCAGAATAGATATATAAACAGATGTGAAACGTACATCTAAAGTAAAAGCATTCGAACGCTACTGTGAGCAGTGCACTCTGCAGACGTGAAACCGGGAGGAACTTGGTCAGCCCGCCTTTCGGAGGAATCCAATCTCGAAACCTCCACTAGAGCGCCCCCACCCAAAGCCGAAGGCGCAACTCTGAGCGCGGGCCACGGTCCCGTCGCTCCTCGCGATGGCTGCGGCCCGCCGGCATTCGGCGCCGCACGGGTGCCCACGTCGCACTTCCCGCCTCGGGCTGGGAGGCTGTGCGCTTCTTGACGTCATCACCAGGCGCCGCTGCCTCCACCTCCTTCTACTTCGAGGGAGAAGTTGTTGGCGCGAATGGATCCCGAGCCCCGGTAACGGATTCCCAGCCTGTCCGCCCGCGCCTTAAGACTTGGGCTGCGATGGTGAGTCCCAGGCGGAGGCTCTGCGGTTCCGGGGCTTGGAGAGTTTGCAGGCTGGGTGTGGACGGGGCAGTCCTGGTATGGAGGGGTGGGGGAGGATGGCTGTGCGTGGCTTCGAAGGGGAGCCAAAGCGAAGAAGGGACCACAAACCGGGCACTGGTCGCGCAGCGTGTTTTTGGACCGCTGATTCTGGCTCGGCGGTAGCCAGCGCGCAGGATATTTGGTGCTGCGCGGAAGTTTCACTTTTTTTCCGCTCTTGGGGGAAGGGAGGAAGAAAGAGTCATGAAGCTGACTTGGGGGCGCAGAGGTAAAGTTTTCCTCTTCACCGTTGTCCCGAACCTCGGTTTAGGTACTCCCTAAAGCGTTTGAGTCCTGTTCAAGCTTTAGGGTCATAAGGGAGAAGGATGTAACAAACTTTCTTATAAGTTATCTCAGGCCTTCAACTTTTCTCATTAACAGCTTCACATGCACATCACATAGCTGTTTTGAGACCGAGGGCATGGAGAGGATGTTTTATTTTGTTTAGATGAGCTCACCGAAGTCAAAGGGTTAACATGGTATACCGGCGCGGCTCGGGACGGAGGGGCGGGAACCACTGGGAGTAGAAACAGATGTAATATTTGACAGCTGTCATCGCTCATCACTTGATGTTAAAATCTTAAAAATAAACCCTCAGTGCATAATTCTACATAAAGCATTTAAATTAAGAGGGAAATTATGCAGCCGTCAAACACATTCTTGTTGGTATGGCGATACAGGTCTATGTTTGAAATATTGTACAAGCTCTGGTGTTCCATTAAGCCAGAATCTACTTAATAATTAGACATCATTTTTTTCATTCTTCAGCTTATTTTTCACAATGCCAGCATTCTGGGAGACAGGGTAGGAATTTTTATGCCAAACTGGGAAACTTTGCAATTCTTTGTGTTCTCAAAGAAGGATGAAAAAATGATGGTAGCTACCTTGTTACCATGTATCTTCAGGTCAGTATGTGAGTTGTTTGTTTTACCTACCTTTTCTTGTTTAAACTTCACAGCAATCCAGTTTTATATATGATAAAGGAGGCTTTTAGAGTTTAAACAATTTGTCATGCAACTAATAAATGGTTGAACTAAAATTAGAACTTAATTTTTCTGACCACAATATTATCCCACCTCCATGAAATGATCATAATTACATTTTGAACTTCAGGCACTATGAGATTTGGAGGCTTGAAGGTGACAGGATGTTTTAGTCTTGCTCTGCCAATTTTGTGGTTTTGGGCAAGTAAATAGCTTAACTTAAACCTTGGTGAGCCTCCATTTTCTTACTTCTGAAAGGGAAGAAAATAAAGTTGCCTTGAATGATTGTCTTGAGGATTAAACAAGATAACATATATGAAGCTTACATTTTGGTGCCTGGTATTATACAACCACATGCTACTAACCATCTAATTTTCATAGGAAAGACTCTTTATGGAACATTAGAGAGAGTTTGAGGGGCATCATAGATGCCTTTGATATTATCAGTTACTACAGACAACAGCTTATATAGTCAACTTTCATTTGATCATTTTCACCTGATTACTTAGGTATTTTAAATTTGGGGTCTTAGTTCATGGTGCAGATGAAAAAATAAAGCCTTTTTAAGAAAAGCAGGAGTAAAATTGGTCAGTTTTGCTGTTCGTCAATAGGAAATAGCAGTTAATGTTCATTAACTAAGAATTTTAGATTATATTGGTATTTAATTTAATCTTTCTGTCTCCAGTACAAAAATTGGCAAAATCTTAAGACTAAAATTCTGTTCAACAAATGTTTATTGAACATTTGTGCACAAGTTGTAGTTCAGTAGCCCTTAACTTTTGTTCGGGTCACACTTCCCTTTGATACTGTGCTGAATGGTATGCAAATTTTCTGCCCACAGAAATGCATTTGGGCTCATATATATCGTTTTAGGGGATTTACATATTTTCTGAAGCCCTTCCATATATGCAAGATTAACAGCTTTTACCCTGGGAGCTGCATTTTTTCCAAATATTTTCCAATTAAAAGTTATCAATAAGAGAATAAAATAAAACATCCACAAACTGTAAGACTATGCAGCCATTAAAAATGGGAAAACTTTATGTCCTGATACGAAACAATTGTCATGATAATTCAGTGAAAAAAGTAAGGTGTAGGACAATGTGTAAAGTATGCTACCACTTTATATAGTAAAAAAGAGAAAAAAAAAATATATACTTATTTGCTTGAAAGTATATAAAATCTCACAGGAAGACTACACAAGTAATTAACTGATAACATTCGTTGCTTCCATAAATGGAAAGTATGTGTCTGAGAGGCAGAGTAGGAGGGAGACTTTACCTTTTTTGAATTTTGAACCTTGTGAATGTAATATCTATTAAAGGAAATGAAACAAAATTGAAAATAAAAAGAATACAGGCATATCTCGTTTTATTCTCAGCTTTATTGAACTTTACAGATGTTGCTTTTTTTTTTTTACTGGCAAAAAAATTACATCTGGTTTTATTGTGATATTTACTTCATTACAGTGGTCTGGAAACAAACCAGCAATATCTCCAAGGTATACCTGTGAAAAAAGAAGTCATATAAGCAATTTGGATTGCTGTGAGGATTTAATTATTTGGTCAAAATGCAAATAAAACCTGAGAGATGCCATTTTTAAGAAGTCAGTATCTATAATTCACTGGCTAGTATAATTATTGAAAATATACATAAAGTTTAATTAAATACACATAAGACTTTTTGAAGAGCTGTCAGGGAAGTCTGCATTATAATCTGAGCTGCTTCATTGCCCCACTTTAGGGGATACCTTTCACATCTTAGTTTACTATATGAATGCTCCCCCTAGAGCAGTGCTATTACTCTACTATCATGTAACTTTTCCCACACATGCTGGCACTCGGCCCCTACGTACCTCTCTGATCTCATCTCTCTGTCTTTTGCTGGTGTTAAGCTGGTTCTGTCTTAGTTTTTGTTCTTGTTATTCCCTCTCCTTGGAATACTCTTCCCCCAGATCCATGTATGTCTGCCTTTTTCATTAGATCTCAATCATTATTTCCTCAGAGCTTTTGTCATTGCTAAAAAACCATTGCCTAATCCAAGGTCATGAATATTTATGCCTATGTTTTCTTCTAAGAGTTTTATAGTTTTAGCTCTTAGGGTTAGGCTTTTGATTCATTTTTTAATTAATTTTTGTATATGGTATAAAGTAGGGGATCTAAGTTTATTCTTTTGCATATCCAGTTGCCCCGGCACCATTTGCAGACTTTTTTTTCCCATTGAATTGTTTTGGCTTCCTTGTTGAAAATCAGTTGACCATTTAGTGTTTGACTATTAAGATTCTATGAAGTGTGTTAATGACAGTCAATTTCTGCTTGTGGATTTGGTCTACTATATATTGAATTTTAAACAGAAATGTATTTTTTTTGATGCTCTCAAAATAGAGACGTAAAGCTGAAATAGAATATTTTGGCAACTACTCTGCTGAGCACTACAGTACTTTGCATAAAATTCTGTAGTCTTCAAAGATAAATTAACAGAGTGATACAATTTGCATTCTTTTTGCATTCTGTAGGTAGATATAACTTATTTGTTAATTGGGACCATCAGCAGTAGAAAGAATTAGAACTAAGTAAATATAAGTAAATATAAATCAGCTTTTGTAACTTTAACCTTCTAAAACTAAAGGTCATTATGATAGTTTATCTGTGTGGGTTCAGGATGACTTACTGCAAAATTTTTTTATCTCTTACTACTAGTAGATTTATAACCAGTCAAGTAAGAAACATCTTGGTATGGGTAATGAACTTTAAAAATTTTTTCTGAGTACTTGGCGAAATCTGGTACTTTGTCTTGGCATAGTTAAAATCATATTTGGGCTGCCTCATAGGCAGTGTGTCTCTCTTAACAGTGTTGTAGTATTGTTAGTTACACCTTAGGGTAGGAAAATGCAAGAAGTCTTTTTTTGCTTATATTTAAGAGAATCTTAAATTTCAAAACTTTTATTTGAGATGTCTTTTTAATTTTATTATTAGTTTTAAGTATACAGTCCATTGGTTAGACATTTATATAGTTTATAAAATGATCCCCCTAATTGCTCTTTCTCTCCTCTCGGTCTACATCTAGTCATTACATTAATGCTGACTGCATTCCCTATACAGTGCTTCCCATCCCCATGACCATCTATCAGCTACTAATTTGTACTTCTTTAACACTTCACCCCATTCCCCCAACCTCCCTCCCCTCTAGCCATCCCCAGATTGTTCTCTATATTTGTTAGTCTATTTTCTATTAGTTTGTTCTTTTTGCTCCTTAGATTCCACATACAAGTGAAATCACATGGTATTTATCTTTGACTCATTTCACTGAGCATAACAACCCCTAGGTCCATTCTTGTTGTTGCAAATGGTAGATTTCATTTTTTTTAATGGCTGAGTAATATTCTATTGTATATATGAACTATAACTTCTTTATCCAATCATCTATTGATAGATAATCATCTATTAGATTGCTTCCATATCTTGCCTATTATATATCATGCTGCCATGAATATAGGGTTGCATAGATCTTTATGAATTATTGTTTTGGTTTTCTTTAGATAAATACCCAGAAGTGCAATTGCTGAGTCAAAAAGTGTATCCATTTTTAATTTTTTGAGAAACCTCTACACTTTTTCATAGTGGCTGTACCAATTTGCAATCCCACCAACTATGTATGAGAGTTCCCTTTTCTCCATATCCTCGCCAACACTTGTTCTTTGATTTTTTGATGATAGCCATTCTGACAGGTCTGATGTGATATCTCATCATGGTTTTAATTTGCATTTCTCTGATGATTAGTGACCTTGAGCATATTTTCATATGTCTGTTGGCCATCTGTATTTCTTCTTTGGAGAAATGTCTGTTCAGGTCTTCTGCCCATTTTTTAATTTTATCATTTGGTTTATTTTGTTGTTGAGTTGTTAGAGAATGTCTTGTTGGCATTCTCAATTTTCTCATTTGTGAATTGAAGTTTAAAAAACTTCATAGGGTTTTGTGAATTAGATAAGTTAATATTTTTAAGGCACTTAAATCATTGCTTGAAACAGAATAAGTATTATGTAAGAGTTTGTTAACTAAGTAATTAAATGAAACCCTGAATCAGGGCAGTGGCGATGGAAATAGAGAGAAGAGGACAGCAATACTTGGAAGATAGGTTAAGTGGGATGATTAGGTGAGAGGTCAGAGTAGGGAGGAAAAACGGTGCCCATTTTCCTATTTTGGGTGAATGGTGGTACTCTGCATTGAGATGGGAAATAAAGGAAGAGAAGTCACAGGAATATGAACTTAGTTGTGGATGATTTAAAGGCACCTCTGGGGCATTGGACAGAGGTGTAACTGGCAAACTACATGCATAAGGAACTCAGAAGAGGTCTAGAGTGTTCAAATGACTGGTATGGATAGTGAAAAGACCACCCACTTTGTTTCCTTGGCATATTTTAATAGATAGGCAACCTATTATTGACAGCTTCCTGCAGTAGCATATAAGCTTTGCAAAGATGGGGGCCACAAGAATAGGGTACTGCTGTGTAGTGCCTGGCACATGGTAGACCTGGAATAAATATTTAATGAATGAATAAGTATAAATAAACTTTGTATTTCCAAAAAAAAAAAAAAAATGAACTAGAGTGTAAAACTTACTGGTATGAAAAATTCTTCTGTAGCCCTTTCTGCATGACTTTTTGTCTGAGCTATTGAACAGTTAATGACAATGAATAATGTAACCTAGAGAAATACGACATTTATTATGTTGTAGGTCTGTCTTTGATGTGAACTTAATTTCAGTGTGTAGTCAAGTAATTTAAATTTGATTTTTTTCGATCAGAAGTCAGTTGTAAAAATTTGATTTCTGGATGCATAAAAACCATAGAGTACATAGTCATAGTCATAGTCTGGTGAAAATGTCAAAATGTTGTAATAACCATCAGTTAAGGCATAAATAGTTTCAAATGCTTCAGTTATTCCAGTTATTAACGTATGAAGAACTTATTTATTTTAAACGTAAATTGGGATAATTATTTTCCATTTTCCATTTAATTTAGCCAGTGTTGTTTTATATTTTAGATCAGTTACCTGAAAACTTTCTGTGATACAGTATTTCATTGAGAGAGTAGTTTAAGGCTCATATGATACAAATATTATGACTTCACCATCTCACACATCTTTCTTGACACAACTAAGAATGGAAATTGGTCTTTCGTTATCTTGGGAGCATCCCGTTATGTGAACTGAATGGATTGCAGAGCCAGTAGGGGAAGCAGTTTCTATTCGCTGTGATTGCCATAATCATCTAGTGCGCATTTCTGTCCTTTGCCAGTGTTATATTTTGTCTGTTCTTTATTTCCTATGCTCTGCATTATTTTTTAAAGACAAAAGACCAAGAACAGAAAGTGGAATGAAAGTTCCATAAGAACAGAGATTTTTGTCTGTTTTGTTTATTCCAAGCACTAAGAATAGTTCTTGGCACATAGAAGGCTCTAACTAAATATTTGTTGAATGAATAGATGAATGATTGAAGGAATTTGATGTAGGCCCTTAAAATTCTTTATAGCTAGAACCTGTTATTGTTCCAAGATTTTTCAGACCACACTTCTTTTTCACTCACCAGTATCTTCCTTAGAGAAAGACGTTCTTGAGGCCTGTGCTAGACTTTGCTGTATCATTAATATAGATTATATAGAGAGCTATTTAGACTTCTAAAAAAAAAAGTTAACTTCTTTGGCAAAAACAAATTTAAAGAAGAGGAAGTATCCTACTAAAAGTGAAAGTATTTTGGCTTTTGTAGCCACAATAGAGTAATATGATAAGAGTGCCATGTCACAAGGATCAATTATAGATCAACTTTAATAATTCATATCAGAAATAATACACAATATGTGTTAGTTTAATACTCACTTAAAATTTCTTAAAACAAAAAGCAATAGGTCAAGTCATAGGAAAATTAATCCCAATTAAAGGTCTCTTGATATATCATCTTTAAAAACAAATCTACCATGAATTTTATTTTACATAATCAAGAACCTCTCAGAGCCCAGGTGTGAAGGTCAGTGACCTTGGAAATAACTGCTCCTGTCTAAGTGTTTACTTATCTGAGGTGCTGGCCCTGTACTTGAAATACAGTGATGAGTAAGATAGACAAGCCTGCTGTATGGAACTTAAAGCAATGTATTCAAACTTAGATTTCTATGAATATGAAAAGTATCTCCTACTAATCATTTTAGGGCCTAGGTCAGTTGTTGGTTCCTTTGGGAAGTTGTCCCTGAGGCTCATGTGTCCCTCAGGTGCTCATGGTGCTCTTAGACTCTTGTGATTAGCTCTCTCTTAAAACTGTTTTGTATTTAATTCTTTATATATTAATTTATCTTCCAGGTAGCTTCATGAAGGTATTTTCGTGTTTCCAAAGTCCCTGGCACAGTGACTGTAAGCATACAAGGATCGATTGTATCAGGAATGACAAGAGTGGAAAGGCCACATTACTAGTTTTTGGATATGGTTACTTTTGCATAGATCTTTAGAGTTACAGAAAAACTGAAGGGACAATCATGGTCAAGTGGAAAACTATGAAAGATTTGGAGTCAGAGGACCAGATATCATTCTGGAGGTTTTTGGTATGTCACCTCTAATCCCCACAGGGGTCCCGTGAGGCAGGTGGCCACGTGAGGAAAGAAAAGGGGCAGAGAAGTCATTACTTCAACCCAGGTGTTCAGTTAGTGAGTGGCAAAACTGACAAAAGATCTATATTTTCTGACCTACTAGTCTATTTACTCATCTATAAAATGCAGATGTATCATTCTGTTTGCCTTGTTTACCTTATAGGATCATCAAGAGAAATCTATGTCCAATAGTTGTAAGTAAAATCATGAAAAACTTATTATTAGCTATCTCTGCTGAAATTTGTTTGAACTTTCATGTGTTCTTTGCCAAAAATCTTTTTCATTCTTTGAACTGGCCTGTTTATTCAAGTAATAAGAGAAGAAAGAAGAAAGTAGGAATTGATTACTGTTCTCTTTTTGTTTCTCCAAATAAAAGTATCTTTATTTCTTTTACAATTTCTTTTAGAATTGGAATTATTACAACAAAGGGAATGCACATTTAAAATTTTGATAAATATTGCTGGATTGTCCTCTGCAAAGGCTATACCAGTTTTTACATTTATCAGCAGAGTAGTGTGTGAGCATCTGCTTTCCCATGTTCTTGACAAATTTAGGCTTTTTTAATCTTTTTTTTTTTTTTAGAGAAAAATAATTACATTTTAATTTATTATTTGTGAAGTCAAGCATCTTTTATTATGTTGGTTGGATATTTGCATTTCTTTTATAATTTGCCAACTAATAGCTTTATTTTTCTACTGGGTTATCTTTTATTGATTTGTAGGAACCCTGTTATGTATAATATATGTTGTAGATATTTGGGGGTTAGTTGCTTGTATCAACTCTGTTTATGGCATCTTTTGTTTTATTTTTATGTAGTCAACTCTGTTTTTAAGGGATGGTTTCTAGCCTTGATGTTTTGCTTAGAAGGCCTTCTCTTTGCCAAGATAATAAAAGCAAATTTTAAAATTTATCCTCTTTTTTACTCATATGCTTAGCAAGAATTATTCCATACAGGTAAGGGTAGTGTTTAGATCCATTATTTGGGAATATAATTAGCTACTAGACTTGCTCTTCTACATTTCATGACATCTTTGAAGACCTGGAGTACTAGACAGGAAATGTTAATTGAAGATTAAGGTGAAGTCACATTCTATAAAGTAAGGCTGAATTGGTGACCTTTGCCTTTTAGATGTTTATACACAAAGTGATTGCTCACATTGAAGATAACACTAAAGGTATGTGTAAAATGGCTTTCGTTCTGATTGATGAAAATTCTTGTCCAAAAGCTTAGGTTTTTGTTGTATATTGAGGTAGATCAGGATGCTGTACTTTTTAAAAACATTTCTGCTGCCATCAGAATATAAGGCATGGTGAGTGCGGGACAGTAGGGTAGAAGAAAGAGAAAGGGAAAGGAAAAGGAAAAGGGATGTGAGTGAAATTACGTAGGGAGGAAAAGTTGTAACTGCTGAGGAGTGGCAGCATGATACAGACAAAAATCAGAAGAGTTCAGTGTTACCTAAGCAATTCTACTTCCTTCCTGAATCATGTTCGTGTTCTTCCTGTGGTTTTAAGCATTTGTATTTCTAAAACATTCAAAACCATCACTGACTTTAACCCGATTATTAATCTTCAATTTTGGTATTTCCATGGTGTGTGTGCAGTGTGTGTATGTGTGTGTGTGTGTGTGCACGCGCGCATTTTAAACTGTCACTACTGTTTGAAGAATCACTTGGTAATTTCAAACGTGAAACTGCAATGTAAAAGTTTCATTTCCTGCAGAAGCAATAGAGCGAGTACTTGTCAGCCTCAAACTCAGTTCTTTGTGAGTTATACGGAAGACTGTGGCTTTATCATCTCTGATCTTTAGTACCTAACAACAAATACCTAAACAGTATTTTTTAGACCTAGATTTTATTAGGATGGATTTGTGACTTTTCTGTATTATGAAATTTACAAAATAGGGTATAAAACCAGGGAAGTCAGTCTTTTTTCTTTTTTTTTCTTTTGACAAAACAACATGCGCCGTAAGTTTTGTAATGTGTGCCTCATTATCTGCTTTGTTTATTGGCTTAGCCACAAAGCTATTTGTGTATGTGTATGTTTGCATAAAACACTTATTTGGGGTTTTTGACATTTTAAGGTATGACAATTACTGCCAGGCTCTAGGAAATAAAATTGTTAACTTTCTTATATTTCACAAAATACTTTTACAGCATTTTCCTCATTACAATAGAGAGTTTGGAACAGGTAAAAAGGATTGAAAACTCAGAATTATAACCATCAAAGATACGAAAAGGGAAAAAGTTACAACTAGCTCTTGAACCCAGTTTTTTGGAATTCAGCCTAAGTTCTCATTATTCTGTTCCCTATACCCTTGCCTGTGAGCAGAGATAATTGTAAATGGATATGTTTCAGTGATATGAAGTGATAATAATTCATAAGTGAGGAGAAAGGAAGCTTTTTACTGAGCCAAAATTGTGATAAAAGCATAATTATACTCAAATTATAAATATTATTCCCACTTTATTAATGAGAAAACAGACTCAAATAAATTAACTTGCCTAAGATCACACAGATAGAAGGCACTAGAAGCAGAGATCCAAACCAGAGCTTTTTGATTCAAAGGTCTGTTTCCTTTTCTCTAAAATCTAAAAGGATAGAGAAGGATATGTGTAGAAAGGGTAAGGAAAGTCAGTGATTTTAATAATAAATTAAAATTATTAAATTTTAATAATAATAATAAATTTTAAATGTTTCAGTATGATTGATGTGAATCTTGTGGGGTGGTGGGTAGAGTAATTAAACAGAATATTTTAATGTTGATTGTAAAAAAGCAACATTTTTTCTTCAGAATTTGGAAAACCCATATAAAGGAAAATAATGTCAAGGTTCTTCATTATTCAGGTATTAAATGATCAGGATTGTAAGAGTTATTCTCTCAAACTCGAGTATAAATCCCATGGGCAAGGATTACATTCTTTAACTCTGTCTTCTCTCCTCCTATGCCCTGGGATGGTAGGATGAGTATGTACATGTTTGATCAATAAATACCTGTTACTTGCTTCTTTAATAATTATGCTGTTCACAAAAATTTCACTTGCTTATTTTTGCCCTATTTTGCCAGATTCTGAGAATTAATATTACTTTTCATTAGGCAAATCATTTTTAACTCAGGTAATTTTATCAGTCAACTTTTGCATACAAAAAGAATGTTGCTGTACACACAGGACTATGTCACTATGATGGAATTTCTCAGTAAACCAATGTGTGTATAGAGCTATCCCTTTTTACAATCAAAATTAGAATTTTGTGCAGTTAATATTTATTTATGAATCTCCTTACTTGCTTTTAGGATATTCGGAAATTCTTTGGGGTTATCCCAAGTGAAAAGAAACCTGCAAATGAAACAGTAAAGAAGAATGAGAAAACAAAGTCTGCCGAAGAAACTTTCAAAGCAAAGAAAGGAATAAAGGAAATCAAGGTCAGTTTTCTAAATACAATTTAGAATTGTATGACAGGTTGAATAAAATCAGTTCCCAGACTTGATAGGACTCAAGGGAGCCTTAAGTAAATAAAGACTTCAGCTCATTTAGCAGAGGAAGAAGAAAAGTAATAAGGGGTAGGGTATTAACTTATTTCTAATTAATATGGCTTATAGCATTCACAGATTGATGCTTTCCTAAAGTAGAGATGGAACACATTTTAGTTGTTAAAACTTTAAGACCAAAGTTTGCTTATAGAGATGAGTCCTATCCCCAGGTGAATGGTGTTGGACTTCTGGTTAGGGAAGGCTTTGGAGGAAAGCTTTATTTTGGGGGCAAGAGTTTTGCTATTTCATAACAAGGATTGCCTTCTGTAGATAACTTCGTATCTACATAAGACCTTATCAGAATGACCTTTAATGTTTATATTTCTACCAGCATTCTGTTTATGATGATATACATATTCTCTTCAACGATAGAGGTTTTCTCTGTAACTCTTTTCTTCCTGAGACCATGCCAGAATCACCTTTAATGTCAGTATTTCTACCAATATTCTCTTCCCAACAGTCTAGGCTTTTTCTAGCATGCACCTCAAAACTCCTCTGGCCTCCACCATTACCCAGTTCCAAAGCCACATTTATATTTTAGGTATCTGTTATAGCATACTCCACTTCTCAGTAACAAAATCTGCATTAGTAAGGGTTATTAGAGAAAGAGAATCAAGTATGTGTGTGTGGTGTGTGTGTGTGTGTGTGTGTGTAAAGAGATTTATTATGAAGAATTGATTCATGTGATTATGGAGGCTAACAGAATCCAAGACCTACAGTTGGCAAGCCGGAAACCCAGGACAGCTGATGGTGTAGTTCAAGTCTGAATAAGGCCTGTGAACAAGGATTGCTGGTGGTGTGGTTTCTAGTCTGAAGGCTGACAGGCTTGAGACCCAAGAAGAGCTGATGTTTCAGCTTGATGGCAGACAGGAAGAATTCTTTTATATTTGAGAGAGGGTCAGCCTTTTGTTCTTTTCAAGCTTTCAGCTTATTGGATGAGGCCCACCTTCATTAGGGAGAGCAATCTGCCTTATTCATTTTGTTGATTTAAATGTTAAACTCATCCTAAAGCACCCTTATGGAAACACTCAAAATATCTGGGCACTTTTTAAATCAACACACAAAATCAGCTATCATAGGTTAAATTTTCTATTTCTTTGTATGTCTAGATTTTTGGATTTACCTTGGAGAGTGAGAATAATCAGTGTAGGAACTTTGGATTCTGTTATATTCTTCTAAAAACTGTTATTTCTTTTAGCAGGCAGTAAACTTTGCTGAACCCAAACATCAAACTCTTGTATTCCTTGCAATGGGCAGCACCTGAAATCTTTGTTCACCTTAGCTGAGCACTTAGAGTTGTTCCATGCATACATGTTTGAGCAAACAGTTCCAGACTTGGCTAAGTTTATTGACAGGATTTGGGACTCCCCTTCTGTGATTCTCTTCCTTCTCAGATACCCTCTTCTCTTACTGTTCAGTTATTATTATAACTGATTCTAATTCTGTCCTTAGTTTAGTGGTGTATTTGAAGTATAATGGTTCATTAGTCTGATTTTCTTGGAGTTAGTTGATTATTATTATGTTTTTGAAGTTTTATTGTAATTGCTGAAAACACATTCTTACCTTGTAACTGATTACAGTTAGTTTTTTCCTGCCTACTTTCTTGATGCTTTTTGAGAAAATTTGAATAGATCGGAAACATAATGTATAACTAAAAATTATAAACAGTCCCATTTGCCCTGATTTTATTTAGTTTGCTAACAGGCATTGAGTTTTGGGCTCATAACCCCTTAGCTTTTATTTCTGTCTCTGTCATTTTCTGGAAGGACTTGCCTTGTAATATCTGACATCCTTTTACTCTTTGTTACATGTAAGATAGTGTTGAAAGTGGAGCTGAACAGTAATGTAACTTTTTATTTATTATCTTTTATAATTCTTTCTTTCCCATCTGATGCAATTATTGTCTGGCCTACTCTTTAACCTAATAAGGGTATTACTAACATTTTGAGCCAGATAATTCTTTTGGTATAGGACTGTCCTGTGTATTGTAGGATGTTTAGTAGCATTCCTGGTCTACCCATTAGATACCAGTAAATCACCACTCCCACCCCTCTGCACCCCCAGTTATGACCAGTAAAAATGTCTCCTAGATGCAGAATTTTCTCTAGTTGAGAATGTCTGTGCCTAAGTAATGAGAAAAAAAACAGCTAAGTTATATAGGCTTCTTTTTGTTCTAATTATACTGTGATGTTTATAGGTAAATAGTTCTTGTAAAGAAGATGACTCTAAACAGAAGCAACCAAACAAGAAAAAGAGGGTCATCTATGATTCAGGTAATATTCCTTCTGAGGAGTTTTAAAGTTTTAAAATTATTTTCAATACCTGAGAACAGAGTTTTTCAGACTGATCTTCTGAGACACACAGCTATCTATGATGGTAATAGATGCTGTGTGAAGAGACTCTATGCTCAAATAAAGTTGAATATGATGTTATTATACTGCAGAATTTATCAGAGCCTAAACATGTTAATGTATTAAAGATTTTCTCAGAGAGGGATGTGGTATAGAGCATGTCTCAAACTTACTTTGAATATGTTATATGTATTGTTAAAAATATTCATGTTACCTTCCTCTCCAGCTGAGGTTCTTGGAAACTGAACTTGAAAAAATAATGCCTTAGAATATTGCTTTAGAAACAAATTTAAAATTTAATTTTTGTGCTTTCAATCTGGTCCTTTTTTGTTGTGTTTAAAATAGGACAAACAATTGAAAAGCTTTTCTTCTAATATAGTTTTAAGATAGGGAACATGAATTTTTATGCCTGCCTTTTATGATATGATAAAATAATGGTAGAATTCAGAAAGTTTTAGGATTTCCTTTTATAGAGGAAATCCATCTTGTTCTTGTGTGAATTCTTAAAAATACAACCTAAGAAAGCATTTGTAGACTTTTAGGATTTTGACAGTGATAGTAAATGTTCTGACTCAATTCTAAAAGTACTTGAGTGTTAATCATGAGTCTTTTACTGTTGTATACTGTAAGGAATTTGAGAGAAGTACGTATCCCCAGTCTTCAGGAATTTCCATATTTTGGGAAACTGGAAATTTAATTGTTTAACACAATTTAGAATAATATGAGACTAGATTTCTAAATGCGTGGCAAAGAGGAAGGTCACTATGCTGTTTTTACATTCTGTCCTGGTTTGTATTTAAGTGCTCTGGGAGATTAGTTGGTGGTAGACAGAATTATGACCCCCAAAGATTTCTATGCCCTAATTCTTGGGACATGTGAATTGTTAGTTTACATGGCAAAAGGAAATTAAAGTTGTAGGTGACATTAAAGTGGCTAATCAAATGACCTCAAAATAGATAATCTAGGATTATCTAGTTGGGCCCAATATAGTCACAAGGAACAGGGAAGCAGGATAAGAGAGAGACTGACTATGGAAGAAGTCAGAGAACCAGAGAGATGGCAGCATGAGAAGAACTTTGGCTAATGTTGCTGGCTTTGAAAGTGGAGGAAGGGGGCCATGCGACAAGGAGTGCAATCACTGGAAGCCAGAAAAGGAAAGGAAATAGATTCTTCCCTAGAGTATTCAGAAAGGAACTCAGTCCTGCTGACTCTTGATTTTAGCCCAGTGAGACTCCTATCAGATTTCTAATCTACAGAACTGTAAGATAAAAAATGTGTGTTGTGTTAAGCCACTAATTTTGTGGTGATTTGTGGCAATAGAAAACTAATACAAAGGCTTAGTACTGAGTAGAAGTAACTTGTGAGAACTGCAGAAGGGATATGCTTCAAAAGGGCCTTTAAGAACTGTTTCACATTAACCACTTTAAAAACATACTGTATTATATTTCTTTCGAAGTTTTGTTTTATTTTCCTCTCATGTGCAGATTCAGAATCAGAGGAGACAGTGCAGGTAAAAAATGCCAAAAAGGAACCAGAAAAGTTGTCATTGTCTCCTAAACCTGGTAAAATTATACGGAATGATCCTGTTACATACATTTCAGAAACAGGTAAGGGTACTCAATATGTTTAATGTTTTAGAGAGAAGCAATGTGTGTCCTTGTGTTTCTCATTGGTGTCTAAATGTACCTCCTTCACTTTGAATTGAATTAATTGCTTTTTTTGCTGTGTTGAATTAGATTTACCAAGAGAAGCTGTAATTATTTTTGGCATTTTATGTGGAAAGTGGAATTTTTAAAAAAGTGCTCTGTATTGAATCATATAAGTTGAAGCTCTGTTTTGGATCATATATTAAATATTGGATTGTTTTAGAACTTCTGTTTTATGTAAGTTTTTATCTCACATGCTGATGTCATACTAAACTAGGTGTATAATGATTATTCATATTTGTGATTTATAATCTAGCACAGATGTGACCTGAATTTTTGGTATTATCTGGTGACACTAGAAATTTTAGCATTGACTTTAAAAAAAATTGATGTTTTTGTACTTAAATTTATTTCTGTTTGATCACTTTTGAGTGGTTGAAAAGCAAAAGACATTTATAAATATTCATGCACTTAACATTTCATAATATAAATGTTTTGTAGATAGTATTCTTTAATGGGGAGGAGCCCTGAATTATATTGTCATCTTAGGAAAAAAAAAACTCTGGTCGGTTTATTATAAAGTCATTTTGATTCTAGCATTGTTAGCTCCCAGAGGTGACCATAACAAGAATAAAAAGGTCAGAGCCTGTTGAAGTGATTCCTCCACAGATATGCCCGACGGAGCCATGAGTGCATCTGATACCTCACTGATGTGTTCATACTGGGGAAAACCTCTGAAACCGTTATTTTTGCACTCTGCTACTTATATTGCTAGTGAAGTGAATACACCTAGGTTAAAAGCCACATTATTTTGTCACAGCATATTACAACTTATATTCAACAAACATTTATTGAATGTCTTTTATGTCCCAGATACTAAGTGGTGTGGATATGAAAGATGACTAAAGACTCCAAGTGTTACCGAACTTGAAAAACCAGGTTCTTAACTCTCAATGTCATAGAAATTACACTGAACTTAGAATAAATTTGAGCATATAGAGTTTATGAGAGAGAGAGAGCATGCGTGCGCGAGAGAGAAAGAGACAGAGAAAGACTGAAACTGAGACCGACTGACTTGTGCACATGGGAGAATGAAAAGACATGCTCTCTGAAAGCTGTTTAGGACAAGATTATATATAGGCCATCAAAAAGTGGGAAGGGGTTCAGGAATGAGGATGTGGTTCCTGGGCCTATGATGTCTGCCATCAAGTAGTTATTGGTTTCAAGGTAGTCATAAGATGTATATAGCATAGGGAATATAGTCAACAATTTTGTAATAACTTTGGTGACAGATGATTACTAGACTTACTGTGGTGATCATTTTGTGTTTGTATAAATATTGAATGACCGTGATGTGCACCTGAAACAAATAAGATACACTTACCAATTATACTTCAATAAAAAATATTTTTTAAAAAAGAATGATTGCTAGATTCCTAGTATTCAGGGAGGGATGAAGAGTAGAGAGACAATAATTAGGAAAGTCAAAGAATTTGTAGTAATCTAGAAGTGACATAATGAGAGTCTTAAATAGCAATGGTAAGGGACTGGTCTGTAAACATTTTCACAGATGAGTTACAAATTAGATTTTTGGATTACTATGGGCTTCATTCAGCCATGCTATCCATGGTTACTACTATTAGGATAAGTGAAGAGTTGATGTTATTAGCATGCTTAAAATATTTTTTTTAAGTAACAGCTTTATTGAGATAAAATTCACATAACCATACAACCTAAAGTTTTAATGTTATTGGAATTTGCAGATAAAGGTCAAGGTTTTCAGAGATATAAGTAACAATAAAACTTTGCTTATGTGTATAGGCCATTATTTGAGAAAGTGAAGGTATTCATGTTATATAAATTGGTCAGTAAGTAGGGAATGAAGCAAGAAGGAAACTCCTTGTGTTGTAGAAGGAATCTGAGACTGGAAAGTCAGAAGCCCAGCCTGGAGGGTACATCCTTGGTTCTCTTCTAACAGTTATGTGACTTTGGTCTCAAGCTCAGTGAGTCTCCTTTTCTGTAAAGCAGAAACACTGATTGCATGGGTTTATTGGGAAGTCTTAATGGGGTGATGTATACAAAAGAGTCAGATCCAGTGCCTGATACATATGATAGTTTTGTTTTTCAAAAAGAAAAACAAAAGAAACCCATAGAGAGCTTTGTAGGTTCTCTGGGACATTTATATATGATAAAATTGTTCATATGGTCAAAGACATTATGTAAGTAATGTGAACATATTACCTGTGAAATTTTTTGGTAAGCTAAGATAGTTCTTCACTATGGCAGGTGGCAGGTCAGCTCTTTAACCTTTTTGTTTTACTGTTAAATATCTGCTCAGGTACATTGTACAAATGAACTTTTCTATTAAGAGGCTCCCCTCTTAGATCTGGCTACCTTTGCGAAGTCATATATACACACATATGTACACATATATACATGGATTTATTTGAGTGACATCTTACTGAAAAATTTCTGCAGCTTGCTTTTTTGTAAGCTAATGTCTTCAACTCCCTCCCTGCTTCCCTTCCTTTCTCTCTTTCCTTGCCTTCCTCCTTCCCCTCTCCCTCAGCCTCTGTCTCCTTCTTTCTTTAAATACAGAAAGATCCTTAACTCATTCTTTTAAAATTCTGCGTAGAATTTAATATTATGTATTTAATTTTTCTCATTCTAATTTTGGATGTTGGATTATTGATATGAACACTTATTTATGCTTCCTTACAATATAATGTATTTAACAATAAATGGGCAATTCACAAAGATGACTATGATTACTTAAAAAAGAACAATATTTCTTGAAATGAAGTGGCATTCATTTTAAGAATGTAGTTTACTCACCTATATTATGAGGAAGAGGGTGGGGCTTCCTCTTTCTGCTTATGGGCACAGTGCTTTTATGAGGCCCTCCCCGCACCTAGCATTTTCTCTTTCCTTTGATGCTTATTTATCTTATAAATCAAAGCACCATTAACATATACATATATGTATACATATGCTATTATTAAGTCAACTCTTTTCCAGTTCTCAGGTCCAGAAAAGAGACTTTACACTTATTGTTCAGTGTCTTTCTGGAACAAACTCTCAGGTTTTTATCTTGTTAATCCAGGTTGATTGTAGGCTTTTGTATTCTGATTCTGTCATCTATTTCTTTTTATTTTAAATTTGAATACTTTTATTTAACATTATTAAATCCACATTTATGTAACAAACGAGATGTATTTACTCTATGTGCACAACAGTATACTGCACAATCCATGAAATAGGTAGAATAAAGCTTAGTTCTGTCTCAAGGGCTTAAAGTCTATTGGGGAGATAAACCTTTTATACGAAAATTATAATAAGGAAAAAATTAACAGACAGTGATAAAAATAATCTTCCAAGGATATTCAGGCATGGGAGAGAGAATTTTTATTTTGGAGTTTCAGGAAACATTTCCTGGAGGAGAGAGAAGTTTGAGATAAATATAAAGGGTTTTGGTAGGACAAACATGGAGATTTAGGTATCGTGTATACTAGGGAGAGAGAATAGTGTGGGAGTTTGGAAATCAGTGCTATTTCAAACACATTATTTAGTACTTTCTAACATTATAGAAGGAAAATATCTACTTTAAAAATTTAATTTATAAGCTTTCACAGATTTACACTAGATTAATATGGCTTAATATTGTGTTATGGCTTGTATTTTCTTAATTTTAGTATCTTTTGTATAGGAATGTCTTTATTTGACACCCCTGTGTCTACAGTGAAAGGCAGGGAGAATTCTTCCATAATGTTAAAATAAATTTTATCTTGTATACCATTATAAAATTTTTTCAAAACACATTTTACTGACTATGGAATAGAATAACATTATTTATTATACAGCTTATATTTTATAGCTATCTCATTTGATCCTCAAAACTACCTAATATTAGGGCTGATTTACTTTACAAAAACTTATTCTCAAGCAATTTTCAATCTAAAGTTGTACAATGTGACACTGTGGAAGAATCCAGTTCTTTGGATATCCCATATCCATTTACTTTTTAATATAATCTCACTTCGTATCTTATACAAATTTGATAAACCTGTCTTTATATTTCTTTCTGAATTATTAGTAAAATTATTTGGTGTTAAGGGAAAAATAAACTTTTTACAAAATTGACACGATCCATTATCAGCACCCAGAATATAGCTGTTCTATTTCTTATGAATAACTGTTCTATTATTACTCATAAATCTTCTTGTTACTTGTATTTCTCCATCTTGGCATAAATCAATGCCTCTCAGCCTAGGGTGACATTGCCTCCCAGGAGACCTTTAGCAGTATCTGGAGACATTTTTGGTCATCACAACTGGTGGGTGCTATGGCATCTAATTGGTAGAGGCCAGGGCTGCTACTAACATCCTACAATATGTAGGAGAGCTCCCCACAACAAATAATTATTTGGCTCAAAATGTCAGCAATACATAGGTTTAGGCACCCTGCCATAGCCTATCAGAAGAGAATTTGGTGGATGCCCAGACATTCCTTTTTCTAGTATTCATCTCACCTACTAGTCTAGTAACTCAGAGTAAATGAGGATTTAGGCCAGCGTAGTATATTCTCAGTGATTCAGTCTACTTCTGTTGAATATTCTCCTTTTGATCTGCTCAGATATTATTGCACAAAATTGTCACCAAACCTTTCCTCTTCTATAGACCTGTGGTTGGGGATCTGTTTTTCTCTTTTTAACAGTTAAGATTCCTCGCCGCTTTAATCTTTAGGGACTTCTCCTACTTTGTTTTGTGAATCAAAGGTCACTTACATTGCTTTAACCATTTTATCCACAAATTCACATTGCTAAACATAAGAGCTAAATGCTTTCTTTGCCTAGTTTGTTCGTCGCTTCCCTTTCAATAATGCATCTTATGAGACTGAAAAAAGATTAAGTGGCATATAGAGAAGGGGAATTGAAAAGGACACAGTGAATAATGAAGCACTGTAGAGTATCTGGAATAATTATTGAGTTTCTGAAGCATCTTTGAAAATGTACAGACTTTTTTCTGGGGACATACTTTGCTGTTAAGTACTTATGAAACTATGAGAGACAGGATTGTATTCCAGAATGACAAGGGAGTAGGATTCTGTTATGAAAATGTCATTAAGTACTAACAAAATAATGAACAGGTGATTTATTCGTGGCTTCAGCACTGAGACCAGCATCATTGCGGTCTCTCTGCATGGAGAAGTGCTGTGAGAATGGAGGTAGAGAATTGTGGTGCTGAACCACTCCCTTAACTCTCTGGCCGGCCAGGTTTCCTTTGCTGCCTGTATCATGCCTTAGAATCTTAAGAAGCTCAGGGTTAATGTATCTGTGGACAACTGTCCAAGCCTTTTTCTTCCACTTTTTCTTTTTCTGTGAGATCCACTGGATGTGAAGGAAGGAGGAGAGTAGTAAAATGTTCCACTTTGTCCTTGCATGTTATATTCTGAAACCATGAAGCTGTGACTAATAGGAACTTGGTACCTATGTGGTGGTAACACCAAAGCATAAGCCAGTACTTTTTTCTCATTTATCATTGCTCACCTACCTCACTAGACCTCACAAATTATATAATAGTTTTATTTTTAAAATATAACTGACTCCATTTGATTTCAAGAGGATTTATCGAGAATGAATCAAGAAATCTCCCGTTTCTAGATTAAAGATGAACAGTGTTAGAAGTTTTATTTCATTATTCTGAAGTATAGGATGTCTGATTCACCACATAGTTTCTCTTCCATCCACTTAATTAATAGATATTTATTGCGGATTTGGCACATGCATGATTCATTCTCTTTACAAAACCAAAATGATAATTTGGGTTTTGACTCAAGGAATTATTGAAAAGGAACTTAGTAGAAAAAGGCTCTAAGCACTCAGATTCCTTTTTAGTTTTTGCTAAGTAAATTACTTTTAATCTCTAACCAGATCTCCCTCATAGCATGGTTTCCATCAATTTGGTTTCTGTGTGGTCCAGACCAAAGGAAAAAAGATCAGAACCCCTAACTTTGAGCAGTATGAACTCCAGAATTAAAATTTTTCCTTCTTGGCTTATAAATAGATTTTTATATGGACCTGCACATACTTTCTTTTATTCATTTTTCTTTCAAATAAATGAATGTATCTAACAGAATAGCAAAGCAGTCTTCTCTCCCAGGCAATTCCTCTGCTGTATGTTGGATAATGCTAGTTTACTTGGTAATGTGGTTTGTTGTATATAAATAACTATAAATGGTGTTTTTATAAAAAGATAAATAGCCTAGAGAGAGATCCTGAGTGTTCAGTTCCACATGATTTTCAAATAGGTCTCAGAAATTTGACTTAGATTTATTTTTCATTATTTAATTACAAGTTTCTGGGGAGAGGAGAACATGTTTTGCCTTTGGCTTCTGACAAGGCAGCAACAAATTTAGGCTCATTAGAAAACAAGGACAAATGTTAAAAAAGAAAATCAACCATAACTTTATTTGGAATATTAATCTCTACACATTGTTTAGGATTGTAAAATAATTATTTTGCACGAAATGTTCACAGCAACAACTGCTAAATGACTTTTGCAAGCTCCTAGTTGCATTGTTCTATTCCTTGGTCTCTTTTGCCTTCTTTCTCAATAATGTATCGTTGTAACCTATAAATATGAAGGGCTAAAGGGGTTTTAAGACAACTGATTGAGAAGCCATACTATAGAGAAAGTAGAATGTGGCATATAGTATAATGCTCAATAAAGGTAACTATTATTAATAGTAATTAGGTAAAAAGATACTATGAAGTCTCTGATTCTGGTGACAGAATAAGCAGAGATGCTGATAAATATGAAAGAAGTATGCAAAGAAAAGTGGTGAGGAAGGAGAAACCAAAGCCAAGCCTTTTTTATCTCACAAAAATAAAGGGTTAGAGAGTTTCTGGGAAGTAGTCAATTTGTTGTAAAATATTAGATGGAGATTCAAAAGAAAGAGAAGTGTAGTATACAGGTAAAAAACATAGGAAGAAAAAAAAAATGAATAATCACCCATATATAATTTCCTGTCCAAAGATAAAAATTAACTTTTTATTGATTTTTTAAAATCTTTGTGAATTTAAAAGTGTGTGTGTGTGTGTGTGTGTGTGTGTGTGTGTAAAATAGATATAAATCATTAAACATCCCATTATGTCACTCTTTTTGTCATTTAAGCTTTTAGGTCAGTAAATATGGATATAAATTATAATTTTCTATTGCTACATAGAATTCGATTATATGGTTGAACATTAATAGATATTTAGGTTGGTTGTTTTCCCATTTTATAAACAATATTCACTTATTTTTATATCCAGTGTCCATGTTAAATTTGAGGCTGTCTTTTTTTTTTCTAAACTGTTAATCTCTTAGTTTTTTCTTCATCTTTTTTTGCCTTCTTGCTGTCTGTTCTTCATACTTTTGAATAAACCAATGCCGTGATAAGCATTTTTGTACATATATTTTTGTATACTCATTTGTGTTTGTTTATTATTAAATTCTTAGTGGAATTGCTGGCTCCAATTAATGGGTATACATACGTAAAGTCTTAATAACATATTGCAAGATCATCCCCCATAAAGATTTTTTAAAATTTACTGTCACTGACTGTTATGTATGTGGTGGTCCCATATCTCTATACCTTTGCCAACAGTCTTTTAAATATGATATCCTTAGAAATTCTTGATCTCACTAAATTTCATGCTAGTCTGTTACCTGCAGATATTTACAAGATTGCTGGAAAAAGGGTTAAACTAGGGATTGCAAATATCTACAATACTATTATTTCCCTTTCTGAGGCTATACCAAATAGCAGTCAGTGATCGATATTGTCTGAATTAAATTCTTAAGAACAGATACAATATTTTAGGTAGCAAGGAAGTTTTTGAGTGATTAAGTATGAACTATAATAGGAAAACACAGTAGTTCACTGGTCCACTCAGTTCTGGGATTTTCTGTCACACTGCTAATGGCTAAGTGTGGTGGAGATGGGATGTTAGTGCTTTGAGGAAAAAAGAGTAGAAGGCTATCATTTCACAGAGACAATTCAATTTTGTTCTTTCTCCAATAAGAGAATCCCTCCCATCCAGAAGTACAAATGTTGAAGTTAAAGCAAACTAAGTAAAAATTATAGTTTAATAAGCTCTCAGACAAGGTTAGAAGCCTTATCTTTTATATGCTAGATATGCTTTTAATTTTGCACTTAGTGCCTGAGGAGAGATGTATTGGTTGTCTATACTTACTGATGCTCCGGTTTCGTGGTTTTCTTATTTTATTTTATTTTATTTTTTTATTAAAGCCAGAATATCAGCAATGTTGTTTTATTTTGAATCTTTTAAGGATACTTTGCATAATTTGTTTGATTGCCAAGTGGAAAAGTTTGTTATAGAATGTTAATGGTTTTGTTATGTCACAGCTTAACTGAATCTAGGGGTTTCAAATAGACCAGCCATAAATGGTAACAAAAACTCTTTGGGTTTCTATAATACATTAATTCGTTATATTATTATTTTTGAGAAAAGGAAAGGAGTTTAAGATTACATCTCAATGGTTTCTAGAACTATTATGGGTGATTCATGTGGCTATTTTACTGAAGTGGAATGAGATCATGTTTCTCAGCCTTTGCAAAGCCATCTGAATCAGGTACCTTTCCACTCTGGGCAGAGATGGAGGAGGACTGGTTGTCAGGTAGGAAAAGCAGGTAGATAGATATGTGAGTGACCGAACCTAGTCTTCCAACTCTCGTTAACATAGGGATTGAACTGAAATCTGGTAAGTATATCAAGCTTGATGTGCTTGGAAAGATTTATGAATGATTTTTTTCCCCCCAGAGCTCCTGCTTTTCTAGTATAAGCTGGAATTCTAGACTTTTATCTAAGTTTTCAAAACTTTTTAAAATTTCTGTCTCTTCACCTGCCTCAGCATTGGCAACCATCTGCTTGTTGTCTATATCTATGGGTATGGATGCATCTTTAATTAAGCTTGAAAATAGATTGACTGTAGTTAAAGATAAGTAAAACAATGCTTTAATTAAAATCTTTTGGTTGCAAGTTAAGAAAAAAACCTAGCTTATTGTAAGCGAAACAGGAAATTTATTAGAAAGTCAGTGCCACATCTCATTGAATGCAGGAATAAACCTTTAGCATCTTAATTTATACATGTTAGTTCAGCAAACTGATCAGAGGTAAGATTGGCCCCACCTTGTTTAAGTGCCCACTCCTGGTCCAGTTGGTTATGGCAAGGAGTAAAGAGCCATCTAATAAATGTCCACGGTTATTGGAAGCCCTTGGAGGGTGGGGTGAGGTGCAAGTTTTGGGGAAAGTGGGCTTGTAGGGAACTGTATGGGCATCTTCAAGATGTCTCATACACTTCTGCTTTTTAAATGATGGATTACTTTTTACATTTAGTAAACAAATCTTTAAGCATTTTGCTTTGTAAAGTTTATAGTTTAATTTTAATATAAATATGATAATTAAGAAGTAAGGCTAAATCTATTTTGATTTTGCACAGATATTTTCATGTTTGTGATGGCAGCCACCTAGGAATAACATAGTACCTGGTAATAAGGCCCTTAGCAAATGTTCGTGGTTGAGTAACGGGGGGATACTTGAGAGGAGGTAAGACCCACTCACATGTGGCCTTGCACACAAAGCTTATAAAGTGAACCCTCCCACCCCCACAGTGACCTAGTCTTCATGATTGCCTTTAGATTTGTGGGGGTGGGGCAGTGGGGAAGGGGTTGTTATTAGGCCAAAGCAAAAGATTTTTCTCTTGTGAATCACTGAACCAAATCACTCAAGCTGTTTTAAGGTACCCTTTTGGGATCTTTAATTATCTAAGCATTGTCATGAATACTTTGAGAGAATTTTAAAACCAGATGCTTATGAAAACTTTTTAGATAGATAAAATGTAACAAAACAGTGTTTGAAGTCCTAGATGAATTAGATGTTTCTATTTATTAATACTGGATAGTCCACCTTCAATATATAGCCGGAACCTGTGCAGATACCACACTAGTCCAAGGCTTCCATTCAGCGTTTCTTCTGGGATTTAGTAGCTTCCTAAATGGTCGTCTTGTATTCACTTTTACCCTTCAACAGTGTGTGCTCTAAAGGACATTTAAGTTGGATCAATCACTATTCTGAAAATTCTCCAGTGGATTCCCATTCTATAATATAACCTAAAATTCTTTTTATGATCTAAAAAGTCCTACAGGATTTGGCCCTTATATCTGTCATCTTAACTCTCGTGACCTACTGTCTTCATTGTACTGCAGTCACGACTTCCAGGCACTCGCTAAGGCTTTTTTTTGCACTTGTAGTTTTCATTGGCCTGAACTTTCTTGCTTGAGGTATCTTCATTTCAGAGCTCTGTTCAAATGCTGCTTATCAAATGGGCTTTCCCTCACTGCCCTATCTAAAAGAGTGCCCTTCATCACTTTTTAATTCTTTCCTCCTGTTTTACCTTTTCTTCATAGCACTTATAACTTGACAGTCTATATTTGTTTATATCTGTTTCCTCTTCTAGACCCCAAGCTCCATAGGGCAGGGATTTTGTCTTTTTTATTTACTGCTGTATCATCAATGCCTGACATATAATGGGTGCCCAGTAAATATTTGTTGAATAATGAGTAAGTAAATATGTTTCTGTGGTAACTGGGAGAAATAATGTATTACAGACCTGGCACTGGTAAATGTGAGGATGATTGTCAAATTCAGGAGATGGGAAGAAAAAAATCATTAGCATTCCATAGCTCTGGGTACTTTTTATAAAGCTGGTGGAAGTGGTTGCTTTATATAATTGGAATTGATGTTTTATCAAACAATATTTGGTTATATTTCATTTAAGATGAAGAAGATGACTTTGTGTGTAAGAAGGCAGCCTCTAAATCAAAAGAGAATGGAGGATCTACAAATAGTTACCTTGGAGCAACAAACATGAAAAAGAATGAAGAAAACATTAAGACCAAGAATAAGCCTCTATCACCAATAAAACTTACCCCCACATCAGTGCTTGATTATTTTGGAACTGGAAGTGTCCAACGATCAGATAAGAAGATGGTGGCAAGCAAAAGGAAAGAGGTGAGTATTCTGCATGTAAGCAAGAATGTTTAGGGTTTGTCCCCATTCACTGTTATTAATTAATAAGAGGAGAAATTTAGATGTTATAATAGGTCAACATATTTTATTGCTGAAAATAATTTTCCTATGATTATGGCCAAAATGTATTGACATCGTTTTAGAGGGCGAGGAAGTTAACACTATTACGCAGTTTAGTTTTTACATGTGAATGTGGGAAAAGATCATTTAAATCGTAAGAAAAAACTGTAATTCTTAGAATTTAAATTAAATACTTAGAATGCAAACTCATTTTGCCATTGACCTCAGCTAGATAAAATTGGACAATAAATTTGTTCCCAAATGAAGTCATAAGTACGTAACTTATATATATAACCTATCTGCGATACTTTTGACATTCTCTACATTGGCTGATGTTGGAGTCACCTTTTTCCTTAGAAATTTAGGCAACAGAAATACAGATAAATTATAGTGAAAGAAATACAGATAAATTATAGTTAAAGTAGTCCCCTGAATCAAAGCCTGCTACGTGGTATTTGTGGATTTCATTAGTGCCTCCATAGAATAATATAATCATTCTCACATATTGATTTGCCAATGTTCTGAACTACTTCTGAAACCAAGACATTAGTCTACAAGTGTTTTTGTTGTTTTGGTTTGGTTTTGGTTGTTGTCACTTCTCTTGAACATTTCAGTAGAAGTGAGTGAGAACAATCACTCTGAAGAATATTTGCTCATTAGGAAATTGGATGTGGTCAAGGGGTTACCATGAACGTGATTTTCTGGCTGGTGCACTGAGACAAACTAACCCATTACTGGTAAATTCAGCTCTCATCGATATAGTTAATCAGCTACAGTGAGGAAAATGCACATTATTTTTTAACTAAAGGTTTATGCTGATATTGCTTGATTTTCTTTGAAATATAGCCTTCACAAAATGATGACTCCAGGTTAAATGATGAAGCTATCACCAAGCAATTGCAACTTGATGAAGATGCAGAGGTATTGTTATTTTTTTTAGCTATCATTAACAATTTGATGTTGTGACTTATTATTTAGTCTACCCAGGCAAACAATCAAGACTGTTCTAATTTCATTTTGGATTAAGCCTCATTTTAAGAGTTATATGTAAAAAAAGTTAAAATCTAATATATAAAAATCTAAATTTATATAAAAGAAATGATGAGAATGGGATAATAACTTATTTAGAAATTTCTTGCTAAATTTTTTTAATGGAAGCCACCATCACTATAGTTAAAATAATTTAATTTGGTCCTATCTCTTTTCACTGTGGGTAATCTCATTCACATCTTTGGCTTTAATAGGTATGTATATGCTGATGATCCCTAACTCTGTTTCCAATTCGGGGTGCTCTCTTGAGTGGTAACCTATATTTTCATTCAGTAAATATTTGTTGAATACTTAATGAGTGGCACAGTACTAGGTGTTAAGGATATTGCAGTTAAAAAAAAATTTTTTAAGATACTTTTAGGGTAATCCATGGGGTTATGAGCACTCTGTTTTAAATAGAAGGATAGGAAGACCCCTCTGAGGAAGTGATATTGGGGTACAGAATGAAGTGATCATGGCAAGCCATGGGGCTGGTTACCTGGAGGAAGTTTTTTTCTAAGCAGAGAACAGCAAGTGTAGGCATCCTGAGATAGAAGTATTTGAGTTTGATGAGTTTGGAGACATGGCCAGCAGCAAATCCTGTAAGTCATAACAGGTTCTTAGTACCTACCAAAAGGACTTGGGTGGTAAGGACTTTGGATTTTAGTCTCTTTGAGATAAGAAGCCATTGGAGTGTTGAATAGATAAGTGACATGACTTAATGATCTTAAAAGAAAACTATTCTGACTGCCGTGAGGCTAATAAACTATGGTGGAGCAAGAGCAAAAGCAGATCAGTTCAGAGACTGTTATGGTAAGGTAGGTGAGAGATGACGTCGGCTTGCACCGGGGTGGTAATGAGGAGAGGTAGTGAGAAGCAGCCATAATCTGTGTGCTTTGAAAGTGCAGCTTTCAAGTTGTCGCTGATAGATTGAATGAAAGGTATGAGAGGAAAAGAAGATTCCATGTTTTTTGGCTTGAGCAACTGAATGAATAGTGATATCATTTGTTAAGACTAGAACACTGGTGCAGAGAAATCAAGAATTCTGTGTTGAGCTGCCCAGATAGACTTCAGAATGGAGATGTGGAGTGGGTGGTTCAATAGTGAAATCTGGAACTTGGGCAAGGTCGAAGCTAAAGATGTGTATTTGGGAATCACTAGCATTCGGATGATATCTAAAATCTGTGTAACTAGCGAGATCATAGGGGGAGAATGTAAATATTGAGAAATCTCTGGATTGAGTTCTGGGGCACTGTTAACATTTAGAGGTCAGGAAGAGGAGGATGATCCAGCAAGGGAGAAAAAAGAGTTGCTGGTGAAGTAGGGAAATGAGAGCTTGGTACTTTATGGAAGCCAAAAGAAGAAAGTATTTCAAGGAGGAGTAAGTATTCATCTCTGTCAGAGGCTGCAGACATTGGTACCTACTGTTTGAATACCTTTCTTATTTATTAGCTTAAGTGTCACTTTTTCATATTTCCTAAACTAATAGAATCCCTTCTGTATATACTCTGTCAAACCCCATTGTAGCCACTATTAACATTTGTTATAATTGCTATTTAAGTGTCCTCTTATATATAAGCTGTAAACTGCACCCTCCAGGGCTGTGTATGTCTCACTCAACTATTGTGACATCAGTGCTCATTTTAGTGCTTGACATATTGTTGTGAGAGAAGAGTATTCCAGTCTCCTGAAATATATCTGATTTGTTCACATTTATTTGTCAGTTTATAGTTTGTGTTTGCAAAATTTTTTCCATCTTATTTGATTACACTGAATTGTATAAACTACAGACCAAGTTATTTACACAACTCAAGATAGAACAGATGGCCTAGGTAAGACTGTGAAGTAATTTTTATGGACCCGACTTCTCTTTATCTATCCCAGATACAGAAGGCTTACCCGTCATCCTTTCTAAACCAGGTGCAGTACTTTAATCACAATTCCCTATTTTTCATTTCTATTACATTCTTTTAGAATCTTGTTTGGATAATTTATTATTCTGATGAAGAACTTTTAGGGTGTTAGTGACTGATGATATCATTCCTAAGTATGCCCTGTAAGAGAAGTTTTTTCCTCTCTTTTCCCCCTCACTTTCACATCTTTGTTTATTCATTTAGTGTGTATCTAGTAATCTGAATCAGTAAATTAGTGTTTAGACAGTATGTTAAACACCATATACATGCTAAACATTGTATTAATGATGCTATAATCACCAATAATGAATTTCTAATGGAAGTATTTAAATTTCTTCTGTTCTGTTATTTAGAACAGTGGTCCCCAGCCTTTTTAGCACCAGGGACCAGTACTCCTATGAAAATCTAATGCCTAATAATCTGAGGTGGAGCTGAGGTGGTGTTGCTAGCGCTGGGGAGCAGCTGCAAACACAGATGAAGCTTCACTCACTCACCTGCCGCTCAGCTCCTGCTGTGTGGCCCATTTCCTAACAGGCCATGGACCGATACCAGTCTACAGCCTGGGGGTTAGGGACTCCTGTTCTAAAACATCTAGAATCCTCCTTATTATAAGCGTACTACATAGTATGAAATTTTGGAAAAATGATGTAAGGTTCAATCAGAAATCCTTACAGAGCCACTGGAGTTTTAGAGTTTGAATGACCTTTTTATGATGAAGATTTTCATATTATTTTTAGCAGTTCAGTATTTCAGTTTTGGTAAAGAAATATTATACAGCAAAGATTGTGTTGATGTGCATTTGTCTGGCATGCTTATAGTTCTGGGTAGCTTAAGTTAGTATATTTTATAAATAAGGCTTGGCTACTATATTCTCATCAGACTTATGCCAATTTCCAAGTCTTTGTAGGATTTGGTGGTTTTTGAGGTCCTTTCATTTGTTCGAATAATATAGTTAGTCAAACAAATATTTGTTTGAATAACTTTGTTTGATATTGCATTAGGTCATTTTATCAGGGGGCATAAAACCGTTTAATGTTTATAATGAGAAATATGTTCCACTGCTGTATATTCTTTCAGGAAGAGCTCCATTCTGCTGAAAGTGAAAATATTTGAAAATAACTGCAAGGTTAACTAGAATGTGTGCTAACAGCATATTAGGAAAACTTCTAGTATAATGACTTAAATTTTCAAAAATCATAACATTCAAATTCATAGTTGAAAATAGTTTCATGATATAAGGGATAGTTATATTTATGTGTATCTTACTATCATATGCAAAGAAAATATATAATTTTCTTAATGTCTTAGATTCACTCTTATTTGTACCCTCCAGACTATTGTTTTTCTATTAGGATGAGATTCTTTTCCAAGCTTTTTCTAGAGTTTAAAATAAATAGAAATAATAGATCTATAAGTGTTATATTAAGACCATTAAGAAAAAAATACAGATTTCACACTTTGTAAGTGAGAAGTATGGCTTTAAAAATATGCTCAATTTATCTATCATGCCTGTAAAACTAGAAATATTTCTTCTGAAATCTAATATGCTTAGTTAAACAAACCTGTGATACTTAACTGCCAATATTAAATGGAAAAGTGTCCTAGAGTTCCAAAAGTTACTTTCTGGAAAATGTTTTCCAGTTTCTTCTAAGTATCATGAATCAAACATTTAAAAAATTTCATGTACACAAACAAATTCACTTTGTTGACACTTTTTGCAGCTGGAGAGACAATTGCATGAAGATGAAGAGTTTGCTAGAACATTAGCCATGTTGGATGAAGAACCTAAGAACAAAAAGGTGGTGTTTTTACTGGGCTATTTGCACACTGAATAAATAATATAGACCTGTGTTCCCTTTCATACCTCTGTAGTCTAGGCTCTGGAGATACAAACATGAGTAACTCTTATAGAAAGAAGCTAAATTATTTTAATTTATAAAAATGTTTTTGGAAAAGCTCATTGAGAAACTTATTCTCCCCAGAAGGAAGTTGATAGAGCCAAAGCCATTCAGAACCTTTCTTCACAAAACAATGAATTGCATCTTTTACTTACTCTCTGCCACAGAGGGGTTCCTATGTACTTTTTCAAGAATAATGCTTATAAAGATTCCTATAGCACCTAAAGTTTAATAACTGATAATTAATATCTTTCTGGGAAGCAAAATTTTGCTATTTCTAATTAACTTTATTCGGGCAGTCTCAAATGATACCAAGTATAGTTTTTGGAATCTTTAAAAGCATCAAGATTATTTTCAAGCACTTGATCTCCAAAATATTAGACTTATTTATTTTGAATCACATACTGTTAATATTGTCAGTATCAATATCTGACTATTTTAAAATATTTTACAGCAGTCAGATGTAAGACAATAGGAGGTAGTGGGGACTTTGTCATTTGAAAAGCCTTACTCCATCTAAAGACATTATATTATTATTATTTTAAAAAAATACTGTGTCACATACCCTAATTTGTGACCTCTTTGTAAAATGGAGTTTTGAGGGAGCAGTAGAGAGAAAATAGATATGTTTTTTTCTCTTTCAAGAAAGTGCTCTCTTTTTTTTCTTTTAAACTTTAGATTGTTTTTAATTTAGTCTTTTCGGTTTAGATTTTAGTTTTTAACCTCATAATGCTAACAGCTTGAGAATTAAGATGAGAGAAGCAGAAACAAGGCTTCCATTTCCAGACTCACAAGTTGGAAAGAACTGGGATAATTTTTTATAGTTTTATTTTTTATACCCTTTCAATCTGTTTCCTCATCTGTAAAATTAAAAATAATAAAACATGCTTCATTTGCCCCAGAAATCTCATAGATGAATAAGTAAAAATTTATTGTATTGTCCTGTTACTTTGGAAAGTGGCCCTTAATCTTAAAATTAAAACTGAAATTAAAACTTTGGTCAATTTTAACAATATATTTTGTGGTAATAGTTTTCCTATTATTTGTCACATTTGACACTTAAAATTTTCTTAGGCTCAAAAGGACCAAGAAGAGAGAGAAACGTTTTCATCTGTCCAAGCCAATTTACATAAAACAGAAAAACATAAATCTCCTTATAAAGGTAATACTAGGGGTAAAAAAGTAAGCTGGAACATTTATCTTTATAGAAGAAAATATATGGTAACCTTATTTAAACATTCTATCCAATAATTGCCTTATATTGTTAGGTAGACATTATTTTATAGAAATATTGGAGCATATTCTACTTAGATACTTTGAAAGCTATTTGGATATTAGCTGGCACAGGATGCCTATTCTGCTTCTGCTGTATGATTGTTGTGAAAAATGTATTACAGTTTTTGGCTTCCTGTTTATTTCCAAGTGTAGTGGAACATGTGGGCTTTAATATATGAAGACAAAGAACTAGATGTTTCAAGCTCATAGAGTTAACCGACAGTTGTCCAGGTCATCTGAACTCTTACTGATTGTCGTAGGTTTTATTTTCTTAGTGGTCCTGGCATATCACAAAGTGCTAGTATAGATGGTCTTAACCCTATAAGTAAGTCTGTTCATATAGTACCTTTTAGTCTTGAAATCTCACGATTTGGGATGTTCAGATTATATTACAAATAAAAATATGTGATATATTCTAGTCAGTAAGTTTTCTCTATGTAAATTTCAGATCATTGAAGAGTATCTGAAATAAAGTCTATGTTCTTAGATGAAGACTGCCATATTATTTCAATTAATGAGTAATTTATATTTAAAAACACAGATCCTTTTATTTGAACTGGTTATAAAGAAGTAATATGCAAATGTTTTAAAAATAAATGTTATATAAACCAAAGAACTAAAATCTTAATTTAAATATTATAAAATCACCATATGATATTGTGTGCTACTGAGAAAACTCAGTTGAAAAATGAAAAAATAATCTTGATATGGGATATCATTTTCTAAAAACAACAATCATAATTTTTTCTTGCTAGTGAAAACAGAACAATTTCTGAATGAAAGGAAGAACTACAGTCCTAAGAAGCAAACTAAATGTGAAAGCTCAAAAGAATCTCAGCAGTATTCCAAGTCATCACCTTACAAAATAAGAAAAACTTCTCCTAAAGCTAGTTCTAAGCTGACGCTTTTGAAAAAAAAAGAAGAGAGTTCTTCTAAAGAAACAGAGCCTATGTCCTCAAAAAGAAAACAAAATGCCATTGAATTGAAAGAGACGAAAACTCCTAAGAAGACCAAAAGTTCTCCAGCTAAAAAAGAGGTAGAAATTTTCCACAAGTGTATCACGTTGGGGCTATATGTCGATATGTATTTGATTTTTTTTCAAGTTTTTTTCTGACTTTTTAAGTCATTATAGTACTTTTAAAATACAATCTTATTTAGATGCTCTTGCAGAGCATAGATTATTGATACAGCTAAATTAGCCAATATTTATTGAGTTACTCTGTATCAGATATTGTGTTAAAACCTATGATATCGCATGTAATCTTCACAACTCTGTGAGTTATTTATTTTTATTATTCAACTTTTAAAGATGAGGAAATGGACTGAAAGAATTTAAGTAACTTTTACAATATCATCCAGCCGGTAAGTGGCAGAGCCAGCTTTGAATTTAGGTCTTCTCAAGCCAAAAAATGCAGTGTAACAACATAGTGGCTCTGAAATGGACTCGAGTCAGTTTCAGATCGTAGCCTTGGTCTGGTTACTACCCCTCTCTCTGCTTTGGTTTCTTCATTTGTAAAATACGGATAATAATAGTACCTAATGAGTTAATATGTAAAACCACTTAGAACAATGCCTGGTGCATAATAAGTGCTATATAAGTTTTTGCTATTATTAAAATACTTGTATTTGGCCTGAATATGCTCCTTTTTGCCCTTGTATAACAATGTTGTGATACTGAAATCATTTTCAAAGGAAAAAACGTGAAATAATATAGAATGGTTTTTTAAAGTTTTCTGTGTTTTCAATATATGTTTGAGAAGTGAATGTTTTCTTAGCATCTCTAATTTGGAACCACCTCAGAGCCACAATGAGAAACCACAATTCCTATAAGCCTCCTAGGCCCTTCTGATTAAAAGCGAATATTGTCTAACTGCTCATTACCATCATTTCTTAGTGCAGAGCAATGAAATGATGATGATTTCAAGATGCATTTTTTTTTGTTTGTGGTCAGTCAGTGCTCATAAATATGCTAAAGGGAACAATGAACTTTTCGGTCTCAGATTTTTCTCCACTAAATACTTATCTGGTGAATGAATGTTTTTTATCACATACCCTAAATATGTTCAGTTTACAGAGGCTTGTCGATTTTTATTAAAGGAGACGAAATCTTTAAGTGATATTGTTACTCTCCACTGTATTTTCAAATTTGTAATAGAAATGATTCAGAGAACTTAAGCAGTTTTAAGAACATTAAAGTTGGTTTAATAAAATCAATCTATTTGGGTCAGATAATTTTGACTTTATAAATGTGTATGCTTAAAAGTTATTTTATGAGGTGTTTATAATTCAGCATTATTTTTTTCATAGAATTGTTATAAATGAATAATTTTCTCAATTTGATATGCATTGGACTCTCCTGCGAAGCTTGTTAAAAATATGATTTCCCAAGGCATGCGGTCTGAGCAGGTGTATTTTATTAAGCTCATATGATATGAATGCACACCATACTGAGAACCACTATTAAAGAGTTAGGGGCGAGGAGCAGCCTGTAATGATTATTTAACTCATAACCAAAACAGCTTGCCTATTTGTTGACTAAATCATTTCTTTGTATAGAAGTAATATTTCATCTACTCTCAGAGGTATTTGAGATGGCTAACAAGTTAAAAATAATGTAAAATAGGAAGTAGGAAAAACAACAGAGACCATCTTACAGTAGTTCTTGAATCAGAAACTTGGAGTGAGTTCAGGGATATATAATTTGAAAAATTTCCCCAGGATTTTCTGAGACATACACATGGTAAAGACCTCCTGAGATAAATTGAGTAGGAGAGATTAAACCTAGAAGGAAGAATGGTGGTGTATAGAATGTACTACTTTTTGGAGTAAAGCTTGCCTCTTGTTTGAGTTAGCTGTTTATATGAATTCTCAGACTGCAGTGTTTATATCCCCAGGGGTATAGGGCCATTTAGGTTGTGTTAGGGATGTGCAAAGTCATAGGGTAAACATGGGATGGCTCCTTGTGTTATCAGGTTTACTTGGGGAAAAAATTATTTTTCCAGTAAAATACACATGGATATATTCTGAAATAGAATTTAAAACTTAAATGAATCTTTGAAATGCATTTGTTTGATTTCTTTTCTTGGGTCTGGCAATTTGGTGTATGCCTCTAATCTGTCCTGAGGCATGTGCATTTAGAGTGGAAAGGGTTGACTAGTGTTGATGCAGGGATGTTTATAAGCCACACATTTGTAAATTGGGGAGGACCCATGTAGCTAAAAATGTTAATTTCTGGACCAAACACAGAAGTGACTTAATGTTTATTGGTGTGTATTTTTAATTTTACATGAATTTTTTGTAACTTTGTTCAATTTCCTTTCCCTCTTTCTAAAGACTGTGAGTCCTGAAGATTCTGAAAAGAGACGCACTAATTATCAAGCTTATCGAAGTTACTTAAATCGAGAAGGTCCCAAAGCTCTGGGATCCAAAGAAATTCCAAAGGTAAAAGTAGTGAGAAGGCCTGCCATTCTCTCAGGGCCTCTGGCCTGTGGGCCCAGGATGTATTCACTGTGTTGACAGCAGCAGAAAATTCATAGTTATAATTAATAGAAAAGCTTCAGTCACTATCTTTACAAATTTGGGGTATTTATTCATATTATGCATCACTGCTTGATACTTAGAAAATTTTTCCTTTAACAAGTAGCCCCAGTAGGGCTGGGCTTTGAGGCATACAGCAGTTACAAGTCTAATGCTCTTTGCCTTCATGTTACTTATGGTCTAACTCAGGAAAGAGATCTTAAATAAATTAGTATTTAATTATAATTGCGATATATATGTTATTAGAGAAAAATCCAGGATGCTCTTTGGAAATATAACTGAGGAACCTGGCCTTGGGTGGGGTGTGTTTAATAAGTGACATATAAATGGAAACTTGAAGAGTGAAAGGGACTTAACCAGGTGTGGAGGAGCTCCAATGCCGTGATTTGGGCAGAGGGACCAGAATGTGTGATGTCCCTGAGGGGTAAGAGATCTTAATGGTATGTTTGAAGAACTAAAAGCAAGAGAGTATAGTTGGAGCATAATGACCAAGGGGTGGGAGTAAGCAAAGAGATGAATAGGGCCACATCTTGCAGGGCTTAATGTTTAGGACTTTTGCCTAAGAGAAGGAGTCATAAGTGGGGGAAAAATGTGACCAGATTTGCATTTCTAAAAGAACACTCTGGCTGCTGAGTATGTAGAGTGCAACGGGAGGGGGCAGGAATAGATACAGGGAGATCAATTTGGAGAGATGGTGAGAAATAATAGAGACTTGTCTAGGGTAGTAGCAGTAAAAGTGCTGAAAAATGAAGTAGTTTCAACAGAAAAGGTAAAATCTATAGGACTTGGTGATCATTGGAAGGGGGAGTTGAGAAAAAATGAGAATCGGGGATGATTTCCTCATTATCGCGTGAGTAGCTGGGTGGATACGAATGCCATTGGAGACAGAGCTCATTTGTGGAGTTAATGAGTTCATTTTTGGCCATACTGTGCTTTAGATGTATGTGAGATATCCATGCAGAGATATTGAGTAGACGAGCTATGCAGGACTGGAGCACAGAACAGAATTCAAGATGAGATGTAAAAGCTTGGGCATTATTGGCATGTAGATAATGTTTGAAGGGAAACAGTACAGAATGAGAAGAGAAGAGGGCCTTAGGCCTAGCTTCTTCATGAAGTAGAGAAAGGTAAAACCCAAAAGGAAACTAAGAAGCCACAAATCCAGGAGGAAGTCTGATAAGGGTTGTGTCACAAAAGCAAAGGAAAGAGAGAATATTTTTAAGATAATTGAGTAAGAGGAGACTGACGGTTGTCCATTGCATTTAATATCACAAATGGTCCTTAATTGCCTTAGCAAGAGCAGTTTTAATGGAATGGTGGAAGCAGAGCCTAGTGGAAGTGGGTTGAAGAGTGAGTGGGAGGAGATAAAATGGAGGTAGCACAAATAGATAAAATTTTTGATAAGTTTGATTGTGAAGGGGGAAAGGAGAGAGGACATTTAGTTACAAATGGAAGATGGGTTTTAGGGGGGAAATATGAGTATTTTTAAGTAAGAGATACTGAAAGCATGATTTTTGCTGATAGGATAGATCTACCAGAAAGGGAGAGATTGAAGATACACCAGAAAGAGAAACGTAGTCAAATGTAATGTGAGATTTCTGAGAGGGTAGAGGGGAAGGCGTTCAGACGGCATGTGAGGACTAGTGCCTCCCATAATAAAGAGGGTGAGGGGACGAGCCTACAGGGCTAGTGGTTGTATAGGGCACTAGAAGAAGACACCAGTGTTGCCTCTTGTACAAGATGTATGAGAGCCTCTGCTTGAAAGGACTTGAGGCAAAGTGGTGGCCTTAGGGAACAGTCAGGTTTTAGTGAAGATAAGGCCATGGAGGCAATGTCAGAGAGGAGGTCAAGGATATCAGGTCGCTCTACAGTGAGAATTTTAGAGTGGAGGCTAGAAGTGCTGCAATTGGATAAGTAAAAGATGCTCAGAGCCACAAAGGGTGATAGTTCAAGAGATGATAGATGGTTTAGGGTGTGGGATAGGAGCTTGCATGTAGTTTTATAAGGTTATTTTGAATTTGTTGGGAGGAGTTTAAGTAAGTGTTGATAATTTCAATCCTATAATCATAAGGCTTTAAGGGACCTTGAGATGTTATTAGTCAAACCTTTTCTCTCCAAGCAGGTTCATACTTATTTTTCCCCCTAAGAAAGGGTCTTCATCTGGATGGTGAAGGGTTGAACTTGTATTGCAGCAGTCTTCAATTTTTGTTTAGCTTCTTTTCAGGCCTATTTTAAGTCTGCGTTGATCTCTATTCTCTACTCAAAAAGTAATGAGTAACTTGGAATGGTTTACATAATTTTCATTTTACTTGGTTGTATCATGTTAGTGAACCATCACAAAAAATTTTTGAGGTCTGTAACTATACACAGTTCCAATTAAGATTAAATGTCTTCTCCATCCTGTTGTCTTTGGCCAGTGTCTTTGTGTTTTGAAGTTATCTTTCCAACCGAGAGATAATATGATCTTGCCTCTAAGTTATGCATAGGTTGTTGAATATATTCTCATAGGGCAAACAGCGGAGAGAAGGGCAGGAATTCAAACTCGTTTAGCTTTTTGGAATTGAAATTTTCCCTTCTTAACAATACCAAGAATTTCTATTGAAGGATTGCATCTAGTTTACTTAAAGTTATACAAGGTAACTAGTAGTTTAAATTTAAAAAAAAAAAATGAAAATAGTATGAATAGATAATTATAATAAGCTTTGCTAACCATATTGAATATATATTTTTCATTGCTGGTTTTATAAGTTTATTAAATGTAAGCCTACATAAGAATGTCTCAGAATTTAATTTCAGGTTCTGCTTATTTGCTGTAAATTTCCAGCAAATTTTTCATACCAAGATTATTTATGATGTCAAATGAGAAAAATCAACTTACTGCAGTTTTGATGCCAAATAGTTCTTTGGAAAACTACCATGTAATTTCTTCTCTGCTTGAACATTTTGGTTTTTAGGGAGCTGAAAATTGCTTGGAAGGCCTTACATTTGTGATCACAGGAGTGCTGGAGTCCATTGAAAGAGATGAAGCCAAGTCTTTAATTGAACGTTATGGAGGAAAAGTAACTGGAAATGTCAGCAAGAAAACAAACTACCTTGTCATGGGTCGTGATAGTGGACAGTCCAAGAGTGATAAGGTGGGTGCTGCTATATTCTCAATACAATGAAATAGCCTGCTTGTTTGGCAGACTCTTGATACAACCATCTGTAGTAATACCCTTTACACAGAATTAAGAGAAGAAAATAACAGAAAAGTAATTTCTTCCTAGACTGTTTCTTCATAGAAGTATTGTTGGCTTCAATCCCAGGATTTCGGTTTTCTATTTGAAAGCATAGTTCCTGTTTATTTGACTTTCTCAGTGTAGTATTCTAATTTAAATTTAAATCTTTTTTTGAAGATAGAAGCAAATGCAGTTTTCTGTTTCTTCTGGTCTTAAGTGTTTCTATGTATGCCTGAGTAGACTCCATCTTAAGTTTTTTATTAGAACTCTTAGGTGTGTCAGTAGGATTGTGTTTAGCTCCAAGTAACAGAATACTAACCTTGGTTTAAACAAATAGCTACTTCTTTTCTTACCTAACAAGAATTCCAAAGATAGGCAGTTGTTGGGCATGGCTCAGTAGCCCAGTAATTTAGCTAGGCTAGTTCCATTCTCTACCTCTGTCGTCCTTATGTGTTAGCTTTAGTCTTTGTGCATGTTGCCTTGTGTTGCAAGGTGGCTGCAGCTCTAGGCATTCAAGTGCACATTCAAGGCAGAAAAAAGGGAGCAGTGGTAAGATTTCATACTAGCTGTCACTGGTCTTACATGTTTTCCTAGAAACCTCTTATAGAATTTCACTTAAGTTTCATTGGTCAGACTGTCACATGGCCAGTTAGTGAGGACTTTCATGCTTGCCTGAGAGCAATCATAATTCATCACTTGGAGATGGACAGATTGGTGCTCTGTTAGTAGGAAAGAGGGTGGGAGAGAATGTCTGCCAGATGAGTGATGCTGGGAGAAGGAACAAGGAGCTGGACTTAGGCCCTAGTGACTTTGCCTTTTCTAGGGGAGAGGAAAAGGTAAAGTAATTCAGAAAAGTGGTAATGTGACACCTCAGGTGCCAGCTTACCATTCTTAGGGGATATATCTGTCATTTCTTTCTTTTTAATGGTACTTTTTTTATGAATATCTTTTTAAAAAATATTCCAGTATTATCTAATTTACAAATGTGGTTTTTCATCTATTAAGCTGTCCTAGAATCATATATATCTATATATCTATATCTATATCTATATATATAGAGATATAGATATAGATATATACATATTTTACAGAAAGTAATGGTTAGAATATGATTTTAATGATTTACATTTTTGATCAATAGGCAGCAGCTTTGGGGACAAAAATTATTGATGAAGATGGCCTATTGGATCTGATTCGAACTATGCCAGGCAAGAAGTCCAAATATGAAATAGCAGTTGAAGCTGAGGTTTGTATAAAATGAACTCAATTTTTATAAGTTGGCATATAGCAACTTTCATGTTTCTTAGACATTTCTTGGGTTGCAATAGGCCTGTTGGCTAAATAAAGATTAACTTCTACTGCACATGAACCTATTTCCTTTTGAGCTGGAAGAATCTGCTTCTGGGTATCTTGTTCGGTGTATTTCCTCACCTTCCACAAAGGAATATGAGGAGAGAGGGAGAGGGCAGTGTATTGCACTTACCATATCTACTTATTCAACTTTCCATATTTTCCATATTCTTGCAATGATCTTGAGCAAAGGTTATTGACTTAGAGTTCTTTACAGGACACATTATAGGTATTGACATGATGAATTCATTTTCAGTTAGAACAATAGTAGGACTTTTTCAGTTGTGACAGAAACCCAGCCCATATCAGCTTTAGCCAAAAGGGAAAAATGTTGGCTCACATAATTAAACTATGGGCAGGGTAAGTCTGGTCAGTAGCCCAGGTTTAATTCCCAGCTCTGTTATCCACATGGTGAGATGGTATGCCTGTTGATTACAGTTAGAAATATCTTGGGGAATGATTTGGATTGGCCCTTCACCCGCTGTTCCTTAATGTTAGCAACTTATGTGACCATAGCACAGGTACTAAAACCAGGAAATTAACGCTGAGACCTCTGGCTAACTAAACTACACATGTTATTCAAACTTCACTTTTCCTCCCATTGTTCTTTTTCTAATCTTGGATCCCACACTGCATTTAGTTGTGTCTTAGTCTCCTCCAGTCTATGACAGTTTCTTTATTTGTCCTTGTCTTTTTATGACCTTGACACTTTTGATGAGTACTAGTCAGTTGTTTTGTAGAATGGCTCTCAGTTTGGGTTTTTTTGATGTTTTCTTATGATTAGCTTGAGGTTATGCATTTTTGGTAAGAATACCACAGAAACAATATTATGTCCTCATTTAGCAGATGTACGTGATGTTGATAATCTCTTATTATTAGAGATATTAGCCTTGATTACTTGGGTAAGTCGATGTCCGCCAAGTTTCTCCACTAGTGAAGTCACTTCTCTCTTTGTAATTGATAAATATCTTGGGGAAATACTTTAGGACAATGCTAATTTCTTGTTTGTCCTCAGATATTCACCTACCAGTTTTAGCATCCACTCACTGGTAAAGAGGCACAAATTTTTTATTATTATTATTCACACACAACAAAATTTATTATTTAGATATTATTCACATACCACAAAACCCACCCTTTTAAAGTATATGAATCAGTGGTTTTAGAATATTCACAAGATTGTGCAACCATCACCACTATTTTCAGAACACTGTCATTACTCACTAACGAAATCCTGTACCCATGAGCAGTCAGTCCTCATATCCACCCCTTGGCAACCACTGCTATACTTAGCGTCTATGGATTTGCCTATTCTGGACGTTTAAAGGACTCATGCAATATGTAGCCCTTTGTGTCTGGCTCCTTTCACTTAGCTAATATTTTCAAGGTTTACCTACTTTGAAGCATATACCACTACTGCACTCCTTTTTATTGGTGATTAATATTCCATTGTGTGGATAGGCTACATTTTGTTTATATGCTTATCAGTTGGTGGACATTTAGGATGTTACTGTTTTTTGGGTATAATAATTGTATATGTATTTATAATGTTGCTGTGAACATTTGTGTACAAGTTTTTGTGGAGGCATTAACTTAAAAAAGTTTTTAATTTTTCAATTACAGTTGACATTCAATGTTATCTTAGTTTCAGGTGTACAGCACAGTAGTTAGACATTTACACAACTTACAAGTAATCCTCCTGATAAGTCTGGTGCCCACCTGACACCATGCATAGTTATTGGAAGCATTAACTTTTAACTCATTAGAAAACTGAAACAAAGTCTCTTAATCCTTTACTCTTTTTTTTTTTTCAAACTGATAATAGATTACTTATTATTTTAAAAGCTATGTTCTCACTTTAAAAATTTGCATTTGGGTGGTTTTCAGTGTTTGTTGTTAATTTTCTAAAGTTTGAAAGATAATAATTTCCACAAACAGCAGGGCCACTGTGAAAAAGCAAACCCAGGTTGGGGAGTTCGCTTGAATATCTCAGGTTGCCCTCTAGAGTACATTTATCAGGGTAGAAATTCTTTATCTCACCGGGTTTCTTTTTTCCTCACTTTTCCCATTTTTAAGATGAATAAAGAAAAGTCCAAATTGCAAAGAACACCACAAAAAAATGAACAAGGAAAAAGAAAAATTAGTCCAACCAAGAAGGAGTCAGAATCCAAAAAGAGCAGACTGACTCCCAAAAGAGGCAGCTCTCTAAATTCAGTAAAAAAGGAAACAAGTGTGTTTCGGAGAGGCCTGGACTTCAAGGAGCAGGAGGCTGAGGACACAAGTGGTAACAGCTGGGCTAGGAATTGGGCTGATGACAGCAGTGAAAACAAAGTGGAAAATTTGCTCTGGGTCGATAAATATAAGCCAACCTCGCTCAAGACCATAATTGGACAGCAAGGTGAACAGAGCTGTGCCAACAAACTCCTACGCTGGCTCCAAAACTGGCACAAGAGACCATCTGAAGATAAGAAACACGGTGATTTTCCAGCTTCATTCATTTTTGTGTGTGTCTGTCACCACGTTATTGCTCAGTTGCATATACGTGAGGAAGTCTAATGGTTGGTTCATTCATCTCTCAGCAAGCATTTACTGAGAGCCTGCTCTGAGCCCAAGTGCTATACACCCCAGAGGTACTATTGTGAGCAAAACACAGTCCCCTGGAGCTCACAGTCAGTGGAGGAGACATATATGAACCAGCAATTAAAATGTAATGTGCTAGGTACTATTATAGGGGTAAATTTAGATGTTAAGGTGGTGGAGGTGTGTGGTCAGGAATGGGGATGTCGGTGCTCCCATCCCTGGAGGAAGGGACATTTACGCTAAGACTTGGAAACCAGGTAGGAGTTGGCTAGGTGTAAGGAGCAGTGAGTGTTGAGTGGGAGAGAGCACATGTACCAACGCCTGAAGACATGGGAGAGCAAGGCTGCTGAGAACGCCAAAGAGATTGGGAGAAAGGTGCCAATAAAAAGCTGAGGCATGCTTATAGGTTAGGCAGCCTAAAAACCCTGGTAGCATGTTGCTTATGGTAGACTGGGAGTCCTGAGCTTCTCTAGTTTCTGTGCTTGTTCACCACATATTTGTTATGGAATAGGAACACCTGCAGTATATATTTAATGTCCAAAATACTTCTGGAGATTTCAGATCATAAATGTCGGTAGTAGTTTCTTGCGCTTCAGCTGCTGCCCTTGGGGATATTGTGTAAGAAATAAGGGAAAATTTAATGAGCATCACAGTGAATTTCCAAGGCAGTGACTGGGTTATTAATGTTTAGATGGCCACTAGACATTGGCTGGTGGTGCCAATTTTTTTTATTTATGACAGGTACTATGATTGTAATGATACAGGGTTAAATTTAAGTTGACTGTCTTTTTTCAAAACTACGTAAAATCTACCCTAAAAGGGAAGATAAGTGCTTCGTGTGCCTGAAGAAGACTCTAAGGCTTCAAGTGAGCTATAGTTTCTTCTCCCATATACCTACAGTACATTCAACACTGTCAGTCTGTATGTATGTACTGAGCACCCTTTATGTGTCAGGCACCCATGTGACAAAGGCAGGAAGAATGCTCTAGAGTTGAGCTCTGCAAGATATTGCAGACATAGCATCTTTAATTCATTTTTTCATTTTGTGATCATGTCACTGACTGTGCTTGTTAACATATATTGAGGCACCAGGCTCTGTGCTCAGCACGTTCATCCTCATTGCATCCCTACCAGGCACATTCTTATTGTTCTCCTCGTTTTGCAAAGGAGACAATGGCCAGAGGGGTTAAGTCACTTCTGAAGTTCTCCAAGCTGATGAGTATTGGGGTCAGGATAGCAAGAGTTAGGATTGGCTCCCAGTCTGCTCCATGACCTGTGCTTCTGTAGGAAAGATAGTCATAAAATTATTGTTTCAAATCAGGGTTTTAAAGTTAATGAGTTTTAGTTTTGGGTTTGAAGTGATATAGGGAGTAGAATTTTACTAAGTGTTTTGGAAACTATTGTTTCTATTTGGTAGGAAATATTCTACAAATCTAGAACAGTTAAACTGAAGGACTCACTGCTAAGTTTGTGCACAAACTTCTTTCTTCCTTGCAGCCAGGTTTGGTAAATTTACCGGCAAAGATGATGGTTCTAGTTTTAAAGCAGCATTGCTCTCAGGCCCTCCAGGTGTTGGCAAAACAACCACAGCCTCTCTGGTCTGTCAGGTGGGTGTTCTGTTGTGCTGCAGTTGGGAAGGGAGCACAGGAGTGGGCATGTGTAGGAGATAACGCGCGTGTGTGGTTATGTGTGTGGTATGTATATTGTTTTAACCTGTTGTGTATATACTTTTCTGAAATCAAATCATTAGAATTGGCTTTGGTTTGAGGGATATTTGTCATTTTCATTCTTTTTTTAATATTTATAACTAATTGTAGGTAATATCTGCCTGTGTACCAGGCAATGTACCAAGTCCCTTATTAGACACATATATACCCTGTAAGAATTCTCTGTACTAAATGTATGTACTGTTAACAGTCATAACTCTTTGCTCCCTTTATTATCATTAATTTTGGGGGGAATTCAATTAAGGCATTTTATAGTGCCTTATGATCAATATAATGATCAGTTGGGATAAATGAATCAGAATAACTTGATTTATCATTATTTGAGAGGAAGATTGTATGTTGGGATAGTTTGACAAAGAATGACTTAACCATTATTTATCTTGAATAGTCAAGAATTACATTTTGGTATCTTATGATGTAATTCTCTAATACTTAAATCTTGGCATGGTTATGTTTAATTCTTTTTAGGACTTTAAGTAGTAAACTTAGTAAAATTACTTACTCAAATATATTCTTCCAGGTTAGTGATTTATCAGCTAATGTTTTAAAATCAAACTTGTATGTATGTATTTATGTGTATTTGGTAAGCATGTGTATAATATTTTTAAAATGTCTTATTGTGAGGCATATTATAGTTAATTTATTGTCTATTAGCATACTTTATCTTTTTCCTATGTTTCCTTATGTGATCTTGCTACCCTTTTTCTTCTTTAACTGTCTTTTTATTTTGCGGGGGGTGGGGGGTTAATAATTTACATTGTGATAGTAATGGTTTCCAATATTTCAATTAGGAATCGGGATATAGCTACGTGGAACTGAATGCAAGTGATACTCGGAGTAAGAACAGTTTGAAGGAGATTGTTGCTGAGTCACTTAATAATACCAGCATCAGAGGCTTTTATGCAGGTATGTGGCCTTTGGAATTGTTTTCTTTGGTTATGTAAAAAAAGCAAGTTCATTAGAATGTTCTGTAGCCAGTAATGAACACTACTATGTGCCAAGCACCTTCTAAACCCTGGAACTAATGAGAGAATAAGAAAAGCCTCCAATGTAACTCTTAGAGGACGATAGGTACCTTTTTTATCTTAAGGTCTTAGAGGTTTCCGAGAATGTGATAAAAATGCATATATGGGTATATTTATGTACTTTGCATATGATTTTAGCATATTCACAGGTGAATCCTGTGAAGAGAGGTAGAAAAATAATTGTAATGCAGCATGATCAGTGAAGTGATAGAGGCCTGTATATGAAGAGGTGATTCTGTTTGGGCCGTTGGGGGAAACTACCAATAAAAAGGGTGACATTTGTTTGAAGGGCCTTGAAGAATGAGAACTAGAATGGTTCGTGGGTGGAAGAGGTTATTTCAAGTAAGAGTAGTAGGGAAGGAGAAAAGAGTGCGAAAGTACCACTGTGCTGAGGTTGTAGCTGTCCTGAGCTTAGGGGGACAGTAAGATGCCCAAATTGCAGACTAAACGGTTTATGTTTTAGAACCTGTGGCATACTGCATGGTCACCTGAATTCTTGATACTTTCATTGGTAGAAAATTATTGTTAAAAAGAGATTGTTCAGGGAATGTCACAGTTATGCACGGCTGGTGGGGCTGTAAATTGGTACAGGTCAGGAGTGCAGTCCGGCAGTATTTCTCAAAGTTAAGTTACCCAGATCCTTTAACCCAGAAATTTCAGTTCCTGGGTTAATTGTTAATACTTGTATATATGAAAAATGGCATATGTATGGATATTCACTTAATGTGATTTATAATAGCAAAAGATTGGAAGCATTTCCACATTTTATTAATAGAGATTAAACTATGATACATATGTAAAATGGAACATTAAACAGCCTTGAAAAATGATGTGTTCTATACCTACAGATAAGGAACAGATCACAAAAATATATTAAATGATCAAGGGGTATATTTTTATGCACACAATTTTAATATATATAAAATATCTATGAAAAGATAGACAAGAGTCTGTTTATACTCTTTGCCTCTGGAAAGGAAAACTGGGTCCCCTAGGTGGCAGGGACGGAAGAGAGAATTTTTTCTCACTGCACACTCTTGTAACTTCTGAATTTTGTACCATGGACCTACATTAACAGTTTAAAATTATTTATATTATTTTTTTATAAAATAGCAGTGTTTGAACAGCTGTTATTTTGTTTCTGTCCCATCCCATGGCTCCTCAACATGGGTCAGGTGGAGCAGCCCATTCAGTAAGCACAAAACACGCTCTCATCATGGATGAAGTGGATGGCATGGCAGGCACGGAAGACAGGGGAGGAATTCAGGTAATGAGAGCATTGCAATTTTGCAGTTTTACGATTTCTGTTGATTTTTTTGTTGTTGTTGTTAATACAAAGAACTAATTATCATGTCGTGACATTTATAGTAATTAAGGCATGTTGCTGAGTAGGTTTTTAAAACCAAAAATGCATATATTGTGTGGTGTTTGGGTTTTTTAAGTAATTATTTTGTTGTTACAAATTCACATTTCAGGAATTAATTGGCCTGATAAAACATACAAAAATTCCCATTATTTGTATGTGCAATGATAGAAATCATCCCAAGATTCGCTCTTTGGTTCATTATTGTTTTGACCTTCGTTTTCAAAGACCTCGGGTTGAACAGATAAAGGTATGATGTTTGGAATTCTTTTTTCCATCAAACTATCCTGTTTATTTAGGGGTCAATTTTAAAAGTGCTTGATATTTTTTAAATATCTGGCAAGTTAAAAAAATTATTGAAGATTCTCCTTGGTTATTTTTAGGGTGCTATGATGTCTATTGCATTTAAAGAGGGTTTAAAGATTCCTCCTCCAGCTATGAATGAAATAATTTTGGGAGCCAATCAAGATATCAGACAGGTAAATTAAATATGTATTATGTGACAATTGATGATTCTTTTAAGTTAATGCCGTCAGGCTTTTGGGTTGGGGTACCAGCAGTATTTTCCCATCTTGTCAGTGTCTTGCCTTTGATCTTTTCAGGTTTTACACAATCTGAGTATGTGGTGTGTACGAAGTAAGGCGCTAACCTATGACCAGGCCAAGGCTGATTCTCATAGAGCCAAAAAGGATATCAAACTGGTAAAATAAATTTCCACTTCTTAGTTAATTCTGGTTCTATAGTTTCTTCACAAACCCGTAGAACCTATAGATATTTATAATAGATATAGACCGCTGTTAAAAGTGTTTCTAATTCAAATGAATTTTTCCTCAAAAACTATTAATGTATATTGTAAATTTTGAGAAGTTTTAAACTATACATGCTTCAGTAATTATAAAGTGGCTTTTCAGAGTCCTTTATGTATGGATTTAATTTATGTTTTTAATGGTTTTGGAAATGCTCAGAATAATCTGTTTTAAATGGTTTATGGTTTAATAACCTCTCTGAAACTAGAAGTCTTATCAATTATCTCTGTGTTCTGTTTCATCTAGTCACTGGTTAGAACAATGATTAAGTAGTCATTTTTCCTTCTCATTTTTTTTTATTTAATACATTTCCTAAGGGCAGTTATAGATTCACAACAAAACTGAGCAGGCACGGAGATTTCCCTGTGCCCACGCACATACAGCCTCATTATCAACATCCACTGTCAACATCCCCCACAGAGTGGTGCGTCTGTCACACTCGATGAACCTACATTGATACATCATTATCACCCAAAGTCTGTAGTTTACATTTTAGGCTCACTCTTGGCGGTGCACATTTTATGGGTTTTGACAAATGTATAATGACATGTATCTACCATTGTAATGTATAGAAGAGTTTCACAGCTCTAAAAATCTTCTGTGTTCTTCCTATTCATCCCTCCTTTCCCCCATCCCCTGGCAGTCACTAATCTTTTTACTATCTCCAAAGTTTCACCTTTTTGGCATGTTACATAGTTGGAATCATACAGTATGTAGCCTTTTCAGATTGGCTCCTTTCACTTAATAATATGCATTTATAGTTTCTCCATAGCTTGATAGTTCATTTAGTGCTGAATAATATTCCATTGCGTGGATGCGCTGTAGTTTATCCGTGCACCTACTGAAGGGCAGCTTGGTTGCTTCCAAGTTTTGGCAGTTATGAATAAAGCTGCTGTAAACATCCATGTGCAGGTTTTTTGTGTGATATAAGGTTTTAATTCATTTGAGTAAATATCAAGGGGCACTACTACTGGATAGCGTGGCAAGGGTATGTCAGTTCTGTAAGAAACTGCCTAACCACCTTCCACACTTCCACACTGACTGTACAGCAATGAGAGTTCCTCTTGGTCCACATCTTTACCAGCATTTGGTTTTGTCAGCATCTATTCCTTTCTTTGTAGGGCCCATTTGATGTAGCCCGGAAAGTGTTTACAACTGGAGAGGAGACCGCTCACATGTCACTTATGGACAAATCAGATCTCTTTTTTCATGATTATTCAATAGCACCCCTCTTTGTCCAGGAGAACTACTTACATGTGAATCCTGTAGCTGCAGGGTGAGTGTTCAGAGCTAGTGAGGGCTGGACTTAGTTCCCTGCCAGCACTGGGAAGGCCAAATAATCGAGAGGGACAGGTGTGCACTGTGGACAGTGGTATAATGCAGACTGGTTTTTATTCTGCAGGGGTGACATGAAAAAGCACTTGATGCTTTTAAGCAGAGCAGCAGATAGCATATGTGATGGTGACCTAGTGGACCGCCAGATCCGGAGTAGACAAAACTGGAGTCTTCTGCCCACACAGGTAAGCATAGGGCTCTCCTTAAAGTGCAGACTCTGCTTCAGTTCAAGAGAACAATGTAGCTTTAGCTCCTGTAGTTATTTGAAATACCAAATAAATATTATGGTCCTTATGGCAAAAATATAATTCGTTATAGATTAAAACACTCTGTGGTCACTAGTGTCTGTTTCTTAATCTAGTCTTAGTTTTTAGTGGTTCAGAATGTTTTTATGTAAATGGACATATGGAAATAGGGATGTTTGGTTTTTGGTTATAACTAAGATGTAAGTAAGTCAAGAGTTATGTTTGTTCTGTTTTGCCTTTTTTTTTTTTTTGTCTTTTTTTTGTTGTTGTTCTTGGTGCTTCTAGATGATTAACTTAGTAGCTTCTTCTTGAAGAAATTCAGCCTGGGCAGGTCAGCAGCCACCTACTGATACAGGAATTGAGATTTTCTTCTTCCTTGCCAAAAAGGGAGCTTAAATATTGGGTACTTTATTTAGGTCAATATCTTTTACTTCAAATAGAGTTTTGCAGACATTCATAATTAAGAGTATTATTTGTTCTGTTTGAGTTTTGCATATTTATACTGTATTATTGGCCTGAGTAATATGCAAGGGACTTCTGAAGGCCTACTCTCTTAATTCTACCCATAATATTATTTGAAAACAAAAAAGAAAGACTCATTCTGGAAATAAAGGAGTCTTTCTCTTATGTTTTAAAAGTGTCCATTTTTTTAACTTAATAATTGTACCTTTGAGAATTTATCTTAAATCAGATTAAACATGGAAAAAACATAATGTACAAAAATGTTCCAATGGCAAAAAATTGGACAAAATCTCTATGTCCAGCAAAAGGAAAATGATTGATTATCATAAGTCCTCTTGACTGGAATATTATGCTACCTTTAATATCTGTAAAGATTATCTAATATGAAAAAATGCTTATGAGAGAATATAAAGCAAGATAAAAAATTTATATTTAATTCCAGCCTTTAAAAAAGTGAAAACCCTGAATATAGAAGCTATCCAAGGATACTTTTTTCACTTTCTTCTGCATCAGTTTAGTTAATTCTGTAATTATTAGACCTTCCATGCTTTGATTCACCTATGCTATCAATAGCTTATGGTAAAGACAGTCACATTTCTTTAAAGTCTTTTCTGTAACATTGGCGTCCATGAGATACTGGTACATTGAGATCATTCGGTTGAGGCTGATGAGTTGGTAAGATGATCTCTATGTGGGCCATACATGTTTTGGACCAAGATGTTTACCATAATCAGTTGTTTCTCTGGTACAAGTTTCCCATACCAAGGATCAGAGACAGCAGGAAAGGGCCCAGCTGCCCTGGAGTTAGGTACGTGAGACAGTGTTGCTTCATTTTCCATAGACTGCTCGGAAGCCAACAGCTGCTAGGGAATCAACTTTGTACTGAATTTAAATTGTGGGCTACAATTTGGTTTTTTTTCAGGCCATTTATGCCAGTGTTCTTCCAGGAGAGTTAATGAGGGGTTACATAACCCAGTTTCCCACCTTCCCGAGCTGGTTGGGTAAGCATTCATCTACAGGCAAACACGATCGGATTGTTCAGGACCTGGCATTGCATATGAGTCTCAGGTAGGTGGTATTACTCCACTTCTGGCATTTTCTCAGTATAGTTTATTTAGCATTTTTCCAGTATAGCATGAATCAACGATTTATATTTTAGTTTTTATTTTATTGCTAACTAGATAGATGATCCTGAATAAGTTCTTTTTATTTTGTGAGCCTGAGTTTTATTATCTGTAATCATTATAACACTTGTTTTATCACTTAAAAGGATACTTTGGAGAGTAAAGCCAAATGTTAGATGTGTCATAGCTTTAAGGTAGATTTTAAAACTATATAAATCTAAGGTAGGGCTGGCTATTATTATTATTGTGACTATGCCTATTACTAGTAGGCATACTTAATACCTCAGCTTCAGAATAATTTAATCAGAAAAGGGAACTATTTAAATAAATGAACTAGTTTTACCTGTTCTAGTAGTAAACTGACCTAGTTGTTTGGGACAGGGGTATAGGTTCGCTTATAATAGGAGGTGGATGCTCAGATGATTGAAAAACAATGTGCTTGGAGAAATTTAAGGAAATTCAAAGATTCTTGTTATTTGATGCAATTTCATTAAAAGCTTACAAACTCAGAAATATGTGCATGCACACAAATATTTAGTCAACTTTAGGAACTTATTTTTACCCATGAAGAACTACTTAAGCAATCTTATTTCCTTTTCTGGTCCCTGGAGGGAATATTAATATTTGGTCCACTCTTAACTTTTATTTAAAGCTGAACTGAGTCCTTTTCTTCTGTTCCTGTAAATTCTGCTTCCTACTATGTTCCCTCTTCCTAGCCTATGGCATGAGTTTTTCATCGTCACCCTTGTATTAGTTTTCTATTGCCACTGTAACAAATTACAAAAATTTAATGGCTTAAAACAACACAAATTTATTCCCATCTTGAGATGGGAAGATTATCTTGGATTAGCTGGGCGGGCTCAATGTAATTACAAGGGGCTTTATTAAAAAAAAAAAAAAAGAGGCAGCAGAGTCAGAGATTTGAAGATGCCACACTGCCAGCCTTGAAGATAGTCAAAGGCACCAGGAGCTAAGGGATGCAGGCAGCCTTTGGAAGCTGGAAAAGGCTGCTTTTCCCCACTGTTTTCATTGTACTGGTCATGCAGATGACTTGTCTCTCAGCTCTTTTCCTGCCTTCTGCCCACTGCTTTTTAGAGCATGTGCATCACTCTGCCCCAGGGCTTTTCCTCCTTGATGCTCCCACGATACTCCTATAGATTTGAGCACTGGACTTTCATGTTTTATGGCTGTCCTTTTGTATGTCTGTCCCCTTCTCTCACTAGACAACATTTCTGGTGGCAGGAACTGAGGCTTACTCATCTAGCACATAAACTTGCTCAGTAAATGTTTCTTAACGAATCATACAAGACACTATCATTATCAAGGACATCTATAGTAAGGTTCACAATTTTTAAAGTAAATTAAGATGTTCCCACTTTTAAACCCTGATTGTAACTGAATTTTTATAGTCCTTAGTTTATTTTTTAAAGTGGAAGTACGATTTTCATTAGTTAACCTTTTTTTGGTCATACATGCCTTTGAGAATCTGAAAACTTTGATCTTTATTCCTCTCAAAATGTACTAATGCAGAAAACAATTTTAGGGGAATTATAAGATTTCTGAGGTTAAATCTTAACCTTGATTTAGGTAAATTAGATGATACCTTTAGACTCTTCTAGATTTAATGTTCTGTAATGCTATTAGAAGGTAAAGTTAAGTGACAAATTAGAATAATTTTGGAAAAGGTTTCATGATTGTCGGGCACTGTGGCTTATAGGCTCATACTTGTCTTCAGGTGCTAGTATTCTTGACTGTGGGAGACAGAATCTAGAGGAAAGGGATGAATTTAAAATAGGAGTGATTTTTGAACTCTTTGTCTAGGTAATTAAACAATTGTGGGGCAAAATTCTAGATTTCTGATCAGGAGAACTTTGTGGGTTATTATGATTCCAGACATTCAGCTACCTCATGGCAGGAGCAGGACCCATCGGTAACTTAAAGGGACTTTCTATTTCTGATTTTAATGTGGGTTCTGAAACCAGCAGCTTTTGAGTCTCTTGTTTGAAGTACACGTACACAGAATTGTGTGGTTTGAAGATGGAAGCAGCTGAGTTGGAACGATTTAAGGTGGTAGCATTGCAAATATTGTCGTTTGGCAATTTTGTCTTTAAGTGACAGCATTTAAGGAGAAAGAAAAGTCACTTCATGATAACATGCTAGTTCTCAGCAGATCAAAGACTGTTCCCCTAGGTTTGCCCCTGGCCAGTGTGGACCACCTTGTGATTCTTCAGGAACATTCTCTGCAGTTTTCTTAGATTTGGGGAAAACCCTGCTCTAGAACTAAAAATTTCAGAGTAACAGTATTAGGAAATGTGAGGGAAGCATTCATATTTGTATGTCATAATTAGAGACCAAAAGATGTTATAGACCCTCGTGTAGGAAGTAGCTGTGGCACCTGAAGTAGGAAATCTCACTGCGTTTTATTGATGCTTTTACTGTTTGGAACTTGGCGTGAGTAATCTTTGGCTGTTAAGAACTATGAGCACAGAAACACTGTTGTTGCTGGGTCTTAGGAGGAGGATGGAAGCTGAACCTATGTTTGTGTTTTTCATTCTCTGATCTGGGTAAGTAGAAGATTCTCTTGGAGCACTTTGGTGTGTGTCCATTACCCTGGTCGGGCAACGCTAGGCTTTCTATTCACCAGACCGTGAAATAGTAGGCATTCCACTGAACATTATTAAAACTGATTGTGCTCCATCTGATTAACTCAGTGTTACTCACACTATGATTTGAGTTGGCGGTAGTTTGCCATTGACTTCAAGTATGTCTCTTCTTTTGGTTTAAGAACTTACTCCAGCAAAAGAACTATCAATATGGATTATCTGTCACATATAAGGGATGCACTTGTACAACCCTTGATCTCACAAGGGGTAGAAGGAGTACAGGATGTTGTTGCTCTTATGGACACATATTACTTGATGAAAGAAGACTTTGAGAATATCATGGAAATTAGCAGCTGGGGAGGCAAACCTAGCCCCTTCTCCAAGCTGGATCCCAAGGTAAGTTGTGTGACGCACTGGTTCCCCATCATTTCGTAATTACCAGGTTTGTATCGGGAGTACCTCAGAGGTGTTTGACATGCTTTAAAAAGTTTATTTTTTTTTTCTTCAATGCTTCTTTATGGCCTATACTTTCCAAATATACTATTTGAGTACAATATTAAGAAAAGACTTCTGGATTTGACTTTGCAATTTGTATGTTTATCTTTATGTTGAGTGGAAAAGACATGAAATCTGAGGGAAAAATGTAAATGTATTCCTTATAAGTAAAGGTGGGCAGATGAGCCTGGGGAAGTAAAAGTGAGGTGTGGAGGTAATGCATTAGGAAAAGAAGGGTTTACTGACTGAGGATTTTTATACTTAGACTGCCTAAACTGTGAATTTAGCATTTATTCCAGTGGGACAATCTATTATGTAATAATACATCCCCTACTTTCTTTATATAATGGGTATGAAAAAAGTGACATAACATGAATACGTCATGTCTAATACCCCACTCTTGAGCCTGTTTATTTGATGCTGTTTTAGAAGACATTCTCTGTGGCTTGCCTTCTCTAGAATTTTGACCTGTGGTTATGGGTAAATTCTCTCCTGAGACATTCATAGTTGGAATTCATGGATTAATTCTGCAATTAGAAGCTCAATGTTAAGACTTTTCAAGTTTCTTAGTATGTTGAAGTAACCACTATTATTGTAAAGGCAATTTATGTATTTTGTGGTAATTAAAGGCCAACTTTAACTTGTACCTTATTGTGAGCCTTTTTTGATTTATTGATTCACTAACTGCTTATTCATTTGTAGAACTGCAGAGAGCACTCAATAAGTAAAAATGCCTAAAGTTTCCAAACACTGATTATTTATTTAGTCATGGGCTGTTAGAATATCATAAATATGGGACTTCACAGAAAAATGCATATATATACACTTAGCACATATATGCATAAATATTTTGTGAACAATTTCAAGGGACTTCCCAGATCTCTCAAAAAGCCTTTAGACCTACAGAGTTCAGAGGGTTCTTTGGCAGCTTTTTAAAAAAAACTCTGTTTCTTTCCTTTAGGTGAAAGCAGCCTTTACAAGAGCTTACAATAAGGAAATCCACCTTACTCCATACTCACTTCAGGCAGTAAAAACATCAAGACACAGCACAGGCCCAGCCCTGGATTCTGAATATAACGAAGAGTTAAATGAAGATGACTCTCACTCCGATGAGAAAGATCAAGACACTACGGAAACCGATGCTATGATCAAGGTAGTATCTTAAGCTACAGCAAGAAGCTGTGATGCTCCTTCAAAATAGTTTATCTTTTCTTGTGTATAACTTGCCTTAAGCAATTACTCAGGCCCTGTTTAGCAAATAGCTGAGTAAGCTGTGAAAATACTTTTAAGTTTTTTTATCACAGTTGAAGTTTGAGAAGGTGTAGATTTTATTTTTATAAACAGTCATCTTATAATAGTAGAAGAGCCAAATAGCAAGAAAATAGGCCATCATATTGATGGCATATACTGTTAGAAAAAGTACAATTTTTATTTGGTCATTGGTGTGTTTTTTACCCATAGATACACATTTTCACAGCATAATCATTTTCAGTGAAATCATTTCTCCCTTCTGTTATTTGTGTTTTGCTATAGCCATTGAACTGCCTATAGAAGTTTCTCAGAGCAAAACATCCTTGGCTCTTGATATTAAAATCATTGATGGCATCAACTCACCATTTGCCATTGGCCAAGGCCTGGCAATGTAATCTGTATCACCCTCTATCGTGAGTGTGTCATTCTTGCCCCTTATTTCTGTTTTGTATATGCAGGGGTAGGGATAGTGGCCTTCACCAGTATAGCTTTTTCTAGTCTTGTGTAGACATAGATTGTCTCCCTCCCTCTTTCTTCTCAAACTGAATGTGTTTAGACTCTCTAATCTGAAACTGAAAGGAAATTCATCATGAAAACATTACCCTGTTTGTAAATTATTCCTTGTTTATTTTGTCTTTCCCAAATATACGTATGTTCTAAATCCAAGAAACTGCATACATAGGAGGAATATATGTTGGTTCTATATTCTAAATAGCTTTTCTGTTTTTACTGCTATCTTATAAAGGCTACAGCTAGCCCAGTTATTTCTTGAAAGTAAGGTCATTGAGGGTAGCAGTAGTTCAGGATCTAGATACTTGCAACCTTTCTTCTTAAGTTATAGGTAAATAACTGATTTATTGCAGAAATGAATTTACTTCATTTATTTATAAACAAAGCTATTAACTGTTTTGTGCATCTTTCCCTCCCCAACAGAAAAAGACAAAATCTTCAAAGTCTTCAAAATCAGAGAAAGATAAGGAGTCCAAAAAAGGAAAAGGAAAAAGTTCAAAGAAATGAAACCATTTTTCACTACTGACAGTCTCTTTTTATTCACCCTGCTGACCAGTCTAGCTGGTCTAGAGAATGTTTCTCCCCAAAGGAACCATATTTTAGGATAATGGGGCGACCGAGTGGTCCCATTATAAATGGTGGTACAGCTAGAAGGATGTAACCAGTAGGCTAATGTACACCTCTTATAGAGGTTGATAGGACTGCTTGGGTCCTCCACTGTCCTCTGTCAATCTAATTAGATTGTGCTTCAGAATGACTGTATAACCAGAACTAGAAACTACGTATGGGCTTTGGAATCAGATTTTCTTTGAACAATAATATGCCTGGGAACAGTGGTATACTAAGGCAACTTTTGTAGGCTTTACAGTTTATCCTAATGGCCTTTATAGGACCAATGCTGATTTTTTTAAGGTAGTTACTATTGGTGAAATTTTGTAAATAAATCATAATACAAAACAGTCACCACCTAGAACTGGGTATTCTTTATACATTGTCAAATATTGCACAATTTAATTAGGAATAAAAATGTTCCACATGATACATGTACAAAATCTTAAGGTTGTCATCTTTTACAGCAGAGTATTATGTTGGTATGTAACTCATTAATATGCAAATGCTGGGAAAAAACCTGAAACATAACTTTGGCTCTTGAAGAGTCAGAACTCTTAATTTCCATCTTCATTACAGCTGTGAAGGCTGTGAGTGAGGTGAATAGAATTTCATGATGTGGTTGGTCTCTTTGTTATTACCATAGGGTATGCGAAAAGGTACAAGCCGTTCTTATCCTTCCAGAGCCTCAAGCCTTGGCTAGGTCAGACTCCTAGTCTCACTCTAACTTGGGACAAAAATGAACATTCATTGACTTTTATTTACTTTGTCCGCGGGAGATCCAGTTCTGTCCTGTGACAGATTCTACAAACCCTACTGGAACTTTAGATTGTAACTGTGCTTGTTGAATGACCCTGAGGCTTTGAAACTAGCCTGGAATTTAGGTGTCTAGCTAATTTTTAATTTTGTTAGTAAATGCTCAGAGGTATGTGCTAAAAGGAATATAAAAGCAGGGTACTATTCCCTGCCTCTAAGGAACTGAGAATCTTTTTTGGGAGGTGAGACAAAGTTTTTGGGACATTTAAAGTGTATTTACCATGTGAAAAATGTCTTTCATGTAGATTAAGTTTATTGCCTTCAGCCTTTGCCTAGTGAGCCATGCCTCTCTTTGTTAAAGCTCGCTCTTGAAACTGCTGCTTCAGTGAAGATTTCCTTGATTGACGACTGCCTCACCTCACCAGTGAGTGGGGTGAGCATGAGTTTCTTATGCATTATCTTCCATTTCGATTGCTTTTGGATATGCAAGTCATGCCTGCCTACTTGCTCTGTACTACCCAGGAAAGGGACTATAATATCCTTGTAGCCAGAACAGTTAGTGGCCTGTACTTGTTCATTATGAATTTAATTATAAATGCTCTACATACATAATTGGCATAATTTGTGTATAAGATAAATTTCTTTTATAATTAGAGATTGTAAATATGCTCTTTAAAATGAGGACAACATGGGTCTGTTTGATTTCTCTTTGAAGCCCTCATGACCATGAGGTGTGTGGCTGAGGTTAGTACAAGGAGTTGGTGGTTCCATAGCAGTTTGGATGTGAATCTAAAGGGTCTGTCTGTATCAGGACTGAATATTGGAGTGACCAATAGATCCTTTTTGGAGCCACACATGATCTTTGCAGCGTAAAAGTGCATACTTGCTTTTTTTGAGACCCACTGAATTTTGGCCATTGTAATTATAACAAATTACTATATCCTGCATCTTGTTAAATTCTAGCAGTTCGTTAACAAAGTATCTTCCTAAATAAGTTCTAGTATAATTAGGCACATGAGTGAATGTCTAAGGCCTATAACTCCCCAAATATAATGTACTTACCTTTGCAGATCCCAAGTGCCTGCAGCTCTTATTCCTAAATCCTTATATCATCCTTATAGTGATTACAGAAGAACAGGGAGACTATGGGTAGGTGTAATGCTAATGGTTTGTTTGTATTGTATCACCTGTTCTCTAGCCAGCCTTTGGGAGGAAAGAACAGATCATAAACCTGGAGGCATCATGCATGTGGATACTTAGACGCTATAAAACATTAGCACTTTAGAGTCTAACCTAGGCTTGTAGGTACCTCTGCAGTGCTCAGGATGCTGCTGGTGGCCATACTGTAAAATTGTGTCAGCTGATACATTCGAAGTTAGGCCACATTACTCATTTCTCAGCTGCTCAGACTTTGGTGACATTGGCCTTGTATGGCAAGGAAGCATGTACTGGTGTGGGAAAAGCATGTTGTTACTGATGTGGGAAAAGTATGTTGTGTGTGAGATGCGTGTGATATGGGGAATAATGTATGTCTTCAAAGGAAGTCAAATGATTTAATTTTGTGACAGGAGTACCATATTATGCAGTGTAATGACTCAGGATTATATAAGGACTATAAGTTTGTAGTTTCATTCTTTCAGATATATGATTTTAGTGATTTTTGGTGTTTTTATTCTAGGACTGATTCTGCTGAAGAGCCTTGATTTGTGTAAGCTCCTCATTTCAGACTTTTAACAATGTTAACATCTGTGTTGCCCAAACACAATGTACTTCAAAGCTACCTTCCTGTGTCCAAATCCAGAAAAAACATTACAAATATCTAGTTAATTTTATTTTAAAGGAGATATTTCAAAATATAAAAGTTATCAAAAAGATGAATATTTACAATTATGTTATAGGTTACTGTTAACAGTGCACAGCATATAATATGTGAGACTTTAAAGAGGAAATATACAAAGTATAATAAACAGCACTGGCATATGTTACCGTTTTGTAACATATAGAAGTTGAAAGCTGGCAACCTGGAAAGGTCACCTTTGCTTTTTCTTTTGTATCCAGGAAGAACCATCTCTAAATCCATAGGGGTAGAAACACAGCTTCCTGTGGAAAAATGCGTCTTCTCAGGAACATTATCTAGAAGGGACAAAAAAAAAAAAAAAAAAACCACATGGCTTTAGAAGGGTTTCAAGTAACAACTGGCATTCAGTAATAAAGCCAAGCATACAAAGAATTTTTTGCTCATTTCTGGACTGTGGAGCAGGATCACTAGAAATCTTCAGTTTGTAAGCAGCATGGAGTTTCAGTCTTGGCCTTGCAACTGACTAAAACTGTGGGCAAGCTGTTGAACCTCTACTATAAAGTGAGGAGGATAACAGCCACCTTATTGGGAAGAATGAGGAAATGCAAGGTAGAGAAACAACTTTCTTGAAACTAAATGGCTTTTAAAGGTTTCCTGTCTAAAAGGATTCTGAACAATAGCTTCAGCCAATAGTCATTGTATAAGATACTTATAGCGATTTTTGCAAAAGGTTGTGCATAATCAACTCACTGAGGCATATCTGCAAGTAGCTATGATACCATGGTCTAAGGCTCTACTTTGATGCAGGGACAGACTCCAGAGTCTATGTAGGATTACTAAAAACAGAAATGAGGTTCTACTTTTGGAAGTGGCAGAGTTGTAAATTAATCCTCCCACAATATTCTCTCCTTAGTTTGTAACCATCTAGAGCAACCAAAAGCAGGTAGAAATTAGATATCAATTCTTGAAAGAAAAGAATTCCACTGGGTAAGATCTTTATATAGCTTTCACCTGAGGGCAAGTCCATGAGGCATGGAATGGTTAGGACTTGTAGTGAAGTCACAGTCTCACTAGCCTGACAAGAACAGAGTCTGAGGCTACCAGAATGACTGAAATGTGAAAAATGTCCTGGAAAAGGGATTGCCTCCAAATCTGCATCTAAGCTCCATTCATTCCTTGAATTTCACTGGCTTAGAAGAGACTCTTTTATGCTGGTCTTGAAACAGCACAGCTCCATGTTATAGGGAACACCGCGTTATCAGGAAACCGAGGGCTGCCTGTAGGAACTCAGGGCTTCATTTCTCTGAACATAAAGACTAGAATTCCGCCAACAAACAAGCTGAAGACAACCTCAGATGAGACTGCAGCTCCAACCCACTGCAGCCTTGTGAGACCCTGAACAGAAGACAGCTAAACCAGGCTAACACTACTCACCCACAGAAACAGTGAAGATAGATTCTGGTTCAGGACGGCAACATAGGAGGCACTTGAATTACCTTCTCCCACAGCAAATCTACAGCTACATATAGAATAATTCCCTCTAGGGAATCTGGCCAAGGGACACCTACCTACACAGGTGAATGAGGAAAAAACCTACATTGAAATAGGTAGGAGAGGCTGAGATAGCATCTTGCCATAAACTTCACCCCTGGCACACTGTGACACACAACTGGGAGGGAACACATAACTCCCAGCTTCTCCCTGAGGAATGAAGGGTTTGGACCCCACATCTGGCACCCTGAGTTTTAAGACATCACCTGAGAGACAGGTCCCTAAAACATCTAGCTTCGAAAGCCAACAGACCTTGTACCTGTAAAACCGACACCAAAGAAACAGTTCTAAATGGGATTGCATGGCCCCGCCTTGGCTGTGGTCCCCCAGGGCCCAGCAGAGAGGCAGCAGACTGAAACGCATCCAGTCTTTCTGTGAAAGAGGCCTATTTGCTCATCTTAAAAGCTACATCCTGAGAAGCAGGTTTGTAATTTAACATACATCTAGGGGCCAAATGCAATACTCCAGTTACTGTGAGTCTCTTTATACTCTCCCTCTGCCTTGACCAAAGCCTCTAATCTCTCTCATAAAGGAGCTTGTGTACAAGTCTGGTGCTCTGGTTTTTGCTGCTGCTTTCCAGGGAATACCCTTTAATTACAAGGCTTAGTTTCACGGGTCCCCTGGACTGCAACAGAAAATGTTCGTAACCTGCCATCCCCCTAGAGCTCAACATGGAGGCAGCAGACGAAAACACCTAGTTTTTCCAGGAGGGCTGTTTGCTTATCTTCATAGCTGTGGCCTGAGCTTTCATTCAGCCTGCATTTAGGTGCTTAGATCATCCCACTTGGGACACTGACAGGGTTTGGCACACCAACTACTGAGAGCCATAAGAACAAAGAAGACTATTAAGACAATCACAAAGGTTTGGGAGACAACCAAGAGCTATAGGGCAGGATTGAAAAGGTTTATTCCTTACAGGTGACCATGCCAAGACTGGGAGAGGTGACTGTTTTATCCAATGCATACATGCCAACAGAGTCAAGGAAAATGAAGAAAAAAGGAATATGTTTCAGATGAAATAACAAGATAAAACCTCATAAAACTTGAAATGGAAGGAAGTGATTTTCCTGATAAGGAATTCAAATTAATTGTCAAAGATGCTCACGAGGTCAGGAGAACAATGCATATGAACAAAGTGAGGATTTCAATAAAGTGACAGAAAATGTAAGTAAACAAATCAGAGTTTAAGAATACAATAACTGAACTGAAAAATACAATAAAAGACTAGATGATACAGAAGAAAAGATAAGCAAACTCAAAGAGAGGGAAGTGGAATTCATCCAATCATAGCAGGAAAAGAAATGAAAGATTATAATATCAAGCAGGCCAATATTTGCATTATATGGGTTCCAAAGGAGGAGAGAGAGGGAAGGGGGCAGAAAACTTACTTTAAGAATTAATGGCTGAAAGCTTCCCCTGACCTAGAGAAGGAAGACGACATCAAGATCCAGGAAGCCAGAGAGTTCCAAATAAGATGAACTGAAAGAAACCTACACTGAGACACATTATTTATTAAATTGCCAAAAGTCAAAGACAAGGAGAGAATGTTACAAGCAGCAAAGGAAAACTTGTTAAATACAAGGGATTCCACATAAGCACATATGACTTATCAGCAGATTTTTCAGCAGAAACTTTGCAAGCCAGAAAAGTTGCACAATATGTTAAAAGTACTGAAAGAAAAAAACCCTGCCATCCAAGAATACTCTGCCTGACAGAGCTGTCTTTCAAAACTGAAAGGGAAAGACTCTTCCAGACACAGAAGGGTTAAAGGAGTTCATCACTACTAGACTAACTTTATAAGAAACATTAAGAGCTGAAACAAAAAAGTACTAATTAATAACAAAGATGAAAGTGCAAATCTCAATGGTATAGGTAAATCTATAAATTCAGAATAACCTAATGTAATGGTTGTGAGTTAATCACTTATAAATCTAGTATGAAAGTTAAAAGACAAAAATAGTAAAAATAACTACAATAATTTGTGACAACCAAAAAAAAAGTATACACAGGAGAAGAGAGTTAAAATATGACTTTAGAATGCATTTGAACTTAAGTTCTTATTAACATAAAACTGACTTATGTTTCATGTAAGCCTCTTGGTATCCACAAAGCAAAAACCAATATAGTAGATAACACAAAAGATAAAGGAATCTAAGGATACACTACCTCAGAAAATGATCAGATCATGAAGGAAGAGAGCAAGAGGAGAAAGGAACAGAGGAATTAAAAAACAGCCAGAAAACAAAATATCAGTAAGTCTCCACCTACTGACAAATGGCCTAAATTCCATGATCAAAAGACAGTGTTTGAATGGATAAAAAAACAATATCCAACTATATGCTGCCTATAAGATAATCACTGAGTTTTAAGGACACACACAGACTCAAAGTGAAGGATACCATGGGAAAAGATATTCCATGGTAATAGAAACTAAAAGAAAGCAGGAGTCACTCTACTTATATCAAAAAAAAAAAAAGACTAAAAGACCATAATAAGAGACAAAGCAGGTCATTATATAATGATAAAGGGGTCAACCCACAGGAGGAATCCCAACATAGGAACACCTAAAAAAGGAAAAATAGCAATACAATGCCCAGTACCCCACTTTCATCAATGGATAGATATCCAGATAGAAAAACAAGGAAATATTGGACTTAAATGACACATTAGACCAGATGGACATAACATTTAGAGAACAGTCCATTCAAAAGTCGCAGAATACACATTCTTTTCCAGCATTTGTGAAACATCCTCCAGGACAGATTATAGGTTAGGCCACAAAACAAATCTTATTAAGTTTAAGAAGACTGAAATCTTATCAGGCATCTTTCCTGACCACAGTGGTATGAAACTAAAAATCATAAGAAAACTGGAAAATATGACTTAACAGCATGCCACTGAACAAACAAATGAGTCAAAGAAAAAATTCAAAGAGAAATAAATACCTTGAGACAAATGGAAATGGAAATGCAACATGCCAAAACTTATGGTATTCACAAAAAATCATAGTGATAAATGCCTACATTAAGAAACAAAATGTCAACCTAACTTTATACCCCAAAGAACTAGAAAAAGATGAAAAAGCTAAGCCCAAAGGTACTATAAGGAAGGAAATAAAGATGAGCAGAAATAACTAAAAGATACTAAAAAAGATCAATGAAGCTAAGAGCTGCTTTTTCCTAAGCAAAATAGACAAACCTTTCGAAAAAAAGGACTCAAAATCAGAAGTGAAAGAAGAGACATTACAACTGATACCACAGAAATACAAAGGATCATAAGAAAAACTACTATAAACAATTATATGCCAACATATTGGACAATCTAGAAGGGATGGATTAATTTCTAGAAACATAAAAGCAACCGAGACTGAATCATGAAAAAAAAATCTGAATAGACAAATTACCAGCAAGGAGATTGAACTGGTAACCAAAAACTTCCCTACAAAGGTCCAGGACCAGGTGGCTTCACTGGTGAAGTCTACCAAACATTTAGTGACAAAATATAGTCTAGCTGGAATCCCTGATGCTGCTTGGTCAAATCTTTGTCACTATGGAGACTATAAAACCTGCATGTTAGCAATGAAAAAAAGAAAATCAGAGGTTTTGTTAGATTGTTCAAATCTGACAAGTGACACAATGCACAAAAAGGCAATATGAGCATAAACTGAGAAGCTGTGTGGACTCTGTGGACTCTTGTGCCCTAAGACAGTGAGTGGATGGCCTGTCACTTACCTGCACATTCCACTCACTGCTCCACTTCTGTTCGCAGGTACTGGGTGCAGTCTGACATTTTTTTCAGTTGAGCAGTGTTTAATCTTTCTGAACACATAGGACATGCACTTTCATTGTTTAACATGCTATTTGGGAAGGAAAGGCAGAGTAGATTAAATATACAATATTTTCCTTTGGGTTATTCTAACATGAAAAACTATTCCTATATACACCTCTTAGGACATGTTTATCATGCAGTTGAAGAATTAAGAATTCAATCTCACACAAGGCCCCCCTCTAAGGATAATGTTTTCAAAGGTCATAGAATGTTCTTTGAAGACGACAGTCTCAATCTTTAGAGATCCTTAGGAACATGAACAAATGTGGTTTCAGAATAGAGGGACTGAGTGAAAGGCCTATTTCTGGATAATCTTGTGTGACCTAGTGAAACAATGCACACTTACTTCTTAAATTCCGAGTATAGAGCAGGGAAGTCGCAATGTGGACACACTGTCCAGTCATCCTTCAACATATGTCGACCCTAGAAACAGTACATTAAGGGTAAAATTCATCTTTATTATTAAAACTCCCACCATTATTCAATTACAATAATTGGATTACAGTTAAAAGCCAGCCCTCTAAGTTATGAAATTATTCACATTTCACATAGGTAGGTAATTGACTAGAAATAGATGGCTTCAAAAGGACTAAAGCCAGAATTTATTTGTAAGATTCACGTGTAAGAGAATAGTCTTCAATTCTGTGAAATCAGTTATCTAAATTGTAAGGTAAAGCAAATTCCACCAGGTTATATAGCCAGTAAGCGGCAGGAAAAGGATTTAAGCCTGGGACCATGTGATCCCCAAGTGTGTGCTACAGTGCCCTGCAGTAACTTCTCGATATTCACTTAGACTATCGTATGCTTTGAATATGACTTTCAATTATGTCGACAATAAAACTGTATGCTAAAAATTGCAGGAAATTTGAGAGATTAAGATTTAGTGAAAAAAATGTTGACATCACATATTCAAATGGGTTATAAATAGAAATGCAAAGAAAAAGAAATTATAAAGAAGCTTACTGTTGCAATGCAATATGGGATGTTATTTTTACATCCAGGACAAAGGAGTTCACATTCTGGGAGAAGAAATTCACAGAAGGGACATGGGGTTGTGGCCTCTTCTGTCTCGGACGTATCGGGCCTCCTGTGAGGAAGAATCACATATTGTTTAAAAACAACACTTTCATGTAACATGGATAGCAGAGAAAAGGCTATTTGGACAACAAAGAATGTGAAACATACCTACTTCATAGACTCTGAGACTAGAGATACTTAAAAGCTCCCCATCGGCCCACACTCCAGCTCAGGGAGGAGGAAGAGGAATTGGAATTGGTCAGATTATGGCATTTACACAGATTGCGTTTGGAGTTGGGAGTTCAGGGCCCATTAAACAGCAGAAAACGGGTGGATCTTGCTCTCTTCCTTCCTGTGCCACTGGAATGGTGCTTGTCATTTCTCCTCTGTATCTGCTGTCTGTGTACCGAAGTGCTAAAGGTGATCGTGTGCTGTCCAGCACACTAGCTGTGGGCCACACGAAGCTTTTGAGCACTTGAACTCGGAATAGTGTGCAGAACTCAGTTTTAAATTTTACTCCATTTTAATTAAATTTAAACAGTGACATGTGGCTAGCAGATACCATATTAGACCTCAGAACACTCTTGTGTGGAGAGAGAATGACTAGTATCTCTTCCAAGCTAGCACCTAGGACAGCATGGCACCAGCTGTCAAGGTAAATGTGCTCTAGCATTTTCTCCCCACCTCGCTCTCCACGCCAGCAGGTATGTTGGGTTAGACTGATTCGGTTTGAAGCTACTTAGACTTTAAAAAGGGAGTGTTCCATGAAGCCCTATCCAGCTTAGAGTTCTCTGCCTTGAGGGTCAGTTCCAAGCCCAACTAACAATAAAGTGGTGTTGCTTCCCTTTGCCATCTCTGGTGCAGCCATCTCCCTTGGGTGAGGCCTGGGTCAGCATTCAGGTACACCTGTGTCCCTAGGCATAGTGGGTCTAACAGGTACCCCAAATGTCATCACTACTTTGAACAAGTAGTAGTATTGAATTACTACTCCATGACTGCAATTAATTTTTCCTTCTGTAAACACCAGTGCTACTTTTTCCCAGTTTTCCTTTGGCAAACCAGGCCACTTACTGCTTTCTGAAGTGAGGATGTGCCTTATGTGCCTTTGGACCTACAGGAGGTTTGGAAATGAACTCTCTTCTGACAATAGGCTGTGCAATTATCAAGTTGCTTACACTGAGAAATATTCACTGTTTGCCCCTCTGTGGCAGACAGTTTACTTCTTACGTAGTAGCCATTCTTCCTTGCCAACAGAACTTTGCTTTCACTCAGCACTATGCTTTGCAGCTAGAGGCAGCCATGTGCCAGAGCACTGGCAGGTGAGATGTAAATGGATTCCTGGGGGTAGTATCTTTCCTACATAAAAAGGCAAAGACCTTTTCATCCTTTAAATTCCCTACTTCTTCCTGCCTTGAATGGGCGTATGGTGTCTGGAGTTGCAGCAGACAACCCGGGGTGCTAAAGGCTAGCCAGCACTGCAACCGCGAGGAGGGAATCCTGTGCTCTGGATGGCAAAGCTGGAAGACAGAGGCCCCTGTCCTTAGTGGCATCAGGACCCAGCAGCACTAACCCTGAACAACAACTCCTTGTATGTGAATCAAATAAATCCTGATTCATTCAGGCTATGTTGGGGTCTCTGCTGCTAGTAGCTGAATACAATCCTGACTGCTACCCCAAATCCATTTTCTTATTGTGCCTGTACATTAGCAGCTATATTCTGGAAAATACATTTGTGCAGTATCATTAGATGGTGGAAGTAGCTCTCACTACTCACCTGACCATTGCCTCGATCTTCTTTTTGTACTTGACGTCTATTTTGTTGCGGTACTCGGGTCTCATCAGCATAGCTGCAAAGCTGAAAGCAGAATTCTTCAGGCCTGCTCTGTGACACTCGATCACAGTAGATGTCAGGATTGGCACAATGTCTGCAATACAAACAGCAGAAAGAGGACAGTGCCTCTGCTGGCATGACTCCCTCCCTGTCAGGAGGAAAACAGGATCATACCTCTCTAAATTTGCTCTTTCTGGCAAAGAACCGATTACCTATTTAATGAGGAAAGGACACAGCAGCAGAGTCAGGCTGACTGCTCATCAAACTCCCCCGACTGTACCATGTTTTGCCGTGTACCACCAGGCCCTGCATTCCCTCGAGGGTAACCTCGTGTGCCCTTCCACACCTCTGATGTACATTTTTGCATTTGACAGGGCTGCTGATGAACGGGTAGGGAGATTAATAACTTTATATACTAACCTCTCTGCATGTATCTGTTTCTTCAAGAGAGATACCCAAAAGTAAAATAGCTGGATCAAAGAACATGCTTTTTAAAAATACTCTTAGCACAAACTGCCAGACTGCTTTCTAGAAAGGCCACACCAGTGTCCAGCCCCACCAGCCGTCACGAGGGTGTCTGTCCTACTGCACCCTTTGCCAGTGTGGTTCACAATTATTTTAAAGTCTTTTTCATGTAACACAAAAGAATACATTTAGAGAACGGATATTAGTGAATTAGGACCTGTGAGCGAGACCTGGCCCTGTTTTTGTATTGCCCATGAGCTAAGAACGGCTTTTTTAAATGGTTGGGGAAAAAATATCTTGTGAAAATATTTTGTGACAATTTTATGAAAATCAGAAGAATATTTTGTGAAAATTACATGAGGTGCAAAGTTCAGTGTCCAAAAAAAGTTCTGCTGGAACACAGCCATACTCATTTGCTCACGTTCAAGCCAAAACGGCAGAGTTATATGTTGTGACAGACAGTGAATGGCCTACAAAGCCCCAAACGTTTGGATACTGACCCTTTACAGTTTGTTGAACCCTGTCATAGAATGTGACAAAATCTATTCACTGAAGAATGTTCTAGTGACATGTCTTTTAGACTAATGGGACTTTTTTCAGAGGTAATGGCCTAAAAGATTTATCAGATGACTCTGTGATCTTGGGCAAGTATTACTTCTTTTGCCCCAGTCTGCTTATCTGTAAAACAAGGAAAAGAATAATAATAACCCACGTGTGCAGTATTGAGACTGTCATCCTTAGAAAGACCTGCTCAAAAGGCTGGCCCTTGGCTGGCATCTGGGACTTGGATCTTGGAGGCGTTTCGCCATCTACAGAACTGACCGGGGGGCTCACTGCACTGGGACTCTGTGCGGACTGTGGCTTATCTGAACACCAGCTCTCTGGGAACCCGGACACTTGGTTCCTGCCAAGCAGGGGGTGCCAACGTGATCAACCCCCAGTACAACCCCTGAGCACTGAGCCTCTCACAAAGCTCCCCTGGGAGACACCATTTTACATGTGTTGTCAACACAGCTCATGCCTGGCAGGGTTAAGTGTGTCCCGTGTGCCCATGTGCCTTTCCTCTTTGCCAGTTTTCTTTGTATCCTTTTGCTGTAATAAATCTTGGCCTTAAGCACTGCTATATGTTGAGTTGTGTGAGTCCTACTGAATTACCAAACCTGAGGGTGGTTTTGGGGACCCCTTGTTACCACTTCGTGGTGTGGTTGTAAAGATTAATGAGTTGCTGTATGTAGAGAACAGTGGCTGGCAGAGTTAGTGAGTAGAGATCTTACAATGTTAAAATAATAGATAGTACTTACGTGATGGAAATTTACTAATGTTGTTGGCTACCCGAATGAGCATACGTGCCCCTTTCATATGGTCTCCATTTTTAACATGAATCTGAAATAAATGATATTTTATTCTTAGAGACTTTGATTAACCCAAATTCATGCTTTATCCTCCCAAATAAAAACTCCTTGACTGTGACCCTGAACAGGGTCGTGAGATCCTTGCAGACTCACTTGGCTGGTGCCACTGGGATCTCTCCCTCAACTTCTCCCAGCTGTGGCCTGGTGCCATGGCTTCGCTGTCCTCACCCCTACTCTACACTCTGCTTTTTACTTTGCCTTAGACCACCAGACATGAGTTAAACCCCTGGTCCATCTCTTACTACCCAGCATTGGGAGATAAAAAGTACCAACTGTAACAAATTGTTGTGAGACCTGAAAGTGAGCTGGGCAGAAAGGATGTTTTTAAAGGAGGAGGGCACTGCCTGTGGCCAAGGGGCTACGACGGCTGGAAGGGCCTGAGGTAAGTGTGAGTGGGGTCTCTGATGAAAGAGTTGCTTGCACTTAGGATGAGATGAGGCTGGAGAGTCAGCAGGGCCAGGCCCTGATGTCACCACAGTCATCGTGAAAGGAGGGAGCCCACAAAGGTGGGGCAGGGGGGATGGAGAGAAGTGCACAGACTGGCAGTCAGAACCGATGACGTTTGGTGACATCATGAGGGTGAGTACAGAATGACTCCCAGGCATCAGGTCTGAGCAAATGGTGTGTAATTTACTGAGCACTGCAACATAATAAATATTAACCAAACCCAAAGAGGCAGGGAAACCTGGTTGCTTATTCTCCCTCACCCTCCACTGACTCCCTGGGTCTCAGATTGCCCAGCTCAGTCATCTACACCCAAAAAGTCCCAGGCTGTTCTTTAGCCAAAGTCCCCATCCCAGCTCTGGGGAAGAACCATCCACCAAAGCTGAGTCTCGATTTCCCTTAAAATGGGAATGACTCTTCAGTTCTTGGGTTAAAGATGCATGTGACATTTTTGCATCTTAATAGGGTCTGTTAGGTTCTCTTTTAATATCTCAAGCAGTTAAAAATCCTAGAAATTCTTGAAAATATGGTGCTTGCATAAGAGATTAGAGCTGAAGGGGAAAGTCACAAGGGTGCTCTTCAGTGGGAAGGGAGGAGGATGTCTGGCTTGATGGAAGCGACAGGTGAGCTCTTGGGGCCAGAGGGAAAGAAAAATACTTGAGAACCATCCCTATGGCCTGTGAATGTAGAAAGCCATGGTCTTGGAGGGTTTCATCTTCCACCAACTTTCCATCCTCCCCTCTACCTCTAAAGACTCTCATTTTGCTGGTCTGTGCCTCTAGGACAGGGCATCACCACTCCTGTCTGAAGCTGAGAAAGACCTCTCTCCTGCTTTCTACTGCTTTCTGTATGGAAGAAGGGGTCCTGCTGCTCTGAAGGGAAACGTACTCTGGGGGCTGCCAGCTGGAATCCTAAGTTTTCCCTTATAATCAGTGTTACAGATCCACATGGTCTAATATGGTAGCCACTAGCCACATGTAGCTATTTAAATTACAAATTAAAATTATATAAATTTAAAAATTCAGTTTATCGGTTGCACTAGCTGTATTTCAAGTGCTCCACAGCTAGACTAGTGGCTGCCATATTGGGCAGCACAGATACAGAACACTTCTATCCCTGCAGAAAATTCTGGACAGTGCTATTATAAATGACAATTAGGGTCTAAATCATTCATTACATGACTATGCTGGGTACTTCAAAGTTAAATAAGCTCTTGTGAACTGGCCTAAAAACCAATTTAGCATTAATATGGCGAGATGTACTTTGACACAAGTGGAAATTTAGAAAAATACTTAAGTTGAAGTTTGCCTATATCTTTACAAAGATACGTGTATAGCATACACATAACATTTATGTAATTATACATACAGGTATTTAAAGTTTGCATGCTCTATTTTGTTCCTATTTAAAATTATTGATTAAAAACAATAGACAACTGGACATAAATATAATCCTACTCTGGTAAAAAAAAAAAAAAGTACACGCATGCATTTATACAGATATGGAAGCTACATACAACACAGTGTTAACTATTATATCGGGGTGATGGACTTAAAGGATAAATTATGTTTTCATTATACTTTTCTATGTTCTCTAAGTTTTCTCAGTGACTACATATTTTTATATTCAGATGAAAACAAAACAGTATTAAAAATGGAATTTAAGAGGACATACAGATGGTCAACAGGCACATGGAAAGATGTTCAACATGACTAATCATGAGGAAAATGTAAATCAAAACTTCAATAAGATGCCACCTCGCACCTGTTAGAATGGCTATTAAAAAGGACAAGAAATAACAAGAATAAAGGAGACCCTCATGTACTACTTGTAGAAATGTACATTGGTACAGCCACTATGGGAAACAGTATGGAGATTCCCCCAAAATTAAAAATAGAACTACTATTCGATCCAGCAACTCCACTTCTGAGTGTTTATCCAAAGAAAACAAAACACTAATTTAAAAAAATATATGCATCCCTATATTCATTGCAGCAATATTTCAATAGCCAAGATAGGGAAATAACCTAAGTGTCCATTGATGGATGAATGGATAAAGATGTGGTGTGTGTATATATTCCACACAATGGAATACTATTCAGCCATAAAAAAGGGAAATCTTGCCATTTGAGACAACACAGATGGACCCAGAGGGTATTATGTTAAGTGAAATAAGTCAGAGAAAGAAATACCATATGATTTCACTTACATGTGAAATCTAAAAAACAAAACCAAAATTGGATACAGGGAACAGAATGGTGATTGCCAGAGGGGAGGGGGTTGGGGTGTGACAAAACAGGTAAAGGGGGTCAAGAGTACAAACTTATAAATGAAGTCATGGGGGCATAATGTGCAGCATGGTGGTTATGGTTAATGATACTGTAGAGCACACTTGAAAGTTGCCAAGAGAATAAATCCTAAAAATTAACTTTGTATAGGGATGGATGGTAACGAGACAGTGTAGTGATCATTTCGCAATGTATACAAATATTGAATCATGCTGTACACCTGAAATCAATGTGTTATATGTCAATAATACCTCGATAAAAAAATTTTTTTAATTGGTGAAACTGTATAAAATCCACTATCTTAGAATTAATAAACTAACAAGTTCTGGTTAAACAAAAATGTTTGCAGTAAATCTTTTTTTTTTTTGACCAGGTAATATATTTATACACAGAAAAACCGGCTCCCCCCTTATCGCCTTCCCCGCTGACTGGGGTTCAGTGTCTTGCCTCCTCTGCACCGTACCTTGTTTCCTTTAGGAAACTACTTTGGGTAGTTTGGTTTGTTTTTAATATATTTCTAATTTTATTTGCAACCAATATATATTTCTTATTTTTTGCCTTTTTGCACACAAAAGGTAGCATATGGTATAGTTATTCTTATCTTTTCACTTAATATTAGAGTATTGAGGACATCGCTCTAGTGGATGGAGAGGTGCCCAGAAGAAATCCCTACAGGTGATAAACACCCCTGGCAGGTTATACCCCAAGTCACTCAAAGGGCCTCACCTTGACTAGTATGTAACTGTGCAGAATCATGAGGTTGGTGGCCATCTCAGAGGGAATTTTGATCTTCTGGGATTTAAGTTCTGCATACATACTGAAGAGAACATCATGTGCATTCCGATAGTTTCCTTGAAAAAAAGGTGGTACAAATGACATTATTGGGAAGGATGAATTCTGACGACTTTCAGTGGGCCCTCATTTTACAAACAGCTTAATGATGTTATTAATAATATCCTAATAATTTCTTACATAAACTTAGCAGTTTTTCCTATTATAATTGATAGTACTAATATCCAGCCAGTCCCTCAAGAAGAAAATGGTGGTGTCATCATCTCTTGTCTCACTCTTTCTCAGGGCACCCACCTGGACCCAAAGTCCAATGAGTCATCGAGTTCTGAGTCTACCTTCTAAGTCTCCCAAATTCAGCCTCTCTTCCTGGCCCCTGTTAATTTGTCTTTTCATCTCTCTCTGCAGTAGTGTATTAATCCATATTCCTTCTGAGTTTTTATCTGTGTTCATTTTGATATCAGTATTCTTATAAAAGTCTGAAGCCTCAACCTACACCCAAAAACTTCGAGGTTACACTCCTACATAAACCACTCCCTCCTCCCTCCGGGATCAAGTGCAAATTCCTAAGCAGAGGACTTAAATCCTTCAGGATCTGCCTCTGCTAACTTTTCCGACCTTATCTGTGCCCTCCCCTCCTGCTCAGTCAAGGTCAATGCCCCAGCATCCCATGTGTGTTCTCACGTGCTCTTACTCTCCCAATGCGCCCCTTTCCCCTCATCTCCTGCTATCTCATCCTTTCAAAACTCAGCTGAGGTTTTTGTTACCTTCTCTCATCTCCATCCTCCAACTGTCCCCTCTCCTGATGCCCTTTTAATGCTTCTTCCTATTCTGACACCATCGACCCATATAACTCTGAATCTGCTTTCTGTCTCTCCTACTAAATCATGAGTCGTTGAGAATGGAACTGTGGCTCAGTTCTCTGAATCCTGAGTTCCTAACATGAATCTGACAGTAGGTGTTAAGCTGAACAAAGTAATCACTTATTTAATTCCACATTTTCTAAAATTATGTTCCATATTTATAAACATCTAAAAGAATCAGCTTGCAAAAATTAGGGAAGATACCAGACTAATTCTCTGATTTAGCCAATAAATATTTCCAGAGATTGTAAGTGGACACAAGCATTCTGGAGATTCTACAAGTAGTCCCTGCATATTATAAATAAGTAGGTCAATAATAATACCACCTCATATTCCATCTAATGTCTTTTATATTATTAAGGTTAAATACATGGGATGGAAAGAGCGTTGTGCGAGTGTAGGAGGCTGTGTGCTGAGGGGGTGGAGCAGTCGTCCAGGAGACAGAACTGAGGCCCTGAAGGAGCAGAGGAGATGGCACCTGACAAGAGCAGGCCTCAGTGCAGTTGTTCGATATTCCCGTGATGTTAAGTTATTTTACTTCTCTGAAACCCTGAAACAGTCATCTACCCCCCGGTCTCCTGGGTTCAAAGCAAGCCTAGGTTAGAAATGCGCTACTCTTCCCTGGGTGAAGAAGGGTTTGGGGGCTTGATTCTACTACTTTTAGGGAGAAAAACATGAATGTTAGGGACCTACCTGCAGACTGCTCTTCTCTGGCAATGATAATGGCCGTCCGGCCGGCTTCTCGGTATTGTTTCAGGGCCATGTACAAGCGGAACAGGTACTTGGCATCCTGACATACAAACCATCACAGAACCATTATTTTCAACATTAGCTAAGGGGAGAAACACCTATAATTTTGCATATCAGTTAGAATCACATTTGCTTTCCAGTAACTGATATTCACTGGGTTTTAAAAAACTCAATATAAATAAAGCGATTAGTTTATCAAATATTTAGAGTTTAATATGTGCCTAGTGGTAGTCTAAGTACTTAAGAAATACAGCCTGTTAAAGTCCTCATACCCTCCTTGGGAGGAAGGCATGATTATGTCCTAATTTCACTGATGAGAACCTGAAACACAACAGGACCCCTGCAGGGCTGGGATGTGAACCCCCAGAGATCTGGCTTCGGGTGTGTCTTTGTCCCTAACTCACTCCCCATCTCTCATGTGCTTGAACATGAAACTGTTTTCTTATATAATGTGCCAACTTAGCAAAATCTCAAAACATTTTATACCTGAATAAATTTCTCTGGCCTATAAAATTTTCTTTGGCCTTTTACCATTTTCTATTCCTATTCTCTTTAACTCTAGACAATTTCATGCTTGGTGATGTTTCTTGATTAATACAATAAGTAGACATAAGGTGAGGTGGTTTGGGACAGTTTAAGGGCCTCTGCCCTTTGGCAAGTTAACTTAGCCTCCCTATGTCTCAGGTCTCAGGATCTTTCTATGTAAGAAAGAGGAAATGGACTTGGGGACTGGGATTGGTACAATCCTCTCCAGCTGTGTCATTCCAGTGCCTTATCTCTAAACCTTGAGTTCCTTCACAAACAGATCTCCTTGAATAACAAAGCAAAAAGAATAAAAAGATCTGGGGCATTCTCAAAGCAGGACTGGGAGAAGATCAATTTCTACACATACTCCAAGAGAGTCACATATTTTCAAAGTGTGTTCTTACTGATTTATTTCTACTTTATATTTCTATTGAGTTACTTTTATGCTAACTATGGTTTTTTATTAATTCCCATAACTTTTGAAGTACGAACAAAGTATACTAATTTTTAGGAATTAGTGCTAACTCATAGTTCTAATAATCATTTTGCATAGTTCCTAAACTAAATAAAACTCTATAACATCTGAGAAAAATTGTGGGTGGTGAGGATTGGTATCTAGAGGGACATGGCTATTTCACAGGTGGCAATGCTAATTTCAAAGAGAGAATGTACACAATATCCTCTAAAATGCAGGGTCTGTCTAGATGGCCTAAGGCTACATTCAGAGAGAAAATTTTTTGTCTATGATACAAAAGCCACAACAGGTAAAAGCAGAACAGAATAAAAGTAAAAACGTAACTAAGAGAGTTAAAACTCCAAGTGAAGAAAAGATTTTTAGTACCTTGGGCATCCCATCGCTCTCTCCCATAAGGTGATCTATCAGTTGACTGGTCAATAGTTCATCTTTGGCCTGACCAACCTGTTCAGGAAGAGAAAGAAACAGTAAATTCAAATCTCAAACCTTTTTAGAGGGGGTGAAAGGACAAATAATCTGCTAAGGAAATACAGTTTAAAACTATGTAAAAATATCTATAGTCAAGGGCCTGAAACATAAGCTCAGGGTCTTCTATTCATTTAAAGTCGCCATTAATACAAATCTATCCTTAGAAACTGCAGCTTTTTTAAGTTGCTATATCAAATGCTGTACTTTTTTTCAGACAGAGAATATACTTTTTGGATGTTTTAATAAAAACTTTCTTAACCTAAGTGACTATGACAGAGAATAATATCTGCGATTTGCTTTAAAATGATATAGGAAAAGGGAGTGACAATATGAATAAAATAAGGTTGGCCATGAATTGTTAGCTACTGAAGTTAGATGATGGGTGCATGGGAGTTTGTTATACTATATGGTCGTCCTTTGTGTATGTCTGGAAGTTACTTCAAAAGTTTTTTAAAACATTGGCATTCTTGAAAATGTCATTACAGTTTACTTACAGTTTCAATTGCCATTTCTATTGCTGCATTATCTTCTGAGCTCGGACATTTCAGGAAGTGTTTAAGTGCCTGAAATGAGAATCATATAACAATTAAAAATCTTCAGACTGCTTTCACATTGAGAAAAATAAAGATTTTAAACACAGAGTAATTATAGTTTGTGAAAGTATCTTCATCTCAACTAGGGGCTTGCACAGTACTGGGTCTTAAAATATATACTTAAAAGGCTAGGTGTAGTTTAAAAACTGGAAGGACCCAGTTAATCCTCTGAAGAATCTGGTTCTGATTTCTGATAAAATGAAAATGAGAAATGTGCCCTCTTTCAGAAGGAAGATTTAATTATTTCCATGCATTTACTAATTCAACAACTGCTTACTGACGACCTACTACTATGTATACAAGACTGTGCTAAATACTATGGAGATTATGAGGAAGGGTATGATGTGGCCCTTCTTTTTGTATTATGAGCAATCTAATTGGGGAGATACATGTGATGTGATAATGTAAGGAACCAATTATTTTAAGTTATAATTGTCTAACTCCTGAATACCATACCACCACACCAATGAAGAAATTTAAGGTTATAAAAGCTGAAAAGACAAATGGGCAGTATAGTCGTTGGTTTTAGAGGTACTCAGAAGAAGAAAAGATGATTAAACATGGGGATGATCCCAAGGATATCACAAAGGAAAAAGGATGTGAAGATTAGCAGGTCTGTGGTAGCCGAGACAGAGGGCAGAGAGGAATCTAGATGGAGAACAAGATGGGAGAAGGCTCGTGGGCATGTAGGATTCTTCAGTGGAAATAGCTGGGTGCCAGATTGGGGTGTTCAAGCTGGCTGGTCAAATTCTGAGGCCAGAAATAGTAAACTGGTGGTCTCAGGGCTAAATTCACACAGAGAGATGTGTCTTCAGTCAGTGAGGTATTATACAAATATCTGGGCCCATATTTTAAAATTGGAAGCCCCAGACTTCTGTTTCTTATGAAAAATCATATGACCCAGCACTACTGAGCTCAAACTTCTGAATGGCAATAATTTTCTGGAGGTGAGTAGCAGCTGTTGCCTTCAGTTAAAGCTGGTGCCACACATGAACACACAGCCTTACCCCACAACTTCACTTACTTACATCCCTTGCTTGAACCTCATAACCCCTGCTTTAGGGGTTCTTTAGCAATGAAGTAAGTAGTATTTGGGGAACAAAATGAAGGATGAGTTATAGAGAGAGAAACTAAGAACAGGGAAAATAGGAAACTACTACAATAAAGTGAGGTGACCCGGGTTTGGATTAAGTTGATGGTAGTTAGAATGAAAAGACGATAGATGTGAAAGGTATTACGGAGGAAGAATGTGATTGGGTATGGGGGAGGAAGATTCCAAAGTCGACTCAGATTTCAAATCTAGGTGTCTGTGAGCATAATGTATTTTTAATTATTTCCTGTAATCATTCCTATGGAGCCCAATGTATGTTTTCTTGGTATACTGACTCGTGAATATTGGCCACACAACAAGAAGAATTTTCCAGCCTGAAAATGCCGTTTCTCTCCTTCAAAATACAAGGCAATGCTTTGATAGTCTTCATTAGTAGTGTCTTCAGAACCTACAACAGAAGTTCATTGAGTAAAGTATTTGAGAAAAACTTCTTTACCTTTTATTGCTAACCTGAAAATAAGATCTAAAAAGAGGTGATCTAAAAATAGGTAATTAAAAACTTTTAACAGCACATATCAATGTTATTATCAGTGTCTGTTTTCATCGCAAAACACATTCATTGTAATTATCCCATGTATCAACTTTGTCCCACCTTTCCAGTCTAAACAGGAATGAATCAGGAAATTATGAGGTTCTGTGAGGATCGAGGTTAAGTTGGACATTACCCCTAGCAACTTTTATCATCCTTTGAGAGCCTCAATCTTATTTTTTAAAACAACAGGAACAACTATGACTATAATCTCAGCCATGATTTGCCTAGAGTTCCAGAACAATCAGAGGCAAAGTTAACCATAACACAAATGTAAACCAGCTCCTTTTCTCAGCGATGCCTGGTTTAAACAATAGTCTGTGTTTGTCAGAAAGTAAGGAATATGGTCAATAGATGCTACTTAAAGATAATTACTGTTATTCTTTTGGTTTGAGGTTTAAATACATTAAGTGCAGAGGAAGAAGGACCCTAAAGCTGCTGGAGTTCCAATTCATTGTATACATTAACTCATGGGAGTTGGAGGCCCAGCAGGATACCCATGTATAACCAGAGCCCTGTGCCTCCAGCCCAGGGCAGACATGGACTTTATATGGGTAAAAAGGTGTGTATGTTGTTTTGGGGTCTGGGGGGTGGGAGTGTGTGTGTGCATGCACATGTATGTGTATGATACAGGGCAAACCACATCCTTAAAAAATTAGAAAAACTCAAATGCTTTACTCCCAATGGTAATTTGTAATGTTGGAACAGAAATGTCATCTGTCAGGTTAAACAGTAATAATTCTAACACTGTTTTTATCCGTACTTCCTTTTTTTTCAATGGCTCTTTATTTTCTTCAATTATCTGAGTGACTTCCTAAGATATTAGAAGATGCTTTTACTTCTTTTTTCCCTTGAAGACAAAAATTTTCTCATGAATCCTATCATTAATACTTATGGTCATTTTGTGAATTTAAAAAAATAACATGAAAGAACAAATATTTCATGATTGCACATATATGAGATACCATGAATAGTCAAATTCATAGAAACAGAAAGTAAAACAGTGGTTACCAGGGGCTGGAGGGAGAGGGGAATGGAGGATTATTGTTTAATGGACACAGAGATTTAGTTTAGGATGATGAAAAAGTTCTGGAGATGGATGGTGGTGATGGTTGCACAACAAGGTGAATGTACTTAATGCCACAGAATGTACATTTATAAATGGTTAAAATGGTAAATTTATATTATGTATATTTTACCACAACAACAAAAAAGCAAAACACCACCACATGTTATGTGTGGTCCAGAAAATGAAAATGTGAAATTATTTTGGTAGTTTCTAATAACTGCAAACATGGGAAGAAAACCTGTAAGCAGGAGTTCTCAGAATATAAAATTCTCTTTCAGACTTTCAAAATCTTTAAAAACCACATCTTCTGTATATCACTCTTCATCAAAGTAACCATAGATTCTTAATTTGTAACTCAATTTTTTAAATTTATAAAAACATCTGCTTTTTCAAAACTCATTCTGCACATCCTTTCACCTTCATTTTGGAACCCTGCTCTACCACTGGTTTATCAACAACAGGTTTTGGGAAATCTGGCCTCTCTTGGAAGTCACCAAAAAACACCCTAATTTTTGAAAATGGTCATAATTCCATCTCACCTTTAAGGTGACAGAAGAGCTCTTGAAATCTAACAAGTAACATATAGATATGTGTGTGCCTGTCTGTATAAATGGTGTGTGTGCATGTGCTTGTGGGTATACTAATCTGATCATTAATCCTAAGAGTCAAAGTATTTCTATGATAAAAATCTTTAAATTAGGGAACACGATGATATTTACCAATAATGTCTGCATAGATTTCCATTTTGTTGTGCTGCTGAGCCAGTGTGAAAGCTTCATTATTACATTTGGACATAACGAGAAACTGGATGGCAGATCCATAGTCACCTAACTGCAGGAAAAACCTAAAACAAAGCACTGAAATTAGCTCAACTCAATAAGTTTGTCATTTACAAAACAGTCTTTCTCAAACAGGAGAAACCATTTAACAATAAAAAATGTATTAAGTAAACCACAGTTCTCTATTATATACTTATATTTGAAAAACATTCTCTCATATGCTAACCACAACTAACAGCCTTTGAATTTAAATGCTTAGACCTAACTTGAAAAAAAAAAAACAAAAAAACAATAATGTTCCATTTGAATTTAGTTATTTGATAAAGGGAAGCAGAAGCTTTCTTTTAAGGCTAGGTTTTAGAAATCCAAAAATATTAATGCCTCATGTTACCTGGCTACCATTTTGGCTCCATCCAGAGACTGGGTCTCCCTGACAATACTGACAGCCTTTTCGGGGTTGTTGAGGTGATCCAGATAGATTCGGATGACACTGTTCCACTGTTTTGCATTCTCATAAGCCACAACTGCCTCTTTGTATCTATAAGAAATTCTTGGTTCAGACAAACTTTCTTAATACTGTCACATATGGGGAAAAAATATCAGTAAATGTTTGGGACACTTTGCTCTTTTATTGGTGGTAGTTTTTTTCTTGAATTTCTTTGTCTTTCGTCAGAAAGACTACCAGGAACCAACTCACTAAAAAACGTTCTTTTTAGAGGATTGAAAAACTAACAGGAAAATACTAATATTGAATTGTGGTTTCTCACCTGAACCATATCTACATAATATTTTAAATCTTACTTTTTAAGTTTGAATATTATACTATTAATATAGGCTTATTTTAGAAAACACAAAAAATATAAAATTTTTCACAACTATTGATATAGTGTAACAATGATTATAAAATCTTTGTGTGTTGACCTCTAGATGGCGCTCAGCTTCTT